>CANQJN010000007.1:4049750-5272000 GCA_947623535.1 Coelioxys conoideus | reverse complement strand
ATTATGATGATGATTATGATGATGATTATGATGATGATTATGATGATGATTATGATGACGATTATGATGATGATTATGATGATGATTATGATGACTATAATGATGACGATTATGATGACTATTATGATGATGATTATGATGACGGTTATGATGATGATTATGATGATGATTATGATGATGATTATCATATCTATTATGACTATGACTATGATGCTGATTACGTTGACGGTTATGATGATGATTATGATTATGATTATGATGATGATTATGATTATGATTATGATGATGATTATGTTGATAATTATGATGATGATTATGATGATGACTATGATGACGATTATGATAATGATTATGATGATGATTATGATGAATATTATGATGATGATTATGATGATGATTATGATGATGATTATGATGATGTTATGATGATGATTATGATGATGACTATGATGACGATTATGATAATGATTATGATGATAATTATGATGACGGTTATGATAATGATTATGATGATGATTATGATGATGATTATGATGATGATTATGATGATGATTATGATGATGATTATGATGATGATTATGATGATGATTATGATGATGATTATGATGACTGTAATGATGACGATAATGAGGACTATTATGATGATGACTATGATGACTATGATGATGATTACGATGACGATTATGATGATGATTATGACGATGATTATGATGATGATTATGACAATGATTATGATGATGATTATGATGATGATTATCATGACTATTATGACTATGACTATGATGCTGATTGCGTCGACTGTTATGATGATGATTATGATTATGATTATGATGATGACTATGATGATGATTATGATGACGATTATGAGGGCTATTATGATGATGACTATGATAATAATTATGATGACGATTATGATGATGATTATGATGATGATTATCATGACTATTATGACTATGACTATGATGCTGATTACGTTGACGGTTATGATGATGATTATGATTATGATTATGATGATGATTATGATGATTATTATGATGATGATTATGATGATGATTATGATGACGGTTATGATAATGATTATGATAATGATTATGATGATGACTATGATGATGAATATGATGATGATTATGAGGATGATTATGATGATGATTATGATGATGATTATAATGATGATTATGATGATGATTATGATGATGATTATGATGACTATAATGATGACTATAATGATGACGATTATGCTGACTATTATGATGACTATTATGATGATGATTATGATGATGATTATGATGAATATTATGATGATGATTATGATGATGATTATGATGATGATTATGATGATGCTTATGATGATGATTATGATGATGATTATGATGAATGTAATGATGACGATTATGAGGACCATTATGATGATGACTATGATGATGATTATGATGATGACTATGATGATGATTATGATGATGCCTATGATGACGATTATGATAATGATTATGATGATGATTATGATGAATATTATGATGATGATTATGATGATGATTATGATGATGATTATGGTGATGATAATGATGACTATAATGATGTCGATTATCATGATTATTATGATGATGATTATGATGACGGTTATGATGATGATTATGAAGATGATTATGACGATGATTATGATGATGATTATGACAATGATTATGATGATGATTATGATTTTGATTATCATGACTATTATGACTATGACTATGATGCTGATTACGTCGACGGTTATGATGATGATTATGATTATGATTATGATGATGACTATGATGATGATTATGATGACTATAATGATGACGATTATGATGACTATTATGATGATGATTATGATGACTGTAATGATGACGATAATGAGGACTATTATGATGATGACTATGATGACTATGATGATGATTACGATGACGATTATGATGATGATTATGATGATGATTATGATGATGATTACGATGATCATTATGATGATGATTATGATGATGAATATGATGATGATTATGAGGATGATTATGATGGTGATTATGATGATGATTATAATGATGATTATGATGATGATTATGATGATGATTATGATGACTACAATGATGACTATAATGATGACGATTATGCTGACTATTATGATGACTATTATGATGATGATTATGATGATGATTATGATGAATATTATGATGATGATTATGATGATGATTATGATGATGATTATGATGATTATTATGATGATGATTATGATGATGATTATGATGACGGTTATGATAATGATTATGATAATGATTATGATGATGACTATGATGATGAATATGATGATGATTATGAGGATGATTATGATGATGATTATGATGATGCTTATGATGATGATTATGATGATGATTATGATGAATGTAATGATGACGATTATGAGGACCATTATGATGATGATTATGATGATGATTATGATGATGATTATGATGATGATAATGATGACTATAATGATGTCGATTATGATGACTATTATGATGATGATTATGATGACGGTTATGATGATGATTATGAAGATGATTATGACGATGATTATGATGATGATTATGACAATGATTATGATGATGATTATGATTTTGATTATCATGACTATTATGACTATGACTATGATGCTGATTACGTCGACGGTTATGATGATGATTATGATTATGATTATGATGATGACTATGATGATGATTATGATGACTATAATGATGACGATTATGATGACTATTAAGATGATGATTATGATGACGGTTATGATGATGATTATGATGATGATTATGATGATGATTATGACGATGATTATGATGATGATGATGATAATGATTATGATGATGATTATGATGATGATTATGATGATGATTATGATGACGATTATGATGATGATTATGATGACTATTATGATGATTATGATGACGATTATGATGACGATTATGATGACGATTATGATAATGATTATGATGATGATTATGATGACTATAATGATGACGATTATGATGACTATTATGATGATGATTATGATGACGGTTATGATGACGGTTATGATGATGATTATGTTGATGATTATGATAATGATTATGATGATGATTATGATGATGATTATGCTCATGATTACGATCATGATTATGATGAATATTATGATGATGATTATGTTAATGTATATGCTGATGATTATGATGATGATTACGATGATGATTATGATGACTATTATGATGATGACTATGATGCTGATTATGATGACGGTTATGATAATGATTATGATGATGATTATGCTCATGATTATGATGATGATTATGATGATGATTATGATAATGACTATGATGACGGTTATGATAATGATTATTATGATGATTATGCTCATGATTATGATGATGATTATGGTGATGATTATGATGATTATCATGATGATTATTATGATGATGATTATGACGATGATTATGATGATGATTATGATGATGATTATGACGATGATTATGATGACTATTATGATGATGATTATGATGATGATTATGGTGATGATTATCATGATGATTATGATGATGACTACGATGATGATTGTGATGACGATTATGATGATGATTATGATGATGATTATGATGATGATTATGATGACTATAATGATGACTATAATGATGACGATTATGATGACGGTTATGATGACGGTTATGATGATGATTATGATGATGATTATGATAATGATTATGATGATGATTATGATAATGATTATGATAATGATTATGATGATGATTATGCTGATGATTATGATGACTATTATGATGATGACTATGATGCTGATTATGATGACGGTTATGATAATGATTATTATGATGATTATGCTCATGATTATGATGATGATTGTGATGATGATTATGATAATGATTATGATGATGATTATGATGATGACTATGATGATGATTATGATGACGATTATGATAATGATTATGATGATGATTATGCTCATGATTATGATGATGATTATGATGATGATTATGATAATGACTATGATGACTGTTATGATAATGATTATTATGATGCTTATGCTCATGATTATGATGATAATTGTGATGATGATTATGATGATGATTTTGATGATGATTATGATGATGATTATGATGACTATAATGATGACTATAATGATGACGATTATGATGACGGTTATGATGACGGTTATGATGATGATTATGATGATGATTATGATAATGATTATGATGATGATTATGATAATGATTATGATAATGATTATGATGATGATTATGCTGATGATTATGATGACTATTATGATGATGACTATGATGCTGATTATGATGACGGTTATGATAATGATTATTATGATGATTATGATGATGATTATGATGATGATTATGATGATGATTATGATGATGATTATGATGATGATTATGATGACGATTATGATGATGATTATGATGACTATAATGATGACGATTATGATGACTATTATGATGATGATTATGATGACGGTTATGATGATGATTATGATGATGATTATGATGATGATTATCATGACTATTATGACTATGACTATGATGCTGATTACGTTGACGGTTATGATGATGATTATGATTATGATTATGATGATGATTATGATTATGATTATGATGATGATTATGTTGATAATTATGATGATGATTATGATGATGACTATGATGACGATTATGATAATGATTATGATGATGATTATGATGAATATTATGATGATGATTATGATGATGATTATGATGATGATTATGATGATGTTATGATGATGATTATGATGATGACTATGATGACGATTATGATAATGATTATGATGATAATTATGATGACGGTTATGATAATGATTATGATGATGATTATGATGATGATTATGATGATGATTATGATGATGATTATGATGATGATTATGATGATGATTATGATGATGATTATGATGATGATTATGATGACTGTAATGATGACGATAATGAGGACTATTATGATGATGACTATGATGACTATGATGATGATTACGATGACGATTATGATGATGATTATGACGATGATTATGATGATGATTATGACAATGATTATGATGATGATTATGATGATGATTATCATGACTATTATGACTATGACTATGATGCTGATTGCGTCGACTGTTATGATGATGATTATGATTATGATTATGATGATGACTATGATGATGATTATGATGACGATTATGAGGGCTATTATGATGATGACTATGATAATAATTATGATGACGATTATGATGATGATTATGATGATGATTATCATGACTATTATGACTATGACTATGATGCTGATTACGTTGACGGTTATGATGATGATTATGATTATGATTATGATGATGATTATGATGATTATTATGATGATGATTATGATGATGATTATGATGACGGTTATGATAATGATTATGATAATGATTATGATGATGACTATGATGATGAATATGATGATGATTATGAGGATGATTATGATGATGATTATGATGATGATTATAATGATGATTATGATGATGATTATGATGATGATTATGATGACTATAATGATGACTATAATGATGACGATTATGCTGACTATTATGATGACTATTATGATGATGATTATGATGATGATTATGATGAATATTATGATGATGATTATGATGATGATTATGATGATGATTATGATGATGCTTATGATGATGATTATGATGATGATTATGATGAATGTAATGATGACGATTATGAGGACCATTATGATGATGACTATGATGATGATTATGATGATGACTATGATGATGATTATGATGATGCCTATGATGACGATTATGATAATGATTATGATGATGATTATGATGAATATTATGATGATGATTATGATGATGATTATGATGATGATTATGATGATGATAATGATGACTATAATGATGTCGATTATCATGACTATTATGATGATGATTATGATGACGGTTATGATGATGATTATGAAGATGATTATGACGATGATTATGATGATGATTATGACAATGATTATGATGATGATTATGATTTTGATTATCATGACTATTATGACTATAAATATGATGCTGATTACGTCGACGGTTATGATGATGATTATGATTATGATTATGATGATGACTATGATGATGATTATGATGACTATAATGATGACGATTATGATGACTATTATGATGATGATTATGATGACTGTAATGATGACGATAATGAGGACTATTATGATGATGACTATGATGACTATGATGATGATTACGATGACGATTATGATGATGATTATGATGATGATTATGATGATGATTACGATGATCATTATGATGATGATTATGATGATGAATATGATGATGATTATGAGGATGATTATGATGGTGGTTATGATGATGATTATAATGATGATTATGATGATGATTATGATGATGATTATGATGACTACAATGATGACTATAATGATGACGATTATGCTGACTATTATGATGACTATTATGATGATGATTATGATGATGATTATGATGAATATTATGATGATGATTATGATGATGATTATGATGATGATTATGATGATTATTATGATGATGATTATGATGATGATTATGATGACGGTTATGATAATGATTATGATAATGATTATGATGATGACTATGATGATGAATATGATGATGATTATGAGGATGATTATGATGATGATTATGATGATGCTTATGATGATGATTATGATGATGATTATGATGAATGTAATGATGACGATTATGAGGACCATTATGATGATGATTATGATGATGATTATGATGATGATTATGATGATGATAATGATGACTATAATGATGTCGATTATGATGACTATTATGATGATGATTATGATGACGGTTATGATGATGATTATGAAGATGATTATGACGATGATTATGATGATGATTATGACAATGATTATGATGATGATTATGATTTTGATTATCATGACTATTATGACTATGACTATGATGCTGATTACGTCGACGGTTATGATGATGATTATGATTATGATTATGATGATGACTATGATGATGATTATGATGACTATAATGATGACGATTATGATGACTATTAAGATGATGATTATGATGACGGTTATGATGATGATTATGATGATGATTATGATGATGATTATGACGATGATTATGATGATGATGATGATAATGATTATGATGATGATTATGATGATGATTATGATGATGATTATGATGACGATTATGATGATGATTATGATGACTATTATGATGATTATGATGACGATTATGATGACGATTATGATGACGATTATGATAATGATTATGATGATGATTATGATGACTATAATGATGACGATTATGATGACTATTATGATGATGATTATGATGACGGTTATGATGACGGTTATGATGATGATTATGATGATGATTATGATAATGATTATGATGATGATTATGATGATGATTATGCTCATGATTACGATCATGATTATGATGAATATTATGATGATGATTATGTTAATGTATATGCTGATGATTATGATGATGATTACGATGATGATTATGATGACTATTATGATGATGACTATGATGCTGATTATGATGACGGTTATGATAATGATTATGATGATGATTATGGTGATGATTATGATGATTATCATGATGATTATTATGATGATGATTATGACGATGATTATGATGATGATTATGATGATGATTATGACGATGATTATGATGACTATTATGATGATGATTATGATGATGATTATGGTGATGATTATCATGATGATTATGATGATGACTACGATGATGATTGTGATGACGATTATGATGATGATTATGATGATGATTATGATGATGATTATGATGACTATAATGATGACTATAATGATGACGATTATGATGACGGTTATGATGACGGTTATGATGATGATTATGATGATGATTATGATAATGATTATGATGATGATTATGATAATGATTATGATAATGATTATGATGATGATTATGCTGATGATTATGATGACTATTATGATGATGACTATGATGCTGATTATGATGACGGTTATGATAATGATTATTATGATGATTATGCTCATGATTATGATGATGATTGTGATGATGATTATGATAATGATTATGATGATGATTATGATGATGACTATGATGATGATTATGATGACGATTATGATAATGATTATGATGATGATTATGCTCATGATTATGATGATGATTATGATGATGATTATGATAATGACTATGATGACTGTTATGATAATGATTATTATGATGCTTATGCTCATGATTATGATGATAATTGTGATGATGATTATGATGATGATTTTGATGATGATTATGATGATGATTATGATGACTATAATGATGACTATAATGATGACGATTATGATGACGGTTATGATGACGGTTATGATGATGATTATGATGATGATTATGATAATGATTATGATGATGATTATGATAATGATTATGATAATGATTATGATGATGATTATGCTGATGATTATGATGACTATTATGATGATGACTATGATGCTGATTATGATGACGGTTATGATAATGATTATTATGATGATTATGCTCATGATTATGATGATGATTGTGATGATGATTATGATAATGATTATGATGATGATTATGATGATGACTATGATGATGATTATCATGACTATTATGACTATGACTATGATGCTGATTACGTTGACGGTTATGATGATGATTATGATTATGATTATGATGATGATTATGTTGATAATTATGATGATGATTATGATGATGACTATGATGACGATTATGATAATGATTATGATGATGATTATGATGAATATTATGATGATGATTATGATGATGATTATGATGATGATTATGATGATGTTATGATGATGATTATGATGATGACTATGATGACGATTATGATAATGATTATGATGATAATTATGATGACGGTTATGATAATGATTATGATGATGATTATGATGATGACTATGATGATGATTATGATGATGATTATGATGATGATTATGATGATGATTATGATGATGATTATGATGACTGTAATGATGACGATAATGAGGACTATTATGATGATGACTATGATGACTATGATGATGATTACGATGACGATTATGATGATGATTATGACGATGATTATGATGATGATTATGACAATGATTATGATGATGATTATGATGATGATTATCATGACTATTATGACTATGACTATGATGCTGATTGCGTCGACTGTTATGATGATGATTATGATTATGATTATGATGATGACTATGATGATGATTATGATGACGATTATGAGGGCTATTATGATGATGACTATGATAATAATTATGATGACGATTATGATGATGATTATGATGATGATTATCATGACTATTATGACTATGACTATGATGCTGATTACGTTGACGGTTATGATGATGATTATGATTATGATTATGATGATGATTATGATGATTATTATGATGATGATTATGATGATGATTATGATGACGGTTATGATAATGATTATGATAATGATTATGATGATGACTATGATGATGAATATGATGATGATTATGAGGATGATTATGATGATGATTATGATGATGATTATAATGATGATTATGATGATGATTATGATGATGATTATGATGACTATAATGATGACTATAATGATGACGATTATGCTGACTATTATGATGACTATTATGATGATGATTATGATGATGATTATGATGAATATTATGATGATGATTATGATGATGATTATGATGATGATTATGATGATGCTTATGATGATGATTATGATGATGATTATGATGAATGTAATGATGACGATTATGAGGACCATTATGATGATGACTATGATGATGATTATGATGATGACTATGATGATGATTATGATGATGCCTATGATGACGATTATGATAATGATTATGATGATGATTATGATGAATATTATGATGATGATTATGATGATGATTATGATGATGATTATGATGATGATAATGATGACTATAATGATGTCGATTATCATGACTATTATGATGATGATTATGATGACGGTTATGATGATGATTATGAAGATGATTATGACGATGATTATGATGATGATTATGACAATGATTATGATGATGATTATGATTTTGATTATCATGACTATTATGACTATGACTATGATGCTGATTACGTCGACGGTTATGATGATGATTATGTTTATGATTATGATGATGACTATGATGATGATTATGATGACTATAATGATGACGATTATGATGACTATTATGATGATGATTATGATGACTGTAATGATGACGATAATGAGGACTATTATGATGATGACTATGATGACTATGATGATGATTACGATGACGATTATGATGATGATTATGATGATGATTATGATGATGATTACGATGATCATTATGATGATGATTATGATGATGAATATGATGATGATTATGAGGATGATTATGATGGTGATTATGATGATGATTATAATGATGATTATGATGATGATTATGATGATGATTATGATGACTACAATGATGACTATAATGATGACGATTATGCTGACTATTATGATGACTATTATGATGATGATTATGATGATGATTATGATGAATATTATGATGATGATTATGATGATGATTATGATGATGATTATGATGATGCTTATGATGATGATTATGATGATGATTATGATGAATGTAATGATGACGATTATGAGGACCATTATGATGATGATTATGATGATGATTATGATGATGATTATGATGATGATAATGATGACTATAATGATGTCGATTATGATGACTATTATGATGATGATTATGATGACGGTTATGATGATGATTATGAAGATGATTATGACGATGATTATGATGATGATTATGACAATGATTATGATGATGATTATGATTTTGATTATCATGACTATTATGACTATGACTATGATGCTGATTACGTCGACGGTTATGATGATGATTATGATTATGATTATGATGATGACTATGATGATGATTATGATGACTATAATGATGACGATTATGATGACTATTAAGATGATGATTATGATGACGGTTATGATGATGATTATGATGATGATTATGATGATGATTATGACGATGACTATGATGATGATGATGATAATGATTATGATGATGATTATGATGATGATTATGATGATGATTATGATGACGATTATGATGATGATTATGATGACTATTATGATGATTATGATGACGATTATGATGACGATTATGATGACGATTATGATAATGATTATGATGATGATTATGATGACTATAATGATGACGATTATGATGACTATTATGATGATGATTATGATGACGGTTATGATGACGGTTATGATGATGATTATGATGATGATTATGATAATGATTATGATGATGATTATGATGATGATTATGCTCATGATTACGATCATGATTATGATGAATATTATGATGATGATTATGTTAATGTATATGCTGATGATTATGATGATGATTACGATGATGATTATGATGACTATTATGATGATGACTATGATGCTGATTATGATGACGGTTATGATAATGATTATGATGATGATTATGCTCATGATTATGATGATGATTATGATGATGATTATGATAATGACTATGATGACGGTTATGATAATGATTATTATGATGATTATGCTCATGATTATGATGATGATTATGGTGATGATTATGATGATTATCATGATGATTATTATGATGATGATTATGACGATGATTATGATGATGATTATGATGATGATTATGACGATGATTATGATGACTATTATGATGATGATTATGATGATGATTATGGTGATGATTATCATGATGATTATGATGATGACTACGATGATGATTGTGATGACGATTATGATGATGATTATGATGACTCTAAAGATGACGATTATGAGTATTATTATGATGATGACAATGATGATGATTATGATGATGATTATGATGATGATTATGATGACTATAATGATGACTATAATGATGACGATTATGATGACGGTTATGATGACGGTTATGATGATGATTATGATGATGATTATGATAATGATTATGATGATGATTATGATAATGATTATGATAATGATTATGATGATGATTATGCTGATGATTATGATGACTATTATGATGATGACTATGATGCTGATTATGATGACGGTTATGATAATGATTATTATGATGATTATGCTCATGATTATGATGATGATTGTGATGATGATTATGATAATGATTATGATGATGATTATGATGATGACTATGATGATGATTATGATGACGATTATGATAATGATTATGATGATGATTATGCTCATGATTATGATGATGATTATGATGATGATTATGATAATGACTATGATGACGGTTATGATAATGATTATTATGATGCTTATGCTCATGATTATGATGATGATTGTGATGATGATTATGATGATGATTTTGATGATGATTATGATGATGATTATGATGACTATAATGATGACTATAATGATGACGATTATGATGACGGTTATGATGACGGTTATGATGATGATTATGATGATGATTATGATAATGATTATGATGATGATTATGATAATGATTATGATAATGATTATGATGATGATTATGCTGATGATTATGATGACTATTATGATGATGACTATGATGCTGATTATGATGACGGTTATGATAATGATTATTATGATGATTATACTCATGATTATGATGATGATTGTGATGATGATTATGATAATGATTATGATGATGATTATGATGATGACTATGATGATGATTATGATGATGATTATCATAATGATTATGATGATGATTATGATGATGATTATGATGATGATTATGATGACGATTATGATGATGATTATTATGATGATTATGATGACTATAATGATGACGATTGTGATGACTATTATGATGATGACTATGATGACGATTATGATGACTATTATGATGATGACTATGATGATGATTATGATGACTATTATGATGATGACTATAATGATGATTATGATGATGATTATGATGATGATTATGATGATGATTATGATTATGATTATGATGACTATAATGATGACGATTGTGATGACTATTATGATGATGACTATGATGACGATTATGGTAATGATTATGATGATGATGATGATTATGATGATGATTATGATGATGATTATGATGATGATTATGATGATGACTATGACGACGATTATGATAATGATTATGATGATAATTATGATGACGGTTATGATAATGATTATGATGATGATTATGATGATGATTATGATGATGATTATGATGATGATTATAATGATGATTACGATGATGATTAGGATGATGATTATGATGACTATAATGATGACTATAATGATGACGATTATGATGACTATCATGATGATGACTATGATGACGTTTATGATAATGATTATGATGATAATTATGATGACGGTTATGATGATGATTATGATGACGATTATGATAATGATTATGATGATGATTATGATGACCGTAATGATGACGATAATGAGGACTATTATGATGATGACTATGATGACTATGATGATGATTACGATGACGATTATGATGATGATTATGATGATGATTATGATGATGATTACGATGATCATTATGATGATGATTATGATGATCATTATGATGATGATTATGGTGGTGATTATGATTATGATTACGATTATGATTACGACGTCTATAATGATGCCGATTATGATGACTATTATGATGATGACTATGATGACGATTGTGAGGACTATTATGATGATGACAATGATGATGATTATGATGACGGTTATGATAATGATTATGATCATGATTATGATGATGACTATGATGATGAATATGATGATGATTATGAGGATGATTATGATGATGATTATGATGACTATAATGATGACGATTATGCTGACTATTATGATGACTATTATGATGATGATTATGATGATGATTATGATGAATATTATGATGATGATTATGATGATGATTATGATGATGATTATGATGATGATTATGATGATGATTATGATGATGATTATGATGATGGTTATGATGACTATAATGATGACGATTATGGTGAGGATTATGATGACGATTATGATGACGATTATGATGATGATTATCAGGAATAATATGATGATGACTATTATAGTGATTATGATGACGATTATGATGATGATTATGATGATGATTATGATGACTATAATGATGACGATTGTGATGACTATTATGATAATGATTATGATGATGATTATGATGACGGTTATGATGATTATTATGATGAAGTCTATGATGATGATTATTATGAGGATTATGAGGACTATTATGATGATGACTATGATGATAATTATGATGACGATTATGATGATGACTATGATGACGATTATGATAATGATTATGATGACGGTTGTGATGATGATTATGATGATGATTATGATGATGACTATGATGATGATTATGATGATGATTATCATAATGATCATGATGATGATTATGATGATGATTATGATGATGATTATGATGATGATTATGATCATGATTATGATGACTATTATGATGATGACTATGATGATGAATATGATGATGATTATGATGATGATTATGATGATGATTATGATGATGATTATGATGACTATAAAGATGACGATTATGATGACAATGATGATGATTATGATGATGATTATGATGTTGATTATGATGATGAGTATGATGATGATTATGATGACTATAATGATGACGATTGTGATGACTATTATGATGATGACTATGATGACGATTATGATAATGATTATGATGATAATTATGATGACGATTATAATGATGATTATGATGATGATTATGCTGATAATTATGATGATGATTATGATGATGACTATGATGATGATTGTGATGACGATTATGATGATGACTATGATGATGATTATGATAATGATTACGATGACGATTATGATGATGATTATGATGATGATTATGATGATGATTATGATGATGATTATGATGATGATTATGATGATGATTATGATGATGATTATGATGATGATTATCATAATGATCATGATGATGATTATGATGATGATTATGATGATGATTATGATAATGATTATGATGATAATTATGATGACGGTTATGATGATGATTATGATGATGATTATGATGATGATTATGATGATGATTATGATGATGATTATGATGACTATAATGATGACGATTATGCTGACTATTATGATGACTATTATGATGATGATTATGATGATGATTATGATGAATATTATGATGATGATTATGATGATGATTATGATGATGATTATGATGATGATTATGATGATGATTATGATGATGATTATGATGATGATTATGATGACTATAATGATGACGATTGTGATGACTATTATGATGATGACTATGATGACGATTATGGTAATGATTATGATGATGATGATGATTATGATGATGATTATGATGATGATTATGATGATGATTATGATGATGACTATGACGACGATTATGATAATGATTATGATGATAATTATGATGACGGTTATGATAATGATTATGATGATGATTATGATGATGATTATGATGATGATTATGATGATGATTATAATGATGATTACGATGATGATTAGGATGATGATTATGATGACTATAATGATGACTATAATGATGACGATTATGATGACTATCATGATGATGACTATGATGACGTTTATGATAATGATTATGATGATAATTATGATGACGGTTATGATGATGATTATGATGACGATTATGATAATGATTATGATGATGATTATGATGACCGTAATGATGACGATAATGAGGACTATTATGATGATGACTATGATGACTATGATGATGATTACGATGACGATTATGATGATGATTATGATGATGATTATGATGATGATTACGATGATCATTATGATGATGATTATGATGATGATTATGATGATGATTATGATGATGATTATGATGACTATAAAGATGACGATTATGATGATGATTATGTTGATAATTATGATGATGATTATGATGATGACTATGATGATGATTGTGATGACGATTATGATGATGACTATGATGATGATTATGATAATGATTACGATGACGATTATGATGATGATTATGATGATGATTATGATGATGATTATGATGATGATTATGATGATGATTATGATGATGATTATGATGATGATTATGATGATGATTATGATGATGATTATGATGATGATTATGATGATGATTATGATGACTATAACGATGACGATTGTGATGACTATTATGATGATGACTATGATGACGATTATGATAATGATTATGATGACTATAATGATGACTATAATGATGACGATTATGATGACTATCATGATGATGACTATGATGACGATTATGATAATGATTATGATGATAATTATGATGACGGTTATGATGATGATTATGATGACGATTATGATAATGATTATGATGATGATTATGATGAATATTATGATGACTGTAATGATGACGATTATGAGGACTATTATGATGATGACTATGATAATAATTATGATGACGATTATGATGATGATTATGATGATGATTATGATGATGATTATCATGACTATTATGACTATGACTATGATGCTGATTACGTTGACGGTTATGATGATGATTATGATTATGATTATGATGATGATTATGTTGATAATTATGATGATGATTATGATGATGATTATGATGATGTTATGATGATGATTATGATGATGACTATGATGACGATTATGATAATGATTATGATGATAATTATGATGACGGTTATGATAATGATTATGATGATGATTATGATGATGATTATGATGATGATTATGCTGATGATTATGATGATGATTATGATGATGATTATGATGATGATTATGATGACTGTAATGATGACGATAATGAGGACTATTATGATGATGACTATGATGACTATGATGATGATAACGATGACGATTATGATGATGATTATGATGATGATTATGATGATGATTACGATGATCATTATGATGATGATTATGATGATCATTATGATGATGATTATGGTGGTGATTATGATTATGATTACGATTATGATTACGGCGTCTATAATGATGCCGATTATGATGACTATTATGATGATTACTATGATGACGATTGTGAGGACTATTATGATGATGACAATGATGATGATTATGATGACGGTTATGATAATGATTATGATAATGATTATGATGATGACTATGATGATGAATATGATGATGATTATGAGGATGATTATGATGATGATTATGATGACTATAATGATGGCGATTATGCTGACTATAATGATGACTATTATGATGATGATTATGATGATGATTATGATGAATATTATGATGATGATTATGATGATGATTATGATGATGATTATGATGATGATTATGATGATGACTATGATGACGATTATGATAATGATTATGATGATGATTATGATGAATATTATGATGATGATTATGATGATGATTATGATGATGATTATGATGATGTTATGATGATGATTATGATGATGACTATGATGACGATTATGATAATGATTATGATGATAATTATGATGACGGTTATGATAATGATTATGATGATGATTGTGATGATGATTATAATAATGATTATGATGATGATTATGATGATGACTATGATGATGATTATGATGACGATTATGATAATGATTATGATGATGATTATGCTCATGATTATGATGATGATTATGATAATGATTATGATAATGATTATGATAATGATTATGATGATGATTATGCTGATGATTATGATGACTATTATGATGATGACTATGATGCTGATTATGATGACGGTTATGATAATGATTATTATGATGATTATGCTCATGATTATGATGATGATTATGGTGATGATTATGATGATTATCATGATGATTATTATGATGATGATTATGACGATGATTATAATGATGATTATGATGATGATTTTGATGATGATTATGATGATGACTATGATGATTATGATGATGATTACGATGATGATTATGATGATGATTATGATTATGATTATGATTATGATTATGATGCCGATTATTATGACTATTATGATGATGACTGTGATGACGAACATGATGATGATTATGATGATGATTATGATGATGATTAGGATAATGATTATGATGATGATTATGATGATGATTATGATGATGATTATGGTGATGATTATGATGATTATCATGATGATAATTATGATGACTATTATGTTGATAATTATTATCATGATTATGATGATGATTATGATGATGATTATGGTGATGATTATGATGATTATCATGATGATAATTATGATGACTATTATGTTGATAATTATTATCATGATTATGATGATGATTATGATGATGATTATGCTGATGATTATGATGATGATTATGATGATGATTATTATGATGATTATGATGATGATTATGATGATGATTATGATGATGATTATGATGACTATAATGATGACTATAATGATGACGATTATGATGACGCTTATGACAACTATTATGATGATGACTATGATGACGATTATGATGATGATTATGATGACTATAAAGATGACGATTATGAGGACTATTATGATGATGACAATGATGATGATTGTGATGATGATTATGATGATGATTATGATGACGGTTATGATGATGATTACGATGATGACTATGATGATGATTATGATGATGGTTATGATGACCATAATGATGACGATTATGATGACTATTATGATGATTATGATGACGATTATGATGACGATTATCAGGACTACTAGGATGATGACTATGATAATGATTATGATGATGATTATGACGATGATTATGATGATGATTATGATAATGGTTATGATGACTGTAATGATGAGGATTGTGATGACTATTATGATGAGGATTATGACGACGGTTATGATGATGATTACGATGATGATTATGATGATGATTATGATGACTATAATGATGACGATTGCGATGACTATTATGATGATGATTATGATGACGGTTATGATGATTATTATGATGAAGTCTATGATGATGATTATTATGAGGATTATGATGATGATTATTATGATGATTATGATGACTATAATGATGACGATTGTGATGACTATTATGATGATGACTATGATGACGATTATGATGACTATTATGATGATGACTATGATGATGATTATGATGACTATTATGATGATGACTATAATGATGATTATGATGATGATTATGATGATGATTATGATGATGATTATGATTATGATTATGATGACTATAATGATGACGATTATGATGACTATTATGATGATGACTATGATGACGATTATGATGACGGTTATGATAATGATTATGATAATGATTATGATGATGACTATGATGATGAATATGACGATGATTATGATGATGATTATGATGATGATTATGATGATGATTATGATGACTATAATGATGACGATTGTGATGACTATTATGATGATGACTATGATGACGATTATGATGACTATTATGATGATGACTATGATGATGATTATGATGACTATTATGATGATGACTATAATGATGATTATGATGACGATTATGGTAATGATTATGATGATGATGATGATTATGATGATAATTATGATGACGGTTATGATGATGATTATGATGACGATTATGATAATGATTATGATGATGATTATGATGAATATTATGATGATGACTATGATGATGATTATGATGATGATTATGATGACGGTTATGATGATGATTATGATGATGATTATGATGATTATTATGATGACTATAATGATGACGATTATGATGATGACCATGATGACGATTATGATAATGATTATGATGATGATTATGATGAATATTATGATGATGATTATGATGATGATTATGATGATGATTATGATGATGATTATGATGATGACTATGATGACGATTATGATAATGATTATGATGATAATTATGATGACGGTTATGATAATGATTATGATGATGATTATGATGATGATTATGATGATGATTATGATGATGATTATAATGATGATTATGATGATGATTAGGATGATGATTATGATGACTATAATGATGACTATAATGATGACGATTATGATGACTATCATGATGATGACTATGATGACGTTTATGATAATGATTATGATGATAATTATGATGACGGTTATGATGATGATTACGATGATCATTATGATGATGATTATGATGATGATTATGATGATAATTATGATGACGGTTATGATAATGATTATGATAATGATTATGATGATAATTATGATGACGGTTATGATGATGATTACGATGATCATTATGATGATGATTATGATGATCATTATGATGATGATTATGGTGGTGATTATGATTATGATTATGATTATGATTATGATGACTATAATGATGACGATTGTGATGACTATTATGATGATGACTATGATGACGATTATGATGACTATTATGATGATGACTATGATGATGATTATGATGACTATTATGATGATGACTATAATGATGATTATGATGACGATTATGGTAATGATTATGATGATGATGATGATTATGATGATAATTATGATGACGGTTATGATGATGATTATGATGACGATTATGATAATGATTATGATGATGATTATGATGAATATTATGATGATGACTATGATGATGATTATGATGATGATTATGATGACTATAAAGATGACGATTATGAGGACTATTATGATGATGACAATGATGATGATTATGATGATGATTATGATGATGATTATGATGAATATTATGATGATGATTATGAGGATGATTATGATGATGATTATGATGATGATTATGATGACGGTTATCATGATGATTATGATGATGATTATGATGATGACTATGATGATGATTATGACAACGATTATGATGATGATTATGATGATGATTATGATGATGATTATGATGATGATTATGATGACTATAATGATGACGATTGTGATGACTATTATGATGATGACTATGATGATGATTACGATGACGATTATGATGATGATTATGATGATGATTATTATGAGGATTATGAGGACTATTATGATGATGACTATGATGATGATTATGATGACGATTATGATGATGGTTATGATGACTATAATGATGACGATTATGGTGAGGATTATGACGACGATTATGATGACGATTATGATGATGATTATCAGGAATAATATGATGATGACTATTATAGTGATTATGATGACGATTATGATGATGATTATGATGATGATTATGATGACTATAATGATGACGATTGTGATGACTATTATGATAATGATTATGATGATGATTATGATGACGGTTATGATGATTATTATGATGAAGTCTATGATGATGATTATTATGAGGATTATGAGGACTATTATGATGATGACTATGATGATGATTATGATGACGATTATGATGATGACTATGATGACGATTATGATAATGATTATGATGACTATAATGATGACTATAATGATGACGATTATGATGACTATCATGATGATGACTATGATGACGATTATGATAATGATTATGATGATAATTATGATGACGGTTATGATGATGATTATGATGACGATTATGATAATGATTATGATGATGATTATGATGAATATTATGATGACTGTAATGATGACGATTATGAGGACTATCATGATGATGACTATGATAATAATTATGATGACGATTATGATGATGATTATGATGATGATTATGATGATGATTATCATGACTATTATGACTATGACTATGATGCTGATTACGTTGACGGTTATGATGATGATTATGATTACGATTATGATGATGATTATGTTGATAATTATGATGATGATTATGATGATGACTATGATGACGATTATGATAATGATTATGATGATGATTATGATGAATATTATGATGATGATTATGATGATGATTATGATGATGATTATGATGATGTTATGATGATGATTATGGTGATGACTATGATGACGATTATGATAATGATTATGATGATAATTATGATGACGGTTATGATAATGATTATGATGATGATTATGATGATGATTATGATGATGATTATGCTGATGATTATGATGATGATTATGATGATGATTATGATGATGATTATGATGATGATTATGATGACTGTAATGATGACGATAATGAGGACTATTATGATGATGACTATGATGACTATGATGATGATTACGATGACGATTATGATGATGATTATGATGATGATTATGATGATGATTACGATGATCATTATGATGATGATTATGATGATCATTATGATGATGATTATGGTGGTGATTATGATTATGATTACGATTATGATTACGGCGTCTATAATGATGCCGATTATGATGACTATTATGATGATGACTATGATGACGATTGTGAGGACTATTATGATGATGACAATGATGATGATTATGATGACGGTTATGATAATGATTATGATAATGATTATGATGATGACTATGATGATGAATATGATGATGATTATGAGGATGATTATGATGATGATTATGATGAGTATAATGATGACGATTATGCTGACTATAATGATGACTATTATGATGATGATTATGATGATGATTATGATGAATATTATGATGATGATTATGATGATGATTATGATGATGATTATGATGATGATTATGATGATGATTATGATGATGATTATGATGATGATTATGATGATGATTATGATCATGATTATGATGATGATTATGATGATGGTTATGATGACTATAATGATGACGATTATGATGAGGATTATGATGACGATTATGATGACGATTATGATGACGATTATGATGACGATTATGATGATGATTATCAGGAATAATATGATGATGACTATTATAGTGATTATGATGACGATTATGATGATGATTATGATGATGATTATGATGACTATAATGATGACGATTGTGATGACTATTATGATGATGATTATGATGATGATTATGATGAGGGTTATGATGATTATTATGATGAAGTCTATGATGATGATTATTATGAGGATTATGAGGACTATTATGATGATGACTATGATGATGATTATGATGACGATTATGATGATGACTATGATGACGATTATGATAATGATTATGATGACGGTTGTGATGATGATTATGATGATGATTATGATGATGACTATGATGATGATTATGATGATGATTATCATAATGATCATGATGATTATGATGATGATTATGATGATGATTATGATGATGATTATGATGATGATTATGATGAGGGTTATGATGATTATTATGATGAAGTCTATGATGATGATTATTATGAGGATTATGAGGACTATTATGATGATGACTATGATGATGATTGTGATGACGATTATGATGATGACTATGATGGCGATTATGATAATGGTTATGATGATGATTATGATGAATATTATGATGATGATTATGATGATGATTATGATGATTATTATGATAAATATAATGATGACGATTATGATGATGACTATGATGACGATTATGATAATGATTATGATGATGATTATGATGAATATTATGATGATGACTATGATGATGATTATGATGATGATTATGATGATGATTATGATGATGATTATGATGACTGTAATGATGACGATAATGAGGACTATTATGATGATGACTATGATGACTATGATGATGATTACGATGACGATTATGATGATGATTATGATGATGATTATGATGATGATTACGATGATCATTATGATGATGATTATGATGATCATTATGATGATGATTATGGTGGTGATTATGATTATGATTACGATTATGATTACGGCGTCTATAATGATGCCGATTATGATGACTATTATGATGATGACTATGATGACGATTGTGAGGACTATTATGATGATGACAATGATGATGATTATGATGACGGTTATGATAATGATTATGATAATGATTATGATGATGACTATGATGATGAATATGATGATGATTATGAGGATGATTATGATGATGATTATGATGAGTATAATGATGACGATTATGCTGACTATAATGATGACTATTATGATGATGATTATGATGATGATTATGATGAATATTATGATGATGATTATGATGATGATTATGATGATGATTATGATGATGATTATGATGATGATTATGATGATGATTATGATGATGATTATGATGATGATTATGATCATGATTATGATGATGATTATGATGATGGTTATGATGACTATAATGATGACGATTATGATGAGGATTATGATGACGATTATGATGACGATTATGATGATGATTATCAGGAATAATATGATGATGACTATTATAGTGATTATGATGACGATTATGATGATGATTATGATGATGATTATGATGACTATAATGATGACGATTGTGATGACTATTATGATGATGATTATGATGATGATTATGATGAGGGTTATGATGATTATTATGATGAAGTCTATGATGATGATTATTATGAGGATTATGAGGACTATTATGATGATGACTATGATGATGATTATGATGACGATTATGATGATGACTATGATGACGATTATGATAATGATTATGATGACGGTTGTGATGATGATTATGATGATGATTATGATGATGACTATGATGATGATTATGATGATGATTATCATAATGATCATGATGATTATGATGATGATTATGATGATGATTATGATGATGATTATGATGATGATTATGATGATGATTATGATGAGGGTTATGACGATTATTATGATGAAGTCTATGATGATGATTATTATGAGGATTATGAGGACTATTATGATGATGACTATGATGATGATTGTGATGACGATTATGATGATGACTATGATGGCGATTATGATAATGGTTATGATGATGATTATGATGAATATTATGATGATGATTATGATGATGATTATGATGATGATTATGATGATTATTATGATAAATATAATGATGACGATTATGATGATGACTATGATGACGATTATGATAATGATTATGATGATGATTATGATGAATATTATGATGATGACTATGATGATGATTATGATGATGATTATGATGACGGTTATGATGATGATTATGATGACGATTATGATAATGATTATGATGATGATTATGATGAATATTATGATGATGATTATGATGATGGTTATGATGATGATTATGATGATGATTATGATGATGATTATGATGATGATTATGATGATTATTATGATGACTATAATGATGACGATTATGATGATGACCATGATGACGATTATGATAATGATTATGATGATGATTATGATGAATATTATGATGATGACTATGATGATGATTATGATGATGATTATGATGATGATTATGATGATGATTATGATGATGATTATGATGATGATTATGATGACTATAATGATGACTATAATGATGACGATTATGATGACTATCATGATGATGACTATGATGACGTTTATGATAATGATTATGATGATAATTATGATGACGGTTATGATGATGATTATGATGACGATTATGATAATGATTATGATGATGATTATGATGAATATTATGATGATGATTATGACGATGATTATGATGATGATTATGATGATTATTATGATGATGATTATGATGATGATTATGATGATGATTATGATGATGATTATGATGATGATTATGATGATGATTATGATGATGATTATGATGATGATTATGATGATGATTATGATGACGGTTATGATGATGATTATGATGATGATTATGATGATGACTATGATGATGATTATGACAACGATTATGATGATGATTATGATGATGATTATGATGATGATTATGATGATGATTATGATGACTATAACGATGACGATTGTGATGACTATTATGATGATGACTATGATGACGATTATGATGATGATTATGATGACTATAATGATGACTATAATGATGACGATTATGATGACTATCATGATGATGACTATGATGACGTTTATGATAATGATTATGATGATAATTATGATGACGGTTATGATGATGATTATGATGACGATTATGATAATGATTATGATGCTGATTATGATGAATATTATGATGATGACTATGATGATGATTATGATGATGATTATGATGACGGTTATGATGATGATTATGATGACGATTATGATAATGATTATGATGATGATTATGATGAATATTATGATGATGATTATGATGATGATTATGATGATGATTATGATGATGATTATGATGACGGTTATGATGATGATTATGATGATGATTATGATGATGACTATGATGATGATTATGACAACGATTATGATGATGATTATGATGATGATTATGATGATGATTATGATGATGATTATGATGATGACTATGATGATGATTATGATGATGATTATGATGACGGTTATGATGATGATTATGATGACGATTATGATAATGATTATGATGATGATTATGATGAATATTATGATGATGATTATGATGATGATTACGATGATGATTATGATGATGATTATGATGATGATTATGATGATGATTATGATGATGATTATGATGACTATAACGATGACGATTGTGATGACTATTATGATGATGACTATGATGACGATTATGATAATGATTATGATGACTATAATGATGACTATAATGATGACGATTATGATGACTATCATGATGATGACTATGATGACGATTATGATAATGATTATGATGATGATTATGATGAATATTATGATGACTGTAATGATGACGATTATGAGGACTATTATGATGATGACTATGATGATGACTATGATGATGACTATGATGATGATTACGATGACGATTATGATGATGATTATGATGATGACTATGATGCTGATTATGATGACGGTTATGATGATGATTATGATGATGATTATGATAATGAGTAGGATGATGATTATGATGATGATTACGATGATCATTATGATGATGATTATGATGATCATTATGATGATGATTATGATGATGATTATGATTATGATTACGACGTCTATAATGATGGCGATTATGATGACTATTATGATGATGACTATGATGACGATTATGATGATGATTATGATGATGATTATAATGATGATTATGATCATGATTATGGTGATGATTATGATGACTATAATGATGACTATAATGATGACTATAATGATGACGATTATGATGACTCATTATGATGATGACTATGATGACGATTATGATGATGACTATGATGATGATTATGACAACGATTATGATGATGATTATGATGATGATTATGATGATGATTATGATGATGATTATGATGATTATTATGATGACTATAATGATGACGATTATGATGATGACTATGATGACGATTATGATAATGATTATGATGATGATTATGATGAATATTATGATGACTATGGTGATGATTACGATGATGATTATGATGATGATTATGATGATGATTATGATGACTATAATGATGACTATAATGATGACTATAATGATGACGATTATGATGACTATCATGATGATGACTATGATGACGTTTATGATAATGATTATGATGATAATTATGATGACGGTTATGATGATGATTATGATGACGATTATGATAATGATTATGATGATGATTATGATGAATATTATGATGATGACTATGATGATGATTATGATGATGATTATGATGACGGTTATGATGATGATTATGATGACGATTATGATAATGATTATGATGATGATTATGATGAATATTATGATGATGATTATGATGATGATTATGATGATGATTATGATGATGATTATGATGATGATTATGATGATGATTATGATGACGATTATGATAATGATTATGATGATGATTATGATGAATATTATGATGATGATTATGATGATGATTATGATGATGATTATGATGATTATTATGATGATGATTATGATGATGATTATGATGATGATTATGATGATGATTATGATGATGATTATGATGACTATAACGATGACGATTGTGATGACTATTATGATGATGACTATGATGACGATTATGATAATGATTATGATGACTATAATGATGACTATAATGATGACGATTATGATGACTATCATGATGATGACTATGATGACGATTATGATAATGATTATCATGATAATTATGATGACGGTTATGATGATGATTATGATGACGATTATGATAATGATTATGATGATGATTATGATGAATATTATGATGACTGTATTGATGACGATTATGAGGACTATTATGATGATGACTATGATGATGATTATGATGATGACTATGATGATGATTACGATGACGATTATGATGATGATTATGATGATGACTATGATGCTGATTATGATGACGGTTATGATGATGATTATGATGATGATTATGATAATGAGTAGGATGATGATTATGATGATGATTACGATGATCATTATGATGATGATTATGATGATCATTATGATGATGATTATGATGATGATTATGATTATGATTACGACGTCTATAATGATGGCGATTATGATGACTATTATGATGATGATTATGATGAATATTATGATGATGATTATGATGATGATTATGATGATGATTATGATGATGATTATGATGATGATTATGATGATGATTATGATGACGATTATGATAATGATTATGATGATGATTATGATGAATATTATGATGATGATTATGATGATGATTATGATGATGATTATGATGATTATTATGATGATGATTATGATGATGATTATGATGATGACTATGATGATGATTATGATGATGATTATCATAATGATCATGATGATTATGATGATGATTATGATGATGATTATGATGATGATTATGATGATGATTATGATGATGATTATGATGAGGGTTATGATGATTATTATGATGAAGTCTATGATGATGATTATTATGAGGATTATGAGGACTATTATGATGATGACTATGATGATGATTGTGATGACGATTATGATGATGACTATGATGGCGATTATGATAATGGTTATGATGATGATTATGATGAATATTATGATGATGATTATGATGATGATTATGATGATGATTATGATGATTATTATGATAAATATAATGATGACGATTATGATGATGACTATGATGACGATTATGATAATGATTATGATGATGATTATGATGAATATTATGATGATGACTATGATGATGATTATGATGATGATTATGATGATGATTATGATGATGATTATGATGACTGTAATGATGACGATAATGAGGACTATTATGATGATGACTATGATGACTATGATGATGATTACGATGACGATTATGATGATGATTATGATGATGATTATGATGATGATTACGATGATCATTATGATGATGATTATGATGATCATTATGATGATGATTATGGTGGTGATTATGATTATGATTACGATTATGATTACGGCGTCTATAATGATGCCGATTATGATGACTATTATGATGATGACTATGATGACGATTGTGAGGACTATTATGATGATGACAATGATGATGATTATGATGACGGTTATGATAATGATTATGATAATGATTATGATGATGATTATGATGAGTATAATGATGACGATTATGCTGACTATAATGATGACTATTATGATGATGATTATGATGATGATTATGATGAATATTATGATGATGATTATGATGATGATTATGATGATGATTATGATGATGATTATGATGATGATTATGATGATGATTATGATGATGATTATGATGATGATTATGATGATGATTATGATCATGATTATGATGATGATTATGATGATGGTTATGATGACTATAATGATGACGATTATGATGAGGATTATGATGACGATTATGATGACGATTATGATGATGATTATCAGGAATAATATGATGATGACTATTATAGTGATTATGATGACGATTATGATGATGATTATGATGATGATTATGATGACTATAATGATGACGATTGTGATGACTATTATGATGATGATTATGATGATGATTATGATGAGGGTTATGATGATTATTATGATGAAGTCTATGATGATGATTATTATGAGGATTATGAGGACTATTATGATGATGACTATGATGATGATTATGATGACGATTATGATGATGACTATGATGACGATTATGATAATGATTATGATGACGGTTGTGATGATGATTATGATGATGATTATGATGATGACTATGATGATGATTATGATGATGATTATCATAATGATCATGATGATTATGATGATGATTATGATGATGATTATGATGATGATTATGATGATGATTATGATGATGATTATGATGAGGGTTATGACGATTATTATGATGAAGTCTATGATGATGATTATTATGAGGATTATGAGGACTATTATGATGATGACTATGATGATGATTGTGATGACGATTATGATGATGACTATGATGGCGATTATGATAATGGTTATGATGATGATTATGATGAATATTATGATGATGATTATGATGATGATTATGATGATGATTATGATGATTATTATGATAAATATAATGATGACGATTATGATGATGACTATGATGACGATTATGATAATGAGTAGGATGATGATTATGATGAATATTATGATGATGACTATGATGATGATTATGATGATCATTATGATGATGATTATGATGATGATTATGATTATGATTACGACGTCTATAATGATGGCGATTATGATGACAATTATGATGATGACTATGATGACGATTATGATGATGATTATGATGATGATTATAATGATGATTATGATGATGATTATGGTGATGATTATGATGACTATAATGATGACTATAATGATGACTATAATGATGACGATTATGATGACTCATTATGATGATGACTATGATGACGATTATGGTAATGATTATGATGATGATGATGATTATGATGATGATTATGATGATGATTATGATGATGAGTATGATGATGATTATGACTATGATGATGATTATTATGACGATCATGAGGACTATTATGATGATGACTATGATAATAATTATGATGACGATTATGATGATGATTATGATGATGATTATTATGACTATTATGACTATGACTATGATGCTGATTACGTTGACGGTTATGATGATGATTATGATTATGATTATGATGATGATTATGATGATTATTATGATGATGATTATGATGATGATTATGACGATGATTATGATGATGATTATGATGATGATTATGATGATGGTTATGATGACTATAATGATGACGATTATGATGACGATTATGATGACGATTATGATGACGATTATGATGACGATTATGATGATGATTATCAGGACTAATATGATGATGACTATTATAATGATTATGATGACGATTATGATGCTGATTATGATGATGATTATGATGATGATTATGATGACTATAATGATGACGATTGTGATGATGACCATGATGACGATTATGATAATGATTATGATGATGATTATGATGAATATTATGATGATGACTATGATGATGATTATGATGATGATTATGATGATGATTATGATGATGATTATGATGATGATTATGATGACTATAATGATGACTATAATGATGACAATTATGATGACTATCATGATGATGACTATGATGACGTTTATGATAATGATTATGATGATAATTATGATGACGGTTATGATGATGATTATGATGACGATTATGATAATGATTATGATGATGATTATGATGAATATTATGATAATGATTATGATGATGATTCTGATGATGATTATGATGATTATTATGATGATGATTATGATGATGATTATGATGATGATTATGATGATGATTATGATGACGATTATGATGATGATTATGATGATGATTATTATGACTATTATGACTATGACTATGATGCTGATTACGTTGACGGTTATGATGATGATTATGATTATGATTATGATGATGATTATGATGATTATTATGATGATGATTATGATGATGATTATGACGATGATTATGATGATGACTATGATGATGATTATGATGATGATTATGATGACGGTTATGATGATGATTATGATGACGATTATGATAATGATTATGATGATGATTATGATGAATATTATGATGATGATTATGATGATGATTATGATGATGATTATGATGATGATTATGATGATGATTATGATGATGATTATGATGATTATTATGATGACTATAATGATGACGATTATGATGATGACCATGATGACGATTATGATAATGATTATGATGATGATTATGATGAATATTATGATGATGACTATGATGATGATTATGATGATGATTATGATGATGATTATGATGATGATTATGATGATGATTATGATGATGATTATGATGACTATAATGATGACTATAATGATGACGATTATGATGACTATCATGATGATGACTATGATGACGTTTATGATAATGATTATGATGATAATTATGATGACGGTTATGATGATGATTATGATGACGATTATGATAATGATTATGATGATGATTATGATGAATATTATGATGATGATTATGACGATGATTATGATGATGATTATGATGATTATTATGATGATGATTATGATGATGATTATGATGATGATTATGATGATGATTATGATGATGATTATGATGATGATTATGATGATGATTATGATGATGATTATGATGATGATTATGATGACGGTTATGATGATGATTATGATGATGATTATGATGATGACTATGATGATGATTATGACAACGATTATGATGATGATTATGATGATGATTATGATGATGATTATGATGATGATTATGATGACTATAACGATGACGATTGTGATGACTATTATGATGATGACTATGATGACGATTATGATGATGATTATGATGACTATAATGATGACTATAATGATGACGATTATGATGACTATCATGATGATGACTATGATGACGTTTATGATAATGATTATGATGATAATTATGATGACGGTTATGATGATGATTATGATGACGATTATGATAATGATTATGATGCTGATTATGATGAATATTATGATGATGACTATGATGATGATTATGATGATGATTATGATGACGGTTATGATGATGATTATGATGACGATTATGATAATGATTATGATGATGATTATGATGAATATTATGATGATGATTATGATGATGATTATGATGATGATTATGATGATGATTATGATGACGGTTATGATGATGATTATGATGATGATTATGATGATGACTATGATGATGATTATGACAACGATTATGATGATGATTATGATGATGATTATGATGATGATTATGATGATGATTATGATGATGATTATGATGATTATTATGATGACTATAATGATGACGATTATGATGATGACCATGATGACGATTATGATAATGATTATGATGATGACTATGATGATGATTATGACAACGATTATGATGATGATTATGATGATGATTATGATGATGATTATGATGATGATTATGATGATGATTATGATGATGATTATGATGACTATAACGATGACGATTGTGATGACTATTATGATGATGACTATGATGACGATTATGATAATGATTATGATGACTATAATGATGACTATAATGATGACGATTATGATGACTATCATGATGATGACTATGATGACGATTATGATAATGATTATGATGATGATTATGATGAATATTATGATGACTGTAATGATGACGATTATGAGGACTATTATGATGATGACTATGATGATGACTATGATGATGACTATGATGATGATTACGATGACGATTATGATGATGATTATGATGATGACTATGATGCTGATTATGATGACGGTTATGATGATGATTATGATGATGATTATGATAATGAGTAGGACGATGATTATGATGATGATTACGATGATCATTATGATGATGATTATGATGATCATTATGATGATGATTATGATGATGATTATGATTATGATTACGACGTCTATAATGATGGCGATTATGATGACTATTATGATGATGACTATGATGACGATTATGATGATGATTATGATGATGATTATAATGATGATTATGATCATGATTATGGTGATGATTATGATGACTATAATGATGACTATAATGATGACTATAATGATGACGATTATGATGACTCATTATGATGATGACTATGATGACGATTATGGTAATGATTATGATGATGATGATGATTATGATGATGATTATGATGATGATTGTGATGATGAGTATGATGATGATTATGATGATTATTATGATGACTATAATGATGACGATTATGATGATGACTATGATGACGATTATGATAATGATTATGATGATGATTATGATGAATATTATGATGATGACTATGATGATGATTATGATGATGATTATGATGACGGTTATGATGATGATTATGATGACGATTATGATAATGATTATGATGATGATTATGATGAATATTATAATGATGATTATGATGATGATTATGATGATGATTATGATGATGATTATGATGATGATTATGATGACGGTTATGATGATGATTATGATGATGATTATGATGATGACTATGATGATGTTTATGATGATGATTATGATGATGATTATGATGATGATTATGATGATTATTATGATGACTATAATGATGACGATTATGATGATGACTATGATGACGATTATGATAATGATTATGATGATGATTATGATGAATATTATGATGACTATGATGATGATTACGATGATGATTATGATGATGATTATGATGATGATTATGATGACTATAATGATGACTATAATGATGACTATAATGATGACGATTATGATGACTATCATGATGATGACTATGATGACGTTTATGATAATGATTATGATGATAATTATGATGACGGTTATGATGATGATTATGATGACGATTATGATAATGATTATGATGATGATTATGATGAATATTATGATGATGACTATGATGATGATTATGATGACGATTATGATGACGGTTATGATGATGATTATGATGACGATTATGATAATGATTATGATGATGATTATGATGAATATTATGATGATGATTATGATGATGATTACGATGATCATTATGATGATGATTATGATGATCATTATGATGATGATTATGATGATGATTATGATTATGATTACGACGTCTATAATGATGGCGATTATGATGACTATTATGATGATGACTATGATGACGATTATGATGATGATTATGATGATGATTATAATGATGATTATGATCATGATTATGGTGATGATTATGATGACTATAATGATGACTATAATGATGACTATAATGATGACGATTATGATGACTCATTATGATGATGACTATGATGACGATTATGGTAATGATTATGATGATGATGATGATTATGATGATGATTATGATGATGATTGTGATGATGAGTATGATGATGATTATGATGATTATTATGATGACTATAATGATGACGATTATGATGATGACTATGATGACGATTATGATAATGATTATGATGATGATTATGATGAATATTATGATGATGACTATGATGATGATTATGATGATGATTATGATGACGGTTATGATGATGATTATGATGACGATTATGATAATGATTATGATGATGATTATGATGAATATTATAATGATGATTATGATGATGATTATGATGATGATTATGATGATGATTATGATGATGATTATGATGACGGTTATGATGATGATTATGATGATGATTATGATGATGACTATGATGATGATTATGACAACGATTATGATGATGATTATGATGATGATTATGATGATGATTATGATGATGATTATGATGATTATTATGATGACTATAATGATGACGATTATGATGATGACTATGATGACGATTATGATAATGATTATGATGATGATTATGATGAATATTATGATGACTATGGTGATGATTACGATGATGATTATGATGATGATTATGATGATGATTATGATGACTATAATGATGACTATAATGATGACTATAATGATGACGATTATGATGACTATCATGATGATGACTATGATGACGTTTATGATAATGATTATGATGATAATTATGATGACGGTTATGATGATGATTATGATGACGATTATGATAATGATTATGATGATGATTATGATGAATATTATGATGATGACTATGATGATGATTATGATGATGATTATGATGACGGTTATGATGATGATTATGATGACGATTATGATAATGATTATGATGATGATTATGATGAATATTATGATGATGATTATGATGATGATTATGATGATGATTATGATGATGATTATGATGATGATTATGATGATGATTATGATGACGATTATGATAATGATTATGATGATGATTATGATGAATATTATGATGATGATTATGATGATGATTATGATGATGATTATGATGATTATTATGATGATGATTATGATGATGATTATGATGATGATTATGATGATGATTATGATGATGATTATGATGACTATAACGATGACGATTGTGATGACTATTATGATGATGACTATGATGACGATTATGATAATGATTATGATGACTATAATGATGACTATAATGATGACGATTATGATGACTATCATGATGATGACTATGATGACGATTATGATAATGATTATCATGATAATTATGATGACGGTTATGATGATGATTATGATGACGATTATGATAATGATTATGATGATGATTATGATGAATATTATGATGACTGTATTGATGACGATTATGAGGACTATTATGATGATGACTATGATGATGATTATGATGATGACTATGATGATGATTACGATGACGATTATGATGATGATTATGATGATGACTATGATGCTGATTATGATGACGGTTATGATGATGATTATGATGATGATTATGATAATGAGTAGGATGATGATTATGATGATGATTACGATGATCATTATGATGATGATTATGATGATCATTATGATGATGATTATGATGATGATTATGATTATGATTACGACGTCTATAATGATGGCGATTATGATGACTATTATGATGATGACTATGATGACGATTATGATGATGATTATGATGATGATTATAATGATGATTATGATGATGATTATGGTGATGATTATGATGACTATAATGATGACTATAATGATGACTATAATGATGACGATTATGATGACTCATTATGATGATGACTATGATGACGATTATGGTAATGATTATGATGATGATGATGATTATGATGATGATTATGATGATGATTATGATGATGAGTATGATGATGATTATGACTATGATGATGATTATTATGACGATCATGAGGACTATTATGATGATGACTATGATAATAATTATGATGACGATTATGATGATGATTATGATGATGATTATTATGACTATTATGACTATGACTATGATGCTGATTACGTTGACGGTTATGATGATGATTATGATTATGATTATGATGATGATTATGATGATTATTATGATGATGATTATGATGATGATTATGACGATGATTATGATGATGATTATGATGATGATTATGATGATGGTTATGATGACTATAATGATGACGATTATGATGACGATTATGATGACGATTATGATGACGATTATGATGATGATTATCAGGACTAATATGATGATGACTATTATAATGATTATGATGACGATTATGATGCTGATTATGATGATGATTATGATGATGATTATGATGACTATAATGATGACGATTGTGATGATGACCATGATGACGATTATGATAATGATTATGATGATGATTATGATGAATATTATGATGATGACTATGATGATGATTATGATGATGATTATGATGATGATTATGATGATGATTATGATGATGATTATGATGACTATAATGATGACTATAATGATGACAATTATGATGACTATCATGATGATGACTATGATGACGTTTATGATAATGATTATGATGATAATTATGATGACGGTTATGATGATGATTATGATGACGATTATGATAATGATTATGATGATGATTATGATGAATATTATGATAATGATTATGATGATGATTCTGATGATGATTATGATGATTATTATGATGATGATTATGATGATGATTATGATGATGATTATGATGATGATTATGATGATGATTATGATGATGATTATGATGATGATTATGATGATGATTATGATGACGGTTATGATGATGATTATGATGATGATTATGATGATGACTATGATGATGATTATGACAACGATTATGATGATGATTATGATGATGATTATGATGATGATTATGATGATGATTATGATGACTATAACGATGACGATTGTGATGACTATTATGATGATGACTATGATGACGATTATGATAATGATTATGATGACTATAATGATGACTATAATGATGACGATTATGATGACTATCATGATGATGACTATGATGACGATTATGATAATGATTATGATGATGATTATGATGAATATTATGATGACTGTAATGATGACGATTATGAGGACTATTATGATGATGACTATGATGATGATTATGATGATGACTATGATGATGATTACGATGACGATTATGATGATGATTATGATGATGACTATGATGCTGATTATGATGACGGTTATGATGATGATTATGATGATGATTATGATAATGAGTAGGATGATGATTATGATGATGATTACGATGATCATTATGATGATGATTATGATGATCATTATGATGATGATTATGATGATGATTATGATTATGATTACGACGTCTATAATGATGGCGATTATGATGACTATTATGATGATGACTATGTTGACGATTATGATGATGATTATGATGATGATTATAATGATGATTATGATCATGATTATGGTGATGATTATGATGACTATAATGATGACTATAATGATGACTATAATGATGACGATTATGATGACTCATTATGATGATGACTATGATGACGATTATGGTAATGATTATGATGATGATGATGATTATGATGATGATTATGATGATGATTGTGATGATGAGTATGATGATGATTATGATGATTATTATGATGACTATAATGATGACGATTATGATGATGACTATGATGACGATTATGATAATGATTATGATGATGATTATGATGAATATTATGATGATGACTATGATGATGATTATGATGATGATTATGATGACGGTTATGATGATGATTATGATGACGATTATGATAATGATTATGATGATGATTATGATGAATATTATAATGATGATTATGATGATGATTAGGATGATGATTATGATGATGATTATGATGATGATTATGATGACGGTTATGATGATGATTATGATGATGATTATGATGATGACTATGATGATGATTATGACAACGATTATGATGATGATTATGATGATGATTATGATGATGATTATGATGATGATTATGATGATTATTATGATGACTATAATGATGACGATTATGATGATGACTATGATGACGATTATGATAATGATTATGATGATGATTATGATGAATATTATGATAACTATGATGATGATTACGATGATGATTATGATGATGATTATGATGATGATTATGATGACTATAATGATGACTATAATGATGACTATAATGATGACGATTATGATGACTATCATGATGATGACTATGATGACGTTTATGATAATGATTATGATGATAATTATGATGACGGTTATGATGATGATTATGATGACGATTATGATAATGATTATGATGATGATTATGATGAATATTATGATGATGATTATGATGATGATTATGATGATGATTATGATGATGATTATGATGATTATTATGATGATGATTATGATGATGATTATGATGATGATTATGATGATGATTATGATGATGATTATGATGACTATAACGATGACGATTGTGATGACTATTATGATGATGACTATGATGACGATTATGATAATGATTATGATGACTATAATGATGACGATTATGATGACTATCATGATGATGACTATGATGACGATTATGATAATGATTATGATGATGATTATGATGAATATTATGATGATGACTATGATGATGATTATGATGATGATTATGATGATGATTATGATGATGATTATGATGATGATTATGATGACTATAATGATGACTATAATGATGACGATTATGATGACTATCATGATGATGACTATGATGACGTTTATGATAATGATTATGATGATAATTATGATGACGGTTATGATGATGATTATGATGACGATTATGATAATGATTATGATGATGATTATGATGAATATTATGATGATGATTATGATGATGATTATGATGATGATTATGATGATTATTATGATGATGATTATGATGATGATTATGATGATGATTATGATGATGATTATGATGATGATTATGATGACTATAACGATGACGATTGTGATGACTATTATGATGATGACTATGATGACGATTATGATAATGATTATGATGACTATAATGATGACGATTATGATGACTATCATGATGATGACTATGATGACGATTATGATAATGATAATGATGATAATTATGATGACGGTTATGATGATGATTATGATGACGATTATGATAATGATTATGATGCTGATTATGATGAATATTATGATGACTGTAATGATGACGATTATGAGGACTATTATGATGATGACTATGATGATGATTATGATGATGACTATGATGATGATTACGATGACGATTATGATGATGATTATGATGATGACTATGATGCTGATTATGATGACGGTTATGATGATGATTATGATGATGATTATGATAATGAGTAGGATGATGATTATGATGATGATTACGATGATCATTATGATGATGATTATGATGATCATTATGATGATGATTATGATGATGATTATGATTATGATTACGACGTCTATAATGATGGCGATTATGATGACTATTATGATGATGACTATGATGACGATTATGATGATGATTATGATGATGATTATAATGATGATTATGATGATGATTATGGTGATGATTATGATGTCTATAATGATGACTATAATGATGACTATAATGATGACGATTATGATGACTCATTATGATGATGACTATGATGACGATTATGGTAATGATTATGATGATGATGATGATTATGATGATGATTATGATGATGATTATGATGATGAGTATGATGATGATTATGACTGTGATGATGATTATTATGACGATTATGAGGACTATTATGATGATGACTATGATAATAATTATGATGACGATTATGATGATGATTATGATGATGATTATTATGACTATTATGACTATGACTATGATGCTGATTACGTTGACGGTTATGATGATGATTATGATTATGATTATGATGATGATTATGATGATTATTATGATGATGATTATGATGATGATTATGACGATGATTATGATGATGATTATGATGATGATTATGATGATGATTATGATGACTATAATGATGACGATTGTGATGACTATTATGATGATGATTATGATGACGGTTATGATGATTATTATGATGAAGTCTATGATGATGACTATGATGACGATTATGATGATGACTATGATGATGATTATGATGATGATTATTATGATGATTATGATCATGATTATGATGACTATTATGATGACTATAATGATGACGATTATGATGACTATTTTGATGATGACTATGATGACGATTATGATGATGATTATGATGACTATAATGATGACTATAATGATGACGATTATGATGACTATCATGATGATGACTATGATGACGTTTATGATAATGATTATGATGATAATTATGATGACGGTTATGATGATGATTATGATGACGATTATGATAATGATTATGATGATGATTATGATGAATATTATGATGATGACTATGATGATGATTATGATGATGATTATGATGACGGTTATGATGATGATTATGATGATGATTATGATGATTATTATGATGACTATAATGATGACGATTATGATGATGACCATGATGACGATTATGATAATGATTATGATGATGATTATGATGAATATTATGATGATGATTATGATGATGATTATGATGATGATTATGATGATGATTATGATGATGACTATGATGACGATTATGATAATGATTATGATGATAATTATGATGACGGTTATGATAATGATTATGATGATGATTATGATGATGATTATGATGATGATTATGATGATGATTATAATGATGATTATGATGATGATTAGGATGATGATTATGATGACTATAATGATGACTACAATGATGACGATTATGATGACTATCATGATGATGACTATGATGACGTTTATGATAATGATTATGATGATAATTATGATGACGGTTATGATGATGATTATTATGACGATTATGATAATGATTATGATGATGATTATGATGACTGTAATGGTGACGATAATGAGGACTATTATGATGATGACTATGATGACTATGATGATGATTACGATGACGATTATGATGATGATTATGATGATGATTATGATGATGATTACGATGATCATTATGATGATGATTATGATGATCATTATGATGATGATTATGGTGGTGATTATGATTATGATTACGATTATGATTACGACGTCTATAATGATGCCGATTATGATGACTATTATGATGATGACTATGATGACGATTGTGAGGACTATTATGATGATGACAATGATGATGATTATGATGACGGTTATGATAATGATTATGATAATGATTATGATGATGACTATGATGATGAATATGATGATGATTATGAGGATGATTATGATGATGATTATGATGACTATAATGATGACGATTATGCTGACTATTATGATGACTATTATGATGATGATTATGATGATGATTATGATGAATATTATGATGATGATTATGATGATGATTATGATGATGATTATGATGATGATTATGATGGTGATTATGATGATGGTTATGATGACTATAATGATGACGATTATGGTGAGGATTATGACGACGATTATGATGACGATGATGATGATGATTATCAGGAATAATATGATGATGACTATTATAGTGATTATGATGACGATTATGATGATGATTATGATGATGATTATGATGACTATAATGATGACGATTGTGATGACTATTATGATAATGATTATGATGATGATTATGATGACGGTTATGATGATTATTATGATGAAGTCTATGATGATGATTATTATGAGGATTATGAGGACTATTATGATGATGACTATGATGATGATTATGATGACGATTATGATGATGACTATGATGACGATTATGATAATGATTATGATGACTATAATGATGACTATAATGATGACGATTATGATGACTATCATGATGATGACTATGATGACGATTATGATAATGATTATGATGATGATTATGATGAATATTATGATGATGACTATGATGATGATTATGATGATGATTATGATGATGATTATGATGATGATTATGATGATGATTATGATGACTATAATGATGACTATAATGATGACGATTATGATGACTATCATGATGATGACTATGATGACGTTTATGATAATGATTATGATGATAATTATGATGACGGTTATGATGATGATTATGATGACGATTATGATAATGATTATGATGATGATTATGATGAATATTATGATGATGATTATGATGATGATTATGATGATGATTATGATGATTATTATGATGATGATTATGATGATGATTATGATGATGATTATGATGATGATTATGATGATGATTATGATGACTATAACGATGACGATTGTGATGACTATTATGATGATGACTATGATGACGATTATGATAATGATTATGATGACTATAATGATGACGATTATGATGACTATCATGATGATGACTATGATGACGATTATGATAATGATTATGATGATAATTATGATGACGGTTATGATGATGATTATGATGACGATTATGATAATGATTATGATGCTGATTATGATGAATATTATGATGACTGTAATGATGACGATTATGAGGACTATTATGATGATGACTATGATGATGATTATGATGATGACTATGATGATGATTACGATGACGATTATGATGATGATTATGATGATGACTATGATGCTGATTATGATGACGGTTATGATGATGATTATGATGATGATTATGATAATGAGTAGGATGATGATTATGATGATGATTACGATGATCATTATGATGATGATTATGATGATCATTATGATGATGATTATGATGATGATTATGATTATGATTACGACGTCTATAATGATGGCGATTATGATGACTATTATGATGATGACTATGATGACGATTATGATGATGATTATGATGATGATTATAATGATGATTATGATGATGATTATGGTGATGATTATGATGTCTATAATGATGACTATAATGATGACGATTATGATGACTCATTATGATGATGACTATGATGACGATTATGGTAATGATTATGATGATGATGATGATTATGATGATGATTATGATGATGATTATGATGATGAGTATGATGATGATTATGACTGTGATGATGATTATTATGACGATTATGAGGACTATTATGATGATGACTATGATAATAATTATGATGACGATTATGATGATGATTATGATGATGATTATTATGACTATTATGACTATGACTATGATGCTGATTACGTTGACGGTTATGATGATGATTATGATTATGATTATGATGATGATTATGATGATTATTATGATGATGATTATGATGATGATTATGACGATGATTATGATGATGATTATGATTATGATTATGATGATGGTTATGATGACTATAATGATGACGATTATGATGACGATTATGATGATGATTATCAGGACTAATATGATGATGACTATTATAATGATTATGATGACGATTATGATGATGATTATGATGATGATTATGATGATGATTATGATGACTATAATGATGACGATTGTGATGACTATTATGATGATGATTATGATGACGGTTATGATGATTATTATGATGAAGTCTATGATGATGACTATGATGACGATTATGATGATGACTATGATGATGATTATGATGATGATTATTATGATGATTATGATCATGATTTTGATGACTATTATGATGACTATAATGATGACGATTATGATGACTATTTTGATGATGACTATGATGACGATTATGATGATGATTATGATGACTATAATGATGACTATAATGATGACGATTATGATGACTATCATGATGATGACTATGATGACGTTTATGATAATGATTATGATGATAATTATGATGACGGTTATGATGATGATTATGATGACGATTATGATAATGATTATGATGATGATTATGATGAATATTATGATGATGACTATGATGATGATTATGATGATGATTATGATGACGGTTATGATGATGATTATGATGATGATTATGATGATTATTATGATGACTATAATGATGACGATTATGATGATGACCATGATGACGATTATGATAATGATTATGATGATGATTATGATGAATATTATGATGATGATTATGATGATGATTATGATGATGATTATGATGATGATTATGATGATGACTATGATGACGATTATGATAATGATTATGATGATAATTATGATGACGGTTATGATAATGATTATGATGATGATTATGATGATGATTATGATGATGATTATGATGATGATTATAATGATGATTATGATGATGATTAGGATGATGATTATGATGACTATAATGATGACTACAATGATGACGATTATGATGACTATCATGATGATGACTATGATGACGTTTATGATAATGATTATGATGATAATTATGATGACGGTTATGATGATGATTATGATGACGATTATGATAATGATTATGATGATGATTATGATGACTGTAATGATGACGATAATGAGGACTATTATGATGATGACTATGATGACTATGATGATGATTACGATGACGATTATGATGATGATTATGATGATGATTATGATGATGATTACGATGATCATTATGATGATGATTATGATGATCATTATGATGATGATTATGGTGGTGATTATGATTATGATTACGATTATGATTACGACGTCTATAATGATGCCGATTATGATGACTATTATGATGATGACTATGATGACGATTGTGAGGACTATTATGATGATGACAATGATGATGATTATGATGACGGTTATGATAATGATTATGATAATGATTATGATGATGACTATGATGATGAATATGATGATGATTATGAGGATGATTATGATGATGATTATGATGACTATAATGATGACGATTATGCTGACTATTATGATGACTATTATGATGATGATTATGATGATGATTATGATGAATATTATGATGATGATTATGATGATGATTATGATGATGATTATGATGATGATTATGATGATGATTATGATGATGGTTATGATGACTATAATGATGACGATTATGGTGAGGATTATGACGACGATTATGATGACGATGATGATGATGATTATCAGGAATAATATGATGATGACTATTATAGTGATTATGATGACGATTATGATGATGATTATGATGATGATTATGATGACTATAATGATGACGATTGTGATGACTATTATGATAATGATTATGATGATGATTATGATGACGGTTATGATGATTATTATGATGAAGTCTATGATGATGATTATTATGAGGATTATGAGGACTATTATGATGATGACTATGATGATGATTATGATGACGATTATGATGATGACTATGATGACGATTATGATAATGATTATGATGACTATAATGATGACTATAATGATGACGATTATGATGACTATCATGATGATGACTATGATGACTATGATGATGATTACGATGACGATTATGATGATGATTATGATGATGATTATGATGATGATTACGATGATCATTATGATGATGATTATGATGATCATTATGATGATGATTATGGTGGTGATTATGATTATGATTACGATTATGATTACGGCGTCTATAATGATGCCGATTATGATGACTATTATGATGATGACTATGATGACGATTGTGAGGACTATTATGATGATGACAATGATGATGATTATGATGACGGTTATGATGATGATTATGATGATCATTATGATGATGATTATGGTGGTGATTATGATTATGATTACGATTATGATTACGGCGTCTATAATGATGCCGATTATGATGACTATTATGATGATGACTATGATGACGATTGTGAGGACTATTATGATGATGACAATGATGATGATTATGATGACGGTTATGATAATGATTATGATAATGATTATGATGATGACTATGATGATGAATATGATGATGATTATGAGGATGATTATGATGATGATTATGATGACTATAATGATGACGATTATGCTGACTATAATGATGACTATTATGATGATGATTATGATGATGATTATGATGAATATTATGATGATGATTATGATGATGATTATGATGATGATTATGATGATGATTATGATGATGATTATGATGATGATTATGATGATGATTATGATGATGATTATGATGATGATTATGATGATGGTTATGATGACTATAATGATGACGATTATGATGACGATTATGATGACGATTATGATGACGATTATGATGATGATTATCAGGAATAATATGATGATGACTATTATAGTGATTATGATGACGATTATGATGATGATTATGATGATGATTATGATGATGATTATGATGATGATTATGATGATTATTATGATGACTATAATGATGACGATTATGATGATGACTATGATGACGATTATGATAATGATTATGATGATGATTATGATGATGATTATGATGATGATTATGATGATGATTATGATGATGATTATGATGATTATTATGATGACTATAATGATGACGATTATGATGATGACCATGATGACGATTATGATAATGATTATGATGATGATTATGATGAATATTATGATGATGACTATGATGATGATTATGATGATGATTATGATGATGATTATGATGATGATTATGATGATGATTATGATGACTATAATGATGACTATAATGATGACGATTATGATGACTATCATGATGATGACTATGATGACGTTTATGATAATGATTATGATGATAATTATGATGACGGTTATGATGATGATTATGATGACGATTATGATAATGATTATGATGATGATTATGATGAATATTATGATGATGATTATGATGATGATTATGATGATGATTATGATGATTATTATGATGATGATTATGATGATGATTATGATGATGATTATGATGATGATTATGATGATGATTATGATGATGATTATGATGATGATTATGATGATGATTATGATGACGGTTATGATGATGATTATGATGATGATTATGATGATGACTATGATGATGATTATGACAACGATTATGATGATGATTATGATGATGATTATGATGATGATTATGATGATGATTATGATGATGATTATGATGACTATAACGATGACGATTGTGATGACTATTATGATGATGACTATGATGACGATTATGATAATGATTATGATGACTATAATGATGACTATAATGATGACGATTATGATGACTATCATGATGATGACTATGATGACGATTATGATAATGATTATGATGATGATTATGATGAATATTATGATGACTGTAATGATGACGATTATGAGGACTATTATGATGATGACTATGATGATGATTATGATGATGACTATGATGATGATTACGATGACGATTATGATGATGATTATGATGATGACTATGATGCTGATTATGATGACGGTTATGATGATGATTATGATGATGATTATGATAATGAGTAGGATGATGATTATGATGATGATTACGATGATCATTATGATGATGATTATGATGATCATTATGATGATGATTATGATGATGATTATGATTATGATTACGACGTCTATAATGATGGCGATTATGATGACTATTATGATGATGACTATGATGACGATTATGATGATGATTATGATGATGATTATAATGATGATTATGATCATGATTATGGTGATGATTATGATGACTATAATGATGACTATAATGATGACTATAATGATGACGATTATGATGACTCATTATGATGATGACTATGATGACGATTATGGTAATGATTATGATGATGATGATGATTATGATGATGATTATGATGATGATTGTGATGATGAGTATGATGATGATTATGATGATTATTATGATGACTATAATGATGACGATTATGATGATGACTATGATGACGATTATGATAATGATTATGATGATGATTATGATGAATATTATGATGATGACTATGATGATGATTATGATGATGATTATGATGACGGTTATGATGATGATTATGATGACGATTATGATAATGATTATGATGATGATTATGATGAATATTATAATGATGATTATGATGATGATTATGATGATGATTATGATGATGATTATGATGATGATTATGATGACGGTTATGATGATGATTATGATGATGATTATGATGATGACTATGATGATGATTATGACAACGATTATGATGATGATTATGATGATGATTATGATGATGATTATGATGATGATTATGATGATTATTATGATGACTATAATGATGACGATTATGATGATGACTATGATGACGATTATGATAATGATTATGATGATGATTATGATGAATATTATGATGACTATGATGATGATTACGATGATGATTATGATGATGATTATGATGATGATTATGATGACTATAATGATGACTATAATGATGACTATAATGATGACGATTATGATGACTATCATGATGATGACTATGATGACGTTTATGATAATGATTATGATGATAATTATGATGACGGTTATGATGATGATTATGATGACGATTATGATAATGATTATGATGATGATTATGCTGAATATTATGATGATGACTATGATGATGATTATGATGATGATTATGATGACGGTTATGATGATGATTATGATGACGATTATGATAATGATTATGATGATGATTATGATGAATATTATGATGATGATTATGATGATGATTATGATGATGATTATGATGATGATTATGATGATGATTATGATGACGGTTATGATGATGATTATGATGATGATTATGATGATTATTATGATGACTATAATGATGACGATTATGATGATGACCATGATGACGATTATGATAATGATTATGATGATGATTATGATGAATATTATGATGATGATTATGATGATGATTATAATGATGATTATGATGATGATTATGATGATGACTATGATGACGATTATGATAATGATTATGATGATAATTATGATGACGGTTATGATAATGATTATGATGATGATTATGATGATGATTATGATGATGATTATGATGATGATTATAATGATGATTATGATGATGATTAGGATGATGATTATGATGACTATAATGATGACTACAATGATGACGATTATGATGACTATCATGATGATGACTATGATGACGTTTATGATAATGATTATGATGATAATTATGATGACGGTTATGATGATGATTATGATGACGATTATGATAATGATTATGATGATGATTATGATGACTGTAATGATGACGATAATGAGGACTATTATGATGATGACTATGATGACTATGATGATGATTACGATGACGATTATGATGATGATTATGATGATGATTATGATGATGATTACGATGATCATTATGATGATGATTATGATGATCATTATGATGATGATTATGGTGGTGATTATGATTATGATTACGATTATGATTACGACGTCTATAATGATGCCGATTATGATGACTATTATGATGATGACTATGATGACGATTGTGAGGACTATTATGATGATGACAATGATGATGATTATGATGACGGTTATGATAATGATTATGATAATGATTATGATGATGACTATGATGATGAATATGATGATGATTATGAGGATGATTATGATGATGATTATGATGACTATAATGATGACGATTATGCTGACTATTATGATGACTATTATGATGATGATTATGATGATGATTATGATGAATATTATGATGATGATTATGATGATGATTATGATGATGATTATGATGATGATTATGATGATGATTATGATGATGGTTATGATGACTATAATGATGACGATTATGGTGAGGATTATGACGACGATTATGATGACGATGATGATGATGATTATCAGGAATAATATGATGATGACTATTATAGTGATTATGATGACGATTATGATGCTGATTATGATGATGATTATGATGACTATAATGATGACGATTGTGATGACTATTATGATAATGATTATGATGATGATTATGATGACGGTTATGATGATTATTATGATGAAGTCTATGATGATGATTATTATGAGGATTATGAGGACTATTATGATGATGACTATGATGATGATTATGATGACGATTATGATGATGACTATGATGACGATTATGATAATGATTATGATGACTATAATGATGACTATAATGATGACGATTATGATGACTATCATGATGATGACTATGATGACGATTATGATAATGATTATGATGATAATTATGATGACGGTTATGATGATGATTATGAGGATGATTATGATGATGATTATGATGACTATAATGATGACGATTATGCTGACTATTATGATGACTATTATGATGATGATTATGATGATGATTATGATGAATATTATGATGATGATTATGATGATGATTATGATGATGATTATGATGATGATTATGATGAATGTAATGATGACGATAATGAGGACTATTATGATGATGACTATGATGACTATGATGATGATTACGATGACGATTATGATGATGATTATGATGATGATTATGATGATGACTATGAGGATGATTATGATGATGATTATGATGACGGTTATGATGATGATTATGATGACGATTATGATAATGATTATGATGATGATTATGATGAATATTATGATGATGATTATGATGATGATTATGATGATGATTATGATGATGATTATGATGACGGTTATGATGATGATTATGATGATGATTATGATGATGACTATGATGATGATTATGACAACGATTATGATGATGATTATGATGATGATTATGATGATGATTATGATGATTATTATGATGACTATAATGATGACGATTATGATGATGACCATGATGACGATTATGATAATGATTATGATGATGATTATGATGAGTATTATGATGATGACTATGATGATGATTATGATGATGATTATGATGATGATTATGATGATGATTATGATGATGATTATGATGACTATAATGATGACTATAATGATGACGATTATGATGACTATCATGATGATGACTATGATGACGTTTATGATAATGATTATGATGATAATTATGATGACGGTTATGATGATGATTATGATGACGATTATGATAATGATTATGATGATGATTATGATGAATATTATGATGATGATTATGATGATGATTATGATGATGATTATGATGATTATTATGATGATGGTTATGATGATGATTATGATGATGATTATGATGATGATTATGATGACTATAACGATGACGATTGTGATGACTATTATGATGATGACTATGATGACGATTATGATGATGATTATGATGACTATAATGATGACTATAATGATGACGATTATGATGACTATCATGATGATGACTATGATGACGTTTATGATAATGATTATGATGATAATTATGATGACGGTTATGATGATGATTATGATGACGATTATGATAATGATTATGATGATGATTATGATGAATATTATGATGATGACTATGATGATGATTATGATGATGATTATGATGACGGTTATGATGATGATTATGATGACGATTATGATAATGATTATGATGATGATTATGATGAATATTATGATGATTACGATGACGATTATGATGATGATTATGATGATGATTATGATGATGATTACGATGATCATTATGATGATGATTATGATGATCATTATGATGATGATTATGGTGGTGATTATGATTATGATTACGATTATGATTACGACGTCTATAATGATGCCGATTATGATGACTATTATGATGATGACTATGATGACGATTGTGAGGACTATTATGATGATGACAATGATGATGATTATGATGACGGTTATGATAATGATTATGATAATGATTATGATGATGACTATGATGATGATTATGATGACGGTTATGATGATTATTATGATGAAGTCTATGATGATGATTATTATGAGGATTATGAGGACTATTATGATGATGACTATGATGATGATTATGATGACGATTATGATGATGACTATGATGACGATTATGATAATGATTATGATGACTATAATGATGACTATAATGATGACGATTATGATGACTATCATGATGATGACTATGATGACGATTATTATAATGATTATGATGATAATTATGATGACGGTTATGATGATGATTATGAGGATGATTATGATGATGATTATGATGACTATAATGATGACGATTATGCTGACTATTATGATGACTATTATGATGATGATTATGATGATGATTATGATGAATATTATGATGATGATTATGATGATGATTATGATGATGATTATGATGATGATTATGATGAATGTAATGATGACGATAATGAGGACTATTATGATGATGACTATGATGACTATGATGATGATTACGATGACGATTATGATGATGATTATGATGATGATTATGATGATGACGATGAGGATGATTATGATGATGATTATGATGACGGTTATGATGATGATTATGATGACGATTATGATAATGATTATGATGATGATTATGATGAATATTATGATGATGATTATGATGATGATTATGATGATGATTATGATGATGATTATGATGACGGTTATGATGATGATTATGATGATGATTATGATGATGACTATGATGATGATTATGACAACGATTATGATGATGATTATGATGATGATTATGATGATGATTATGATGATTATTATGATGACTATAATGATGACGATTATGATGATGACCATGATGACGATTATGATAATGATTATGATGATGATTATGATGAATATTATGATGATGACTATGATGATGATTATGATGATGATTATGATGATGATTATGATGATGATTATGATGATGATTATGATGACTATAATGATGACTATAATGATGACGATTATGATGACTATCATGATGATGACTATGATGACGTTTATGATAATGATTATGATGATAATTATGATGACGGTTATGATGATGATTATGATGACGATTATGATAATGATTATGATGATGATTATGATGAATATTATGATGATGATTATGATGATGATTATGATGATGATTATGATGATTATTATGATGATGGTTATGATGATGATTATGATGATGATTATGATGATGATTATGATGATGATTATGATGATGATTATGATGATGATTATGATGATGATTATGATGACGGTTATGATGATGATTATGATGATGATTATGATGATGACTATGATGATGATTATGACAACGATTATGATGATGATTATGATGATGATTATGATGATGATTATGATGATGATTATGATGACTATAACGATGACGATTGTGATGACTATTATGATGATGACTATGATGACGATTATGATGATGATTATGATGACTATAATGATGACTATAATGATGACGATTATGATGACTATCATGATGATGACTATGATGACGTTTATGATAATGATTATGATGATAATTATGATGACGGTTATGATGATGATTATGATGACGATTATGATAATGATTATGATGATGATTATGATGAATATTATGATGATGACTATGATGATGATTATGATGATGATTATGATGACGGTTATGATGATGATTATGATGACGATTATGATAATGATTATGATGATGATTATGATGTATATTATGATGATGATTATGATGATGATTATGATGATGATTATGATGATGATTATGATGACGGTTATGATGATGATTATGATGATGATTATGATGATGACTATGATGATGATTATGACAACGATTATGATGATGATTATGATGATGATTATGATGATGATTATGATGATGATTATGATGATGATTATGATGATTATTATGATGACTATAATGATGACGATTATGATGATGACCATGATGACGATTATGATAATGATTATGATGATGATTATGATGAATATTATGATGATGACTATGATGATGATTATGATGATGATTATGATGATGATTATGATGATGATTATGATGATGATTATGATGACTATAATGATGACTATAATGATGACGATTATGATGACTATCATGATGATGACTATGATGACGTTTATGATAATGATTATGATGATAATTATGATGACGGTTATGATGATGATTATGATGATGATTATGATGATGACTATGATGATGATTATGACAACGATTATGATGATGATTATGATGATGATTATGATGATGATTATGATGATGATTATGATGATGATTATGATGATTATTATGATGACTATAATGATGACGATTATGATGATGACCATGATGACGATTATGATAATGATTATGATGATGATTATGATGAATATTATGATGATGACTATGATGATGATTATGATGATGATTATGATGATGATTATGATGATGATTATGATGACTATAATGATGACTATAATGATGACGATTATGATGACTATCATGATGATGACTATGATGACGATTATGATAATGATTATGATGATGATTATGATGAATATTATGATGACTGTAATGATGACGATTATGAGGACTATTATGATGATGACTATGATGATGATTATGATGATGACTATGATGATGATTACGATGACGATTATGATGATGATTATGATGATGACTATGATGCTGATTATGATGACGGTTATGATGATGATTATGATGATGATTATGATAATGAGTAGGATGATGATTATGATGATGATTACGATGATCATTATGATGATGATTATGATGATCATTATGATGATGATTATGATGATGATTATGATTATGATTACGACGTCTATAATGATGGCGATTATGATGACTATTATGATGATGACTATGATGACGATTATGATGATGATTATGATGATGATTATAATGATGATTATGATCATGATTATGGTGATGATTATGATGACTATAATGATGACTATAATGATGACTATAATGATGACGATTATGATGACTCATTATGATGATGACTATGATGACGATTATGGTAATGATTATGATGATGATGATGATTATGATGATGATTATGATGATGATTGTGATGATGAGTATGATGATGATTATGATGATTATTATGATGACTATAATGATGACGATTATGATGATGACTATGATGACGATTATGATAATGATTATGATGATGATTATGATGAATATTATGATGATGACTATGATGATGATTATGATGATGATTATGATGATGATTATGATGATGATTATGATGATTATTATGATGACTATAATGATGACAATTATGATGATGACTATCATGACGATTATGATAATGATTATGATGATGATTATGATGAATATTATGATGACTATGATGATGATTACGATGATGATTATGATGATGATTATGATGATGATTATGATGACTATAATGATGACTATAATGATGACGATTATGATGACTATCATGATGATGACTATGATGACGTTTATGATAATGATTATGATGATAATTATGATGACGGTTATGATGATGATTATGATGACGATTATGATAATGATTATGATGATGATTATGATGAATATTATGATGATGATTATGATGATGATTATGATGATGATTATGATGATTATTATGATGATGATTATGATGATGATTATGATGATGATTATGATGATGATTATGATGATGATTATGATGACTATAACGATGACGATTGTGATGACTATTATGATGATGACTATGATGACGATTATGATAATGATTATGATGACTATAATGATGACTGTAATGATGACGATTATGATGACTATCATGATGATGACTATGATGACGATTATGATAATGATTATGATGATAATTATGATGACGGTTATGATGATGATTATGATGACGATTATGATAATGATTATGATGATGATTATGATGAATATTATGATGACTGTAATGATGACGATTATGAGGACTATTATGATGATGACTATGATGATGATTATGATGATGACTATGATGATGATTACGATGACGATTATGATGATGATTATGATGATGACTATGATGCTGATTATGATGACGGTTATGATGATGATTATGATGATGATTATGATAATGAGTAGGATGATGATTATGATGATGATTACGATGATCATTATGATGATGATTATGATGATCATTATGATGATGATTATGATGATGATTATGATTATGATTACGACGTCTATAATGATGGCGATTATGATGACTATTATGATGATGACTATGATGACGATTATGATGATGATTATGATGATGATTATAATGATGATTATGATGATGATTATGGTGATGATTATGATGACTATAATGATGACTATAATGATGACTATAATGATGACGATTATGATGACTCATTATGATGATGACTATGATGACGATTATGGTAATGATTGTGATGATGATGATGATTATGATGATGATTATGATGATGATTATGATGATGAGTATGATGATGATTATGACTATGATGATGATTATTATGACGATCATGAGGACTATTATGATGATGACTATGATAATAATTATGATGACGATTATGATGATGATTATGATGATGATTATTATGACTATTATGACTATGACTATGATGCTGATTACGTTGACGGTTATGATGATGATTATGATGATGATTATGATGATGATTATGATGATTATTATGATGATGATTATGATGATGATTATGACGATGATTATGATGATGATTATGATGATGATTATGATGATGGTTATGATGATGATTATGATGATGATTATGATAATGATTATGATGATGATTATGCTCATGATTATGATCACGATTATGCTCATGATTATGATGATGAATTATAATGATAATTATGATGACTATTATGTTGATAATTATGATGATGATTATTATGATGATTATGATGATGATTATGGTGATGATTATGATGATGATTATGATGATGGTTATGATGATGATTATGATGATGATTATGATGAATATTATGATGATGTATATGATGATGATTATGATGATGATTATGATGATGATTATGATGACTATAATGATGACGATTGTGATGATGACCATGATGACGATTATGATAATGATTATGATGATGATTATGATGAATATTATGATGATGACTATGATGATGATTATGATGATGATTATGATGATGATTATGATGATGATTATGATGATGATTATGATGACTATAATGATGACTATAATGATGACAATTATGATGACTATCATGATGATGACTATGATGACGTTTATGATAATGATTATGATGATAATTATGATGACGGTTATGATGACGATTATGATGACGATTATGATAATGATTATGATGATGATTATGATGAATATTATGATGATGATTATGATGATGATTCTGATGATGATTATGATGATTATTATGATGATGATTATGATGATGATTATGATGATGATTATGATGATGATTATGATGATGATTATGATGACGGTTATGATGATGATTATGATGATGATTATGATGATGACTATGATGATGATTATGACAACGATTATGATGATGACTATGATGATGAATATGATGATGATTATGAGGATGATTATGATGATGATTATGATGATGATTATCAGGACTAATATGATGATGACTATTATAATGATTATGATGACGATTATGATGATGATTATGATGATGATTATGATGATGATTATGATGACTATAATGATGACGATTGTGATGATGACCATGATGACGATTATGATAATGATTATGATGATGATTATGATGAATATTATGATGATGACTATGATGATGATTATGATGATGATTATGATGATGATTATGATGATGATTATGATGATGATTATGATGACTATAATGATGACTATAATGATGACAATTATGATGACTATCATGATGACGACTATGATGACGTTTATGATAATGATTATGATGATAATTATGATGACGGTTATGATGATGATTATGATGACGATTATGATAATGATTATGATGATGATTATGATGAATATTATGATGATGATTTTGATGATGATTCTGATGATGATTATGATGATTATTATGATGATGATTATGATGATGATTATGATGATGATTATGATGATGATTATGATGATGATTATGATGATGATTATGATGATGATTATGATGATGATTATGATGACGGTTATGATGATGATTATGATGATGATTATGATGATGACTATGATGATGATTATGACAACGATTATGATGATGATTATGATGATGATTATGATGATGATTATGATGATGATTATGATGACTATAACGATGACGATTGTGATGACTATTATGATGATGACTATGATGACGATTATGATAATGATTATGATGACTATAATGATGACTATAATGATGACGATTATGATGACTATCATGATGATGACTATGATGACGATTATGATAATGATTATGATGATGATTATGATGAATATTATGATGACTGTAATGATGACGATTATGAGGACTATTATGATGATGACTATGATGATGATTATGATGATGACTATGATGATGATTATGATTATGATTACGACGTCTATAATGATGGCGATTATGATGACTATTATGATGATGACTATGATGACGATTATGATGATGATTATGATGATGATTATAATGATGATTATGATGATGATTATGGTGATGATTATGATGACTATAATGATGACTATAATGATGACTATAATGATGACGATTATGATGACTCATTATGATGATGACTATGATGACGATTATGGTAATGATTATGATGATGATGATGATTATGATGATGATTATGATGATGATTATGATGATGAGTATGATGATGATTATGACTATGATGATGATTATTATGACGATCATGAGGACTATTATGATGATGACTATGATAATAATTATGATGACGATTATGATGATGATTATGATGATGATTATTATGACTATTATGACTATGACTATGATGCTGATTACGTTGACGGTTATGATGATGATTATGATTATGATTATGATGATGATTATGATGATTATTATGATGATGATTATGATGATGATTATGACGATGATTATGATGATGATTATGATGATGATTATGATGATGGTTATGATGACTATAATGATGACGATTATGATGACGATTATGATGATGATTATGATGATGATTATGATGATGATTATGATGACTATAATGATGACGATTGTGATGATGACCATGATGACGATTATGATAATGATTATGATGATGATTATGATGAATATTATGATGATGACTATGATGATGATTATGATGATGATTATGATGATGATTATGATGATGATTATGATGATGATTATGATGACTATAATGATGACTATAATGATGACAATTATGATGACTATCATGATGATGACTATGATGACGTTTATGATAATGATTATGATGATAATTATGATGACGGTTATGATGATGATTATGATGACGATTATGATAATGATTATGATGATGATTATGATGAATATTATGATGATGATTATGATGATGATTCTGATGATGATTATGATGATTATTATGATGATGATTATGATGATGATTATGATGATGATTATGATGATGATTATGATGATGATTATGATGATGATTATGATTATGATTATGATGATGATTATGATGACGGTTATGATGATGATTATGATGATGATTATGATGATGACTATGATGATGATTATGACAACGATTATGATGATGACTATGATGATGAATATGATGATGATTATGAGGATGATTATGATGATGATTATGATGATGATTATCAGGACTAATATGATGATGACTATTATAATGATTATGATGACGATTATGATGATGATTATGATGATGATTATGATGATGATTATGATGACTATAATGATGACGATTGTGATGATGACCATGATGACGATTATGATAATGATTATGATGATGATTATGATGAATATTATGATGATGACTATGATGATGATTATGATGATGATTATGATGATGATTATGATGATGATTATGATGATGATTATGATGATGATTATGATGACTATAATGATGACTATAATGATGACAATTATGATGACTATCATGATGATGACTATGATGACGTTTATGATAATGATTATGATGATAATTATGATGACGGTTATGATGATGACGATTATGATAATGATTATGATGATGATTATGATGAATATTATGATGATGATTATGATGATGATTCTGATGATGATTATGATGATTATTATGATGATGATTATGATGATGATTATGATGATGATTATGATGATGATTATGATGAGGATTATGATGATGATTATGATGATGATTATGATGATGATTATGATGATGATTATGATGACGGTTATGATGATGATTATGATGATGATTATGATGATGACTATGATGATGATTATGACAACGATTATGATGATGATTATGATGATGATTATGATGATGATTATGATGATGATTATGATGACTATAACGATGACGATTGTGATGACTATTATGATGATGACTATGATGACGATTATGATAATGATTATGACGACTATAATGATGACTATAATGATGACGATTATGATGACTATCATGATGATGACTATGATGACGATTATGATAATGATTATGATGATGATTATGATGAATATTATGATGACTGTAATGATGACGATTATGAGGACTATTATGATGATGACTATGATGATGATTATGATGATGACTATGATGATGATTACGATGACGATTATGATGATGATTATGATGATGACTATGATGCTGATTATGATGACGGTTATGATGATGATTATGATGATGATTATGATAATGAGTAGGATGATGATTATGATGATGATTACGATGATCATTATGATGATGATTATGATGATCATTATGATGATGATTATGATGATGATTATGATTATGATTACGACGTCTATAATGATGGCGATTATGATGACTATTATGATGATGACTATGATGACGATTATGATGATGATTATGATGATGATTATAATGATGATTATGATCATGATTATGGTGATGATTATGATGACTATAATGATGACTATAATGATGACTATAATGATGACGATTATGATGACTCATTATGATGATGACTATGATGACGATTATGGTAATGATTATGATGATGATGATGATTATGATGATGATTATGATGATGATTGTGATGATGAGTATGATGATGATTATGATGATTATTATGATGACTATAATGATGACGATTATGATGATGACTATGATGACGATTATGATAATGATTATGATGATGATTATGATGAATATTATGATGATGACTATGATGATGATTATGATGATGATTATGATGACGGTTATGATGATGATTATGATGACGATTATGATAATGATTATGATGATGATTATGATGAATATTATAATGATGATTATGATGATGATTATGATGATGATTATGATGATGATTATGATGATGATTATGATGACGGTTATGATGATGATTATGATGATGATTATGATGATGACTATGATGATGATTATGACAACGATTATGATGATGATTATGATGATGATTATGATGATGATTATGATGATGATTATGATGATTATTATGATGACTATAATGATGACGATTATGATGATGACTATGATGACGATTATGATAATGATTATGATGATGATTATGATGAATATTATGATGACTATGATGATGATTACGATGATGATTATGATGATGATTATGATGATGATTATGATGACTATAATGATGACTATAATGATGACTATAATGATGACGATTATGATGACTATCATGATGATGACTATGATGACGTTTATGATAATGATTATGATGATAATTATGATGACGGTTATGATGATGATTATGATGACGATTATGATAATGATTATGATGATGATTATGATGAATATTATGATGATGACTATGATGATGATTATGATGATGATTATGATGACGGTTATGATGATGATTATGATGACGATTATGATAATGATTATGATGATGATTATGATGAATATTATGATGATGATTATGATGATGATTATGATGATGATTATGATGATGATTATGATGATGATTATGATGACGGTTATGATGATGATTATGATGATGATTATGATGATGACTATGATGATGATTATGACAACGATTATGATGATGATTATGATGATGATTATGATGATGATTATGATGATGATTATGATGATGATTATGATGATGATCATGATGATTATTATGATGACTATAATGATGACGATTATGATGACTATCATGATGATGACTATGATGACGTTTATGATAATGATTATGATGATAATTATGATGACGGTTATGATGATGATTATGATGACGATTATGATAATGATTATGATGATGATTATGATGAATATTATGATGATGACTATGATGATGATTATGATGATGATTATGATGATGATTATGATGATGATTATGATGATGATTATGATGACTATAATGATGACTATAATGATGACGATTATGATGACTATCATGATGATGACTATGATGACGTTTATGATAATGATTATGATGATAATTATGATGACGGTTATGATGATGACTATGATGACGATTATGATAATGATTATGATGATGATTATGATGAATATTATGATGATGATTATGATGATGATTATGATGATGATTATGATGATTATTATGATGATGATTATGATGATGATTATGATGATGATTATGATGATGATTATGATGATGATTATGATGACTATAACGATGACGATTGTGATGACTATTATGATGATGACTATGATGACGATTATGATAATGATTATGATGACTATAATGATGACTATAATGATGACGATTATGATGACTATCATGATGATGACTATGATGACGATTATGATAATGATTATGATGATAATTATGATGACGGCTATGATGATGATTATGATGACGATTATGATAATGATTATGATGATGATTATGATGAATATTATGATGACTGTAATGATGACGATTATGAGGACTATTATGATGATGACTATGATGATGATTATGATGATGACTATGATGATGATTACGATGACGATTATGATGATGATTATGATGATGACTATGATGCTGATTATGATGACGGTTATGATGATGATTATGATGATGATTATGATAATGAGTAGGATGATGATTATGATGATGATTACGATGATCATTATGATGATGATTATGATGATCATTATGATGATGATTATGATGATGATTATGATTATGATTACGACGTCTATAATGATGGCGATTATGATGACTATTATGATGATGACTATGATGACGATTATGGTAATGATTATGATGATGATTATGATGATGATTATGATGATGATTATGATGATGATTATGATGATGATTATGATGATGATTATGATGATGATTATGATGATGATTATGATGATGCCTATGATGACGATTATGATAATGATTATGATGATGATTATGATGATGATTATGATGATGATTGTGATGATGATTATGATGATGATTATGATGACGGTTATGATGATGATTATGATGATGATTATGATGAATATTATGATGATGATTATGATGATGATTATGATGATGATTATGATGATGATTATGATGATGATTATGATGATGATTATGATGATGATTATGATGATGATTATGATGATGATTATGATGATGCCTATGATGACGATTATGATAATGATTATGATGATGATTATGATGATGATTATGATGATGATTATGATGATGCCTATGATGACGATTATGATAATGATTATGATGATGATTATGATGATGATTATGATGATGACCATGATGACGATTATGATGATGATTATTATGATGGTTATGTTGATAATTATGATGATGATTATGATGATGACTATGATGATGATTATGATGACAATTATGATGATGACTATGATGACGATTATGATAATGATTATGATGATGATTCTTATGAATATTATGATGATGATTATGATGATGATTATGATGGTGATTATGATTATGATTACGATTATGATTACGACGTCTATAATGATGCCGATTATGATGACTATTATGATGATGACTATGATGATGATTATGATGACGGTTATGATAATGATTATGATAATGATTATGATGATGACTATGATGATGAATATGATGATGATTATGAGGATGATTATGATGATGATTATGATGATGATTATGATGAATATTATGATGATGATTATGATGATGATTATGATGATGATTATGATGATGATTATGATGATGATTATGATGATGATTATGATGATGATTATGATGAATGTAATGATGACGATTATGAGGTCCATTACGATGATGACTATGATGATGATTATGATGATGACTATGATGATGATTATGATGATGCCTATGATGACGATTATGATAATGATTATGATGATGATTATGATGAATATTATGATGATGATTATGATGATGATTATGATGATGATTATGATGACGGTTATGATGATGATTATGATGATGATTATGATGATGACTATGATGATGATTATGACAACGATTATGATGATGATTATGATGATGATTATGATGATGATTATGATGATGATTATGATGATGATCATGATGATTATTATGATGACTATAATGATGACGATTATGATGACTATCATGATGATGACTATGATGACGTTTATGATAATGATTATGATGATAATTATGATGACGGTTATGATGATGATTATGATGACGATTATGATAATGATTATGATGATGATTATGATGAATATTATGATGATGACTATGATGATGATTATGATGATTATTATGATGATGATTATGATGATGATTATGATGATGATTATGATGACTATAATGATGACTATAATGATGACGATTATGATGACTATCATGATGATGACTATGATGACGTTTATGATAATGATTATGATGATAATTATGATGACGGTTATGATGATGATTATGATGACGATTATGATAATGATTATGATGATGATTATGATGAATATTATGATGATGATTATGATGATGATTATGATGATGATTATGATGATTATTATGATGATGATTATGATGATGATTATGATGATGATTATGATGATGATTATGATGATGATTATGATGATGATTATGATGACTATAACGATGACGATTGTGATGACTATGATGACGATTATGATAATGATTATGATGACTATAATGATGACTATAATGATGACGATTATGATGACTATCATGATGATGACTATGATGACGATTATGATAATGATTATGATGATAATTATGATGACGGCTATGATGATGATTATGATGACGATTATGATAATGATTATGATGATGATTATGATGAATATTATGATGACTGTAATGATGACGATTATGAGGACTATTATGATGATGACTATGATGATGATTATGATGATGACTATGATGATGATTACGATGACGATTATGATGATGATTATGATGATGACTATGATGCTGATTATGATGACGGTTATGATGATGATTATGATGATGATTATGATAATGAGTAGGATGATGATTATGATGATGATTACGATGATCATTATGATGATGATTATGATGATCATTATGATGATGATTATGATGATGATTATGATTATGATTACGAAGTCTATAATGATGGCGATTATGATGACTATTATGATGATGACTATGATGACGATTATGATGATGATTATGATGATGATTATAATGATGATTATGATGATGATTATGGTGATGATTATGATGTCTATAATGATGACTATAATGATGACTATAATGATGACGATTATGATGACTCATTATGATGATGACTATGATGACGATTATGGTAATGATTATGATGATGATGATGATTATGATGATGATTATGATGATGATTATGATGATGAGTATGATGATGATTATGACTATGATGATGATTATTATGACGATTATGAGGACTATTATGATGATGACTATGATAATAATTATGATGACGATTATGATGATGATTATGATGATGATTATTATGACTATTATGACTATGACTATGATGCTGATTACGTTGACGGTTATGATGATGATTATGATTATGATTATGATGATGATTATGATGATTATTATGATGATGATTATGATGATGATTATGACGATGATTATGATGATGATTATGATTATGATTATGATGATGGTTATGATGACTATAATGATGACGATTATGATGACGATTATGATGACGATTATGATGACGATTATGATGATGATTATCAGGACTAATATGATGATGACTATTATAATGATTATGATGACGATTATGATGATGATTATGATGATGATTATGATGATGATTATGATGACTATAATGATGACGATTGTGATGACTATTATGATTATGATTATGATGACGGTTATGATGATTATTATGATGAAGTCTATGATGATGACTATGATGACGATTATGATGATGACTATGATGATGATTATGATGATGATTATTATGATGATTATGATCATGATTATGATGACTATTATGATGACTATAATGATGACGATTATGATGACTATTTTGATGATGACTATGATGATGATTATGATGATGATTATGATGATGACTATGATTATGATTATGATGACTATAATGATGACGATTATGATGATGACTATGATGACGATTATGATAATGATTATGATGATGATTATGATGATGATTATGATGATGATTATGATGATGATTATGTTGATAATTATGATGATGATTATGATGATGACTATGATGACGATTATGATAATGATTATGATGATGATTATGATGATGATTATAATGATGATTATGATGATGATTATGATGATGATTATGATGACTATAATGATGACTATAATGATGACGATTATGATGACTATCATGATGATGACTATGATGACGTTTATGATAATGATTATGATGATAATTATGATGACGGTTATGATGATGATTATGATGACGATTATGATAATGATTATGATGATGATTATCATGAATATTATGATGATGATTATGATGATGATTATGATGATGATTATGATGACTATTATGATGATGATTATGATGATGATTATGATGATGATTATGATGATGATTATGATGATGATTATGATGATGATTATGATGATGATTATGATGATGATTATGATGACTGTAATGATGACGATTATGAGGACTATTATGATGATGACTATGATGACTATGATGATGATTACGATGACGATTATGATGATGATTATGATGATGATTATGATGATGATTACGATGATCATTATGATGATGATTATGATGATGATTATGATGACTATTATGATGATTATGATGGCGATTATGATGACTATTATGAAGATTATGATGACGATTATGATGATGACCATGATGACGATTATGATGATGATTATTATGATGGTTATGTTGATAATTATGATGATGATTATGATGATGACTATGATGATGATTATGATGACAATTATGATGATGACTATGATGACGTTTATGATAATGATTATGATGATGATTCTTATGAATATTATGATGATGATTATGATGATGATTATGATGATGATTATGATGATGATTATGATGATGATTGTGATGATGATTATGATGATGATTATGATGACGGTTATGATGATGATTATGATGATGATTATGATGAATATTATGATGATGATTATGATGATGATTCTTATGAATATTATGATGATGATTATGATGATGATTATGATGATGATTATGATGATGATTATGATGATGATTGTGATGATGATTATGATGATGATTATGATGACGGTTATGATGATGATTATGATGATGATTATGATGAATATTATGATGATGATTATGATGATGATTATGATGATGATTATGATGATGATTATGATGATGATTATGATGATGATTATGATGATGATTATGATGATGATTATGATGATGATTATGATGATGCCTATGATGACGATTATGATAATGATTATGATGATGATTATGATGATGATTATGATGATGATTGTGATGATGATTATGATGATGATTATGATGACGGTTATGATGATGATTATGATGATGATTATGATGAATATTATGATGATGATTATGATGATGATTATGATGATGATTATGATGATGATTATGATGATGATTATGATGATGATTATGATGATGATTATGATGATGATTATGATGATGATTATGATGATGATTATGATGATGCCTATGATGACGATTATGATAATGATTATGATGATGATTATGATGATGATTATGATGATGATTATGATGATGCCTATGATGACGATTATGATAATGATTATGATGATGATTATGATGATGATTATGATGATGACCATGATGACGATTATGATGATGATTATTATGATGGTTATGTTGATAATTATGATGATGATTATGATGATGACTATGATGATGATTATGATGACAATTATGATGATGACTATGATGACGATTATGATAATGATTATGATGATGATTCTTATGAATATTATGATGATGATTATGATGATGATTATGATGGTGATTATGATTATGATTACGATTATGATTACGACGTCTATAATGATGCCGATTATGATGACTATTATGATGATGACTATGATGATGATTATGATGACGGTTATGATAATGATTATGATAATGATTATGATGATGACTATGATGATGAATATGATGATGATTATGAGGATGATTATGATGATGATTATGATGATGATTATGATGAATATTATGATGATGATTATGATGACGATTATGATGATGATTATGATGATGATTATGATGATGATTATGATGATGATTATGATGATGATTATGATGAATGTAATGATGACGATTATGAGGTCCATTATGATGATGACTATGATGATGATTATGATGATGACTATGATGATGATTATGATGATGCCTATGATGACGATTATGATAATGATTATGATGATGATTATGATGAATATTATGATGATGATTATGATGATGATTATGATGATGATTATGATGATGATAATGATGACTATTATGATGATTATGATGACGACTATGATGATGATTATGACAATGATTATGATGATGATTATGATGATGATTATCATGACCATTATGACTATGACTATGATGCTGATTGCGTCGACGGTTATGATGATGATTATGATTATGATTATGATGATGACTATGATGATGATTATGATGATGCCTATGATGACGATTATGATAATGATTATGCTGATGATTATGATGAATATTATGATGATGATTATGATGATGATTATGATGATGATTATGATGATGATAATGATGACTATAATGATGTCGATTATGATGACTATTATGATGATTATGATGACGATTATGATGATGATTATGATGATGATTATGATAATGATTATGATGATGGTTATGATGATGATTATCATGACTATTATGACTATGACTATGATGCTGATTACGTCGACGGTTATGATGATGATTATGATTATGATTATGATGATGACTATGATGATGAATATGATGATGATTATGAGGATGATTATGATGATGATTATGATGACTATAATGATGACGATTATGCTGACTATTATGATGACTATTATGATGATGATTATGATGATGATTATGATGAATATTATGATGATGATTATGATGATGATTATGATGATGATTATGATGAATGTAATGATGACGATTATGAGGACCATTATGATGATGACTATGATGATGATTATGATGATGACTATGATGATGATTATGATGATGCCTATGATGATGATTATGATTACGATTATGATGATGATTATGATGATGATTATGATGATGATTATGATGATGGCTATGATGCTGATTATGATGACGGTTATGATGATGATTATGATGATGATTATGATAATGATGATGATGATGAGTATGATGATGATTATGACTATGATGATGATTATTATGACGATTATGAGGACTATTATGATGATGACTATGATAATAATTATGATGACGATTATGATGATGATTGTGATGATGATTATTATGACTATTATGACTATGACTATGATGCTGATTACGTTGAAGGTTATGATGATGATTATGATTATGATTATGATGATGATTATGATGAATATTATGATGACTATGATGATGATTATGATGATGATTATGATGATGATTATGATGATGATTATGATGATGATTATGATGACTATAATGATGACTATAATGATGACGATTATGATGACTATCATGATGATGACTATGATGACGTTTATGATAATGATTATGATGATAATTATGATGACGGTTATGATGATGATTATGATGACGATTATGATAATGATTATGATGATGATTATGATGAATATTATGATGATGACTATGATGATGATTATGATGATGATTATGATGACGGTTATGATGATGATTATGATGACGATTATGATAATGATTATGATGATGATTATGATAAATATTATGATGATGATTATGATGATGATTATGATGATGATTATGATGATGATTATGATGACGGTTATGATGATGATTATGATGATGATTATGATGATGACTATGATGATGATTATAACAACGATTATGATGATGATTATGATGATGATTATGATGATGATTATGATGATGATTATGATGATGATTATGATGATTATTATGATGACTATAATGATGACGATTATGATGATGACCATGATGACGATTATGATAATGATTATGATGATGATTATGATGAATATCATGATGATGACTATGATGATGATTATGATGATGATTATGATGATGATTATGATGATGATTATGATGATGATTATGATGATGATTATGATGACTATAATGATGACTATAATGATGACGATTATGATGACTATCATGATGATGACTATGATGACGTTTATGATAATGATTATGATGATAATTATGATGACGGTTATGATGATGATTATGATGACGATTATGATAATGATTATGATGATGATTATGATGAATATTATGATGATGATTATGATGATGATTATGATGATGATTATGATGATTATTATGATGATGATTATGATGATGATTATGATGATGATTATGATGATGATTATGATGATGATTATGATGATGATTATGATGATGATTATGATGATGATTATGATGACGGTTATGATGATGATTATGATGATGATTATGATGATGACTATGATGATGATTATGACAACGATTATGATGATGATTATGATGATGATTATGATGATGATTATGATGATGATTATGATGATGATTATGATGATTATTATGATGACTATAATGATGACGATTATGATGATGACCATGATGACGATTATGATAATGATTATGATGATGATTATGATGAATATTATGATGATGACTATGATGATGACCATGATGACGATTATGATAATGATTATGATGATGATTATGATGAATATTATAATGATGACTATGATGATGATTATGATGACGATTATGATGACTATCATGATGATGACTATGATGACGTTTATGATAATGATTATGATGATAATTATGATGACGGTTATGATGATGATTATGATGAATATTATGATGATGATTATGATGATGATTATGATGATGATTATGATGATTATTATGATGATGATTATGATGATGATTATGATGATGATTATGATGATGATTATGATGATGATTATGATGATGATTATGATGATGATTATGATGATGATTATGATGACGGTTATGATGATGATTATGATGATGATTATGATGATGACTATGATGATGATTATGACAACGATTATGATGATGATTATGATGATGATTATGATGATGATTATGATGATGATTATGATGACTATAACGATGACGATTGTGATGACTATTATGATGATGACTATGATGACGATTATGATAATGATTATGATGACTATAATGATGACTATAATGATGACGATTATGATGACTATCATGATGATGACTATGATGACGATTATGATGATGATTATGATGATGATTATGATGATGATTATGATGATGATTATGATGATGATTATGATGATGCCTATGATGACGATTATGATAATGATTATGATGATGATTATGATGATGATTATGATGATGATTATGATGATGCCTATGATGACGATTATGATAATGATTATGATGATGATTATGATGATGATTATGATGATGACCATGATGACGATTATGATGATGATTATTATGATGGTTATGTTGATAATTATGATGATGATTATGATGATGACTATGATGATGATTATGATGACAATTATGATGATGACTATGATGACGATTATGATAATGATTATGATGATGATTCTTATGAATATTATGATGATGATTATGATGATGATTATGATGGTGATTATGATTATGATTACGATTATGATTACGACGTCTATAATGATGCCGATTATGATGACTATTATGATGATGACTATGATGATGATTATGATGACGGTTATGATAATGATTATGATAATGATTATGATGATGACTATGATGATGAATATGATGATGATTATGAGGATGATTATGATGATGATTATGATGATGATTATGATGAATATTATGATGATGATTATGATGACGATTATGATGATGATTATGATGATGATTATGATGATGATTATGATGAAGCCTATGATGACGATTATGATAATGATTATGATGATGATTATGATGAATATTATGATGATGATTATGATGATGATTATGATGATGATTATGATGACGGTTATGATGATGATTATGATGATGATTATGATGATGACTATGATGATGATTATGACAACGATTATGATGATGATTATGATGATGATTATGATGATGATTATGATGATGATTATGATGATGATCATGATGATTATTATGATGACTATAATGATGACGATTATGATGACTATCATGATGATGACTATGATGACGTTTATGATAATGATTATGATGATAATTATGATGACGGTTATGATGATGATTATGATGACGATTATGATAATGATTATGATGATGATTATGATGAATATTATGATGATGACTATGATGATGATTATGATGATTATTATGATGATGATTATGATGATGATTATGATGATGATTATGATGACTATAATGATGACTATAATGATGACGATTATGATGACTATCATGATGATGACTATGATGACGTTTATGATAATGATTATGATGATAATTATGATGACGGTTATGATGATGATTATGATGACGATTATGATAATGATTATGATGATGATTATGATGAATATTATGATGATGATTATGATGATGATTATGATGATGATTATGATGATTATTATGATGATGATTATGATGATGATTATGATGATGATTATGATGATGATTATGATGATGATTATGATGATGATTATGATGATGATTATGATGACTATAACGATGACGATTGTGATGACTATGATGACGATTATGATAATGATTATGATGACTATAATGATGACTATAATGATGACGATTATGATGACTATCATGATGATGACTATGATGACGATTATGATAATGATTATGATGATAATTATGATGACGGCTATGATGATGATTATGATGACGATTATGATAATGATTATGATGATGATTATGATGAATATTATGATGACTGTAATGATGACGATTATGAGGACTATTATGATGATGACTATGATGATCATTATGATGATGACTATGATGATGATTACGATGACGATTATGATGATGATTATGATGATGACTATGATGCTGATTATGATGACGGTTATGATGATGATTATGATGATGATTATGATAATGAGTAGGATGATGATTATGATGATGATTACGATGATCATTATGATGATGATTATGATGATCATTATGATGATGATTATGATGATGATTATGATTATGATTACGAAGTCTATAATGATGGCGATTATGATGACTATTATGATGATGACTATGATGACGATTATGATGATGATTATGATGATGATTATAATGATGATTATGATGATGATTATGGTGATGATTATGATGTCTATAATGATGACTATAATGATGACTATAATGATGACGATTATGATGACTCATTATGATGATGACTATGATGACGATTATGGTAATGATTATGATGATGATGATGATTATGATGATGATTATGATGATGATTATGATGATGAGTATGATGATGATTATGACTATGATGATGATTATTATGACGATTATGAGGACTATTATGATGATGACTATGATAATAATTATGATGACGATTATGATGATGATTATGATGATGATTATTATGACTATTATGACTATGACTATGATGCTGATTACGTTGACGGTTATGATGATGATTATGATTATGATTATGATGATGATTATGATGATTATTATGATGATGATTATGATGATGATTATGACGATGATTATGATGATGATTATGATTATGATTATGATGATGGTTATGATGACTATAATGATGACGATTATGATGACGATTATGATGACGATTATGATGACGATTATGATGATGATTATCAGGACTAATATGATGATGACTATTATAATGATTATGATGACGATTATGATGATGATTATGATGATGATTATGATGATGATTATGATGACTATAATGATGACGATTGTGATGACTATTATGATTATGATTATGATGACGGTTATGATGATTATTATGATGAAGTCTATGATGATGACTATGATGACGATTATGATGATGACTATGATGATGATTATGATGATGATTATTATGATGATTATGATCATGATTATGATGACTATTATGATGACTATAATGATGACGATTATGATGACTATTTTGATGATGACTATGATGATGATTATGATGATGATTATGATGATGACTATGATTATGATTATGATGACTATAATGATGACGATTATGATGATGACTATGATGACGATTATGATAATGATTATGATGATGATTATGATGATGATTATGATGATGATTATGATGATGATTATGTTGATAATTATGATGATGATTATGATGATGACTATGATGACGATTATGATAATGATTATGATGATGATTATGATGATGATTATAATGATGATTATGATGATGATTATGATGATGATTATGATGACTATAATGATGACTATAATGATGACGATTATGATGACTATCATGATGATGACTATGATGACGTTTATGATAATGATTATGATGATAATTATGATGACGGTTATGATGATGATTATGATGACGATTATGATAATGATTATGATGATGATTATCATGAATATTATGATGATGATTATGATGATGATTATGATGATGATTATGATGATTATTATGATGATGATTATGATGATGATTATGATGATGATTATGATGATGATTATGATGATGATTATGATGATGATTATGATGATGATTATGATGATGATTATGATGATGATTATGATGACTGTAATGATGACGATTATGAGGACTATTATGATGATGACTATGATGACTATGATGATGATTACGATGACGATTATGATGATGATTATGATGATGATTATGATGATGATTACGATGATCATTATGATGATGATTATGATGATGATTATGATGACTATTATGATGATTATGATGGCGATTATGATGACTATTATGAAGATTATGATGACGATTATGATGATGACCATGATGACGATTATGATGATGATTATTATGATGGTTATGTTGATAATTATGATGATGATTATGATGATGACTATGATGATGATTATGATGACAATTATGATGATGACTATGATGACGTTTATGATAATGATTATGATGATGATTCTTATGAATATTATGATGATGATTATGATGATGATTATGATGATGATTATGATGATGATTATGATGATGATTGTGATGATGATTATGATGATGATTATGATGACGGTTATGATGATGATTATGATGATGATTATGATGAATATTATGATGATGATTATGATGATGATTCTTATGAATATTATGATGATGATTATGATGATGATTATGATGATGATTATGATGATGATTATGATGATGATTGTGATGATGATTATGATGATGATTATGATGACGGTTATGATGATGATTATGATGATGATTATGATGAATATTATGATGATGATTATGATGATGATTATGATGATGATTATGATGATGATTATGATGATGATTATGATGATGATTATGATGATGATTATGATGATGATTATGATGATGATTATGATGATGCCTATGATGACGATTATGATAATGATTATGATGATGATTATGATGATGATTATGATGATGATTGTGATGATGATTATGATGATGATTATGATGACGGTTATGATGATGATTATGATGATGATTATGATGAATATTATGATGATGATTATGATGATGATTATGATGATGATTATGATGATGATTATGATGATGATTATGATGATGATTATGATGATGATTATGATGATGATTATGATGATGATTATGATGATGATTATGATGATGCCTATGATGACGATTATGATAATGATTATGATGATGATTATGATGATGATTATGATGATGATTATGATGATGCCTATGATGACGATTATGATAATGATTATGATGATGATTATGATGATGATTATGATGATGACCATGATGACGATTATGATGATGATTATTATGATGGTTATGTTGATAATTATGATGATGATTATGATGATGACTATGATGATGATTATGATGACAATTATGATGATGACTATGATGACGATTATGATAATGATTATGATGATGATTCTTATGAATATTATGATGATGATTATGATGATGATTATGATGGTGATTATGATTATGATTACGATTATGATTACGACGTCTATAATGATGCCGATTATGATGACTATTATGATGATGACTATGATGATGATTATGATGACGGTTATGATAATGATTATGATAATGATTATGATGATGACTATGATGATGAATATGATGATGATTATGAGGATGATTATGATGATGATTATGATGATGATTATGATGAATATTATGATGATGATTATGATGACGATTATGATGATGATTATGATGATGATTATGATGATGATTATGATGATGATTATGATGATGATTATGATGAATGTAATGATGACGATTATGAGGTCCATTATGATGATGACTATGATGATGATTATGATGATGACTATGATGATGATTATGATGATGCCTATGATGACGATTATGATAATGATTATGATGATGATTATGATGAATATTATGATGATGATTATGATGATGATTATGATGATGATTATGATGATGATAATGATGACTATTATGATGATTATGATGACGACTATGATGATGATTATGACAATGATTATGATGATGATTATGATGATGATTATCATGACCATTATGACTATGACTATGATGCTGATTGCGTCGACGGTTATGATGATGATTATGATTATGATTATGATGATGACTATGATGATGATTATGATGATGCCTATGATGACGATTATGATAATGATTATGCTGATGATTATGATGAATATTATGATGATGATTATGATGATGATTATGATGATGATTATGATGATGATAATGATGACTATAATGATGTCGATTATGATGACTATTATGATGATTATGATGACGATTATGATGATGATTATGATGATGATTATGATAATGATTATGATGATGGTTATGATGATGATTATCATGACTATTATGACTATGACTATGATGCTGATTACGTCGACGGTTATGATGATGATTATGATTATGATTATGATGATGACTATGATGATGAATATGATGATGATTATGAGGATGATTATGATGATGATTATGATGACTATAATGATGACGATTATGCTGACTATTATGATGACTATTATGATGATGATTATGATGATGATTATGATGAATATTATGATGATGATTATGATGATGATTATGATGATGATTATGATGAATGTAATGATGACGATTATGAGGACCATTATGATGATGACTATGATGATGATTATGATGATGACTATGATGATGATTATGATGATGCCTATGATGATGATTATGATTACGATTATGATGATGATTATGATGACTATTATGATGATTATGATGATGATTATGATGATGATTATGATGATGGCTATGATGCTGATTATGATGACGGTTATGATGATGATTATGATGATGATTATGATAATGATGATGATGATGAGTATGATGATGATTATGACTATGATGATGATTATTATGACGATTATGAGGACTATTATGATGATGACTATGATAATAATTATGATGACGATTATGATGATGATTGTGATGATGATTATTATGACTATTATGACTATGACTATGATGCTGATTACGTTGAAGGTTATGATGATGATTATGATTATGATTATGATGATGATTATGATGAATATTATGATGACTATGATGATGATTATGATGATGATTATGATGATGATTATGATGATGATTATGATGATGATTATGATGACTATAATGATGACTATAATGATGACGATTATGATGACTATCATGATGATGACTATGATGACGTTTATGATAATGATTATGATGATAATTATGATGACGGTTATGATGATGATTATGATGACGATTATGATAATGATTATGATGATGATTATGATGAATATTATGATGATGACTATGATGATGATTATGATGATGATTATGATGACGGTTATGATGATGATTATGATGACGATTATGATAATGATTATGATGATGATTATGATAAATATTATGATGATGATTATGATGATGATTATGATGATGATTATGATGATGATTATGATGACGGTTATGATGATGATTATGATGATGATTATGATGATGACTATGATGATGATTATAACAACGATTATGATGATGATTATGATGATGATTATGATGATGATTATGATGATGATTATGATGATGATTATGATGATGATTATGATGATTATTATGATGACTATAATGATGACGATTATGATGATGACCATGATGACGATTATGATAATGATTATGATGATGATTATGATGAATATCATGATGATGACTATGATGATGATTATGATGATGATTATGATGATGATTATGATGATGATTATGATGATGATTATGATGATGATTATGATGACTATAATGATGACTATAATGATGACGATTATGATGACTATCATGATGATGACTATGATGACGTTTATGATAATGATTATGATGATAATTATGATGACGGTTATGATGATGATTATGATGACGATTATGATAATGATTATGATGATGATTATGATGAATATTATGATGATGATTATGATGATGATTATGATGATGATTATGATGATTATTATGATGATGATTATGATGATGATTATGATGATGATTATGATGATGATTATGATGATGATTATGATGATGATTATGATGATGATTATGATGATGATTATGATGACGGTTATGATGATGATTATGATGATGATTATGATGATGACTATGATGATGATTATGACAACGATTATGATGATGATTATGATGATGATTATGATGATGATTATGATGATGATTATGATGATGATTATGATGATTATTATGATGACTATAATGATGACGATTATGATGATGACCATGATGACGATTATGATAATGATTATGATGATGATTATGATGAATATTATGATGATGACTATGATGATGACCATGATGACGATTATGATAATGATTATGATGATGATTATGATGAATATTATAATGATGACTATGATGATGATTATGATGACGATTATGATGACTATCATGATGATGACTATGATGACGTTTATGATAATGATTATGATGATAATTATGATGACGGTTATGATGATGATTATGATGAATATTATGATGATGATTATGATGATGATTATGATGATGATTATGATGATTATTATGATGATGATTATGATGATGATTATGATGATGATTATGATGATGATTATGATGATGATTATGATGATGATTATGATGATGATTATGATGATGATTATGATGACGGTTATGATGATGATTATGATGATGATTATGATGATGACTATGATGATGATTATGACAACGATTATGATGATGATTATGATGATGATTATGATGATGATTATGATGATGATTATGATGACTATAACGATGACGATTGTGATGACTATTATGATGATGACTATGATGACGATTATGATAATGATTATGATGACTATAATGATGACTATAATGATGACGATTATGATGACTATCATGATGATGACTATGATGACGATTATGATGATGATTATGATGATGATTATGATGATGATTATGATGATGATTATGATGATGATTATGATGATGCCTATGATGACGATTATGATAATGATTATGATGATGATTATGATGATGATTATGATGATGATTATGATGATGCCTATGATGACGATTATGATAATGATTATGATGATGATTATGATGATGATTATGATGATGACCATGATGACGATTATGATGATGATTATTATGATGGTTATGTTGATAATTATGATGATGATTATGATGATGACTATGATGATGATTATGATGACAATTATGATGATGACTATGATGACGATTATGATAATGATTATGATGATGATTCTTATGAATATTATGATGATGATTATGATGATGATTATGATGGTGATTATGATTATGATTACGATTATGATTACGACGTCTATAATGATGCCGATTATGATGACTATTATGATGATGACTATGATGATGATTATGATGACGGTTATGATAATGATTATGATAATGATTATGATGATGACTATGATGATGAATATGATGATGATTATGAGGATGATTATGATGATGATTATGATGATGATTATGATGAATATTATGATGATGATTATGATGACGATTATGATGATGATTATGATGATGATTATGATGATGATTATGATGATGATTATGATGATGATTATGATGATGATTATGATGATGATTATGATGAATGTAATGATGACGATTATGAGGTCCATTATGATGATGACTATGATGATGATTATGATGATGACTATGATGATGATTATGATGATGCCTATGATGACGATTATGATAATGATTATGATGATGATTATGATGAATATTATGATGATGATTATGATGATGATTATGATGATGATTATGATGATGATAATGATGACTATTATGATGATTATGATGACGACTATGATGATGATTATGACAATGATTATGATGATGATTATGATGATGATTATCATGACCATTATGACTATGACTATGATGCTGATTGCGTCGACGGTTATGATGATGATTATGATTATGATTATGATGATGACTATGATGATGATTATGATGATGCCTATGATGACGATTATGATAATGATTATGCTGATGATTATGATGAATATTATGATGATGATTATGATGATGATTATGATGATGATTATGATGATGATAATGATGACTATAATGATGTCGATTATGATGACTATTATGATGATTATGATGACGATTATGATGATGATTATGATGATGATTATGATAATGATTATGATGATGGTTATGATGATGATTATCATGACTATTATGACTATGACTATGATGCTGATTACGTCGACGGTTATGATGATGATTATGATTATGATTATGATGATGACTATGATGATGAATATGATGATGATTATGAGGATGATTATGATGATGATTATGATGACTATAATGATGACGATTATGCTGACTATTATGATGACTATTATGATGATGATTATGATGATGATTATGATGAATATTATGATGATGATTATGATGATGATTATGATGATGATTATGATGAATGTAATGATGACGATTATGAGGACCATTATGATGATGACTATGATGATGATGATGATGATGACTATGATGATGATTATGATGATGCCTATGATGATGATTATGATTACGATTATGATGATGATTATGATGACTATTATGATGATTATGATGATGATTATGATGATGATTATGATGATGGCTATGATGCTGATTATGATGACGGTTATGATGATGATTATGATGATGATTATGATAATGATGATGATGATGAGTATGATGATGATTATGACTATGATGATGATTATTATGACGATTATGAGGACTATTATGATGATGACTATGATAATAATTATGATGACGATTATGATGATGATTGTGATGATGATTATTATGACTATTATGACTATGACTATGATGCTGATTACGTTGAAGGTTATGATGATGATTATGATTATGATTATGATGATGATTATGATGAATATTATGATGACTATGATGATGATTATGATGATGATTATGATGATGATTATGATGATGATTATGATGATGATTATGATGACTATAATGATGACTATAATGATGACGATTATGATGACTATCATGATGATGACTATGATGACGTTTATGATAATGATTATGATGATAATTATGATGACGGTTATGATGATGATTATGATGACGATTATGATAATGATTATGATGATGATTATGATGAATATTATGATGATGACTATGATGATGATTATGATGATGATTATGATGACGGTTATGATGATGATTATGATGACGATTATGATAATGATTATGATGATGATTATGATAAATATTATGATGATGATTATGATGATGATTATGATGATGATTATGATGATGATTATGATGACGGTTATGATGATGATTATGATGATGATTATGATGATGACTATGATGATGATTATAACAACGATTATGATGATGATTATGATGATGATTATGATGATGATTATGATGATGATTATGATGATGATTATGATGATTATTATGATGACTATAATGATGACGATTATGATGATGACCATGATGACGATTATGATAATGATTATGATGATGATTATGATGAATATCATGATGATGACTATGATGATGATTATGATGATGATTATGATGATGATTATGATGATGATTATGATGATGATTATGATGATGATTATGATGACTATAATGATGACTATAATGATGACGATTATGATGACTATCATGATGATGACTATGATGACGTTTATGATAATGATTATGATGATAATTATGATGACGGTTATGATGATGATTATGATGACGATTATGATAATGATTATGATGATGATTATGATGAATATTATGATGATGATTATGATGATGATTATGATAATGATTATGATGATAATTATGATGACGGTTATGATGATGATTATGATGAATATTATGATGATGATTATGATGATGATTATGATGATGATTATGATGATTATTATGATGATGATTATGATGATGATTATGATGATGATTATGATGATGATTATAATGATGATTATGATGATGATTATGATGATGATTATGATGATGATTATGATGACGGTTATGATGATGATTATGATGATGATTATGATGATGACTATGATGATGATTATGACAACGATTATGATGATGATTATGATGATGATTATGATGATGATTATGATGATGATTATGATGACTATAACGATGACGATTGTGATGACTATTATGATGATGACTATGATGACGATTATGATAATGATTATGATGACTATAATGATGACTATAATGATGACGATTATGATGACTATCATGATGATGACTATGATGACGATTATGATAATGATTATGATGATGATTATGATGAATATTATGATGACTGTAATGATGACGATTATGAGGACTATTATGATGATGACTATGATGATGATTATGATGATGACTATGATGATGATTACGATGACGATTATGATGATGATTATGATGATGACTATGATGCTGATTATGATGACGGTTATGATGATGATTATGATGATGATTATGATAATGAGTAGGATGATGATTATGATGATGATTACGATGATCATTATGATGATGATTATGATGATCATTATGATGATCATTATGATGATGATTATGATGATCATTATGATGATGATTATGGTGATGATTATGATTATGATTACGACGTCTATAATGATGGCGATTATGATGACTATTATGATGATGACTATGATGACGATTATGATGATGATTATGATGATGATTATAATGATGATTATGATCATGATTATGGTGATGATTATGATGACTATAATGATGACGATTATGATGACTCATTATGATGATGACTATGATGACGATTATGGTAATGATTATGATGATGATGATGATTATGATGATGATTATGATGATGATTGTGATGATGAGTATGATGATGATTATGATGATTATTATGATGACTATAATGATGACGATTATGATGATGACTATGATGACGATTATGATAATGATTATGATGATGATTATGATGAATATTATGATGATGACTATGATGATGATTATGATGATGATTATGATGACGGTTATGATGATGATTATGATGACGATTATGATAATGATTATGATGATGATTATGATGAATATTATAATGATGATTATGATGATGATTATGATGATGATTATGATGATGATTATGATGATGATTATGATGACGGTTATGATGATGATTATGATGATGATTATGATGATGACTATGATGATGATTATGACAACGATTATGATGATGATTATGATGATGATTATGATGATGATTATGATGATGATTATGATGATTATTATGATGACTATAATGATGACGATTATGATGATGACTATGATGACGATTATGATAATGATTATGATGATGATTATGATGAATATTATGATGACTATGATGATGATTACGATGATGATTATGATGATGATTATGATGATGATTATGATGACTATAATGATGACTATAATGATGACTATAATGATGACGATTATGATGACTATCATGATGATGACTATGATGACGTTTATGATAATGATTATGATGATAATTATGATGACGGTTATGATGATGATTATGATGACGATTATGATAATGATTATGATGATGATTATGATGAATATTATGATGATGACTATGATGATGATTATGATGATGATTATGATGACGGTTATGATGATGATTATGATGACGATTATGATAATGATTATGATGATGATTATGATGAATATTATGATGATGATTATGATGATGATTATGATGATGATTATGATGATGATTATGATGATGATTATGATGACGGTTATGATGATGATTATGATGATGATTATGATGATGATTATGATGATGATTATGATGATGATTATGATGATGATTATGATGACTGTAATGATGACGATTATGAGGACTATTATGATGATGACTATGATGACTATGATGATGATTACGATGACGATTATGATGATGATTATGATGATGATTATGATGATGATTACGATGATCATTATGATGATGATTATGATGATGATTATGATGACTATTATGATGATTATGATGGCGATTATGATGACTATTATGAAGATTATGATGACGATTATGATGATGACCATGATGACGATTATGATGATGATTATTATGATGGTTATGTTGATAATTATGATGATGATTATGATGATGACTATGATGATGATTATGATGATGATTATGATGATGATTATGATGATGATTATGATGATGATTAGGATGATGACTATGATGCTGATTATGATGACGGTTATGCTGATGATTATGATGATGGTTATGATGATGATTATGATGATGATTATGATGATGATTATGATGATGATTATGATGACGATTATGATGATGATTATGATGATGATTATGATGATGATTATGATGACTATAATGATGACGATTATGATGACTATTATGATGATGATTATGATGACGGTTATAATGATGATTATGATGATGAATATGACGATGATTATGATGATGATTATGACAATGATTATGATGATGATTATGATGATGATTATCATGACCATTATGACTATGACTATGATGCTGATTGCGTCGACGGTTATGATGATGATTATGATTATGATTATGATGATGACTATGATGATGATTATGATGACGATTATGAGGGCTAGTATGATGATGACTATGATGACGATTATGATGACGGTTATGATAATGACTATGATAATAATTATGATGGCGATTATGATGATGATTATGATGATGATTATCATGACTATTATGACTATGACTATGATGCTGATTACGTTGACGGTTATGATGATGATTATGATTATGATTATGATGATGATTATGATGATTATTATGATGATGATTATGATGATGATTATGACGATGATTATGATGATGATTATGATGATGATTATGATGATGATTATGATGACTATAATGATGACGATTGTGATGACTATTATGATGATGATTATGATGATGATTATGATGATGACTATGATGATGATTATGATGATGACTATGATGATGATTATGATGATGCCTATGATGACGATTATGATAATGATTATGCTGATGATTATGATGAATATTATGATGATGATTGTGATGATGATTATGATGATGATTATGATGATGATTATGATGATGATAATGATGACTATAATGATGTCGATTATGATGACTATTATGATGATTATGATGACGATTATGATGATGATTATGATGATGATTATGATAATGATTATGATGATGGTTATGATGATGATTATCATGACTATTATGACTATGACTATGATGCTGATTACGTCGACGGTTATGATGATGATTATGATTATGATTATGATGATGACTATGATGATGAATATGATGATGATTATGAGGATGATTATGATGATGATTATGATGACGATTATGATAATGATTATGATGATGATTATGATGAATATTATGATGATGATTATGATGACGATTATGATGATGATTATGATGATGGCTATGATGCTGATTATGATGACGGTTATGATGACTATGATGACGATTATGATAATGATTATGATGATGATTATGTTGATAATTATGATGATGATTATGATGATGTCTATGATGACGATTATGATAATGATTATGATGATGATTATGATGATGATTATAATGATGATTATGATGATGATTATGATGATGATTATGATGACTATAATGATGACTATAATGATGACGATTATGATGACTATCATGATGATGACTATGATGACGTTTATGATAATGATTATGATGATAATTATGATGACGGTTATGATGATGATTATGATGACGATTATGATAATGATTATGATGATGATTATCATGAATATTATGATGATGATTATGATGATGATTATGATGATGATTATGATGATTATTATGATGATGATTATGATGATGATTATGATGATGATTATGATGATGATTATGATGATGATTATGATGATGATTATGATGACTGTAATGATGACGATTATGAGGACTATTATGATGATGACTATGATGACTATGATGATGATTACGATGACGATTATGATGATGATTATGATGATGATTATGATAATGATTACGATGATCATTATGATGATGATTATGATGATGATTATGATGACTATTATGATGATTATGATGGCGATTATGATGACTATTATGAAGATTATGATGACGATTATGATGATGACCATGATGACGATTATGATGATGATTATTATGATGGTTATGTTGATAATTATGATGATGATTATGATGATGACTATGATGATGATTATGATGATGATTATGATGATGATTATGATGATGATTATGATGATGATTAGGATGATGACTATGATGCTGATTATGATGACGGTTATGCTGATGATTATGATGATGGTTATGATGATGATTATGATGATGATTATGATGATGATTATGATGATGATTATGATGACGATTATGATGATGATTATGATGATGATTATGATGATGATTATGATGACTATAATGATGACGATTATGATGACTATTATGATGATGATTATGTTGACGGTTATAATGATGATTATGATGATGAATATGACGATGATTATGATGATGATTATGACAATGATTATGATGATGATTATGATGATGATTATCATGACCATTATGACTATGACTATGATGCTGATTGCGTCGACGGTTATGATGATGATTATGATTATGATTATGATGATGACTATGATGATGATTATGATGACGATTATGAGGGCTAGTATGATGATGACTATGATGACGATTATGATGACGGTTATGATAATGACTATGATAATAATTATGATGGCGATTATGATGATGATTATGATGATGATTATCATGACTATTATGACTATGACTATGATGCTGATTACGTTGACGGTTATGATGATGATTATGATTATGATTATGATGATGATTATGATGATTATTATGATGATGATTATGATGATGATTATGACGATGATTATGATGATGATTATGATGATGATAATGATGACTATAATGATGACGATTATGCTGACTATTATGATGACTACTATGATTATGATTATGATGATGATTATGATGAATATTATGATGATGATTATGATGATGATTATGATGATGATTATGATGATGATTATGATGAATGTAATGATGACGATTATGAGGACCATTATGATGATGACTATGATGATGATTATGATGATGCCTATGATGACGATTATGATAATGATTATGATGATGATTATGATGAATATTATGATGATGATTATGATGACGATTATGATGATGATTATGATGATGGCTATGATGCTGATTATGATGATGATTATGATGATGCCTATGATGACGATTATGATAATGATTATGATGATGATTATGATGAATATTATGATGATGATTATGATGACGATTATGATGATGATTATGATGATGGCTATGATGATGACTATAATGATGACGATTATGATGACTATTATGATGATGATTATGATGATGATTATGATGATGATTATGATGATGATTATGATAATGATGATGATGATGATTATGATGATGATTATGATGATGATTATGATTACGATTATGATGATGATTATGATGATGATTATGATGATGACTATAATGATGACGATTATGATGACTATTATGATGATGATTATGATGATGATTATGATGATGATTATGATGATGATTATGATGATGACTATAATGATGACGATTATGATGACTATTATGATGATGATTATGATGATGACTATGATGACGATTATGATGATGACTATGATGAATATAATGATGCCGATTATGATGACTATAATGATGACGATTATGCTGACTATTATGATGACTATTATGATGATGATTATGATGATGATTATGATGAATATTATGATGATGATTATGATGATAATTATGATGATGATTATGATGATGATTATGATGATGATTATGATGATGATTATGATGATGATTATGATGATGATTATGATGAATGTAATGATGACGATTATGAGGTCCATTATGATGATGACTATGATGATGATTATGATGATGACCATGATGATGATTATGATGATGCCTATGATGACGATTATGATAATGATTATGATGATGATTATGATGATGATTATGATGATGATTATGATGATGATTATGATGATGATAGTGATGACTATAATGATGTCGATTATGATGACTATTATGATTATTATGATGACGACTATGATGATGATTATGATGATGGTTATGATGATGATTATGATGATGATTAGGATGATGATTATGATGATGATAATGATGAATGTAATGATGACGATTATGAGGACCATTATGATGATGACTATGATGATGATTATGATGATGACTATGATGATGATTATGATGATGCCTATGATGACGATTATGATAATGATTATGATGATGATTATGATGAATATTATGATGATGATTATGATGACGATTATGATGATGATTATGATGATGGCTATGATGCTGATTATGATGACGGTTATGATGATGATTATGATGACTATTATGATGATTATGATGACGATTATGATGATGATTATGATGATGATTATGATAATGATTATGATGATGGTTATGATGATGATTATCATGACTATTATGACTATGACTATGATGCTGATTAAGTCGACGGTTATGATGATGATTATGATTATGATTATGATGATGATTATGATGAATATTATGATGATGATTATGATGATGATTATGATGATGATTATGATGATGATTATGATGAATGTAATGATGACGATTATGAGGACCATTATGATGATGACTATGATGATGATTATGATGATGACTATGATGATGATTATGATGATGCCTATGATGACGATTATGATAATGATTATGATGATGATTATGATGAATATTATGATGATGATTATGATGATGATTATGATGATGATTATGATGATGATAATGATGACTATAATGATGACGATTATGCTGACTATTATGATGACTACTATGATGATGATTATGATGATGATTATGATGAATATTATGATGATGATTATGATGATGATTATGATGATGATTATGATGATGATTATGATGATGATTATGATGACGATTATGATGATGATTATGATGATGATTATGATGATGATTATGATGACTATAATGATGACGATTATGATGACTATTATGATGATGATTATGATGACGGTTATAATGATGATTATGATGATGAATATGACGATGATTATGATGATGATTATGACAATGATTATGATGATGATTATCATGACCATTATGACTATGACTATGATGCTGATTGCGTCGACGGTTATGATGATGATTATGATTATGATTATGATGATGACTATGATGATGATTATGATGACGATTATGAGGGCTAGTATGATGATGACTATGATGACGATTATGATGACGGTTATGATAATGACTATGATAATAATTATGATGGCGATTATGATGATGATTATGATGATGATTATCATGACTATTATGACTATGACTATGATGCTGATTACGTTGACGGTTATGATGATGATTATGATTATGATTATGATGATGATTATGATGATTATTATGATGATGATTATGATGATGATTATGACGATGATTATGATGATGATTATGATGATGATTATGATGATGATTATGATTACTATAATGATGACGATTGTGATGACTATTATGATGATGATTATGATGATGATTATGATGATGACTATGATGATGATTATGATGATGACTATGATGATGATTATGATGATGCCTATGATGACGATTATGATAATGATTATGCTGATGATTATGATGAATATTATGATGATGATTATGATGCTGATTATGATGATGATTATGATGATGATTATGATGATGATAATGATGACTATAATGATGTCGATTATGATGACTATTATGATGATTATGATGACGATTATGATGATGATTATGATGATGATTATGATAATGATTATGATGATGGTTATGATGATGATTATCATGACTATTATGACTATGACTATGATGCTGATTACGTCGACGGTTATGATGATGATTATGATTATGATTATGATGATGACTATGATGATGAATATGATGATGATTATGAGGATGATTATGATGATGATTATGATGACGATTATGATAATGATTATGATGATGATTATGATGAATATTATGATGATGATTATGATGACGATTATGATGATGATTATGATGATGGCTATGATGCTGATTATGATGACGGTTATGATGACTATGATGACGATTATGATAATGATTATGATGATGATTATGTTGATAATTATGATGATGATTATGATGATGTCTATGATGACGATTATGATAATGATTATGATGATGATTATGATGACTATAATGATGACTATAATGATGACGATTATGATGACTATCATGATGATGACTATGATGACGTTTATGATAATGATTATGATGATAATTATGATGACGGTTATGATGATGATTATGATGACGATTATGATAATGATTATGATGATGATTATCATGAATATTATGATGATGATTATGATGATGATTATGATGATGATTATGATGATTATTATGATGATGATTATGATGATGATTATGATGATGATTATGATGATGATTATGATGATGATTATGATGATGATTATGATGACTGTAATGATGACGATTATGAGGAGTATTATGATGATGACTATGATGACTATGATGATGACGATTATGAGGAGTATTATGATGATGACTATGATGACTATGATGATGATTACGATGACGATTATGATGATGATTATGATGATGATTATGATGATGATTACGATGATCATTATGATGATGATTATGATGATGATTATGATGACTATTATGATGATTATGATGGCGATTATGATGACTATTATGAAGATTATGATGACGATTATGATGATGACCATGATGACGATTATGATGATGATTATTATGATGGTTATGTTGATAATTATGATGATGATTATGATGATGACTATGATGATGATTATGATGATGATTATGATGATGATTATGATGATGATTATGATGATGATTAGGATGATGACTATGATGCTGATTATGATGACGGTTATGCTGATGATTATGATGATGGTTATGATGATGATTATGATGATGATTATGATGATGATTATGATGATGATTATGATGACGATTATGATGATGATTATGATGATGATTATGATGATGATTATGATGACTATAATGATGACGATTATGATGACTATTATGATGATGATTATGTTGACGGTTATAATGATGATTATGATGATGAATATGACGATGATTATGATGATGATTATGACAATGATTATGATGATGATTATGATGATGATTATCATGACCATTATGACTATGACTATGATGCTGATTGCGTCGACGGTTATGATGATGATTATGATTATGATTATGATGATGACTATGATGATGATTATGATGACGATTATGAGGGCTAGTATGATGATGACTATGATGACGATTATGATGACGGTTATGATAATGACTATGATAATAATTATGATGGCGATTATGATGATGATTATGATGATGATTATCATGACTATTATGACTATGACTATGATGCTGATTACGTTGACGGTTATGATGATGATTATGATTATGATTATGATGATGATTATGATGATTATTATGATGATGATTATGATGATGATTATGACGATGATTATGATGATGATTATGATGATGATTATGATGATGATTATGATGACGATTATGATAATGATTATGCTGATGATTATGATGAATATTATGATGATGATTATGATGATGATTATGATGATGATTATGATGAATGTAATGATGACGATTATGAGGACCATTATGATGATGACTATGATGATGATTATGATGATGACTATGATGATGATTATGATGATGCCTATGATGACGATTATGATAATGATTATGCTGATGATTATGATGAATATTATGATGATGATTATGATGATGATTATGATGATGATTATGATGATGATAATGATGACTATAATGATGTCGATTATGATGACTATTATGATGATTATGATGACGATTATGATGATGATTATGATGATGATTATGATAATGATTATGATGATGGTTATGATGATGATTATCATGACTATTATGACTATGACTATGATGCTGATTACGTCGACGGTTATGATGATGATTATGATTATGATTATGATGATGACTATGATGATGAATATGATGATGATTATGAGGATGATTATGATGATGATTATGATGACTATAATGATGACGATTATGCTGACTATTATGATGACTATTATGATGATGATTATGATGATGATTATGATGAATATTATGATGATGAATATGATGATGATTATGATGATGATTATGATGAATGTAATGATGACGATTATGAGGACCATTATGATGATGACTATGATGATGATTATGATGATGACTATGATGATGATTATGATGATGCCTATGATGACGATTATGATAATGATTATGATGATGATTATGATGAATATTATGATGATGATTATGATGATGATTATGATGATGATTATGATGATGATTATGATGATGATAATGATGACTATAATGATGACGATTATGCTGACTATTATGATGACTACTATGATTATGATTATGATGATGATTATGATGAATATTATGATGATGATTATGATGATGATTATGATGATGATTATGATGATGATTATGATGAATGTAATGATGACGATTATGAGGACCATTATGATGATGACTATGATGATGATTATGATGATGCCTATGATGACGATTATGATAATGATTATGATGATGATTATGATGAATATTATGATGATGATTATGATGACGATTATGATGATGATTATGATGATGGCTATGATGCTGATTATGATGATGATTATGATGATGCCTATGATGACGATTATGATAATGATTATGATGATGATTATGATGAATATTATGATGATGATTATGATGACGATTATGATGATGATTATGATGATGGCTATGATGATGACTATAATGATGACGATTATGATGACTATTATGATGATGATTATGATGATGATTATGATGATGATTATGATGATGATTATGATAATGATGATGATGATGATTATGATGATGATTATGATGATGATTATGATTACGATTATGATGATGATTATGATGATGATTATGATGATGACTATAATGATGACGATTATGATGACTATTATGATGATGATTATGATGATGATTATGATGATGATTATGATGATGATTATGATGATGACTATAATGATGACGATTATGATGACTATTATGATGATGATTATGATGATGACTATGATGACGATTATGATGATGACTATGATGAATATAATGATGCCGATTATGATGACTATAATGATGACGATTATGCTGACTATTATGATGACTATTATGATGATGATTATGATGATGATTATGATGAATATTATGATGATGATTATGATGATAATTATGATGATGATTATGATGATGATTATGATGATGATAGTGATGACTATAATGATGTCGATTATGATGACTATTATGATTATTATGATGACGACTATGATGATGATTATGATGATGGTTATGATGATGATTATGATGATGATTAGGATGATGATTATGATGATGATAATGATGAATGTAATGATGACGATTATGAGGACCATTATGATGATGACTATGATGATGATTATGATGATGACTATGATGATGATTATGATGATGCCTATGATGACGATTATGATAATGATTATGATGATGATTATGATGAATATTATGATGATGATTATGATGACGATTATGATGATGATTATGATGATGGCTATGATGCTGATTATGATGACGGTTATGATGATGATTATGATGACTATTATGATGATTATGATGACGATTATGATGATGATTATGATGATGATTATGATAATGATTATGATGATGGTTATGATGATGATTATCATGACTATTATGACTATGACTATGATGCTGATTACGTCGACGGTTATGATGATGATTATGATTATGATTATGATGATGATTATGATGAATATTATGATGATGATTATGATGATGATTATGATGATGATTATGATGATGATTATGATGAATGTAATGATGACGATTATGAGGTCCATTATGATGATGACTATGATGATGATTATGATGATGACCATGATGATGATTATGATGATGCCTATGATGACGATTATGATAATGATTATGATGATGATTATGATGAATATTATGATGATGATTATGATGATGATTATGATGATGATTATGATGATGATAATGATGACTATAATGATGACGATTATGCTGACTATTATGATGACTACTATGATGATGATTATGATGATGATTATGATGAATATTATGATGATGATTATGATGATGATTATGATGATGATTATGATGATGATTATGATGACGATTATGATGATGATTATGATGATGATTATGATGATGATTATGATGACTATAATGATGACGATTATGATGACTATTATGATGATGATTATGATGACGGTTATAATGATGATTATGATGATGAATATGACGATGATTATGATGATGATTATGACAATGATTATGATGATGATTATGATGATGATTATCATGACCATTATGACTATGACTATGATGCTGATTGCGTCGACGGTTATGATGATGATTATGATTATGATTATGATGATGACTATGATGATGATTATGATGACGATTATGAGGGCTAGTATGATGATGACTATGATGACGATTATGATGACGGTTATGATAATGACTATGATAATAATTATGATGGCGATTATGATGATGATTATGATGATGATTATCATGACTATTATGACTATGACTATGATGCTGATTACGTTGACGGTTATGATGATGATTATGATTATGATTATGATGATGATTATGATGATTATTATGATGATGATTATGATGATGATTATGACGATGATTATGATGATGATTATGATGATGATTATGATGATGATTATGATGACTATAATGATGACGATTGTGATGACTATTATGATGATGATTATGATGATGATTATGATGATGACTATGATGATGATTATGATGATGACTATGATGATGATTATGATGATGCCTATGATGACGATTATGATAATGATTATGCTGATGATTATGATGAATATTATGATGATGATTATGATGATGATTATGATGATGATTATGATGATGATTATGATGATGATAATGATGACTATAATGATGTCGATTATGATGACTATTATGATGATTATGATGACGATTATAATGATGATTATGATGATGATTATGATAATGATTATGATGATGGTTATGATGATGATTATCATGACTATTATGACCATGACTATGATGCTGATTACGTCGACGGTTATGATGATGATTATGATTATGATTATGATGATGACTATGATGATGAATATGATGATGATTATGAGGATGATTATGATGATGATTATGATGACTATAATGATGACGATTATGCTGACTATTATGATGACTATTATGATGATGATTATGATGATGATTATGATGAATATTATGATGATGATTATGATGATGATTATGATGATGATTATGATGATGATTATGATGAATGTAATGATGACGATTATGAGGACCATTATGATGATGACTATGATGATGATTATGATGATGACTATGATGATGATTATGATGATGCCTATGATGACGATTATGATAATGATTATGATGATGATTATGATGAATATTATGATGATGATTATGATGATGATTATGATGATGATTATGATGATGATTATGATGATGATAATGATGACTATAATGATGACGATTATGCTGACTATTATGATGACTACTATGATTATGATTATGATGATGATTATGATTATGATTATGATGATGATTATGATGAATATTATGATGATGATTATGATGATGATTATGATGATGATTATGATGAATGTAATGATGACGATTATGAGGACCATTATGATGATGACTATGATGATGATTATGATGATGACTATGATGATGATTATGATGATGCCTATGATGACGATTATGATAATGATTATGATGATGATTATGATGAATATTATGATGATGATTATGATGACGATTATGATGATGATTATGAATGATGATTATGATAATGATGATGATGATGATTGTGATGATGATTATGATGATGATTATGATTACGATTATGATGATGATTATGATGATGATTATGATGATGACTATAATGATGACGATTATGATGACTATTATGATGATGATTATGATGATGACTATGATGACGATTATGATGATGACTATGATGACTATAATGATGCCGATTATGATGACTATAATGATGACGATTATGCTGACTATTATGATGACTATTATGATGATGATTATGATGATGATTATGATGAATATTATGATGACTATTATGATGATGATTATGATGATGATTATGATGATGATTATGATGATGATTATGATAATGATGATGATGATGATTATGATGATGATTATGATGATGATTATGATTACGATTATGATGATGATTATGATGATGATTATGATGATGACTATAATGATGACGATTATGATGACTATTATGATGATGATTATGATGATGATTATGATGATGATTATGATGATGATTATGATGATGACTATAATGATGACGATTATGATGACTATTATGATGATGATTATGATGATGACTATGATGACGATTATGATGATGACTATGATGAATATAATGATGCCGATTATGATGACTATAATGATGACGATTATGCTGACTATTATGATGACTATTATGATGATGATTATGATGATGATTATGATGAATATTATGATGATGATTATGATGATAATTATGATGATGATTATGATGATGATTATGATGATGATAGTGATGACTATAATGATGTCGATTATGATGACTATTATGATTATTATGATGACGACTATGATGATGATTATGATGATGGTTATGATGATGATTATGATGATGATTAGGATGATGATTATGATGATGATAATGATGAATGTAATGATGACGATTATGAGGACCATTATGATGATGACTATGATGATGATTATGATGATGACTATGATGATGATTATGATGATGCCTATGATGACGATTATGATAATGATTATGATGATGATTATGATGAATATTATGATGATGATTATGATGACGATTATGATGATGATTATGATGATGGCTATGATGCTGATTATGATGACGGTTATGATGATGATTATGATGACTATTATGATGATTATGATGACGATTATGATGATGATTATGATGATGATTATGATAATGATTATGATGATGGTTATGATGATGATTATCATGACTATTATGACTATGACTATGATGCTGATTACGTCGACGGTTATGATGATGATTATGATTATGATTATGATGATGATTATGATGAATATTATGATGATGATTATGATGATGATTATGATGATGATTATGATGATGATTATGATGAATGTAATGATGACGATTATGAGGTCCATTATGATGATGACTATGATGATGATTATGATGATGACCATGATGATGATTATGATGATGCCTATGATGACGATTATGATAATGATTATGATGATGATTATGATGAATATTATGATGATGATTATGATGATGATTATGATGATGATTATGATGATGATAATGATGACTATAATGATGACGATTATGCTGACTATTATGATGACTACTATGATGATGATTATGATGATGATTATGATGAATATTATGATGATGATTATGATGATGATTATGATGATGATTATGATGATGATTATGATGACGATTATGATGATGATTATGATGATGATTATGATGATGATTATGATGACTATAATGATGACGATTATGATGACTATTATGATGATGATTATGATGACGGTTATAATGATGATTATGATGATGAATATGACGATGATTATGATGATGATTATGACAATGATTATGATGATGATTATGATGATGATTATCATGACCATTATGACTATGACTATGATGCTGATTGCGTCGACGGTTATGATGATGATTATGATTATGATTATGATGATGACTATGATGATGATTATGATGACGATTATGAGGGCTAGTATGATGATGACTATGATGACGATTATGATGACGGTTATGATAATGACTATGATAATAATTATGATGGCGATTATGATGATGATTATGATGATGATTATCATGACTATTATGACTATGACTATGATGCTGATTACGTTGACGGTTATGATGATGATTATGATTATGATTATGATGATGATTATGATGATTATTATGATGATGATTATGATGATGATTATGACGATGATTATGATGATGATTATGATGATGATTATGATGATGATTATGATGACTATAATGATGACGATTGTGATGACTATTATGATGATGATTATGATGATGATTATGATGATGACTATGATGATGATTATGATGATGACTATGATGATGATTATGATGATGCCTATGATGACGATTATGATAATGATTATGCTGATGATTATGATGAATATTATGATGATGATTATGATGATGATTATGATGATGATTATGATGATGATTATGATGATGATAATGATGACTATAATGATGTCGATTATGATGACTATTATGATGATTATGATGACGATTATAATGATGATTATGATGATGATTATGATAATGATTATGATGATGGTTATGATGATGATTATCATGACTATTATGACCATGACTATGATGCTGATTACGTCGACGGTTATGATGATGATTATGATTATGATTATGATGATGACTATGATGATGAATATGATGATGATTATGAGGATGATTATGATGATGATTATGATGACTATAATGATGACGATTATGCTGACTATTATGATGACTATTATGATGATGATTATGATGATGATTATGATGAATATTATGATGATGATTATGATGATGATTATGATGATGATTATGATGATGATTATGATGAATGTAATGATGACGATTATGAGGACCATTATGATGATGACTATGATGATGATTATGATGATGACTATGATGATGATTATGATGATGCCTATGATGACGATTATGATAATGATTATGATGATGATTATGATGAATATTATGATGATGATTATGATGATGATTATGATGATGATTATGATGATGATTATGATGATGATAATGATCACTATAATGATGACGATTATGCTGACTATTATGATGACTACTATGATTATGATTATGATGATGATTATGATTATGATTATGATGATGATTATGATGAATATTATGATGATGATTATGATGATGATTATGATGATGATTATGATGAATGTAATGATGACGATTATGAGGACCATTATGATGATGACTATGATGATGATTATGATGATGACTATGATGATGATTATGATGATGCCTATGATGACGATTATGATAATGATTATGATGATGATTATGATGAATATTATGATGATGATTATGATGACGATTATGATGATGATTATGAATGATGATTATGATAATGATGATGATGATGATTGTGATGATGATTATGATGATGATTATGATTACGATTATGATGATGATTATGATGATGATTATGATGATGACTATAATGATGACGATTATGATGACTATTATGATGATGATTATGATGATGACTATGATGACGATTATGATGATGACTATGATGACTATAATGATGCCGATTATGATGACTATAATGATGACGATTATGCTGACTATTATGATGACTATTATGATGATGATTATGATGATGATTATGATGAATATTATGATGATGATTATGATGATAATTATGATGATGATTATGTTGATGATTATGATGATGATTATGATGATGATTATGATGAATGTAATGATGACGATTATGAGGTCCATTATGATGATGACTATGATGATGATTATGATGATGCCTATGATGACGATTATGATAATGCCTATGATGACGATTATGATAATGATTATGATGATGATTATGATGATGGCTATGATGCTGATTATGATGACGGTTATGATGATGATTATGATGATGATTATGATAATGATGATGATGATGATTATGATGATGATTATGATGATGATTATGATGATGATAATGATGACTATAATGATGTCGATTATGATGACTATTATGATTATTATGATGACGACTATGATGATGATTATGATGATGGTTATGATGATGATTATGATGATGATTATGATGATGATTAGGATGATGATTATGATGATGATTATGATGAATGTAATGATGACGATTATGAGGACCATTATGATGATGACTATGATGATGATTATGATGATGCCTATGATGACGATTATGATAATGATTATGATGATGATTATGATGAATATTATGATGATGATTATGATGACGATTATGATGATGATTATGATGATGGCTATGATGCTGATTATGATGACGGTTATGATGATGATTATGATGATGATTATGATAATGATGATGATGATGATTATGATGATGATTATGATGATGATTATGATTACGATTATGATGATGATTATGATGACTATTATGATGATTATGATGACGATTATGATGATGATTATGATGATGATTATGATAATGATTATGATGATGGTTATGATGATGATTATCATGACTATTATGACTATGACTATGATGCTGATTACGTCGACGGTTATGATGATGATTATGATTATGATTATGATGATGACTATGATGATGAATATGATGATGATTATGAGGATGATTATGATGATGATTATGATGACTATAATGATGACGATTATGCTGACTATTATGATGACTATTATGATGATGATTATGATGATGATTATGATGAATATTATGATGAATATTATGATGATGATTATGATGATGATTATGATGATGATTATGATGATGATTATGATGATGATTATGATGAATGTAATGATGACGATTATGAGGACCATTATGATGATGACTATGATGATGATTATGATGATGACTATGATGATGATTATGATGATGCCTATGATGACGATTATGATAATGATTATGATGATGATTATGATGAATATTATGATGATGATTATGATGATGATTATCATGACTATTATGACTATGACTATGATGCTGATTACGTTGACGGTTATGCTGATGATTATGATCAAGATTATGATGATGATTATGATTATGATTATGATGATGATTATGATTATGATTATGATGATGATTATGATAATGATGATGATGATGATTATGATGATGATTATGATGATGATTATGATTACGATTATGATGATGATTATGATGATGATTATGATGATGACTATAATGATGACGATTATAATGACTATTATGATGATGATTATGATGATGACTATGATGACGATTATGATGATGACTATGATGAATATAATGATGCCGATTATGATGACTATAATGATGACGATTATGCTGACTATTATGATGACTATTATGATGATGATTATGATGATGATTATGATGAATATTATGATGATGATTATGATGATAATTATGATGATGATTATGATGATGATTATGATGATGATAGTGATGACTATAATGATGTCGATTATGATGACTATTATGATTATTATGATGACGACTATGATGATGATTATGATGATGGTTATGATGATGATTATGATGATGATTAGGATGATGATTATGATGATGATAATGATGAATGTAATGATGACGATTATGAGGACCATTATGATGATGACTATGATGATGATTATGATGATGACTATGATGATGATTATGATGATGCCTATGATGACGATTATGATAATGATTATGATGATGATTATGATGAATATTATGATGATGATTATGATGACGATTATGATGATGATTATGATGATGGCTATGATGCTGATTATGATGACGGTTATGATGATGATTATGATGACTATTATGATGATTATGATGACGATTATGATGATGATTATGATGATGATTATGATAATGATTATGATGATGGTTATGATGATGATTATCATGACTATTATGACTATGACTATGATGCTGATTACGTCGACGGTTATGATGATGATTATGATTATGATTATGATGATGATTATGATGAATATTATGATGATGATTATGATGATGATTATGATGATGATTATGATGATGATTATGATGAATGTAATGATGACGATTATGAGGTCCATTATGATGATGACTATGATGATGATTATGATGATGACCATGATGATGATTATGATGATGCCTATGATGACGATTATGATAATGATTATGATGATGATTATGATGAATATTATGATGATGATTATGATGATGATTATGATGATGATTATGATGATGATAATGATGACTATAATGATGACGATTATGCTGACTATTATGATGACTACTATGATGATGATTATGATGATGATTATGATGAATATTATGATGATGATTATGATGATGATTATGATGATGATTATGATGATGATTATGATGACGATTATGATGATGATTATGATGATGATTATGATGATGATTATGATGACTATAATGATGACGATTATGATGACTATTATGATGATGATTATGATGACGGTTATAATGATGATTATGATGATGAATATGACGATGATTATGATGATGATTATGACAATGATTATGATGATGATTATGATGATGATTATCATGACCATTATGACTATGACTATGATGCTGATTGCGTCGACGGTTATGATGATGATTATGATTATGATTATGATGATGACTATGATGATGATTATGATGACGATTATGAGGGCTAGTATGATGATGACTATGATGACGATTATGATGACGGTTATGATAATGACTATGATAATAATTATGATGGCGATTATGATGATGATTATGATGATGATTATCATGACTATTATGACTATGACTATGATGCTGATTACGTTGACGGTTATGATGATGATTATGATTATGATTATGATGATGATTATGATGATTATTATGATGATGATTATGATGATGATTATGACGATGATTATGATGATGATTATGATGATGATTATGATGATGATTATGATGACTATAATGATGACGATTGTGATGACTATTATGATGATGATTATGATGATGATTATGATGATGACTATGATGATGATTATGATGATGACTATGATGATGATTATGATGATGCCTATGATGACGATTATGATAATGATTATGCTGATGATTATGATGAATATTATGATGATGATTATGATGATGATTATGATGATGATTATGATGATGATTATGATGATGATAATGATGACTATAATGATGTCGATTATGATGACTATTATGATGATTATGATGACGATTATAATGATGATTATGATGATGATTATGATAATGATTATGATGATGGTTATGATGATGATTATCATGACTATTATGACCATGACTATGATGCTGATTACGTCGACGGTTATGATGATGATTATGATTATGATTATGATGATGACTATGATGATGAATATGATGATGATTATGAGGATGATTATGATGATGATTATGATGACTATAATGATGACGATTATGCTGACTATTATGATGACTATTATGATGATGATTATGATGATGATTATGATGAATATTATGATGATGATTATGATGATGATTATGATGATGATTATGATGATGATTATGATGAATGTAATGATGACGATTATGAGGACCATTATGATGATGACTATGATGATGATTATGATGATGACTATGATGATGATTATGATGATGCCTATGATGACGATTATGATAATGATTATGATGATGATTATGATGAATATTATGATGATGATTATGATGATGATTATGATGATGATTATGATGATGATTATGATGATGATAATGATGACTATAATGATGACGATTATGCTGACTATTATGATGACTACTATGATTATGATTATGATGATGATTATGATTATGATTATGATGATGATTATGATGAATATTATGATGATGATTATGATGATGATTATGATGATGATTATGATGAATGTAATGATGACGATTATGAGGACCATTATGATGATGACTATGATGATGATTATGATGATGACTATGATGATGATTATGATGATGCCTATGATGACGATTATGATAATGATTATGATGATGATTATGATGAATATTATGATGATGATTATGATGACGATTATGATGATGATTATGAATGATGATTATGATAATGATGATGATGATGATTGTGATGATGATTATGATGATGATTATGATTACGATTATGATGATGATTATGATGATGATTATGATGATGACTATAATGATGACGATTATGATGACTATTATGATGATGATTATGATGATGACTATGATGACGATTATGATGATGACTATGATGACTATAATGATGCCGATTATGATGACTATAATGATGACGATTATGCTGACTATTATGATGACTATTATGATGATGATTATGATGATGATTATGATGAATATTATGATGACTATTATGATGATGATTATGATGATGATTATGATGATGATTATGATGATGATTATGATAATGATGATGATGATGATTATGATGATGATTATGATGATGATTATGATTACGATTATGATGATGATTATGATGATGATTATGATGATGACTATAATGATGACGATTATGATGACTATTATGATGATGATTATGATGATGATTATGATGATGATTATGATGATGATTATGATGATGACTATAATGATGACGATTATGATGACTATTATGATGATGATTATGATGATGACTATGATGACGATTATGATGATGACTATGATGAATATAATGATGCCGATTATGATGACTATAATGATGACGATTATGCTGACTATTATGATGACTATTATGATGATGATTATGATGATGATTATGATGAATATTATGATGATGATTATGATGATAATTATGATGATGATTATGATGATGATTATGATGATGATAGTGATGACTATAATGATGTCGATTATGATGACTATTATGATTATTATGATGACGACTATGATGATGATTATGATGATGGTTATGATGATGATTATGATGATGATTAGGATGATGATTATGATGATGATAATGATGAATGTAATGATGACGATTATGAGGACCATTATGATGATGACTATGATGATGATTATGATGATGACTATGATGATGATTATGATGATGCCTATGATGACGATTATGATAATGATTATGATGATGATTATGATGAATATTATGATGATGATTATGATGACGATTATGATGATGATTATGATGATGGCTATGATGCTGATTATGATGACGGTTATGATGATGATTATGATGACTATTATGATGATTATGATGACGATTATGATGATGATTATGATGATGATTATGATAATGATTATGATGATGGTTATGATGATGATTATCATGACTATTATGACTATGACTATGATGCTGATTACGTCGACGGTTATGATGATGATTATGATTATGATTATGATGATGATTATGATGAATATTATGATGATGATTATGATGATGATTATGATGATGATTATGATGATGATTATGATGAATGTAATGATGACGATTATGAGGTCCATTATGATGATGACTATGATGATGATTATGATGATGACCATGATGATGATTATGATGATGCCTATGATGACGATTATGATAATGATTATGATGATGATTATGATGAATATTATGATGATGATTATGATGATGATTATGATGATGATTATGATGATGATAATGATGACTATAATGATGACGATTATGCTGACTATTATGATGACTACTATGATGATGATTATGATGATGATTATGATGAATATTATGATGATGATTATGATGATGATTATGATGATGATTATGATGATGATTATGATGACGATTATGATGATGATTATGATGATGATTATGATGATGATTATGATGACTATAATGATGACGATTATGATGACTATTATGATGATGATTATGATGACGGTTATAATGATGATTATGATGATGAATATGACGATGATTATGATGATGATTATGACAATGATTATGATGATGATTATGATGATGATTATCATGACCATTATGACTATGACTATGATGCTGATTGCGTCGACGGTTATGATGATGATTATGATTATGATTATGATGATGACTATGATGATGATTATGATGACGATTATGAGGGCTAGTATGATGATGACTATGATGACGATTATGATGACGGTTATGATAATGACTATGATAATAATTATGATGGCGATTATGATGATGATTATGATGATGATTATCATGACTATTATGACTATGACTATGATGCTGATTACGTTGACGGTTATGATGATGATTATGATTATGATTATGATGATGATTATGATGATTATTATGATGATGATTATGATGATGATTATGACGATGATTATGATGATGATTATGATGATGATTATGATGATGATTATGATGACTATAATGATGACGATTGTGATGACTATTATGATGATGATTATGATGATGATTATGATGATGACTATGATGATGATTATGATGATGACTATGATGATGATTATGATGATGCCTATGATGACGATTATGATAATGATTATGCTGATGATTATGATGAATATTATGATGATGATTATGATGATGATTATGATGATGATTATGATGATGATTATGATGATGATAATGATGACTATAATGATGTCGATTATGATGACTATTATGATGATTATGATGACGATTATAATGATGATTATGATGATGATTATGATAATGATTATGATGATGGTTATGATGATGATTATCATGACTATTATGACCATGACTATGATGCTGATTACGTCGACGGTTATGATGATGATTATGATTATGATTATGATGATGACTATGATGATGAATATGATGATGATTATGAGGATGATTATGATGATGATTATGATGACTATAATGATGACGATTATGCTGACTATTATGATGACTATTATGATGATGATTATGATGATGATTATGATGAATATTATGATGATGATTATGATGATGATTATGATGATGATTATGATGATGATTATGATGAATGTAATGATGACGATTATGAGGACCATTATGATGATGACTATGATGATGATTATGATGATGACTATGATGATGATTATGATGATGCCTATGATGACGATTATGATAATGATTATGATGATGATTATGATGAATATTATGATGATGATTATGATGATGATTATGATGATGATTATGATGATGATTATGATGATGATAATGATGACTATAATGATGACGATTATGCTGACTATTATGATGACTACTATGATTATGATTATGATGATGATTATGATTATGATTATGATGATGATTATGATGAATATTATGATGATGATTATGATGATGATTATGATGATGATTATGATGAATGTAATGATGACGATTATGAGGACCATTATGATGATGACTATGATGATGATTATGATGATGACTATGATGATGATTATGATGATGCCTATGATGACGATTATGATAATGATTATGATGATGATTATGATGAATATTATGATGATGATTATGATGACGATTATGATGATGATTATGAATGATGATTATGATAATGATGATGATGATGATTGTGATGATGATTATGATGATGATTATGATTACGATTATGATGATGATTATGATGATGATTATGATGATGACTATAATGATGACGATTATGATGACTATTATGATGATGATTATGATGATGACTATGATGACGATTATGATGATGACTATGATGACTATAATGATGCCGATTATGATGACTATAATGATGACGATTATGCTGACTATTATGATGACTATTATGATGATGATTATGATGATGATTATGATGAATATTATGATGATGATTATGATGATAATTATGATGATGATTATGTTGATGATTATGATGATGATTATGATGATGATTATGATGAATGTAATGATGACGATTATGAGGTCCATTATGATGATGACTATGATGATGATTATGATGATGCCTATGATGACGATTATGATAATGCCTATGATGACGATTATGATAATGATTATGATGATGATTATGATGATGGCTATGATGCTGATTATGATGACGGTTATGATGATGATTATGATGATGATTATGATAATGATGATGATGATGATTATGATGATGATTATGATGATGATTATGATGATGATAATGATGACTATAATGATGTCGATTATGATGACTATTATGATTATTATGATGACGACTATGATGATGATTATGATGATGGTTATGATGATGATTATGATGATGATTATGATGATGATTAGGATGATGATTATGATGATGATTATGATGAATGTAATGATGACGATTATGAGGACCATTATGATGATGACTATGATGATGATTATGATGATGCCTATGATGACGATTATGATAATGATTATGATGATGATTATGATGAATATTATGATGATGATTATGATGACGATTATGATGATGATTATGATGATGGCTATGATGCTGATTATGATGACGGTTATGATGATGATTATGATGATGATTATGATAATGATGATGATGATGATTATGATGATGATTATGATGATGATTATGATTACGATTATGATGATGATTATGATGACTATTATGATGATTATGATGACGATTATGATGATGATTATGATGATGATTATGATAATGATTATGATGATGGTTATGATGATGATTATCATGACTATTATGACTATGACTATGATGCTGATTACGTCGACGGTTATGATGATGATTATGATTATGATTATGATGATGACTATGATGATGAATATGATGATGATTATGAGGATGATTATGATGATGATTATGATGACTATAATGATGACGATTATGCTGACTATTATGATGACTATTATGATGATGATTATGATGATGATTATGATGAATATTATGATGAATATTATGATGATGATTATGATGATGATTATGATGATGATTATGATGATGATTATGATGATGATTATGATGAATGTAATGATGACGATTATGAGGACCATTATGATGATGACTATGATGATGATTATGATGATGACTATGATGATGATTATGATGATGCCTATGATGACGATTATGATAATGATTATGATGATGATTATGATGAATATTATGATGATGATTATGATGATGATTATCATGACTATTATGACTATGACTATGATGCTGATTACGTTGACGGTTATGCTGATGATTATGATCAAGATTATGATGATGATTATGATTATGATTATGATGATGATTATGATTATGATTATGATGATGATTCTGATGATGATTCTGATGATGATTATGATGATGATTATGATGACGGTTATGATGATGATTATGATGATGATTATGATTACGGTTATGATAATGATTATGATAATGATTATGATGATGACTATGATGATGATTATGACGATGATTATGATGATGACTATGATGATGATTATGATGACCATGATGACGATCATGATGATGATTATGATGATGATTATGATGACTATTATGACTGTGACTATGATGCTGATTACGTTGACGGTTATGATGATGATTATGATTATGATTATGATGATGATTATGATGATTATTATGATGATGATTATGATGATGATTATGATAATGATTATGATGATGATTATGATGAATATTATGATGATGATTATGATGATGACTATGATGACCATCATGATGATGACTATGATGACGATTATGATAATGATTATGATGATAATTATGATGACGGTTATGATGATGATTATGATGACGATTATGATCATTATTGATTATGATGATGATTATGATGAATATTATGACGATGATTATGATGATGATTATGATGATGATTACGATGATGTTTATGATGATGATTATGATGATGATTATGATGTTGATTATGATGATGATTATGATGATGACTATGATGCTGATTATGATGACGGTTATGATGATGATTATGATGATGATTATGATGATCATTATGATTATGATTATGACGATGATTATGATGATGATTATGATGATGATTATGATGACGGTTATGATGACGATTATGATGATGATTATGATGACGATTATGAGGACTATTATGATGATGACTATGATAATGATTATCATGACTATAATGATGACGATTATGATGACTATTATGATGACTATTATGATGATGATTATGATGAGTCTGATGACTATAAAGACGACGATTATGAGGACTATTATGATGATGACAATGATGATCATTATGATGATGATTATGATGATGATTATGATGATGATTATGATGACGGTTATGATGATGATTATGATGATGATTATGATGACGGTTATGATGATGATTATGATGATGATTATGATGATGACTATGATGATGATTATGACGACGATTATGATGATGATTATGATGATGATTATGATGATGATTATGATGATGATTATGATGACGATTATGATGATGATTATGATGATGATTATGATGACTATAATGATGTAGATTATGATGACTATTATGATGATTATGATGACGGTTACGATGATCATTATGATGATGATTATGATAATCATTATGATGATGATTATGATGATCATTATGATTATGATTATGACGATGATTATGATGATGATTATGATGATGATTATGGTGATGATTATGATGATGATTATGATGATGACTACGATGATGATTGTGATGACGATTATGATGATGTTTATGATTACGGTTATGATAATGATTATGATAATGATTATGATGATGACTATGATGATGATTATGACGATGATTATGATGATGACTATGATGATGATTATGATGACCATGATGACGATCATGATGATTATTATGATGATGATTATGATGACTATTATGACTGTGACTATGATGCTGATTACGTTGACGGTTATGATGATGATTATGATTATGATTATGATGATGATTATGATGATTATTATGATGATGATTATGATGATGATTATGATAATGATTATGATGATGATTATGATGAATATTATGATGATGATTATGATGATGACTATGATGATCATTATGATGATGATTATGATGATCATTATGATGATGATTATGATGACGATTATGATGATGACTATGATGATGATTATGATTATGATTATGATGATGATTATGATGATTATTATGATGATGATTATGATGATGATTATGATAATGATTATGATGATGATTATGATGAATATTATGATGATGATTATGATGATGACTATGATGATCATTATGATGATGATTATGATGATCATTATGATGATGATTGTGATGACGATTATGATGATGATTATGATTACGGTTATGATAATGATTATGATAATGATTATGATGATGACTATGATGATGATTATGACGATGATTATGATGATGATTATGATGATGACTATGATGATGATTATGATGACCATGATGACGATCATGATGATGATTATGATGATGATTATGATGACTATTATGACTGTGACTATGATGCTGATTACGTTGACGGTTATGATGATGATTATGATGATGACTATGATGATGATTATGATGATATTATGATGATGATTATGATGATGATTATGATGATGATTATGATGATGATTATGATGACGGTTATGATGATGATTATGATGATGATTATGATGACGATTATGAGGACTATTATGATGATGACTATGATAATGATTATTATGACTATAATGATGACGATTATGATGACTATTATGATGACTATTATGATGATGATTATGATGAGTCTGATGACTATAAAGACGACGATTATGAGGACTATTATGATGATGACAATGATGATCATTATGATTATGATTATGATGATGATTATGATGATGATTGTGATGATGTTTATGATGATGATCATGATGATGATTATGATGATGATTATGATGATGATTATGATGATGATTACGATGATGACTCTGATGCTGATTATGATGACCATGATGACGATTATGATGATGATTATGATGATGATTATGATGATGATTACGATGATGATTATGATGACTATAATGATGACGATTATGATGACTATTATGATGATGATTATGATGACGGTTATGATGATGATTATGATGATGATTATGACGATGATTATGATGATTATGATAATGATTATGATGATGATTATGATGATGATTATGATGATGACTATGATGATGATTATGATGATTATGATGACGATTATGATGACTATTATGATGATGATTATGATGACTAGTATGATGATGACCATGATGACGATTATGTTGATGATTATGATGTTGATTATGATGACGGTTATGATGACGATTATGATGACGATTATGATGACGATTATGATGACGATTATGATGATGAGTATGATGATGATTATGATGATGATTACGATGATAATTATGATGATAATCATGATGATCATTATGATGATGATTATGATGATGATTATGATTATGATTACGACGTCTATAATGATGCCGATTATGATGACTATTATGATGATGATTATGATGATGATTATGATGACGATTATGATGACCATCATGATGATGACTATGATGACGATTATGATAATGATTATGACGATGATTATGATGATGATTATGATGATGATTATGATGACGGTTATGATGATGATTATGATGATGATTATGATGACGATTATGAGGACTATTATGATGATGACTATGATAATGATTATTATGACTATAATGATGACGATTATGATGACTATTATGATGACTATTATGATGATGATTATGATGAGTCTGATGACTATAAAGACGACGATTATGAGGACTATTATGATGATGACAATGATGATCATTATGATGACGGTTATGATAATGATTATGATAATGATTATGATGATGACTATGATGATGAATATGATGATGATTATGATGATGATTATGATGATGATTATGATGATTATAATGATGATTATGATGATTATAATGATGATTATGATGATGATTATGATGAGTATAATGATGATCATTATGATGACGATTATGATGATGATTATGATGACGGTTATGATGATGATTATGATGATGATTATGACGATGATTATGATGATGATTATGATGATGACTCTGATGATGATTATGATGACCATGATGACGATTATGATGATGATTATGATGATGATTATGATGATGATTACGATGATGATTATGATGACTATAATGATGACGATTATGGTGACTATTATGATGATGATTATGATGACGATTATGATGACCATCATGATGATGACTATGATGACGATTATGATAATGATTATGATGATAATTATGATGACGGTTATGATGATGATTATGATGACGATTATGATAATGATTATGATGATGATTATGATGAATATTATGATGATGATTATGATGATGATTATGATGATGATTATGATGATGTTTATGATGATGATTATGATGACGATTATGATAATGATTATGATGATGATTATGATGAATATTATGATGATGATTATGATGATGACTATGATGCTGATTATGATGACGGTTATGATGATGATTATGATGATGATTATGATGATCATTATGATTATGATTATGACGATGATTATGATGATGATTATGATGATGATTATGATGACGGTTATGATGATGATTATGATGACGATTATGAGGACTATTATGATGATGACTATGATAATGATTATTATGACTATAATGATGACGATTATGATGACTATTATGATGACTATTATGATGATGATTATGATGAGTCTGATGACTATAAAGACGACGATTATGAGGACTATTATGATGATGACAATGATGATCATTATGATGACGGTTATGATAATGATTATGATAATGATTATGATGATGACTATGATGATGAATATGATGATGATTATGATGATGATTATGATGATGATTATGATGATTATAATGATGATTATGATGATTATAATGATGATTATGATGATGATTATGATGAGTATAATGATGATCATTATGATGATGATTATGATGATGATTATGATGATGATTGTGATGATGATTGTGATGATGATTATGATGATGATCATGATGATGATTATGATGATGATTATGATGATGATTATGATGATGATTATGATGATGACTATGATGATGATTATGATGACCATGATGACGATTATGATGATGATTATGATGACGATTATGATGACTATTATGACTGTTACTATGATGCTGATTACGTTGACGGTTATGATGATGATTATGATTATGATTATGATGATGATTATGATGATTATTATGATGATGATTATGATGATGATTATGATGACGATTATGATGATGATTATGATGACGATTATGATGACGATTATGATGACGATTATGATGACGATTATGAAGACGATTATGATGATGATTATGATGATGACTCTGATGCTGATTATGATGACGGTTACGATGATGATTATGATGATGATTATGATAATGATTATGATGATGATTATGATGATGATTATGATGATGATTATGATGATGATTATGATGATGATTATGATGACGATTATGATGATGATTATGATGATGATTATGATGACTATAATGATGTCGATTATGATGACTATTATGATGATTATGATGACGATTATGATGATAACCATGATGACTATTATGATGTTGATTATGATGATGATCAGTATGATGATTATGATGATGATTATGATGATGATTATGATGATGATTATGATGATGATTATGATGATGATTGTGATGATGATTATGATGATGATCATGATGATGATTATGATGATGAATATGATGATGATTATGATGATGATTATGATGATGACTATGATGATGATTATGATGACCATGATGACGATTATGATGATGATTATGATGATGATTATGATGACTATTATGACTGTTACTATGATGCTGATTACGTTGACGGTTATGATGATGATTATGATTATGATTATGATGATGATTATGATTATGATTATGATGATGACTATGATGATGATTATGACGACGATTATGATGATGATTATGATGATGATTATGATGATGATTATGATGATGATTACGATGATGATTATGATGACTATAATGATGACGATTATGATGACTATTATGATGATGATTATGATGACGGTTATGATGATGATTATGATGATGATTATGATGATGATTGTGATGATGATTGTGATGATGATTATGATGATGATCATGATGATGATTATGATGATGATTATGATGATGATTATGATGATGATTATGATGATGATTATGATGATGACTATGATGATGATTATGATGACCATGATGACGATTATGATGATGATTATGATGACGATTATGATGACTATTATGACTGTTACTATGATGCTGATTACGTTGACGGTTATGATGATGATTATGATTATGATTATGATGATGATTATGATGATTATTATGATGATGATTATGATGATGATTATGATGACGATTATGATGATGATTATGATGACGATTATGATGACGATTATGATGACGATTATGATGACGATTATGAAGACGATTATGATGATGATTATGATGATGACTCTGATGCTGATTATGATGACGGTTACGATGATGATTATGATGATGATTATGATAATGATTATGATGATGATTATGATGATGATTATGATGATGATTATGATGATGATTATGATGATGATTATGATGATGATTATGATGATGATTACGATGATGATTATGATGACTATAATGATGACGATTATGATGACTATTATGATGATGATTATGATGACGGTTATGATGATGATTATGATGATGATTATGACAATGATTATGATGATGATTATGATAATGATTATGATGATGATTATGATGATGATTATGATTATGATTATGATGATGATTCTGATGATGATTATGATGATGATTATGATGATGATTATGATGACGGTTATGATGAGGATTATGATGATGATTATGATGACGGTTATGATGATGATTATGATGATGATTATGATGATGACTATGATGATGATTATGACGACGATTATGATGATGATTATGATGATGATTATGATGATGATTATGATGATGATTATGATGACTATAGTGATGACTATAGTGATGACGATTGTGATGACTATTATGATGATGACTATGATGACGATTATGATAATGATTATGATGATAATTATGATGACGGTTATGATGATGATTATGATGATGATTATGATGATGATTATGATGATGACAATGATGATGATTATGATGATGATTATGATGATGAGTATGATGATGATTATGATGACGATTATGATGACCATCATGATGATGACTATGATGACGATTATGATAATGATTATGATGATAATTATGATGACGGTTATGATGATGATTATGATGACGATTATGATCATTATTGATTATGATGATGACAATGATGATCATTATGATGATGATTATGATGATGATTATGATGATGATTATGATGATGATTGTGATGATGATTATGATGATGATTATGATGACGGTTATGATGATGATTATGATGATGATTATGATGACGATTATGAGGACTATTATTATGATGACTATGATAATGATTATTATGACTATAATGATGACGATTATGATGACTATTATGATGACTATTATGATGATGATTATGATGAGTCTGATGACTATAAAGACGACGATTATGAGGACTATTATGATGATGACAATGATGATCATTATGATGATGATTACGATGATGTTTATGATGATGATTATGATGATGATTGTGATGATGATTATGATGATGATCATGATGATGATTATGATGATGATTATGATGATGATTATGATGATGATTATGATGATGACTATGATGATGATTATGATGACCATGATGACGATTATGATGATGATTATGATGATGATTATGATGACTATTATGACTGTTACCATGATGCTGATTACGTTGACGGTTATGATGATGATTATGATTATGATTATGATGATGATTATGATGATTATTATGATGATGATTATGATGACGATTATGAAGACGATTATGATGACGATTATGATGATGATTATGATTATGATTATGATGATGATTCTGATGATGATTCTGATGATGATTATGATGATGATTATGATGACGGTTATGATGATGATTATGATGATGATTATGATGACGGTTATGATGATGATTATGATGATGATTATGATGATGACTATGATGATGATTATGACGACGATTATGATGATGATTATGATGATGATTATGATGATGATTATAATGATGATTATGATGACTATAGTGATGACGATTGTGATGACTATTATGATGATGACTATGATGACGATTATGATAATGATTATGATGATAATTATGATGACGGTTATGATGATGATTGTGCTGATGATTATGATGACTATTATGATGATTATGATGACGATTATGACGATGATTATGATGATGATTATGATGACTATAATGATGATGACTATGATGATGATTATGATGATGACTACGATGATGATTACGATGACGATTATGATGATGACTATGATGATGATTATGCTCATGATTACGATGATGATTATGGTGAATATTATGATCATGATTATGATGATGATTATGATGATGATTATGATGATGATTATGATGATCACTATGATGACGATTATGGTAATGATTATGATGACGGTTATGATGATGATTATGATGATGATTATGATGATGATTATGATGATGATTATGATGATGATTATGATGATGATTATGATGATGATTATGATGATGATTATGATGACTATAATGATGACGATTATGATGACTATTATGATGATGATTATGATGACGGTTATGATGATGATTATGAGGACTATTATGATGATGACTATGATAATGATTATGATGACGATTATGATGATGATTATGATGATGATTATGATGACTATTATGACTATGACTATGATGCTGATTACGTTGACGGTTATGATGATGATTATGATTATGATTATGATGATGATTATGATGATGATTAGGATGATGATTATGATGATGATTATGATGACGATTATGATGACGATTATGATGACGATTATGATGACTATTATGATGATTATGATGACGATTATGATGACGATTATGATGACGATTATGATGATGATTATGATGATGATTATGATGATGACTGTGATGCTGATTATGATGACGGTTATGATGATGATTATGATGATGATTATGATGATGATTATGATAATGATTATGATGATGATTATGATGATGATTATGATGACGATTATGATGACGATTATGATGATGATTATGATGATGATTAGGATGATGACTATGATGCTGATTATGATGACGGTTATGATGATGATTATGATGATGATTATGACGATGATTATGATGATGATTATGATAATGATTATGATGGTGATTATGATGATGATTATGATTATGATGATGATGATGATTATGATGATGATTATGATGATGATTAAGATGATGATTATGATGATGATTATGATGACTATAATGATGTAGATTATGATGACTATTATGATGATTATGATGACGGTTATGATGATGATTATGACGATGATTATGATGATGATTATGATGATGATTATGATGATGATTATAATGATGATTATGATAATGATTATGATGATAATTATGATGACGGTTATGATGATGATTATGATGATGATTAGGATGATGATTATGATGATGATTATGATGATGATTATGATGACGATTATGATGATGATTATGATGATGATTATGATGACTATAATGATGTCGATTATGATGACTATTATGATGATTATGATGACGATTATGATGATAACCATGATGACTATTATGATGTTGATTATGATGATGATCAGTATGATGATTATGATGATGATTATGATGATGATTATGATGATGATTATGATGATGATTATGATGATGATTGTGATGATGATTATGATGATGATCATGATGATGATTATGATGATGAATATGATGATGATTATGATGATGATTATGATGATGACTATGATGATGATTATGATGACCATGATGACGATTATGATGATGATTATGATGATGATTATGATGACTATTATGACTGTTACTATGATGCTGATTACGTTGACGGTTATGATGATGATTATGATTATGATTATGATGATGATTATGATTATGATTATGATGATGATTCTGATGATGATTCTGATGATGATTATGATGATGATTATGATGACGGTTATGATGATGATTATGATGATGATTATGATTACGGTTATGATAATGATTATGATAATGATTATGATGATGACTATGATGATGATTATGATGATGATTATGATGTTGATTATGATGATGATTATGATGATGACTATGATGCTGATTATGATGACGGTTATGATGATGATTATGATGATGATTATGATGATCATTATGATTATGATTATGACGATGATTATGATGATGATTATGATGATGATTATGATGACGGTTATGATGACGATTATGATGATGATTATGATGACGATTATGAGGACTATTATGATGATGACTATGATAATGATTATCATGACTATAATGATGACGATTATGATGACTATTATGATGACTATTATGATGATGATTATGATGAGTCTGATGACTATAAAGACGACGATTATGAGGACTATTATGATGATGACAATGATGATCATTATGATGATGATTATGATGATGATTATGATGATGATTATGATGACGGTTATGATGATGATTATGATGATGATTATGATGACGGTTATGATGATGATTATGATGATGATTATGATGATGACTATGATGATGATTATGACGACGATTATGATGATGATTATGATGATGATTATGATGATGATTATGATGATGATTACGATGATGATTATGATGACTATAATGATGACGATTATGATGACTATTATGATGATGATTATGATGACGGTTATGATGATGATTATGATGATGATTATGATGATGATTGTGATGATGATTGTGATGATGATTATGATGATGATCATGATGATGATTATGATGATGATTATGATGATGATTATGATGATGATTATGATGATGATTATGATGATGACTATGATGATGATTATGATGACCATGATGACGATTATGATGATGATTATGATGACGATTATGATGACTATTATGACTGTTACTATGATGCTGATTACGTTGACGGTTATGATGATGATTATGATTATGATTATGATGATGATTATGATGATTATTATGATGATGATTATGATGATGATTATGATGACGATTATGATGATGATTATGATGACGATTATGATGACGATTATGATGACGATTATGATGACGATTATGAAGACGATTATGATGATGATTATGATGATGACTCTGATGCTGATTATGATGACGGTTACGATGATGATTATGATGATGATTATGATAATGATTATGATGATGATTATGATGATGATTATGATGATGATTATGATGATGATTATGATGATGATTATGATGATGATTATGATGATGATTACGATGATGATTATGATGACTATAATGATGACGATTATGATGACTATTATGATGATGATTATGATGACGGTTATGATGATGATTATGATGATGATTATGACAATGATTATGATGATGATTATGATAATGATTATGATGATGATTATGATGATGATTATGATTATGATTATGATGATGATTCTGATGATGATTATGATGATGATTATGATGATGATTATGATGACGGTTATGATGAGGATTATGATGATGATTATGATGACGGTTATGATGATGATTATGATGATGATTATGATGATGACTATGATGATGATTATGACGACGATTATGATGATGATTATGATGATGATTATGATGATGATTATGATGATGATTATGATGACTATAGTGATGACTATAGTGATGACGATTGTGATGACTATTATGATGATGACTATGATGACGATTATGATAATGATTATGATGATAATTATGATGACGGTTATGATGATGATTATGATGATGATTATGATGATGATTATGATGATGACAATGATGATGATTATGATGATGATTATGATGATGAGTATGATGATGATTATGATGACGATTATGATGACCATCATGATGATGACTATGATGACGATTATGATAATGATTATGATGATAATTATGATGACGGTTATGATGATGATTATGATGACGATTATGATCATTATTGATTATGATGATGACAATGATGATCATTATGATGATGATTATGATGATGATTATGATGATGATTATGATGATGATTGTGATGATGATTATGATGATGATTATGATGACGGTTATGATGATGATTATGATGATGATTATGATGACGATTATGAGGACTATTATGATGATGACTATGATAATGATTATTATGACTATAATGATGACGATTATGATGACTATTATGATGACTATTATGATGATGATTATGATGAGTCTGATGACTATAAAGACGACGATTATGAGGACTATTATGATGATGACAATGATGATCATTATGATGATGATTATGATGATGTTTATGATGATGATTATGATGATGATTGTGATGATGATTATGATGATGATCATGATGATGATTATGATGATGATTATGATGATGATTATGATGATGATTATGATGATGACTATGATGATGATTATGATGACCATGATGACGATTATGATGATGATTATGATGATGATTATGATGACTATTATGACTGTTACCATGATGCTGATTACGTTGACGGTTATGATGATGATTATGATTATGATTATGATGATGATTATGATGATTATTATGATGATGATTATGATGACGATTATGAAGACGATTATGATGACGATTATGATGATGATTATGATTATGATTATGATGATGATTCTGATGATGATTCTGATGATGATTATGATGATGATTATGATGACGGTTATGATGATGATTATGATGATGATTATGATGACGGTTATGATGATGATTATGATGATGATTATGATGATGACTATGATGATGATTATGACGACGATTATGATGATGATTATGATGATGATTATGATGATGATTATAATGATGATTATGATGACTATAGTGATGACGATTGTGATGACTATTATGATGATGACTATGATGACGATTATGATAATGATTATGATGATAATTATGATGACGGTTATGATGATGATTATGCTGATGATTATGATGACTATTATGATGATTATGATGACGATTATGACGATGATTATGATGATGATTATGATGACTATAATGATGATGACTATGATGATGATTATGATGATGACTACGATGATGATTACGATGACGATTATGATGATGACTATGATGATGATTATGCTCATGATTACGATGATGATTATGGTGAATATTATGATCATGATTATGATGATGATTATGATGATGATTATGATGATGATTATGATGATGACTATGATGACGATTATGGTAATGATTATGATGACGGTTATGATGATGATTATGATGATGATTATGATGATGATTATGATGATGATTATGATGATGATTATGATGATGATTATGATGATGATTATGATGATGATTATGATGACTATAATGATGACGATTATGATGACTATTATGATGATGATTATGATGACGGTTATGATGATGATTATGAGGACTATTATGATGATGACTATGATAATGATTATGATGACGATTATGATGATGATTATGATGATGATTATGATGACTATTATGACTATGACTATGATGCTGATTACGTTGACGGTTATGATGATGATTATGATTATGATTATGATGATGATTATGATGATGATTAGGATGATGATTATGATGATGATTATGATGACGATTATGATGACGATTATGATGACGATTATGATGACTATTATGATGATTATGATGACGATTATGATGACGATTATGATGACGATTATGATGATGATTATGATGATGATTATGATGATGACTGTGATGCTGATTATGATGACGGTTATAATGATGATTATGATGATGATTATGATGATGATTATGATAATGATTATGATGATGATTATGATGATGATTATGATGACGATTATGATGACGATTATGATGATGATTATGATGATGATTAGGATGATGACTATGATGCTGATTATGATGACGGTTATGATGATGATTATGATGATGATTATGACGATGATTATGATGATGATTATGATAATGATTATGATGGTGATTATGATGATGATTATGATTATGATGATGATGATGATTATGATGATGATTATGATGATGATTAAGATGATGATTATGATGACGGTTATGATGATGATTATGACGATGATTATGATGATGATTATGATGATGATTATGATGATGATTATAATGATGATTATGATAATGATTATGATGATAATTATGATGACGGTTATGATGATGATTATGATGATGATTATGATGATGATTATGATGATGATCATAATGATGATTATGATGATGATTATGATGATGATTATGATGACTATAATGATGACGATTATGATGACTATCATAATGATGACTATGATGACGATTATGATAATGATTATGATGATAATTATGATGACGGTTATGATGATGATTATGATGACGATTATGATAATGATTATGATGATGATTATGATGAATATTATGCTGATGATTGTGATGATGATTATGATGATGATTATGATGATGATGATGATTATGATGATGATTATGATGATCATTAAGATGATGATTATGATGATGATTATGATGACTATAATGATGTAGATTATGATGACTATTATGATGATTATGATGACGGTTATGATGATGATTATGACGATGATTATGATGATGATTATGATGATGATTATGATGATGATTATAATGATGATTATGATAATGATTATGATGATAATTATGATGACGGTTATGATGATGATTATGATGATGACTATGATGACGATTATGATGATGATTAAGATGACTATAATGATGTAGATTATGATGACTATTATGACGATTATGATGATGATTATGATGACGATTATGAGGACTATTATGATGATGACTATGATGATGATTATGATGATGACTACGATGATGATTACGATGACGATTATGATGATGACTATGATGATGATTATGCTCATGATTACGATGATGATTATGGTGAATATTATGATCATGATTATGATGATGATTATGATGATGATTATGATGATGATTATGATGATGACTATGATGACGATTATGGTAATGATTATGATGACGGTTATGATGATGATTATGATGATGATTATGATGATGATTATGATGATGATTATGATGATGATTATGATGATGATTATGATGATGATTATGATGACTATAATGATGACGATTATGATGACTATTATGATGATGATTATGATGACGGTTATGATGATGATTATGAGGACTATTATGATGATGACTATGATAATGATTATGATGACGATTATGATGATGATTATGATGATGATTATGATGACTATTATGACTATGACTATGATGCTGATTACGTTGACGGTTATGATGATGATTATGATTATGATTATGATGATGATTATGATGATGATTAGGATGATGATTATGATGATGATTATGATGACGATTATGATGACGATTATGATGACGATTATGATGACTATTATGATGATTATGATGACGATTATGATGACGATTATGATGACGATTATGATGATGATTATGATGATGATTATGATGATGACTGTGATGCTGATTATGATGACGGTTATGATGATGATTATGATGATGATTATGACAATGATTATGATGATGATTATGATAATGATTATGATGATGATTATGATGATGATTATGATTATGATTATGATGATGATTCTGATGATGATTATGATGATGATTATGATGATGATTATGATGACGGTTATGATGAGGATTATGATGATGATTATGATGACGGTTATGATGATGATTATGATGATGATTATGATGATGACTATGATGATGATTATGACGACGATTATGATGATGATTATGATGATGATTATGATGATGATTATGATGATGATTATGATGACTATAGTGATGACTATAGTGATGACGATTGTGATGACTATTATGATGATGACTATGATGACGATTATGATAATGATTATGATGATAATTATGATGACGGTTATGATGATGATTATGATGATGATTATGATGATGATTATGATGATGACAATGATGATGATTATGATGATGATTATGATGATGAGTATGATGATGATTATGATGACGATTATGATGACCATCATGATGATGACTATGATGACGATTATGATAATGATTATGATGATAATTATGATGACGGTTATGATGATGATTATGATGACGATTATGATCATTATTGATTATGATGATGACAATGATGATCATTATGATGATGATTATGATGATGATTATGATGATGATTATGATGATGATTGTGATGATGATTATGATGATGATTATGATGACGGTTATGATGATGATTATGATGATGATTATGATGACGATTATGAGGACTATTATGATGATGACTATGATAATGATTATTATGACTATAATGATGACGATTATGATGACTATTATGATGACTATTATGATGATGATTATGATGAGTCTGATGACTATAAAGACGACGATTATGAGGACTATTATGATGATGACAATGATGATCATTATGATGATGATTATGATGATGTTTATGATGATGATTATGATGATGATTGTGATGATGATTATGATGATGATCATGATGATGATTATGATGATGATTATGATGATGATTATGATGATGATTATGATGATGACTATGATGATGATTATGATGACCATGATGACGATTATGATGATGATTATGATGATGATTATGATGACTATTATGACTGTTACCATGATGCTGATTACGTTGACGGTTATGATGATGATTATGATTATGATTATGATGATGATTATGATGATTATTATGATGATGATTATGATGACGATTATGAAGACGATTATGATGACGATTATGATGATGATTATGATTATGATTATGATGATGATTCTGATGATGATTCTGATGATGATTATGATGATGATTATGATGACGGTTATGATGATGATTATGATGATGATTATGATGACGGTTATGATGATGATTATGATGATGATTATGATGATGACTATGATGATGATTATGACGACGATTATGATGATGATTATGATGATGATTATGATGATGATTATAATGATGATTATGATGACTATAGTGATGACGATTGTGATGACTATTATGATGATGACTATGATGACGATTATGATAATGATTATGATGATAATTATGATGACGGTTATGATGATGATTATGCTGATGATTATGATGACTATTATGATGATTATGATGACGATTATGACGATGATTATGATGATGATTATGATGGCTATAATGATGATGACTATGATGATGATTATGATGATGACTACGATGATGATTACGATGACGATTATGATGATGACTATGATGATGATTATGCTCATGATTACGATGATGATTATGGTGAATATTATGATCATGATTATGATGATGATTATGATGATGATTATGATGATGATTATGATGATGACTATGATGACGATTATGGTAATGATTATGATGACGGTTATGATGATGATTATGATGATGATTATGATGATGATTATGATGATGATTATGATGATGATTATGATGATGATTATGATGATGATTATGATGACTATAATGATGACGATTATGATGACTATTATGATGATGATTATGATGACGGTTATGATGATGATTATGAGGACTATTATGATGATGACTATGATAATGATTATGATGACGATTATGATGATGATTATGATGATGATTATGATGACTATTATGACTATGACTATGATGCTGATTACGTTGACGGTTATGATGATGATTATGATTATGATTATGATGATGATTATGATGATGATTAGGATGATGATTATGATGATGATTATGATGACGATTATGATGACGATTATGATGACGATTATGATGACTATTATGATGATTATGATGACGATTATGATGACGATTATGATGACGATTATGATGATGATTATGATGATGATTATGATGATGACTGTGATGCTGATTATGATGACGGTTATGATGATGATTATGATGATGATTATGATGATGATTATGATAATGATTATGATGATGATTATGATGATGATTATGATGACGATTATGATGACGATTATGATGATGATTATGATGATGATTATGATGATGACTATGATGCTGATTATGATGACGGTTATGATGATGATTATGATGATGATTATGACGATGATTATGATGATGATTATGATAATGATTATGATGGTGATTATGATGATGATTATGATTATGATGATGATGATGATTATGATGATGATTATGATGATGATTAAGATGATGATTATGATGATGATTATGATGACTATAATGATGTAGATTATGATGACTATTATGATGATTATGATGACGGTTATGATGATGATTATGACGATGATTATGATGATGATTATGATGATGATTATGATGATGATTATAATGATGATTATGATAATGATTATGATGATAATTATGATGACGGTTATGATGATGATTATGATGATGATTATGATGATGATTATGATGATGATCATAATGATGATTATGATGATGATTATGATGATGATTATGATGACTATAATGATGACGATTATGATGACTATCATAATGATGACTATGATGACGATTATGATAATGATTATGATGATAATTATGATGACGGTTATGATGATGATTATGATGACGATTATGATAATGATTATGATGATGATTATGATGAATATTATGCTGATGATTGTGATGATGATTATGATGATGATTATGATGATGATGATGATTATGATGATGATTATGATGATGATTAAGATGATGATTATGATGATGATTATGATGACTATAATGATGTAGATTATGATGACTATTATGATGATTATGATGACGGTTATGATGATGATTATGACGATGATTATGATGATGATTATGATGATGATTATGATGATGATTATAATGATGATTATGATAATGATTATGATGATAATTATGATGACGGTTATGATGATGATTATGATGATGACTATGATGACGATTATGATGATGATTAAGATGACTATAATGATGTAGATTATGATGACTATTATGACGATTATGATGATGATTATGATGACGATTATGAGGACTATTATGATGATGACTATGATGATGATTATGATGATGACTACGATGATGATTACGATGACGATTATGATGATGACTATGATGATGATTATGCTCATGATTACGATGATGATTATGGTGAATATTATGATCATGATTATGATGATGATTATGATGATGATTATGATGATGATTATGATGATGACTATGATGACGATTATGGTAATGATTATGATGACGGTTATGATGATGATTATGATGATGATTATGATGATGATTATGATGATGATTATGATGATGATTATGATGATGATTATGATGATGATTATGATGACTATAATGATGACGATTATGATGACTATTATGATGATGATTATGATGACGGTTATGATGATGATTATGAGGACTATTATGATGATGACTATGATAATGATTATGATGACGATTATGATGATGATTATGATGATGATTATGATGACTATTATGACTATGACTATGATGCTGATTACGTTGACGGTTATGATGATGATTATGATTATGATTATGATGATGATTATGATGATGATTAGGATGATGATTATGATGATGATTACGATGACGATTATGATGACGATTATGATGACGATTATGATGACTATTATGATGATTATGATGACGATTATGATGACGATTATGATGACGATTATGATGATGATTATGATGATGATTATGATGATGACTGTGATGCTGATTATGATGACGGTTATGATGATGATTATGATGATGATTATGACAATGATTATGATGATGATTATGATAATGATTATGATGATGATTATGATGATGATTATGATTATGATTATGATGATGATTCTGATGATGATTATGATGATGATTATGATGATGATTATGATGACGGTTATGATGAGGATTATGATGATGATTATGATGACGGTTATGATGATGATTATGATGATGATTATGATGATGACTATGATGATGATTATGACGACGATTATGATGATGATTATGATGATGATTATGATGATGATTATGATGATGATTATGATGACTATAGTGATGACTATAGTGATGACGATTGTGATGACTATTATGATGATGACTATGATGACGATTATGATAATGATTATGATGATAATTATGATGACGGTTATGATGATGATTATGATGATGATTATGATGATGATTATGATGATGACAATGATGATGATTATGATGATGATTATGATGATGAGTATGATGATGATTATGATGACGATTATGATGACCATCATGATGATGACTATGATGACGATTATGATAATGATTATGATGATAATTATGATGACGGTTATGATGATGATTATGATGACGATTATGATCATTATTGATTATGATGATGACAATGATGATCATTATGATGATGATTATGATGATGATTATGATGATGATTATGATGATGATTGTGATGATGATTATGATGATGATTATGATGACGGTTATGATGATGATTATGATGATGATTATGATGACGATTATGAGGACTATTATGATGATGACTATGATAATGATTATTATGACTATAATGATGACGATTATGATGACTATTATGATGACTATTATGATGATGATTATGATGAGTCTGATGACTATAAAGACGACGATTATGAGGACTATTATGATGATGACAATGATGATCATTATGATGATGATTATGATGATGTTTATGATGATGATTATGATGATGATTGTGATGATGATTATGATGATGATCATGATGATGATTATGATGATGATTATGATGATGATTATGATGATGATTATGATGATGACTATGATGATGATTATGATGACCATGATGACGATTATGATGATGATTATGATGATGATTATGATGACTATTATGACTGTTACCATGATGCTGATTACGTTGACGGTTATGATGATGATTATGATTATGATTATGATGATGATTATGATGATTATTATGATGATGATTATGATGACGATTATGAAGACGATTATGATGACGATTATGATGATGATTATGATTATGATTATGATGATGATTCTGATGATGATTCTGATGATGATTATGATGATGATTATGATGACGGTTATGATGATGATTATGATGATGATTATGATGACGGTTATGATGATGATTATGATGATGATTATGATGATGACTATGATGATGATTATGACGACGATTATGATGATGATTATGATGATGATTATGATGATGATTATAATGATGATTATGATGACTATAGTGATGACGATTGTGATGACTATTATGATGATGACTATGATGACGATTATGATAATGATTATGATGATAATTATGATGACGGTTATGATGATGATTATGCTGATGATTATGATGACTATTATGATGATTATGATGACGATTATGACGATGATTATGATGATGATTATGATGGCTATAATGATGATGACTATGATGATGATTATGATGATGACTACGATGATGATTACGATGACGATTATGATGATGACTATGATGATGATTATGCTCATGATTACGATGATGATTATGGTGAATATTATGATCATGATTATGATGATGATTATGATGATGATTATGATGATGATTATGATGATGACTATGATGACGATTATGGTAATGATTATGATGACGGTTATGATGATGATTATGATGATGATTATGATGATGATTATGATGATGATTATGATGATGATTATGATGATGATTATGATGATGATTATGATGACTATAATGATGACGATTATGATGACTATTATGATGATGATTATGATGACGGTTATGATGATGATTATGAGGACTATTATGATGATGACTATGATAATGATTATGATGACGATTATGATGATGATTATGATGATGATTATGATGACTATTATGACTATGACTATGATGCTGATTACGTTGACGGTTATGATGATGATTATGATTATGATTATGATGATGATTATGATGATGATTAGGATGATGATTATGATGATGATTATGATGACGATTATGATGACGATTATGATGACGATTATGATGACTATTATGATGATTATGATGACGATTATGATGACGATTATGATGACGATTATGATGATGATTATGATGATGATTATGATGATGACTGTGATGCTGATTATGATGACGGTTATGATGATGATTATGATGATGATTATGATGATGATTATGATAATGATTATGATGATGATTATGATGATGATTATGATGACGATTATGATGACGATTATGATGATGATTATGATGATGATTATGATGATGACTATGATGCTGATTATGATGACGGTTATGATGATGATTATGATGATGATTATGACGATGATTATGATGATGATTATGATAATGATTATGATGGTGATTATGATGATGATTATGATTATGATGATGATGATGATTATGATGATGATTATGATGATGATTAAGATGATGATTATGATGATGATTATGATGACTATAATGATGTAGATTATGATGACTATTATGATGATTATGATGACGGTTATGATGATGATTATGACGATGATTATGATGATGATTATGATGATGATTATGATGATGATTATAATGATGATTATGATAATGATTATGATGATAATTATGATGACGGTTATGATGATGATTATGATGATGATTATGATGATGATTATGATGATGATCATAATGATGATTATGATGATGATTATGATGATGATTATGATGACTATAATGATGACGATTATGATGACTATCATAATGATGACTATGATGACGATTATGATAATGATTATGATGATAATTATGATGACGGTTATGATGATGATTATGATGACGATTATGATAATGATTATGATGATGATTATGATGAATATTATGCTGATGATTGTGATGATGATTATGATGATGATTATGATGATGATGATGATTATGATGATGATTATGATGATGATTAAGATGATGATTATGATGATGATTATGATGACTATAATGATGTAGATTATGATGACTATTATGATGATTATGATGACGGTTATGATGATGATTATGACGATGATTATGATGATGATTATGATGATGATTATGATGATGATTATAATGATGATTATGATAATGATTATGATGATAATTATGATGACGGTTATGATGATGATTATGATGATGACTATGATGACGATTATGATGATGATTAAGATGACTATAATGATGTAGATTATGATGACTATTATGACGATTATGATGATGATTATGATGACGATTATGAGGACTATTATGATGATGACTATGATGATGATTATGATGATGACTACGATGATGATTACGATGACGATTATGATGATGACTATGATGATGATTATGCTCATGATTACGATGATGATTATGGTGAATATTATGATCATGATTATGATGATGATTATGATGATGATTATGATGATGATTATGATGATGACTATGATGACGATTATGGTAATGATTATGATGACGGTTATGATGATGATTATGATGATGATTATGATGATGATTATGATGATGATTATGATGATGATTATGATGATGATTATGATGATGATTATGATGACTATAATGATGACGATTATGATGACTATTATGATGATGATTATGATGACGGTTATGATGATGATTATGAGGACTATTATGATGATGACTATGATAATGATTATGATGACGATTATGATGATGATTATGATGATGATTATGATGACTATTATGACTATGACTATGATGCTGATTACGTTGACGGTTATGATGATGATTATGATTATGATTATGATGATGATTATGATGATGATTAGGATGATGATTATGATGATGATTATGATGACGATTATGATGACGATTATGATGACGATTATGATGACTATTATGATGATTATGATGACGATTATGATGACGATTATGATGACGATTATGATGATGATTATGATGATGATTATGATGATGACTGTGATGCTGATTATGATGACGGTTATGATGATGATTATGATGATGATTATGATGATGATTATGATAATGATTATGATGATGACTATGATGATGATTATGATGATGACTACGATGATGATTACGATGACGATTATGATGATGACTATGATGATGATTATGCTCATGATTACGATGATGATTATGGTGAATATTATGATCATGATTATGATGATGATTATGATGATGATTATGATGATGATTATGCTCATGATTACGATGATGATTATGGTGAATATTATGATCATGATTATGATGATGATTATGATGATGATTATGATGACGATTATGATGACGATTATGATGATGATTATGATGATGATTATGATGATGACTATGATGCTGATTATGATGACGGTTATGATGATGATTATGATGATGATTATGATGATGATTAAGATGATGATTATGATGATGATTATGATGACTATAATGATGTAGATTATGATGACTATTATGATGATTATGATGACGGTTATGATGATGATTATGACGATGATTATGATGATGATTATGATGATGATTATGATGATGATTATAATGATGATTATGATAATGATTATGATGATGATTATGATGATGATTAAGATGATGATTATGATGATGATTATGATGACTATAATGATGTAGATTATGATGACTATTATGACGATTATGATGATGATTATGATGACGATTATGAGGACTATTATGATGATGACTATGATGATGATTATGATGATGACTACGATGATGATTACGATGACGATTATGATGATGACTATGATGATGATTATGCTCATGATTACGATGATGATTATGGTGAATATTATGATCATGATTATGATGATGATTATGATGATGATTATGATGATGATTATGATGATGACTATGATGACGATTATGGTAATGATTATGATGACGGTTATGATGACTATTGTGATGATGATTATGATGCCGGTTATGATGATGATTATCAGGACTATTATGATGATGACTATGATAATGATTATGATGACGATTATGATGATGATTATGATGATGATTATGATGACTATTATGACTATGACTATGATGCTGATTACGTTGACGGTTATGATGATGATTATGATTATGGTTATGATGATGATTATGATGATGATTATGATGATGATTATGATGATGATAATGATGACTATAATGATGTCGATTATGATGACTATTATGATGATTATGATGACGATTATGATGATGATTATGATGACTATAATGATGACGATTGTGAGGACTATTATGATGATGACAATGATGATGATTATGATGACGGTTATGATAATGATTATGATAATGATTATGATGATGACTGTGATGATGAATATGATGATGATTCTGATGATGATTATGATGATGATTATGATGATTATAATGATGACGATTATGATGACTATTATGATGATGATTATGATGATTCTGATGACTATAAAGACGACGATTATGAGGACTATTATGATGATGACAATGATGATGATTATGATGATGATTATGATGATGATTATGATGATGATTATGATGATGATTATGATGATGATTGTGATGATGATTATGATGATGATTATGATGATGATTATGATGATGATTATGATGATGATTTTGATGACGATTATGATGATGATAATGATGACTATAATGATGTCGATTATGATGACTATTATGATGATTATGATGACGATTATGATGGTGATTATGATGATGATTATGATGACTATTATGATGACTATTATGATGATGATTATGATGATTCTGATGACTATAAAGACGACGATTATGAGGACTATTATGATGATGACAATGATGATGATTATGATGATGATTATGATAATGATTATGATGATGACTATGATGATGAATATGATGATGATTATGATGATGACTATGATAATGATTATTATGACTATAATGATGACGATTATGATGACTATTATGATGACTATTATGATGATGATTATGATGAGTCTGATGACTATAAAGACGACGATTATGAGGACTATTATGATGATGACAATGATGATCATTATGATGATGATTATGATGATGATTATGATGATGATTATGATGATGATTGTGATGATGATTATGATGATGATTATGATGACGGTTATGATGATGATTATGATGATGATTAAGATGATGATTATGATGATGATTATGATGACTATAATGATGTAGATTATGATGACTATTATGACGATTATGATGACGGTTATGATGATGATTATGACGATGATTATGATGATGATTATGATGATGATTATGATGATGATTATAATGATGATTATGATAATGATTATGATGATAATTATGATGACGGTTATGATGATGATTATGATGATGATTATGATGATGATTATGATGATGATCATAATGATGATTATGATGATGATTATGATGATGATTATGATGACTATAATGATGACGATTATGATGACTATCATAATGACGACTATGATGACGATTATGATAATGATTATGATGATAATTATGATGACGGTTATGATGATGATTATGATGACGATTGTGATAATGATTATGATGATGATTATGATGAATATTATGATGATGATTATGATGATGATTATGATGATGATTATGATGATGATTATGATGATGATTATGATGATGATTATGATGATGATTATGATGATGATTATGATGATGATTATGATGATGATTATGATGACAATTATGAAGACTATTATGATGATGACTATGATGATGATTATGATGATGACTACGATGATGATTACGATGACGCTTATGATGATGACTGTGATGATGATTATGCTCATGATTACGATGATGATTATGGTGAATATTATGATCATGATTATGATGATGATTATGATGACTATTATGATGATGATTATGATGACGGTTATGATGATGATTATGAGGACTATTATGATGATGACTATGATAATGATTATGATGACGATTATGATGATGATTATGATGATGATTATGATGACTATTATGACTAAGACTATGATGCTGATTACGTTGACGGTTATGATGATGATTATGATTATGATTATGATGATGATTATGATGATGATTATGATGATGATTATGATGACGATTATGATGACGATTATGATGACGATTATGATGACGATTATGATGACTATTATGATGATTATGATGACGATTATGATGACGATTATGATGACGATTATGATGATGATTATGATGATGATTATGATGATGACTGTGATGCTGATTATGATGACGGTTATGATGATGATTATGATGATGATTATGATGATGATTATGATAATGATTATGATGATGATTATGATGATGATTATGATGATGATTATGATGACGATTATGATGACGATTATGATGATGATTATGATGATGATTATGATGATGACTATGATGCTGATTATGATGACGGTTATGATGATGATTATGATGATGATTATGATAATGATTATGATGATGATTATGATGATGATTATGCTCATGATTATGATCATGATTATGATGAATATTATGATGATGATTATGTTAATGTATATGATGATGATTATGATGATGATTTTGATGACGATTATGATGATGATAATGATGACTATAATGATGTCGATTATGATGACTATTATGATGATTATGATGACGATTATGATGATGATTATGATGACTATAATGATGACGATTGTGAGGACTATTATGATGATGACAATGATGATGATTATGATGACGGTTATGATAATGATTATGATAATGATTATGATGATGACTGTGATGATGAATATGATGATGATTCTGATGATGATTATGATGATTATTATGATGATTATAATGATGACGATTATGATGACTATTATGATGATGATTATGATGATTCTGATGACTATAAAGACGACGATTATGAGGACTATTATGATGATGACAATGATGATGATTATGATAATGATTATGATAATGATTATGATGATGACTATGATGATGAATATGATGATGATTATGATGATGACTATGATAATGATTATTATGACTATAATGATGACGATTATGATGACTATTATGATGACTATTATGATGATGATTATGATGAGTCTGATGACTATAAAGACGACGATTATGAGGACTATTATGATGATGACAATGATGATCATTATGATGATGATTATGATGATGATTATGATGATGATTATGATGATGATTGTGATGACGGTTATGATGATGATTATGATGATGATTAAGATGATGATTATGATGATGATGATGATGACTATAATGATGTAGATTATGATGACTATTATGATGATTATGATGACGGTTATGATGATGATTATGACGATGATTATGATGATGATTATGATGATGATTATGATGATGATTATAATGATGATTATGATAATGATTATGATGATAATTATGATGACGGTTATGATGATGATTATGATGATGATTATGATGATGATTATGATGATGATCATAATGATGATTATGATGATGATTATGATGATGATTATGATGACTATAATGATGACGATTATGATGACTATCATAATGATGACTATGATGACGATTATGATAATGATTATGATGATAATTATGATGACGGTTATGATGATGATTATGATGACTATTGTGATAATGATTATGATGATGATTATGATGAATATTATGATGATGATTATGATGATGATTATGATGATGATTATGATGATGATTATGATGATGATTATGATGATGATTATGATGATGATTATGATGATGATTATGATGATGATTATGATGATGATTATGATGACGATTATGAAGACTATTATGATGATGACTATGATGATGATTATGATGATGACTACGATGATGATTACGATGACGATTATGATGATGACTATGATGATGATTATGCTCATGATTACGATGATGATTATGGTGAATATTATGATCATGATTATGATGATGATTATGATGACTATTATGATGATGATTATGATGACGGTTATGATGATGATTATGAGGACTATTATGATGATGACTATGATAATGATTATGATGACGATTATGATGATGATTATGATGATGATTATGATGACTATTATGACTAAGACTATGATGCTGATTACGTTGACGGTTATGATGATGATTATGATTATGATTATGATGATGATTATGATGATGATTATGATGATGATTATGATGATGATTATGATGACGATTATGATGACGATTATGATGACGATTATGATGACTATTATGATGATTATGATGACGATTATGATGACGATTATGATGACGATTATGATGATGATTATGATGATGATTATGATGATGACTGTGATGCTGATTATGATGACGGTTATGATGATGATTATGATGATGAGAATGATGATGATTATGATAATGATTATGATGATGATTATGATGATGATTATGATGATGATTATGATGACGATTATGATGACGATTATGATGATGATTATGATGATGATTATGATGATGACTATGATGCTGATTATGATGACGGTTATGATGATGATTATGATGATGGTTATGATAATGATTATGATGATGATTATGATGATGATTATGCTCATGATTATGATCATGATTATGATGAATATTATGATGATGATTATGTTAATGTATATGATGATGATTATGATGATGATTTTGATGACGATTATGATGATGATAATGATGACTATAATGATGTCGATTATGATGACTATTATGATGATTATGATGACGATTATGATGATGATTATGATGACTATAATGATGACGATTGTGAGGACTATTATGATGATGACAATGATGATGATTATGATGACGGTTATGATAATGATTATGATAATGATTATGATGATGACTGTGATGATGAATATGATGATGATTCTGATGATGATTATGATGATTATTATGATGATTATAATGATGACGATTATGATGACTATTATGATGATGATTATGATGATTCTGATGACTATAAAGACGACGATTATGAGGACTATTATGATGATGACAATGATGATGATTATGATGATGATTATGATGATGATTATGATGATGATTATGATGATGATTGTGATGATGATTATGATGATGATTATGATGATGATTATGATGATGATTATGATGATGATTTTGATGACGATTATGATGATGATAATGATGACTATAATGATGTCGATTATGATGACTATTATGATGATTATGATGACGATTATGATGATGATTATGATGATGATTATGATGATGATTATGATGATGATTATGATGACTATTATGATGACTATTATGATGATGATTATGATGATTCTGATGACTATAAAGACGACGATTATGAGGACTATTATGATGATGACAATGATGATGATTATGATGATGATTATGATAATGATTATGATGATGACTATGATGATGAATATGATGATGATTATGATGATGATTATGATGATGATTATGATGACTATAATGATGACGATTATGAGGACTATTATGATGATGACAATGATGATCATTATGATGATGATTATGATGATGATTATGATGATGATTGTGATGATGATTATGATGATGATCATGATGATGATTATGATGATGATTATGATGATGATTATGATGATGACTATGATGATGATTATGATGACCATGATGACGATTATGATGATGATTATGATGACGATTATGATGATGATTATGATGACTATTATGACTGTGACTATGATGCTGATTACGTTGACGGTTATGATGATGATTATGATTATGATTATGATGATGATTATGATGATTATTATGATGATGATTATGATGATGATTATGATGACGATTATGATGACGATTAAGATGATGATTATGATGATGATTATGATGATGATTATGATGATGACTATGATGCTGATTATGATGACGGTTATGATGATGATTATGATGATGATTATGATAATGATTATGATGATGATTATGATGATGATTATGATGATGATTATGCTCATGATTATGATCATGATTATGATGAATATTATGATGATGATTATGTTAATGTATATGATGATGATTATGATGATGATTGCGATGATCATTATGATGATGATTATGATGATCATTATGATGATGATTATGATGATGGTTATGATGACTACAATGATGACGATTATGATGACGATTATGATGACGATTATGATGACGATTATGATGATGAGTATGATGATGATTATGATGATGATTACGATGATAATTATGATGATGATCATGATGATCATTATGATGATGATTATGATGATGATTATGATGACGGTTATGATGATGATTATGATGATGATTATGATGACGATTATGAGGACTATTATGATGATGACAATGATGATCATTATGATGATGATTATGATGATGATTATGATGACGATTATGATGACGATTATGATGACGATTATGATGACGATTATGATGACTATTATGATGATTATGATGACGATTATGATGACGATTATGATGACGATTATGATGATGATTATGATGATGATTATGATGATGACTGTGATGCTGATTATGATGACGGTTATGATGATGATTGTGATGATGATTATGATGATGATTATGATAATGATTATGATGATGATTATGATGATGATTATGATGATGATTATGATGACGATTATGATGACGATTATGATGATGATTATGATGATGATTATGACGATGACTATGATGCTGATTATGATGACGGTTATGATGATGATTATGATGATGATTATGATAATGATTATGATGATGATTATGATGATGATTATGCTCATGATTATGATCATGATTATGATGAATATTATGATGATGATTATGTTAATGTATATGATGATGATTATGATGATGATTTTGATGACGATTATGATGATGATAATGATGACTATAATGATGTCGATTATGATGACTATTATGATGATTATGATGACGATTATGATGATGATTATGATGACTATAATGATGACGATTGTGAGGACTATTATGATGATGACAATGATGATGATTATGATGACGGTTATGATAATGATTATGATAATGATTATGATGATGACTGTGATGATGAATATGATGATGATTCTGATGATAATTATGATGATTATTATGATGATTATAATGATGACGATTATGATGACTATTATGATGATGATTATGATGATTCTGATGACTATAAAGACGACGATTATGAGGACTATTACGATGATGACAATGATGATGATTATGATGATGATTATGATGATGATTATGATGATGATTATGATGATGATTGTGATGATGATTATGATGATGATTATGATGATGATTATGATGATGATTATGATGATGATTTTGATGACGATTATGATGATGATAATGATGACTATAATGATGTCGATTATGATGACTATTATGATGATTATGATGACGATTATGATGATGATTATGATGATGATTATGATGACTATTATGATGACTATTATGATGATGATTATGATGATTCTGATGACTATAAAGACGACGATTATGAGGACTATTATGATGATGACAATGATGATGATTATGATGATGATTATGATAATGATTATGATGATGACTATGATGATGAATATGATGATGATTATGATGATGATTATGATGATGATTATGATGACTATAATGATGACGATTATGATGACTATTATGATGACTATTATGATGATGATTATGATGAGTCTGATGACTATAAAGACGACGATTATGAGGACTATTATGATGATGACAATGATGATCATTATGATGATGATTATGATGATGATTATGATGCTGATTGTGATGATGATTATGATGCTGATCATGATGATGATTATGATGATGATTATGATGATGATTATGATGATGATTATGATGATGACTATGATGATGATTATGATGACCATGATGACGATTATGATGATGATTATGATGACGATTATGATGATGATTATGATGACTATTATGACTGTGACTATGATGCTGATTACGTTGACGGTTATGATGATGATTATGATTATGATTATGATGATGATTATGATGATTATTATGATGATGATTATGATGATGATTATGATGACGATTATGATGACGATTATGATGATGATTATGATGATGATTATGATGATGATTATGATGATGACTATGATGCTGATTATGATGACGGTTATGATGATGATTATGATGATGATTATGATAATGATTATGATGATGATTATGATGATGATTATGCTCATGATTATGATCATGGTTATGATGAATATTATGATGATGATTATGTTAATGTATATGATGATGATTATGATGATGATTGCGATGATCATTATGATGATGATTATGATGATCATTATGATGATGATTATGATGATGGTTATGATGACTACAATGATGACGATTATGATGACGATTATGATGACGATTATGATGACGATTATGATGATGAGTATGATGATGATTATGATGATGATTACGATGATAATTATGATGATGATCATGATGATCATTATGATGATGATTATGATGATGATTATGATGACGGTTATGATGATGATTATGATGATGATTATGATGACGATTATGAGGACTATTATGATGATGACTATGATAATGATTATTATGACTATAATGATGACGATTATGATGACTATTGTGATGACTCTTATGATGACTATTATGATGATGATTATGATGAGTCTGATGACTATAAAGACGACGATTATGAGGACTATTATGATGATGACAATGATGACCATTATGATGATGATTATGATGATGATTATGATGATGATTATGATGATGATTGTGATGATGATTATGATGATGATTATGATGACGGTTATGATGATGATTATGATGATGATTATGATGACGATTATGAGGACTATTATGATGATGACTATGATAATGATTATTATGACTATAATGATGACGATTATGATGACTATTATGATGACTATTATGATGATGATTATGATGAGTCTGATGACTATAAAGACGACGATTATGAGGACTATTATGATGATGACAATGATGATCATTATGATGATGATTATGATGATGATTATGATGATGATTATGATGATGATTGTGATGATGATTATGATGATGATCATGATGATGATTATGATGATGATTATGATGATGATTATGATGATGATTATGATGATGACTATGATGATGATTATGATGACCATGATGACGATTATGATGATGATTATGATGACGATTATGATGACTATTATGACTGTTACTATGATGCTGATTACGTTGACGGTTATGATGATGATTATGATGATGATTGTGATGATGATTATGATGATGATTATGATGACGGTTATGATGACGATTATGATAATGATTATGATGATGATTCTGATGAATATTATGATGATGATTATGATGACGATTATGATGATGATTATGATGATGATTATGATGATGATTATGATGATTATTATGATGATGATTATGATGATGATTATGATGACGATTATGAGGACTATTATGATGATGACTATGATGATGATTATGATGATGACTACGATGATGATTACGATGACGATTATGATGATGACTATGATGATGATTATGCTCATGATTACGATGATGATTATGGTGAATATTATGATCATGATTATGATGATGATTATGATGATGATTATGATGATGATTATGATGATGACTATGATGACGATTATGGTAATGATTATGATGACGGTTATGATGATGATTATGATGATGATTATGATGATGATTATGATGACTATAATGATGACGATTGTGAGGACTATTATGATGATGACAATGATGATGATTATGATGACGGTTATGATAATGATTATGATAATGATTATGATGATGACTGTGATGATGAATATGATGATGATTCTGATGATGATGATGATGATGATTATGATGATTATAATGATGACGATTATGATGATGATTATGATGATTCTGATGACTATAAAGACGACGATTATGAGGACTATTATGATGATGACAGTGATGATGATTATGATGATGATTATGATGATGATTATGATGATGATTATGATGATGATTGTGATGATGATTATGATGATGATTATGATGATGATTATGATGATGATTATGATGATGATTTTGATGACGATTATGATGATGATAATGATGACTATAATGATGTCGATTATGATGACTATTATGATGATTATGATGACGATTATGATGATGATTATGATGATTATTATGATGATTATAATGATGACGATTATGATGACTATTATGATGATGATTATGATGATTCTGATGACTATAAAGACGACGATTATGAGGACTATTATGATGATGACAATGATGATGATTATGATGATGATTATGATGATGATTATGATGATGATTATGATGATGATTGTGATGATGATTATGATGATGATTATGATGATGATTATGATGATGATTATGATGATGATTTTGATGACGATTATGATGATGATAATGATGACTATAATGATGTCGATTATGATGACTATTATGATGATTATGATGACGATTATGATGATGATTATGATGATGATTATGATGATGATTATGATGATGATTATGATGACTATTATGATGACTATTATGATGATGATTATGATGATTCTGATGACTATAAAGACGACGATTATGAGGACTATTATGATGATGACAATGATGATGATTATGATGATGATTATGATAATGATTATGATGATGACTATGATGATGAATATGATGATGATTATGATGATGATTATGATGATGATTATGATGACTATAATGATGACGATTATGAGGACTATTATGATGATGACAATGATGATCATTATGATGATGATTATGATGATGATTATGATGATGATTGTGATGATGATTATGATGATGATCATGATGATGATTATGATGATGATTATGATGATGATTATGATGATGACTATGATGATGATTATGATGACCATGATGACGATTATGATGATGATTATGATGACGATTATGATGATGATTATGATGACTATTATGACTGTGACTATGATGCTGATTACGTTGACGGTTATGATGATGATTATGATTATGATTATGATGATGATTATGATGATTATTATGATGATGATTATGATGATGATTATGATGACGATTATGATGACGATTAAGATGATGATTATGATGATGATTATGATGATGATTATGATGATGACTATGATGCTGATTATGATGACGGTTATGATGATGATTATGATGATGATTATGATAATGATTATGATGATGTTTATGATGATGATTATGATGATGATTATGCTCATGATTATGATCATGATTATGATGAATATTATGATGATGATTATGTTAATGTATATGATGATGATTATGATGATGATTGCGATGATCATTATGATGATGATTATGATGATCATTATGATGATGATTATGATGATGGTTATGATGACTACAATGATGACGATTATGATGACGATTATGATGACGATTATGATGACGATTATGATGATGAGTATGATGATGATTATGATGATGATTACGATGATAATTATGATGATGATCATGATGATCATTATGATGATGATTATGATGATGATTATGATGACGGTTATGATGATGATTATGATGATGATTATGATGACGATTATGAGGACTATTATGATGATGACAATGATGATCATTATGATGATGATTATGATGATGATTATGATGACGATTATGATGACGATTATGATGACGATTATGATGACGATTATGATGACTATTATGATGATTATGATGACGATTATGATGACGATTATGATGACGATTATGATGATGATTATGATGATGATTATGATGATGACTGTGATGCTGATTATGATGACGGTTATGATGATGATTGTGATGATGATTATGATGATGATTATGATAATGATTATGATGATGATTATGATGATGATTATGATGATGATTATGATGACGATTATGATGACGATTATGATGATGATTATGATGATGATTATGACGATGACTATGATGCTGATTATGATGACGGTTATGATGATGATTATGATGATGATTATGATAATGATTATGATGATGATTATGATGATGATTATGCTCATGATTATGATCATGATTATGATGAATATTATGATGATGATTATGTTAATGTATATGATGATGATTATGATGATGATTTTGATGACGATTATGATGATGATAATGATGACTATAATGATGTCGATTATGATGACTATTATGATGATTATGATGACGATTATGATGATGATTATGATGACTATAATGATGACGATTGTGAGGACTATTATGATGATGACAATGATGATGATTATGATGACGGTTATGATAATGATTATGATAATGATTATGATGATGACTGTGATGATGAATATGATGATGATTCTGATGATAATTATGATGATTATTATGATGATTATAATGATGACGATTATGATGACTATTATGATGATGATTATGATGATTCTGATGACTATAAAGACGACGATTATGAGGACTATTATGATGATGACAATGATGATGATTATGATGATGATTATGATGATGATTATGATGATGATTATGATGATGATTGTGATGATGATTATGATGATGATTATGATGATGATTATGATGATGATTATGATGATGATTTTGATGACGATTATGATGATGATAATGATGACTATAATGATGTCGATTATGATGACTATTATGATGATTATGATGACGATTATGATGATGATTATGATGATGATTATGATGACTATTATGATGACTATTATGATGATGATTATGATGATTCTGATGACTATAAAGACGACGATTATGAGGACTATTATGATGATGACAATGATGATGATTATGATGATGATTATGATAATGATTATGATGATGACTATGATGATGAATATGATGATGATTATGATGATGATTATGATGATGATTATGATGACTATAATGATGACGATTATGATGACTATTATGATGACTATTATGATGATGATTATGATGAGTCTGATGACTATAAAGACGACGATTATGAGGACTATTATGATGATGACAATGATGATCATTATGATGATGATTATGATGATGATTATGATGCTGATTGTGATGATGATTATGATGCTGATCATGATGATGATTATGATGATGATTATGATGATGATTATGATGATGATTATGATGATGACTATGATGATGATTATGATGACCATGATGACGATTATGATGATGATTATGATGACGATTATGATGATGATTATGATGACTATTATGACTGTGACTATGATGCTGATTACGTTGACGGTTATGATGATGATTATGATTATGATTATGATGATGATTATGATGATTATTATGATGATGATTATGATGATGATTATGATGACGATTATGATGACGATTATGATGATGATTATGATGATGATTATGATGATGATTATGATGATGACTATGATGCTGATTATGATGACGGTTATGATGATGATTATGATGATGATTATGATAATGATTATGATGATGATTATGATGATGATTATGCTCATGATTATGATCATGGTTATGATGAATATTATGATGATGATTATGTTAATGTATATGATGATGATTATGATGATGATTGCGATGATCATTATGATGATGATTATGATGATCATTATGATGATGATTATGATGATGGTTATGATGACTACAATGATGACGATTATGATGACGATTATGATGACGATTATGATGACGATTATGATGATGAGTATGATGATGATTATGATGATGATTACGATGATAATTATGATGATGATCATGATGATCATTATGATGATGATTATGATGATGATTATGATGACGGTTATGATGATGATTATGATGATGATTATGATGACGATTATGAGGACTATTATGATGATGACTATGATAATGATTATTATGACTATAATGATGACGATTATGATGACTATTGTGATGACTCTTATGATGACTATTATGATGATGATTATGATGAGTCTGATGACTATAAAGACGACGATTATGAGGACTATTATGATGATGACAATGATGACCATTATGATGATGATTATGATGATGATTATGATGATGATTATGATGATGATTGTGATGATGATTATGATGATGATTATGATGACGGTTATGATGATGATTATGATGATGATTATGATGACGATTATGAGGACTATTATGATGATGACTATGATAATGATTATTATGACTATAATGATGACGATTATGATGACTATTATGATGACTATTATGATGATGATTATGATGAGTCTGATGACTATAAAGACGACGATTATGAGGACTATTATGATGATGACAATGATGATCATTATGATGATGATTATGATGATGATTATGATGATGATTATGATGATGATTGTGATGATGATTATGATGATGATCATGATGATGATTATGATGATGATTATGATGATGATTATGATGATGATTATGATGATGACTATGATGATGATTATGATGACCATGATGACGATTATGATGATGATTATGATGACGATTATGATGACTATTATGACTGTTACTATGATGCTGATTACGTTGACGGTTATGATGATGATTATGATGATGATTGTGATGATGATTATGATGATGATTATGATGACGGTTATGATGACGATTATGATAATGATTATGATGATGATTCTGATGAATATTATGATGATGATTATGATGACGATTATGATGATGATTATGATGATGATTATGATGATGATTATGATGATTATTATGATGATGATTATGATGATGATTATGATGACGATTATGAGGACTATTATGATGATGACTATGATGATGATTATGATGATGACTACGATGATGATTACGATGACGATTATGATGATGACTATGATGATGATTATGCTCATGATTACGATGATGATTATGGTGAATATTATGATCATGATTATGATGATGATTATGATGATGATTATGATGATGATTATGATGATGACTATGATGACGATTATGGTAATGATTATGATGACGGTTATGATGATGATTATGATGATGATTATGATGATGATTATGATGACTATAATGATGACGATTGTGAGGACTATTATGATGATGACAATGATGATGATTATGATGACGGTTATGATAATGATTATGATAATGATTATGATGATGACTGTGATGATGAATATGATGATGATTCTGATGATGATGATGATGATGATTATGATGATTATAATGATGACGATTATGATGATGATTATGATGATTCTGATGACTATAAAGACGACGATTATGAGGACTATTATGATGATGACAGTGATGATGATTATGATGATGATTATGATGATGATTATGATGATGATTATGATGATGATTGTGATGATGATTATGATGATGATTATGATGATGATTATGATGATGATTATGATGATGATTTTGATGACGATTATGATGATGATAATGATGACTATAATGATGTCGATTATGATGACTATTATGATGATTATGATGACGATTATGATGATGATTATGATGATGATTATGATGACTATTATGATGACTATTATGATGATGATTATGATGATTCTGATGACTATAAAGACGACGATTATGAGGACTATTATGATGATGACAATGATGATGATTATGATGATGATTATGATAATGATTATGATGATGACTATGATGATGAATATGATGATGATTATGATGATGATTATGATGATGATTATGATGACTATAATGATGACGATTATGATGACTATTATGATGACTATTATGATGATGATTATGATGAGTCTGATGACTATAAAGACGACGATTATGAGGACTATTATGATGATGACAATGATGATCATTATGATGATGATTATGATGATGATTATGATGATGATTGTGATGATGATTATGATGATGATCATGATGATGATTATGATGATGATTATGATGATGATTATGATGATGACTATGATGATGATTATGATGACCATGATGACGATTATGATGATGATTATGATGACGATTATGATGATGATTATGATGACTATTATGACTGTGACTATGATGCTGATTACGTTGACGGTTATGATGATGATTATGATTATGATTATGATGATGATTATGATGATTATTATGATGATGATTATGATGATGATTATGATGACGATTATGATGACGATTATGATGATGATTATGATGATGATTATGATGATGATTATGATGATGACTATGATGCTGATTATGATGACGGTTATGATGATGATTATGATGATGATTATGATAATGATTATGATGATGATTATGATGATGATTATGCTCATGATTATGATAATGATTATGATGAATATTATGATGATCATTATGTTAATGTATATGATGATGATTATGATGATGATTGCGATGATCATTATGATGATGATTATGATGATCATTATGATGATGATTATGATGATGGTTATGATGACTACAATGATGACGATTATGATGACGATTATGATGACGATTATGATGACGATTATGATGATGAGTATGATGATGATTATGATGATGATTACGATGATAATTATGATGATGATCATGATGATCATTATGATGATGATTATGATGATGATTATGATTATGATTACGACGTCTATAATGATGCCGATTATGATGACTATTATGATGATGACTATGATGACGATTATGATGATGATTATGATGCTGATCATGATGATGATTATGATGATGATTATGATGATGATTATGATGATGATTATGATGATGACTATGATGATGATTATGATGACCATGATGACGATTATGATGATGATTATGATGACGATTATGATGATGATTATGATGACTATTATGACTGTGACTATGATGCTGATTACGTTGACGGTTATGATGATGATTATGATTATGATTATGATGATGATTATGATGATTATTATGATGATGATTATGATGATGATTATGATGACGATTATGATGACGATTATGATGATGATTATGATGATGATTATGATGATGATTATGATGATGACTATGATGCTGATTATGATGACGGTTATGATGATGATTATGATGATGATTATGATAATGATTATGATGATGATTATGATGATGATTATGCTCATGATTATGATCATGGTTATGATGAATATTATGATGATGATTATGTTAATGTATATGATGATGATTATGATGATGATTGCGATGATCATTATGATGATGATTATGATGATCATTATGATGATGATTATGATGATGGTTATGATGACTACAATGATGACGATTATGATGACGATTATGATGACGATTATGATGACGATTATGATGATGAGTATGATGATGATTATGATGATGATTACGATGATAATTATGATGATGATCATGATGATCATTATGATGATGATTATGATGATGATTATGATGACGGTTATGATGATGATTATGATGATGATTATGATGACGATTATGAGGACTATTATGATGATGACTATGATAATGATTATTATGACTATAATGATGACGATTATGATGACTATTGTGATGACTCTTATGATGACTATTATGATGATGATTATGATGAGTCTGATGACTATAAAGACGACGATTATGAGGACTATTATGATGATGACAATGATGACCATTATGATGATGATTATGATGATGATTATGATGATGATTATGATGATGATTGTGATGATGATTATGATGATGATTATGATGACGGTTATGATGATGATTATGATGATGATTATGATGACGATTATGAGGACTATTATGATGATGACTATGATAATGATTATTATGACTATAATGATGACGATTATGATGACTATTATGATGACTATTATGATGATGATTATGATGAGTCTGATGACTATAAAGACGACGATTATGAGGACTATTATGATGATGACAATGATGATCATTATGATGATGATTATGATGATGATTATGATGATGATTATGATGATGATTGTGATGATGATTATGATGATGATCATGATGATGATTATGATGATGATTATGATGATGATTATGATGATGATTATGATGATGACTATGATGATGATTATGATGACCATGATGACGATTATGATGATGATTATGATGACGATTATGATGACTATTATGACTGTTACTATGATGCTGATTACGTTGACGGTTATGATGATGATTATGATGATGATTGTGATGATGATTATGATGATGATTATGATGACGGTTATGATGACGATTATGATAATGATTATGATGATGATTCTGATGAATATTATGATGATGATTATGATGACGATTATGATGATGATTATGATGATGATTATGATGATGATTATGATGATTATTATGATGATGATTATGATGATGATTATGATGACGATTATGAGGACTATTATGATGATGACTATGATGATGATTATGATGATGACTACGATGATGATTACGATGACGATTATGATGATGACTATGATGATGATTATGCTCATGATTACGATGATGATTATGGTGAATATTATGATCATGATTATGATGATGATTATGATGATGATTATGATGATGATTATGATGATGACTATGATGACGATTATGGTAATGATTATGATGACGGTTATGATGATGATTATGATGATGATTATGATGATGATTATGATGACTATAATGATGACGATTGTGAGGACTATTATGATGATGACAATGATGATGATTATGATGACGGTTATGATAATGATTATGATAATGATTATGATGATGACTGTGATGATGAATATGATGATGATTCTGATGATGATGATGATGATGATTATGATGATTATAATGATGACGATTATGATGATGATTATGATGATTCTGATGACTATAAAGACGACGATTATGAGGACTATTATGATGATGACAGTGATGATGATTATGATGATGATTATGATGATGATTATGATGATGATTATGATGATGATTGTGATGATGATTATGATGATGATTATGATGATGATTATGATGATGATTATGATGATGATTTTGATGACGATTATGATGATGATAATGATGACTATAATGATGTCGATTATGATGACTATTATGATGATTATGATGACGATTATGATGATGATTATGATGATGATTATGATGACTATTATGATGACTATTATGATGATGATTATGATGATTCTGATGACTATAAAGACGACGATTATGAGGACTATTATGATGATGACAATGATGATGATTATGATGATGATTATGATAATGATTATGATGATGACTATGATGATGAATATGATGATGATTATGATGATGATTATGATGATGATTATGATGACTATAATGATGACGATTATGATGACTATTATGATGACTATTATGATGATGATTATGATGAGTCTGATGACTATAAAGACGACGATTATGAGGACTATTATGATGATGACAATGATGATCATTATGATGATGATTATGATGATGATTATGATGATGATTGTGATGATGATTATGATGATGATCATGATGATGATTATGATGATGATTATGATGATGATTATGATGATGACTATGATGATGATTATGATGACCATGATGACGATTATGATGATGATTATGATGACGATTATGATGATGATTATGATGACTATTATGACTGTGACTATGATGCTGATTACGTTGACGGTTATGATGATGATTATGATTATGATTATGATGATGATTATGATGATTATTATGATGATGATTATGATGATGATTATGATGACGATTATGATGACGATTATGATGATGATTATGATGATGATTATGATGATGATTATGATGATGACTATGATGCTGATTATGATGACGGTTATGATGATGATTATGATGATGATTATGATAATGATTATGATGATGATTATGATGATGATTATGCTCATGATTATGATAATGATTATGATGAATATTATGATGATCATTATGTTAATGTATATGATGATGATTATGATGATGATTGCGATGATCATTATGATGATGATTATGATGATCATTATGATGATGATTATGATGATGGTTATGATGACTACAATGATGACGATTATGATGACGATTATGATGACGATTATGATGACGATTATGATGATGAGTATGATGATGATTATGATGATGATTACGATGATAATTATGATGATGATCATGATGATCATTATGATGATGATTATGATGATGATTATGATTATGATTACGACGTCTATAATGATGCCGATTATGATGACTATTATGATGATGACTATGATGACGATTATGATGATGATTATGATGACTATAATGATGACGATTATGAGGACTATTATGATGATGACCATGATGACGATTATGTTGATGATTATGATGTTGATTATGATGATGATTATGATGATGACTATGATGCTGATTATGATGACGGTTATGATGATGATTATGATGATGATTATGATGATCATTATGATTATGATTATGACGATGATTATGATGATGATTATGATGATGATTGTGATGATGATTATGATGATGATTATGATGATGATTACGATGATGATTATGATGACTATAATGATGACGATTATAATGACTATTATGATGATGATTATGATGACGGTTATGATGATGATTATGATGATGATTATGACAATGATTATGATGATGATTATGATAATGATTATGATGATGATTATGATGATGATTATGATTATGATTATGATGATGGTTCTGATGATGATTATGATGATGATTATGATGATGATTATGATGGCGGTTATGATGATGATTATGATGATGATTATGATGACGGTTATGATGATGATTATGATGATGATAATGATGATGACTATAATGATGATTATGACGACGATTATGATGATGATTATGATGATGATTATGATGATTATGATGACTATAGTGATGACTATAGTGATGACGATTGTGATGACTATTATGATGATGACTATGATGGCGATTATGATAATGATTATGATGATAATTATGATGACGGTTATGATGATGATTATGATGATGATTATGATGATGATTATGATGATGACAATGATGATGATTATGATGATGATTATGATGATGAGTATGATGATGATTATGATGACGATTATGATGAATATTATGATGATGATTATGATGATGATTATGATGATGATTATGATGATGATTATGATGATGTTTATGATGATGATTATGATGATGATTATGATGATGATTATGATGAATATTATGATGATGAATATGATGATGATTATGATGATTATTATGATGATGATTATGATGATGTTTATGATGATGATTATGATGATGATTATGATGATGATTATGATGATGGTTATGATGATGATTATGATGATGATTATGATGACTATAATGATGTCGATTATGATGACTATTATGATGATTATGATGACGATTATGATGATGATTATGCTGATGATTATGATGACTATAATGATGTAGATTATGATGACTATTATGATGATTATGATGACGGTTACGATGATCATTATGATGATGATTATGATAATCATTATGATGATGATTATGATGATCATTATGATTATGATTATGACGATGATTATGATGATGATTATGATGATGATTATGGTGATGATTATGATGATGATTATGATGATGACTACGATTATGATTGTGATGACGATTATGATGATGATTATGATTACGGTTATGATAATGATTATGATAATGATTATGATGATAACTATGATGATGATTATGACGATGATTATGATGATGACTATGATGATGATTATGATGACCATGATGACGATCATGATGATGATTATGATGATGATTACGTTGACGGTTATGATGATGATTATGATTATGATTATGATGATGATTATGATGATGATTATGATGATGATTATGATGACGGTTATGATGATGATTATGATGATGATTATGATGATGACTATGATGATGATTATGACGATGATTATGATGATGATTATGATGATGATTATGATGATGATTATGATGATGGTTATGATGATGATTATGATGACGGTTATGATGATGATTATGATGACCATGATGACGATCATGATGATGATTATGATGACCGTGATGACGATCATGATGATGATTATGATGATGATTATGATGACTATTGTGACTGTGACTATGATGCTGATTACGTTGACGGTTATGATGATGATTATGATTATGATTATGATTATGATTATGATGATGATTATGATGATGATTATGATGATGATTATGATGACGGTTATGATGACGATTATGATGACTATTATGATGACTATTATGATGATGATTATGATGAGTCTGATGACTATAAAGACGACGATTATGAGGACTATTATGATGATGACAATGATGATCATTATGATGATGATTATGATGATGATTATGATGATGATTGTGATGATGATTATGATGATGATCATGATGATGATTATGATGATGACTATGATGATGATTATGATGACCATGATGACGATCATGATGATGATTATGATGACCGTGATGACGATCATGATGATGATTATGATGATGATTATGATGACTATTATGACTGTGACTATGATGCTGATTACGTTGACGGTTATGATGATGATTATGATTATGATTATGATTATGATTATGATGATGATTATGATGATTATTATGATGATGATTATGATGATGATTATGATAATGATTATGATGATGATTATGATGAATATTATGATGATGATTATGATGACGATTATGATGACCATCATGATGATGATTATGATGACGATTATGAAGACTATTATGATGATGACTATGATGATGATTATGATGATGACTACGATGATGATTACGATGACGATTATGATGATGACTATGATGATGATTATGCTCATGATTACGATGATGATTATGGTGAATATTATGATCATGATTATGATGATGATTATGATGACTATTATGATGATGATTATGATGACGGTTATGATGATGATTATGAGGACTATTATGATGATGACTATGATAATGATTATGATGACGATTATGATGATGATTATGATGATGATTATGATGACGATTATGATGACTATTATGATGATCATTATGATGACGGTTATGATGATGATTATGATGATGACAATGATGATGATTATGATGATGATTATGATGATGAGTATGATGATGATTATGATGATGATTATGATGACTATAATGATGTCGATTATGATGACTATTATGATGATTATGATGACGATTATGATGATGATTATGATGATGATTATGATGACTATAATGATGTCGATTATGATGACTATTATGATGATTATGATGACGATTATGATGATAACCATGATGACTATTATGATGTTGATTATGATGATGATCAGTATGATGATTATGATGATGATTATGATGATGATTATGATGATGATTATGATGACTATAATGATTACGATTATGAGGTCTATTATGATGATGACCATGATGACGATTATGTTGATGATTATGATGTTGATTATGATAATGATTATGATGATGACTATGATGCTGATTATGATGACGGTTATGATGATGATTATGATGATGATTATGATAATGATTATGATGATGATTATGATGATGATTATGATGATGATTATGATGATGATTATGATGATGACTACGATGCTGATTATGATGACGGTTATGATGATGATTATGATGATGATTATGATGATGATTATGATGATGATTATGATGACGATTATGGTGACGATTATGAGGACTATTGTGATGATGATTATGATGATGATTATGATGATGATTATGATGATGATTATGATGACGATTATGATGACGATTATGAGGACTATTATGATGATGACTACGATAATTATTATGATGACGATTATGATGATGATTATGATAATGATTATCATGACTATTATGACTATGACTATGATGCTGATTACGTTGACTTTTATGATGATGATTATGATTATGATTATGATGATGATTATGATGATTATTATGATGATGATTATGATGATGATTATAATGGTGATTATGATGATAATTATGATGACGGTTATGATGATGATTATGATGACCATGATGACGATCATGATGATGATTATGATGACCGTGATGACGATCATGATGATGATTATGATGATGATTATGATGACTATTGTGACTGTGACTATGATGCTGATTACGTTGACGGTTATGATGATGATTATGATTATGATTATGATTATGATTATGATGATGATTATGATGATGATTATGATGATGATTATGATGACGGTTATGATGACGATTATGATGACTATTATGATGACTATTATGATGATGATTATGATGAGTCTGATGACTATAAAGACGACGATTATGAGGACTATTATGATGATGACAATGATGATCATTATGATGATGATTATGATGATGATTATGATGATGATTGTGATGATGATTATGATGATGATCATGATGATGATTATGATGATGACTATGATGATGATTATGATGACCATGATGACGATCATGATGATGATTATGATGACCGTGATGACGATCATGATGATGATTATGATGATGATTATGATGACTATTATGACTGTGACTATGATGCTGATTACGTTGACGGTTATGATGATGATTATGATTATGATTATGATTATGATTATGATGATGATTATGATGATTATTATGATGATGATTATGATGATGATTATGATAATGATTATGATGATGATTATGATGAATATTATGATGATGATTATGATGACGATTATGATGACCATCATGATGATGATTATGATGACGATTATGAAGACTATTATGATGATGACTATGATGATGATTATGATGATGACTACGATGATGATTACGATGACGATTATGATGATGACTATGATGATGATTATGCTCATGATTACGATGATGATTATGGTGAATATTATGATCATGATTATGATGATGATTATGATGACTATTATGATGATGATTATGATGACGGTTATGATGATGATTATGAGGACTATTATGATGATGACTATGATAATGATTATGATGACGATTATGATGATGATTATGATGATGATTATGATGACGATTATGATGACTATTATGATGATCATTATGATGACGGTTATGATGATGATTATGATGATGACAATGATGATGATTATGATGATGATTATGATGATGAGTATGATGATGATTATGATGATGATTATGATGACTATAATGATGTCGATTATGATGACTATTATGATGATTATGATGACGATTATGATGATGATTATGATGATGATTATGATGACTATAATGATGTCGATTATGATGACTATTATGATGATTATGATGACGATTATGATGATAACCATGATGACTATTATGATGTTGATTATGATGATGATCAGTATGATGATTATGATGATGATTATGATGATGATTATGATGATGATTATGATGACTATAATGATTACGATTATGAGGTCTATTATGATGATGACCATGATGACGATTATGTTGATGATTATGATGTTGATTATGATAATGATTATGATGATGACTATGATGCTGATTATGATGACGGTTATGATGATGATTATGATGATGATTATGATAATGATTATGATGATGATTATGATGATGATTATGATGATGATTATGATGATGATTATGATGATGACTACGATGCTGATTATGATGACGGTTATGATGATGATTATGATGATGATTATGATGATGATTATGATGATGATTATGATGACGATTATGGTGACGATTATGAGGACTATTGTGATGATGATTATGATGATGATTATGATGATGATTATGATGATGATTATGATGACGATTATGATGACGATTATGAGGACTATTATGATGATGACTACGATAATTATTATGATGACGATTATGATGATGATTATGATAATGATTATCATGACTATTATGACTATGACTATGATGCTGATTACGTTGACTTTTATGATGATGATTATGATTATGATTATGATGATGATTATGATGATTATTATGATGATGATTATGATGATGATTATAATGGTGATTATGATGATAATTATGATGATGATTATGATGATGGTTATGATGACTATAATGATGACGATTATGATGACGATTATGATGACGATTATGATGACGATTATGATGACGATTATGATGACGATTATGATGATGATTATGATGATGACTATGATGCTGATTATGATGACGGTTATGATGATGATTATGATGATGATTATGATAATGATTATGATGATGATTATGATGATGATTATGATGATGATTATGATGATGATTATGATGATGATTATGATGATGATTATGATGATTATGATGACGATTATGATGACTATAATGATGACGATTATGATGACTATTATGATGACTATTATGATGATGATTATGATGAGTCTGATGACTATAAAGACGACGACTATGAGGACTATTATGATGATGACAATGATGATCATTATGATGATGATTATGATGATGTTTATGATGATGATTATGATGATGATTGTGATGATGATTATGATGATGATCATGATGATGATTATGATGATGATTATGATGATGATTATGATGATGATTATGATGATGACTATGATGATGATTATGATGACCATGATGACGATTATGATGATGATTATGATGATGATTATGATGACTATTATGACTGTTACTATGATGCTGATTACGTTGACGGTTATGATGATGATTATGATTATGATTATGATGATGATTATGATGATTATTATGATGATGATTATGATGATGATTATGATAATGATTATGATGATGATTATGATGAATATTATGATGATGATTATGATGACGATTATGATGACCATCATGATGATGACTATGATGACGATTATGATAATGATTATGATGATAATTATGATGACGGTTATGATGATGATTATGATGACGATTATGATCATTATTGATTATGATGACGATTATGATCATTATTGATTATGATGATGATTATGATGAATATTATGATGATGATTATGATGATGATTATGATGATGATTACGATGATGTTTACGATGATGATTATGATGATGATTATGATGATGATTATGATGATGATTATGATGATGATTATGATGATGATTATGATGACTATAATGATGTCGATTATGATGACTATTATGATGATTATGATGACGATTATGATGATGATTATGATGATGATTATGATGACTATAATGATGTAGATTATGATGACTATTATGATGATTATGATGACGGTTACGATGATCATTATGATGATGATTATGATAATCATTATGATGATGATTATGATGATCATTATGATTATGATTATGACGATGATTATGATGATGATTATGATGATGATTATGGTGATGATTATGATAATGATTATGATGGTGACTACGATGATGATTGTGATGACGATTATGATGATGATTATGATTACGGTTATGATGATGATTATGATAATGATTATGATGATGACTATGATGATGATTATGACGATGATTATGATGATGACTATGATGATGATTATGATGACCATGATGACGATCATGATGATGATTATGATAATGATTATGATGACTATTATGACTGTGACTATGATGCTGATTACGTTGACGGTTATGATGATGATTATGATTATGATTATGATGATGATTATGATGATTATTATCATGATGATTATGATGATGATTATGATAATGATTATGATGATGATTATGATGAATATTATGATGATGACTATGATGACCATCATGATGATGACTATGATGACGATTATGATAATGATTATGATGATAATTATGATGACGGTTATGATGATGATTATGATGACGATTATGATCATTATTGATTATGATGATGATTATGATGAATATTATGATGATGATTATGATGATGATTATGATGATGATTACGATGATGTTTATGATGATGATTATGATGATGATTATGATGATGATTATGATGACGATTATGATGATGATTATGATGACCATGATGACGATCATGATGATGATTATGATGATGATTATGATGACTATTATGACTGTGACTATGATGCTGATTACGTTGACGGTTATGATGATGATTATGATTATGATTATGATTATGATTATGATGATGATTATGATGATTATTATGATGATGATTATGATGATGATTATGATAATGATTATGATGATGATTATGATGAATATTATGATGATGATTATGATGACGATTATGATGACCATCATGATGATGATTATGATGACGATTATGAAGACTATTATGATGATGACTATGATGATGATTATGATGATGACTACGATGATGATTACGATGACGATTATGATGATGACTATGATGATGATTATGCTCATGATTACGATGATGATTATGGTGAATATTATGATCATGATTATGATGATGATTATGATGACTATTATGATGATGATTATGATGACGGTTATGATGATGATTATGAGGACTATTATGATGATGACTATGATAATGATTATGATGACGATTATGATGATGATTATGATGATGATTATGATGACGATTATGATGACTATTATGATGATCATTATGATGACGGTTATGATGATGATTATGATGATGACAATGATGATGATTATGATGATGATTATGATGATGAGTATGATGATGATTATGATGATGATTATGATGACTATAATGATGTCGATTATGATGACTATTATGATGATTATGATGACGATTATGATGATGATTATGATGATGATTATGATGACTATAATGATGTCGATTATGATGACTATTATGATGATTATGATGACGATTATGATGATAACCATGATGACTATTATGATGTTGATTATGATGATGATCAGTATGATGATTATGATGATGATTATGATGATGATTATGATGATGATTATGATGATGATTATGATGACTATAATGATTACGATTATGAGGTCTATTATGATGATGACCATGATGACGATTATGTTGATGATTATGATGTTGATTATGATAATGATTATGATGATGACTATGATGCTGATTATGATGACGGTTATGATGATGATTATGATGATGATTATGATAATGATTATGATGATGATTATGATGATGATTATGATGATGATTATGATGATGATTATGATGATGACTACGATGCTGATTATGATGACGGTTATGATGATGATTATGATGATGATTATGATGATGATTATGATGATGATTATGATGACGATTATGGTGACGATTATGAGGACTATTGTGATGATGATTATGATGATGATTATGATGATGATTATGATGATGATTATGATGACGATTATGATGACGATTATGAGGACTATTATGATGATGACTACGATAATTATTATGATGACGATTATGATGATGATTATGATAATGATTATCATGACTATTATGACTATGACTATGATGCTGATTACGTTGACTTTTATGATGATGATTATGATTATGATTATGATGATGATTATGATGATTATTATGATGATGATTATGATGATGATTATAATGGTGATTATGATGATAATTATGATGATGATTATGATGATGGTTATGATGACTATAATGATGACGATTATGATGACGATTATGATGACGATTATGATGACGATTATGATGACGATTATGATGACGATTATGATGATGATTATGATGATGACTATGATGCTGATTATGATGACGGTTATGATGATGATTATGATGATGATTATGATAATGATTATGATGATGATTATGATGATGATTATGATGATGATTATGATGATGATTATGATGATGATTATGATGATGATTATGATGATTATGATGACGATTATGATGACTATAATGATGACGATTATGATGACGATTATGATGACGATTATGATGACGATTATGATGACGATTATGATGACGATTATGATGATGATTATGATGATGACTATGATGCTGATTATGATGACGGTTATGAAGATGATTATGATGATGATTATGATGATGTTTATGATGATGATTATGATGATGATTATGATGATGATTATGATGAATATTATGATGATGATTATGATGATGATTATGATGATTATTATGATGATGATTATGATGATGTTTATGATGATGATTATGATGATGATTATGATGATGATTATGATGATGGTTATGATGATGATTATGATGATGATTATGATGACTATAATGATGTCGATTATGATGACTATTATGATGATTATGATGACGATTATGATGATGATTATGATGATGATTATGATGACTATAATGATGTAGATTATGATGACTATTATGATGATTATGATGACGGTTACGATGATCATTATGATGATGATTACGATAATCATTATGATGATGATTATGATGATCATTATGATTATGATTATGACGATGATTATGATGATGATTATGATGATGATTATGGTGATGATTATGATGATGATTATGATGATGACTACGATTATGATTGTGATGACGATTATGATGATGATTATGATTACGGTTATGATAATGATTATGATAATGATTATGATGATGACTATGATGATGATTATGACGATGATTATGATGATGACTATGATGATGATTATGATGACCATGATGACGATCATGATGATGATTATGATGATGATTACGTTGACGGTTATGATGATGATTATGATTATGATTATGATGATGATTATGATGATGATTATGATGATGATTATGATGACGGTTATGATGATGATTATGATGATGATTATGATGATGACTATGATGATGATTATGACGATGATTATGATGATGATTATGATGATGATTATGATGATGATTATGATGATGGTTATGATGATGATTATGATGACGGTTATGATGATGATTATGATGATGATTATGATGACGATTATGAGGACTATTATGATGATGACTATGATAATGATTATTATGACTATAATGATGACGATTATGATGACTATTATGATGACTATTATGATGATGATTATGATGAGTCTGATGACTATAAAGACGACGATTATGAGGACTATTATGATGATGACAATGATGATCATTATGATGATGATTATGATGATGATTATGATGATGATTGTGATGATGATTATGATGATGATCATGATGATGATTATGATGATGACTATGATGATGATTATGATGACCATGATGACGATCATGATGATGATTATGATGACCGTGATGACGATCATGATGATGATTATGATGATGATTATGGTGACTATTATGACTGTGACTATGATGCTGATTACGTTGACGGTTATGATGATGATTATGATTATGATTATGATTATGATTATGATGATGATTATGATGATTATTATGATGATGATTATGATGATGATTATGATAATGATTATGATGATGATTATGATGAATATTATGATGATGATTATGATGACGATTATGATGACCATCATGATGATGATTATGATGACGATTATGAAGACTATTATGATGATGACTATGATGATGATTATGATGATGACTACGATGATGATTACGATGACGATTATGATGATGACTATGATGATGATTATGCTCATGATTACGATGATGATTATGGTGAATATTATGATCATGATTATGATGATGATTATGATGACTATTATGATGATGATTATGATGACGGTTATGATGATGATTATGAGGACTATTATGATGATGACTATGATAATGATTATGATGACGATTATGATGATGATTATGATGATGATTATGATGACGATTATGATGACTATTATGATGATCATTATGATGACGGTTATGATGATGATTATGATGATGACAATGATGATGATTATGATGATGATTATGATGATGAGTATGATGATGATTATGATGATGATTATGATGACTATAATGATGTCGATTATGATGACTATTATGATGATTATGATGACGATTATGATGATGATTATGATGATGATTATGATGACTATAATGATGTCGATTATGATGACTATTATGATGATTATGATGACGATTATGATGATAACCATGATGACTATTATGATGTTGATTATGATGATGATCAGTATGATGATTATGATGATGATTATGATGATGATTATGATGATGATTATGATGATGATTATGATGATGATTATGATGACTATAATGATTACGATTATGAGGTCTATTATGATGATGACCATGATGACGATTATGTTGATGATTATGATGTTGATTATGATAATGATTATGATGATGACTATGATGCTGATTATGATGACGGTTATGATGATGATTATGATGATGATTATGATAATGATTATGATGATGATTATGATGACGATTATGATGATGATTATGATGACTATAATGATGACGATTGTGAGGACTATTATGATGATGACAATGATGATGATTATGATGACGGTTATGATAATGATTATGATAATGATTATGATGATGACTGTGATGATGAATATGATGATGATTCTGATGATGATTATGATGATGATTATGATGATTATAATGATGACGATTATGATGACTATTATGATGATGATTATGATGATTCTGATGACTATAAAGACGACGATTATGAGGACTATTATGATGATGACAATGATGATGATTATGATGATGATTATGATGATGATTATGATGATGATTATGATGATGATTGTGATGATGATTATGATGATGATTATGATGATGATTATGATGATGATTATGATGATGATTTTGATGACGATTATGATGATGATAATGATGACTATAATGATGTCGATTATGATGACTATTATGATGATTATGATGACGATTATGATGATGATTATGATGATGATTATGATGACTATTATGATGACTATTATGATGATGATTATGATGATTCTGATGACTATAAAGACGACGATTATGAGGACTATTATGATGATGACAATGATGATGATTATGATGATGATTATGATAATGATTATGATGATGACTATGATGATGAATATGATGATGATTATGATGATGATTATGATGATGATTATGATGACTATAATGATGACGATTATGATGACTATTATGATGACTATTATGATGATGATTATGATGAGTCTGATGACTATAAAGACGACGATTATGAGGACTATTATGATGATGACAATGATGATCATTATGATGATGATTATGATGATGATTATGATGATGATTATGATGATGATTGTGATGATGATTATGATGATGATCATGATGATGATTGTGATGATGATTATGATGATGATTATGATGATGATTATGATGATGACTATGATGATGATTATGATGACCATGATGACGATTATGATGATGATTATGATGACGATTATGATGACTATTATGACTGTTACTATGATGCTGATTACGTTGACGGTTATGATGATGATTATGATGATGATTGTGATGATGATTATGATGATGATTATGATGACGGTTATGATGACGATTATGATAATGATTATGATGATGATTCTGATGAATATTATGATGATGATTATGATGACGATTATGATGATGATTATGATGACGATTATGATAATGATTATGATGATGATTATGCTGATGATTATGATGACTATTACGATGATGACTATGATGATGACAATGATGATGATTATGATGATGATTATGATGATGATTATGATGATGATTATGATGATGATTATGATGATGATTATGATGAATATTATGATGATGATTATGTTAATGTATATGATGATGATTATGATGATGATTTTGATGACGATTATGATGATGATAATGATGACTATAATGATGTCGATTATGATGACTATTATGATGATTATGATGACGATTATGATGATGATTATGATGACTATAATGATGACGATTGTGAGGACTATTATGATGATGACAATGATGATGATTATGATGACGGTTATGATAATGATTATGATAATGATTATGATGATGACTGTGATGATGAATATGATGATGATTCTGATGATGATGATGATGATGATTATGATGATTATAATGATGACGATTATGATGATGATTATGATGATTCTGATGACTATAAAGACGACGATTATGAGGACTATTATGATGATGACAGTGATGATGATTATGATGATGATTATGATGATGATTATGATGATGATTATGATGATGATTGTGATGATGATTATGATGATGATTATGATGATGATTATGATGATGATTATGATGATGATTTTGATGACGATTATGATGATGATAATGATGACTATAATGATGTCGATTATGATGACTATTATGATGATTATGATGACGATTATGATGATGATTATGATGATGATTATGATGACTATTATGATGACTATTATGATGATGATTATGATGATTCTGATGACTATAAAGACGACGATTATGAGGACTATTATGATGATGACAATGATGATGATTATGATGATGATTATGATAATGATTATGATGATGACTATGATGATGAATATGATGATGATTATGATGATGATTATGATGATGATTATGATGACTATAATGATGACGATTATGATGACTATTATGATGACTATTATGATGATGATTATGATGAGTCTGATGACTATAAAGACGACGATTATGAGGACTATTATGATGATGACAATGATGATCATTATGATGATGATTATGATGATGATTATGATGATGATTGTGATGATGATTATGATGATGATCATGATGATGATTATGATGATGATTATGATGATGATTATGATGATGACTATGATGATGATTATGATGACCATGATGACGATTATGATGATGATTATGATGACGATTATGATGATGATTATGATGACTATTATGACTGTGACTATGATGCTGATTACGTTGACGGTTATGATGATGATTATGATTATGATTATGATGATGATTATGATGATTATTATGATGATGATTATGATGATGATTATGATGACGATTATGATGACGATTATGATGATGATTATGATGATGATTATGATGATGATTATGATGATGACTATGATGCTGATTATGATGACGGTTATGATGATGATTATGATGATGATTATGATAATGATTATGATGATGATTATGATGATGATTATGATGATGATTATGCTCATGATTATGATCATGATTATGATGAATATTATGATGATCATTATGTTAATGTATATGATGATGATTATGATGATGATTGCGATGATCATTATGATGATGATTATGATGATCATTATGATGATGATTATGATGATGGTTATGATGACTACAATGATGACGATTATGATGACGATTATGATGACGATTATGATGACGATTATGATGATGAGTATGATGATGATTATGATGATGATTACGATGATAATTATGATGATGATCATGATGATCATTATGATGATGATTATGATGATGATTATGATTATGGTTACGACGTCTATAATGATGCCGATTATGATGACTATTATGATGATGACTATGATGACGATTATGATGATGATTATGATGACTATAATGATGACGATTATGAGGACTATTATGATGATGACCATGATGACGATTATGTTGATGATTATGATGTTGATTATGATGATGATTATGATGATGACTATGATGCTGATTATGATGACGGTTATGATGATGATTATGATGATGATTATGATGATCATTATGATTATGATTATGACGATGATTATGATGATGATTATGATGATGATTGTGATGATGATTATGATGATGATTATGATGATGATTACGATGATGATTATGATGACTATAATGATGACGATTATAATGACTATTATAATGATGATTATGATGACGGTTATGATGATGATTATGATGATGATTATGACAATGATTATGATGATGATTATGATAATGATTATGATGATGATTATGATGATGATTATGATTATGATTATGATGATGGTTCTGATGATGATTATGATGATGATTATGATGATGATTATGATGGCGGTTATGATGATGATTATGATGATGATTATGATGAATATTATGATGATGATTATGATGACGGTTATGATGATGATTATGATGATGATTATGATGATTATTATGATGATGATTATGATGATGATTATAATGGTGATTATGATGACGGTTATGATGATGATTATGATGAATATTATGATGATGAGTATGATGATGATTATGATGACGATTATGATGAATATTATGATGATGATTATGATGACGGTTATGATGATGATTATGATGATGATTATGATGATGATTATGATGATGATTATGATGACGATTATGGTGACGATTATGAGGACTATTGTGATGATGATTATGATGATGATTATGATGATGATTATGATGATGATTATGATGACGATTATGATGACGATTATGAGGACTATTATGATGATGACTACGATAATTATTATGATGACGATTATGATGATGATTATGATAATGATTATGATGATGATTATGATGATGATTATGCTCATGATTATGATCATGATTATGATGAATATTATGATGATGATTATGTTAATGTATATGATGATGATTATGATGATGATTTTGATGACGATTATGATGATGATAATGATGACTATAATGATGTCGATTATGATGACTATTATGATGATTATGATGACGATTATGATGATGATTATGATGACTATAATGATGACGATTGTGAGGACTATTATGATGATGACAATGATGATGATTATGATGACGGTTATGATAATGATTATGATAATGATTATGATGATGACTGTGATGATGAATATGATGATGATTCTGATGATGATGATGATGATGATTATGATGATTATAATGATGACGATTATGATGATGATTATGATGATTCTGATGACTATAAAGACGACGATTATGAGGACTATTATGATGATGACAGTGATGATGATTATGATGATGATTATGATGATGATTATGATGATGATTATGATGATGATTGTGATGATGATTATGATGATGATTATGATGATGATTATGATGATGATTATGATGATGATTTTGATGACGATTATGATGATGATAATGATGACTATAATGATGTCGATTATGATGACTATTATGATGATTATGATGACGATTATGATGATGATTATGATGATGATTATGATGACTATTATGATGACTATTATGATGATGATTATGATGATTCTGATGACTATAAAGACGACGATTATGAGGACTATTATGATGATGACAATGATGATGATTATGATGATGATTATGATAATGATTATGATGATGACTATGATGATGAATATGATGATGATTATGATGATGATTATGATGATGATTATGATGACTATAATGATGACGATTATGATGACTATTATGATGACTATTATGATGATGATTATGATGAGTCTGATGACTATAAAGACGACGATTATGAGGACTATTATGATGATGACAATGATGATCATTATGATGATGATTATGATGATGATTATGATGATGATTGTGATGATGATTATGATGATGATCATGATGATGATTATGATGATGATTATGATGATGATTATGATGATGACTATGATGATGATTATGATGACCATGATGACGATTATGATGATGATTATGATGACGATTATGATGATGATTATGATGACTATTATGACTGTGACTATGATGCTGATTACGTTGACGGTTATGATGATGATTATGATTATGATTATGATGATGATTATGATGATTATTATGATGATGATTATGATGATGATTATGATGACGATTATGATGACGATTATGATGATGATTATGATGATGATTATGATGATGATTATGATGATGACTATGATGCTGATTATGATGACGGTTATGATGATGATTATGATGATGATTATGATAATGATTATGATGATGATTATGATGATGATTATGATGATGATTATGCTCATGATTATGATCATGATTATGATGAATATTATGATGATCATTATGTTAATGTATATGATGATGATTATGATGATGATTGCGATGATCATTATGATGATGATTATGATGATCATTATGATGATGATTATGATGATGGTTATGATGACTACAATGATGACGATTATGATGACGATTATGATGACGATTATGATGACGATTATGATGATGAGTATGATGATGATTATGATGATGATTACGATGATAATTATGATGATGATCATGATGATCATTATGATGATGATTATGATGATGATTATGATTATGGTTACGACGTCTATAATGATGCCGATTATGATGACTATTATGATGATGACTATGATGACGATTATGATGATGATTATGATGACTATAATGATGACGATTATGAGGACTATTATGATGATGACCATGATGACGATTATGTTGATGATTATGATGTTGATTATGATGATGATTATGATGATGACTATGATGCTGATTATGATGACGGTTATGATGATGATTATGATGATGATTATGATGATCATTATGATTATGATTATGACGATGATTATGATGATGATTATGATGATGATTGTGATGATGATTATGATGATGATTATGATGATGATTACGATGATGATTATGATGACTATAATGATGACGATTATAATGACTATTATAATGATGATTATGATGACGGTTATGATGATGATTATGATGATGATTATGACAATGATTATGATGATGATTATGATAATGATTATGATGATGATTATGATGATGATTATGATTATGATTATGATGATGGTTCTGATGATGATTATGATGATGATTATGATGATGATTATGATGGCGGTTATGATGATGATTATGATGATGATTATGATGAATATTATGATGATGATTATGATGACGGTTATGATGATGATTATGATGATGATTATGATGATTATTATGATGATGATTATGATGATGATTATAATGGTGATTATGATGACGGTTATGATGATGATTATGATGAATATTATGATGATGAGTATGATGATGATTATGATGACGATTATGATGAATATTATGATGATGATTATGATGACGGTTATGATGATGATTATGATGATGATTATGATGATGATTATGATGATGATTATGATGACGATTATGGTGACGATTATGAGGACTATTGTGATGATGATTATGATGATGATTATGATGATGATTATGATGATGATTATGATGACGATTATGATGACGATTATGAGGACTATTATGATGATGACTACGATAATTATTATGATGACGATTATGATGATGATTATGATAATGATTATCATGACTATTATGACTATGACTATGATGCTGATTACGTTGACTTTTATGATGATGATTATGATTATGATTATGATGATGATTATGATGATTATTATGATGATGATTATGATGATGATTATAATGGTGATTATGATGATAATTATGATGATGATTATGATGATGGTTATGATGACTATAATGATGACGATTATGATGACGATTATGATGACGATTATGATGACGATTATGATGACGATTATGATGACGATTATGATGATGATTATGATGATGACTATGATGCTGATTATGATGACGGTTATGATGATGATTATGATGATGATTATGATAATGATTATGATGATGATTATGATGATGATTATGATGATGATTATGATGATGATTATGATGATGATTATGATGATGATTATGATGATTATGATGACGATTATGATGACTATAATGATGACGATTATGATGACTATTATGATGACTATTATGATGATGATTATGATGAGTCTGATGACTATAAAGACGACGACTATGAGGACTATTATGATGATGACAATGATGATCATTATGATGATGATTATGATGATGTTTATGATGATGATTATGATGATGATTGTGATGATGATTATGATGATGATCATGATGATGATTATGATGATGATTATGATGATGATTATGATGATGATTATGATGATGACTATGATGATGATTATGATGACCATGATGACGATTATGATGATGATTATGATGATGATTATGATGACTATTATGACTGTTACTATGATGCTGATTACGTTGACGGTTATGATGATGATTATGATTATGATTATGATGATGATTATGATGATTATTATGATGATGATTATGATGATGATTATGATAATGATTATGATGATGATTATGATGAATATTATGATGATGATTATGATGACGATTATGATGACCATCATGATGATGACTATGATGACGATTATGATAATGATTATGATGATAATTATGATGACGGTTATGATGATGATTATGATGACGATTATGATCATTATTGATTATGATGACGATTATGATCATTATTGATTATGATGATGATTATGATGAATATTATGATGATGATTATGATGATGATTATGATGATGATTACGATGATGTTTATGATGATGATTATGATGATGATTATGATGATGATTATGATGATGATTATGATGATGATTATGATGATGATTATGATGACTATAATGATGTCGATTATGATGACTATTATGATGATTATGATGACGATTATGATGATGATTATGATGATGATTATGATGACTATAATGATGTAGATTATGATGACTATTATGATGATTATGATGACGGTTACGATGATCATTATGATGATGATTATGATAATCATTATGATGATGATTATGATGATCATTATGATTATGATTATGACGATGATTATGATGATGATTATGATGATGATTATGGTGATGATTATGATAATGATTATGATGATGACTACGATGATGATTGTGATGACGATTATGATGATGATTATGATTACGGTTATGATGATGATTATGATAATGATTATGATGATGACTATGATGCTGATTATGATGACGGTTATGATGATGATTATGATGATGATTATGATGACGATTATGATCATTATTGATTATGATGATGATTATGATGAATATTATGATGATGATTATGATGATGATTATGATGATGATTACGATGATGTTTATGATGATGATTATGATGATGATTATGATGATGATTATGATGACGATTATGATGATGATTATGATAATGATTATGATGATGATTATGATGATGATTATGATGACGATTATGATGACGATTATGATGATGATTATGATGATGATTATGATGATGACTATGATGCTGATTATGATGACGGTTATGATGATGATTATGATGATGATTATGATAATGATTATGATGATGATTATGATGATGATTATGCTCATGATTATGATCATGATTATGATGAATATTATGATGATGATTATGTTAATGTATATGATGATGATTATGATGATGATTTTGATGACGATTATGATGATGATAATGATGACTATAATGATGTCGATTATGATGACTATTATGATGATTATGATGACGATTATGATGATGATTATGATGACTATAATGATGACGATTGTGAGGACTATTATGATGATGACAATGATGATGATTATGATGACGGTTATGATAATGATTATGATAATGATTATGATGATGACTGTGATGATGAATATGATGATGATTCTGATGATGATGATGATGATGATTATGATGATTATAATGATGACGATTATGATGATGATTATGATGATTCTGATGACTATAAAGACGACGATTATGAGGACTATTATGATGATGACAGTGATGATGATTATGATGATGATTATGATGATGATTATGATGATGATTATGATGATGATTGTGATGATGATTATGATGATGATTATGATGATGATTATGATGATGATTATGATGATGATTTTGATGACGATTATGATGATGATAATGATGACTATAATGATGTCGATTATGATGACTATTATGATGATTATGATGACGATTATGATGATGATTATGATGATGATTATGATGACTATTATGATGACTATTATGATGATGATTATGATGATTCTGATGACTATAAAGACGACGATTATGAGGACTATTATGATGATGACAATGATGATGATTATGATGATGATTATGATAATGATTATGATGATGACTATGATGATGAATATGATGATGATTATGATGATGATTATGATGATGATTATGATGACTATAATGATGACGATTATGATGACTATTATGATGACTATTATGATGATGATTATGATGAGTCTGATGACTATAAAGACGACGATTATGAGGACTATTATGATGATGACAATGATGATCATTATGATGATGATTATGATGATGATTATGATGATGATTGTGATGATGATTATGATGATGATCATGATGATGATTATGATGATGATTATGATGATGATTATGATGATGACTATGATGATGATTATGATGACCATGATGACGATTATGATGATGATTATGATGACGATTATGATGATAATTATGATGACTATTATGACTGTGACTATGATGCTGATTACGTTGACGGTTATGATGATGATTATGATGATGATTATGATGATGATTATGATGACGATTATGATGATGATTATGATGATGATTATGATGATGATTATGATGATGATTATGATGATGACTATGATGCTGATTATGATGACGGTTATGATGATGATTATGATGATGATTATGATAATGATTATGATGATGATTATGATGATGATTATGCTCATGATTATGATCATGATTATGATGAATATTATGATGATGATTATGTTAATGTATATGATGATGATTATGATGATGATTGCGATGATCATTATGATGATGATTATGATGATCATTATGATGATGATTATGATGATGGTTATGATGACTACAATGATGACGATTATGATGACGATTATGATGACGATTATGATGACGATTATGATGATGAGTATGATGATGATTATGATGATGATTACGATGATAATTATGATGATGATCATGATGATCATTATGATGATGATTATGATGATGATTATGATTATGATTACGACGTCTATAATGATGCCGATTATGATGACTATTATGATGATGACTATGATGACGATTATGATGATGATTATGATGACTATAATGATGACGATTATGAGGACTATTATGATGATGACCATGATGACGATTATGTTGATGATTATGATGTTGATTATGATGATGATTATGATGATGACTATGATGCTGATTATGATGACGGTTATGATGATGATTATGATGATGATTATGATGATCATTATGATTATGATTATGACGATGATTATGATGATGATTATGATGATGATTGTGATGATGATTATGATGATGATTATGATGATGATTACGATGATGATTATGATGACTATAATGATGACGATTATGATGACTATTATGATGATGATTATGATGACGGTTATGATGATGATTATGATGATGATTATGACAATGATTATGATGATGATTATGATAATGATTATGATGATGATTATGATGATGATTATGATTATGATTATGATGATGATTCTGATGATGATTATGATGATGATTATGATGATGATTATGATGGCGGTTATGATGATGATTATGATGATGATTATGATGACGGTTATGATGATGATTATGATGATGATAATGATGATGACTATGATGATGATTATGACGACGATTATGATGATGATTATGATGATGATTATGATGATTATGATGACTATAGTGATGACTATAGTGATGACGATTGTGATGACTATTATGATGATGACTATGATGACGATTATGATAATGATTATGATGATAATTATGATGACGGTTATGATGATGATTATGATGATGATTATGATGATGATTATGATGATGACAATGATGATGATTATGATGATGATTATGATGATGAGTATGATGATGATTATGATGACGATTATGATGAATATTATGATGATGATTATGATGATGATTATGATGATGATTATGATGATGATTATGATGATGATTATGATGATGTTTATGATGATGATTATGATGATGATTATGATGATGATTATGATGATGATTATGATGAATATTATGATGATGATTATGATGATGATTATGATGATTATTATGATGATGATTATGATGATGTTTATGATGATGATTATGATGATGATTATGATGATGATTATGATGATGGTTATGATGATGATTATGATGATGATTATGATGACTATAATGATGTCGATTATGATGACTATTATGATGATTATGATGACGATTATGATGATGATTATGATGATGATTATGATGACTATAATGTTGTAGATTATGATGACTATTATGATGATTATGATGACGGTTACGATGATCATTATGATGATGATTATGATAATCATTATGATGATGATTATGATGATCATTATGATTATGATTATGACGATGATTATGATGATGATTATGATGATGATTATGGTGATGATTATGATGATGATTATGATGATGACTACGATTATGATTGTGATGACGATTATGATGATGATTATGATTACGGTTATGATAATGATTATGATAATGATTATGATGATGACTATGATGATGATTATGACGATGATTATGATGATGACTATGATGATGATTATGATGACCATGATGACGATCATGATGATGATTATGATGATGATTACGTTGACGGTTATGATGATGATTATGATTATGATTATGATGATGATTATGATGATGATTATGATGATGATTATGATGACGGTTATGATGATGATTATGATGATGATTATGATGATGACTATGATGATGATTATGACGATGATTATGATGATGATTATGATGATGATTATGATGATGATTATGATGATGGTTATGATGATGATTATGATGACGGTTATGATGATGATTATGATGATGATTATGATGACGATTATGAGGACTATTATGATGATGACTATGATAATGATTATTATGACTATAATGATGACGCTTATGATGACTATTATGATGACTATTATGATGATGATTATGATGAGTCTGATGACTATAAAGACGACGATTATGAGGACTATTATGATGATGACAATGATGACCATCATGATGATGATTATGATGACGATTATGAAGACTATTATGGTGATGACTATGATGATGATTATGATGATGACTACGATGATGATTACGATAACGATTATGATGATGACTATGATGATGATTATGCTCATGATTACGATGATGATTATGGTGAATATTATGATCATGATTATGATGATGATTATGATGACTATTATGATGATGATTATGATGACGGTTATGATGATGATTATGAGGACTATTATGATGATGACTATGATAATGATTATGATGACGATTATGATGATGATTATGATGATGATTATGATGACGATTATGATGACTATTATGATGATCATTATGATGACGGTTATGATGATGATTATGATGATGACAATGATGATGATTATGATGATGATTATGATGATGAGTATGATGATGATTATGATGATGATTATGATGACTATAATGATGTCGATTATGATGACTATTATGATGATTATGATGACGATTCTGATGACTATAATGATGTCGATTATGATGACTATTATGATGATTATGATGACGATTATGATGATGATTATGATGATGATTATGATGACTATAATGATGTCGATTATGATGACTATTATGATGATTATGATGACGATCATGATGATAACCATGATGACTATTATGATGTTGATTATGATGATGATCAGTATGATGATTATGATGATGATTATGATGATGATTATGATGATGATTATGATGATGATTATGATGACTATAATGATTACGATTATGAGGTCTATTATGATGATGACCATGATGACGATTATGTTGATGATTATGATGTTGATTATGATAATGATTATGATGATGACTATGATGCTGATTATGATGACGGTTATGATGATGATTATGATGATGATTATGATAATGATTATGATGATGATTATGATGATGATTATGATGATGATTATGATGATGATTATGATGATGACTACGATGCTGATTATGATGACGGTTATGATGATGATTATGATGATGATTATGATGATGATTATGATGATGATTATGATGACGATTATGGTGACGATTATGAGGACTATTGTGATGATGATTATGATGATGATTATGATGATGATTATGATGACGATTATGATGACGATTATGAGGACTATTATGATGATGACTACGATAATTATTATGATGACGATTATGATGATGATTATGATAATGATTATCATGACTATTATGACTATGACTATGATGCTGATTACGTTGACTTTTATGATGATGATTATGATTATGATTATGATGATGATTATGATGATTATTATGATGATGATTATGATGATGATTATAATGGTGATTATGATGATAATTATGATGATGATTATGATGATGGTTATGATGACTATAATGATGACGATTATGATGACGATTATGATGACGATTATGATAACGATTATGATGACGATTATGATGACGATTATGATGATGATTATGATGATGACTATGATGCTGATTATGATGACGGTTATGATGATGATTATGATGATGATTATGATAATGATTATGATGATGATTATGATGATGATTATGATGATGATTATGATGATGATTATGATGATGATTATGATGATGATTATGATGATTATGATAACGATTATGATGACTATAATGATGACGATTATGATGACTATTATGATGACTATTATGATGATGATTATGATGAGTCTGATGACTATAAAGACGACGACTATGAGGACTATTATGATGATGACAATGATGATCATTATGATGATGATTATGATGATGTTTATGATGATGATTATGATGATGATTGTGATGATGATTATGATGATGATCATGATGATGATTATGATGATGATTATGATGATGATTATGATGATGATTATGATGATGACTATGATGATGATTATGATGACCATGATGACGATTATGATGATGATTATGATGATGATTATGATGACTATTATGACTGTTACTATGATGCTGATTACGTTGACGGTTATGATGATGATTATGATTATGATTATGATGATGATTATGATGATTATTATGATGATGATTATGATGACGATTATGAAGACGATTATGATGACGATTATGATGATGATTATGATTATGATTATGATGATGATTCTGATGATGATTCTGATGATGATTATGATGATGATTATGATGACGGTTATGATGATGATTATGATGATGATTATGATGATGATTATGATGATGATTATGATGACTATAGTGATGACGATTGTGATGACTATTATGATGATGACTATGATGACGCTTATGATAATGATTATGATGATAATTATGATGACGGTTATGATGATGATTATGATGATGATTATGATGATGATTATGATGATGACAATGATGATGATTATGATGATGATTATGATGATGAGTATGATGATGATTATGATGACGATTATGATGACCATCATGATGATGACTATGATGACGATTATGATAATGATTATGATGATAATTATGATGACGGTTATGATGATGTTTATGATGACGATTATGATCATTATTGATTATGATGATGATTATGATGATGATTATGATGATGATTACGATGATGTTTATGATGATGATTATGATGATGATTATGATGATGATTATGATGATGATTATGATGATGATTATGATGATGATTATGATGACTATAATGATGTCGATTATGATGACTATTATGATGATTATGATGACGATTATGATGATGATTATGATGATGATTATGATGACTATAATGATGTAGATTATGATGACTATTATGATGATTATGATGACGGTTACGATGATCATTATGATGATGATTATGATAATCATTATGATGATGATTATGATGATCATTATGATTATGATTATGACGATGATTATGATGATGATTATGATGATGATTATGGTGATGATTATGATGATGATTATGATGATGACTACGATGATGATTGTGATGACGATTATGATGATGATTATGATTACGGTTATGATAATGATTATGATAATGATTATGATGATGACTATGATGATGATTATGACGATGATTATGATGATGACTATGATGATGATTATGATGACCATGATGACGATCATGATGATGATTATGATGATGATTATGATGACTATTATGACTGTGACTATGATGCTGATTACGTTGACGGTTATGATGATGATTATGATTATGATTATGATGACGATTATGATGATTATTATGATGATGATTATGATGATGATTATGATAATGATTATGATGATGATTATGATGAATATTATGATGATGATTATGATGACGATTATGATGACCATCATGATGATGACTATGATGACGATTATGATCATTATTGATTATGATGACGATTATGATCATTATTGATTATGATGATGATTATGATGAATATTATGATGATGATTATGATGATGATTATGATGATGATTATGATGATGATTATGATGATGATTTTGATGACGATTATGATGATGATAATGATGACTATAATGATGTCGATTATGATGACTATTATGATGATTATGATGACGATTATGATGATGATTATGATGATGATTATGATGACTATTATGATGACTATTATGATGATGATTATGATGATTCTGATGACTATAAAGACGACGATTATGAGGACTATTATGATGATGACAATGATGATGATTATGATGATGATTATGATAATGATTATGATGATGACTATGATGATGAATATGATGATGATTATGATGATGATTATGATGATGATTATGATGACTATAATGATGACGATTATGATGACTATTATGATGACTATTATGATGATGATTATGATGAGTCTGATGACTATAAAGACGACGATTATGAGGACTATTATGATGATGACAATGATGATCATTATGATGATGATTATGATGATGATTATGATTATGATTACGACGTCTATAATGATGCCGATTATGATGACTATTATGATGATGACTATGATGACGATTATGATGATGATTATGATGACTATAATGATGACGATTATGAGGACTATTATGATGATGACTATGATAATGATTATTATGACTATAATGATGACGATTATGATGACTATTATGATGACTATTATGATGATGATTATGATGAGTCTGATGACTATAAAGACGACGATTATGAGGACTATTATGATGATGACAATGATGATCATTATGATGATGATTATGATGATGATTATGATGATGATTGTGATGATGATTATGATGATGATCATGATGATGATTATGATGATGACTATGATGATGATTATGATGACCATGATGACGATCATGATGATGATTATGATGACCGTGATGACGATCATGATGATGATTATGATGATGATTATGATGACTATTATGACTGTGACTATGATGCTGATTACGTTGACGGTTATGATGATGATTATGATTATGATTATGATTATGATTATGATGATGATTATGATGATTATTATGATGATGATTATGATGATGATTATGATAATGATTATGATGATGATTATGATGAATATTATGATGATGTATATGATGACGATTATGATGACCATCATGATGATGATTATGATGACGATTATGAAGACTATTATGGTGATGACTATGATGATGATTATGATGATGACTACGATGATGATTACGATGACGATTATGATGATGACTATGATGATGATTATGCTCATGATTACGATGATGATTATGGTGAATATTATGATCATGATTATGATGATGATTATGATGACTATTATGATGATGATTATGATGACGGTTATGATGATGATTATGAGGACTATTATGATGATGACTATGATAATGATTATGATGACGATTATGATGATGATTATGATGATGATTATGATGACGATTATGATGACTATTATGATGATCATTATGATGACGGTTATGATGATGATTATGATGATGACAATGATGATGATTATGATGATGATTATGATGATGAGTATGATGATGATTACGATGATGATTATGATGACTATAATGATGTCGATTATGATGACTATTATGATGATTATGATGACGATTATGATGATGATTATGATGATGATTATGATGACTATAATGATGTCGATTATGATGACTATTATGATGATTATGATGACGATTATGATGATAACCATGATGACTATTATGATGTTGATTATGATGATGATCAGTATGATGATTATGATGATGATTATGATGATGATTATGATGATGATTATGATGATGATTATGATGACTATAATGATTACGATTATGAGGTCTATTATGATGATGACCATGATGACGATTATGTTGATGATTATGATGTTGATTATGATAATGATTATGATGATGACTATGATGCTGATTATGATGACGGTTATGATGATGATTATGATGATGATTATGATAATGATTATGATGATGATTATGATGATGATTATGATGATGATTATGATGATGATTATGATGATGATTATGATGATGACTACGATGCTGATTATGATGACGGTTATGATGATGATTATGATGATGATTATGATGATGATTATCATGATGATTATGATGACGATTATGGTGACGATTATGAGGACTATTGTGATGATGATTATGATGATGATTATGATGATGATTATGATGATGATTATGATGACGATTATGATGACGATTATGAGGACTATTATGATGATGACTACGATAATTATTATGATGACGATTATGATGATGATTATGATAATGATTATCATGACTATTATGACTATGACTATGATGCTGATTACGTTGACTTTTATGATGATGATTATGATTATGATTATGATGATGATTATGATGATTATTATGATGATGATTATGATGATGATTATAATGGTGATTATGATGATAATTATGATGATGATTATGATGATGGTTATGATGACTATAATGATGACGATTATGATGACGATTATGATGACGATTATGATGACGATTATGATGACGATTATGATGACGATTATGATGATGATTATGATGATGACTATGATGCTGATTATGATGACGGTTATGATGATGATTATGATGATGATTATGATAATGATTATGATGATGATTATGATGATGATTATGATGATGATTATGATGATGATTATGATGATGATTATGATGATGATTATGATGATTATGATGACGATTATGATGACTATAATGATGACGATTATGATGACTATTATGATGACTATTATGATGATGATTATGATGAGTCTGATGACTATAAAGACGACGACTATGAGGACTATTATGATGATGACAATGATGATCATTATGATGACGATTATGATGATGTTTATGATGATGATTATGATGATGACTGTGATGATGGTTATGATGATGATCATGATGATGATTATGATGATGATTATGATGATGATTATGATGATGATTATGATGATGACTATGATGATGATTATGATGACCATGATGACGATTATGATGATGATTATGATGATGATTATGATGACTATTATGACTGTTACTATGATGCTGATTACGTTGACGGTTATGATGATGATTATGATTATGATTATGATGATGATTATGATGATTATTATGATGATGATTATGATGACGATTATGAAGACGATTATGATGACGATTATGATGATGATTATGATTATGATTATGATGATGATTCTGATGATGATTCTGATGATGATTATGATGATGATTATGATGACGGTTATGATGATGATTATGATGATGATTATGATGATGATTATGATGATGATTATGATGACTATAGTGATGACGATTGTGATGACTATTATGATGATGACTATGATGACGCTTATGATAATGATTATGATGATAATTATGATGACGGTTATGATGATGATTATGATGATGATTATGATGATGATTATGATGATGACAATGATGATGATTATGATGATGATTATGATGATGAGTATGATGATGATTATGATGACGATTATGATGACCATCATGATGATGACTATGATGACGATTATGATAATGATTATGATGATAATTATGATGACGGTTATGATGATGATTATGATGACGATTATGATCATTATTGATTATGATGATGATTATGATGAATATTATGATGATGATTATGATGATGATTATGATGATGATTACGATGATGTTTATGATGATGATTATGATGATGATTATGATGATGATTATGATGATGATTATGATGATGATTATGATGATGATTATGATGACTATAATGATGTCGATTATGATGACTATTATGATGATTATGATGACGATTATGATGATGATTATGATGATGATTATGATGGCTATAATGATGTAGATTATGATGACTATTATGATGATTATGATGACGGTTACGATGATCATTATGATGATGATTATGATAATCATTATGATGATGATTATGATGATCATTATGATTATGATTATGACGATGATTATGATGATGATTATGATGATGATTATGGTGATGATTATGATGATGATTATGATGATGACTACGATGATGATTGTGATGACGATTATGATGATGATTATGATTACGGTTATGATAATGATTATGATAATGATTATGATGATGACTATGATGATGATTATGACGATGATTATGATGATGACTATGATGATGATTATGATGACCATGATGACGATCATGATGATGATTATGATGATGATTATGATGACTATTATGACTGTGACTATGATGCTGATTACGTTGACGGTTATGATGATGATTATGATTATGATTATGATGATGATTATGATGATTATTATGATGATGATTATGATGATGATTATGATAATGATTATGATGATGATTATGATGAATATTATGATGATGATTATGATGACGATTATGATGACCATCATGATGATGACTATGATGACGATTATGATAATGATTATGATGATAATTATGATGACGGTTATGATGATGATTATGATGACGATTATGATCATTATTGATTATGATGACGATTATGATCATTATTGATTATGATGATGATTATGATGAATATTATGATGATGATTATGATGATGATTATGATGATGATTACGATGATGTTTATGATGATGATTATGATGATGATTATGATGATGATTATGATGATGATTATGATGATGATTATGATGATGATTATGATGACTATAATGATGTCGATTATGATGACTATTATGATGATTATGATGACGATTATGATGATGATTATGATGATGATTATGATGACTATAATGATGTAGATTATGATGACTATTATGATGATTATGATGACGGTTACGATGATCATTATGATGATGATTATGATAATCATTATGATGATGATTATGATGATCATTATGATTATGATTATGACGATGATTATGATGATGATTATGATGATGATTATGGTGATGATTATGATAATGATTATGATGATGACTACGATGATGATTGTGATGACGATTATGATGATGATTATGATTACGGTTATGATGATGATTATGATAATGATTATGATGATGACTATGATGATGATTATGACGATGATTATGATGATGACTATGATGATGATTATGATGACCATGATGACGATCATGATGATGATTATGATGATGATTATGATGACTATTATGACTGTGACTATGATGCTGATTACGTTGACGGTTATGATGATGATTATGATTATGATTATGATGATGATTATGATGATTATTATCATGATGATTATGATGATGATTATGATAATGATTATGATGATGATTATGATGAATATTATGATGATGACTATGATGACCATCATGATGATGACTATGATGACGATTATGATAATGATTATGATGATAATTATGATGACGGTTATGATGATGATTATGATGACGATTATGATCATTATTGATTATGATGATGATTATGATGAATATTATGATGATGATTATGATGGTGATTATGATGATGATTACGATGATGTTTATGATGATGATTATGATGATGATTATGATGATGATTATGATGATGATTATGATGATGATTATGATGATGATTATGATGACTATATTGATGTCGATTATGATGACTATTATGATGATTATGATGACGATTATGATGATGATTATGATGATGATTATGATGACTATAATGATGTAGATTATGATGACTATTATGATGATTATGATGACGGTTACGATGATCATTATGATGATGATTATGATAATCATTATGATGATGATTATGATGATCATTGTGATTATGATTATGACGATGATTATGATGATGATTATGATGATGATTATGGTGATGATTATGATGATGATTATGATGATGACTACGATGATGATTGTGATGACGATTATGATGATGATTATGATTACGGTTATGATAATGATTATGATAATGATTATGATGATGACTATGATGATGATTATGACGATGATTACGATGATGACTATGATGATGATTATGATGACCATGATGACGATCATGATGATGATTATGATGATGATTATGATGACTATTATGACTGTGACTATGATGCTGATTACGTTGACGGTTATGATGATGATTATGATTATGATTATGATGATGATTATGATGACTATTATGACTGTGACTATGATGCTGATTACGTTGACGGTTATGATGATGATTATGATTATGATTATGATGATGATTATGATGATTATTATGATGATGATTATGATGATGATTATGATAATGATTATGATGATGATTATGATGAATATTATGATGATGATTATGATGATGACTATGATGATCATTATGATGATGATTATGATGATCATTATGATGATGATTATGATGACGATTATGATGATGACTATGATGACGATTATGATACTGATTATGATGATGATTATGATGAATATTATGATGATGATTATGATGATATTATTATGATGATTATGATGATGATTATGATGATGATTATGATGATGATTATGATGATGACTATGATGATGATTATGACGATGATTATGATGATGATTATGATGATGATTATGATGATGATTATGATGATGATTATGATGATGATTATGATGACGGTTATGATGATGATTATGATGATGATTATGATGACGATTATGAGGACTATTATGATGATGACTATGATAATGATTATTATGACTATAATGATGACGATTATGATGACTATTATGATGACTATTATGATGATGATTATGATGAGTCTGATGACTATAAAGACGACGATTATGAGGACTATTATGATGATGACAATGATGATCATTATGATGATGATTATGATGATGATTATGATGATGATTATGATGATGATTATGATGATGATTATGATGATGATTATGATGACTATATTGATGTCGATTATGATGACTATTATGATGATTATGATGACGATTATGATGATGATTATGATGATGATTATGATGACTATAATGATGTAGATTATGATGACTATTATGATGATTATGATGACGGTTACGATGATCATTATGATGATGATTATGATAATCATTATGATGATGATTATGATGATCATTGTGATTATGATTATGACGATGATTATGATGATGATTATGATGATGATTATGGTGATGATTATGATGATGATTATGATGATGACTACGATGATGATTGTGATGACGATTATGATGATGATTATGATTACGGTTATGATAATGATTATGATAATGATTATGATGATGACTATGATGATGATTATGACGATGATTACGATGATGACTATGATGATGATTATGATGACCATGATGACGATCATGATGATGATTATGATGATGATTATGATGACTATTATGACTGTGACTATGATGCTGATTACGTTGACGGTTATGATGATGATTATGATTATGATTATGATGATGATTATGATGACTATTATGACTGTGACTATGATGCTGATTACGTTGACGGTTATGATGATGATTATGATTATGATTATGATGATGATTATGATGATTATTATGATGATGATTATGATGATGATTATGATAATGATTATGATGATGATTATGATGAATATTATGATGATGATTATGATGATGACTATGATGATCATTATGATGATGATTATGATGATCATTATGATGATGATTATGATGACGATTATGATGATGACTATGATGACGATTATGATACTGATTATGATGATGATTATGATGAATATTATGATGATGATTATGATGATATTATTATGATGATTATGATGATGATTATGATGATGATTATGATGATGATTATGATGATGACTATGATGATGATTATGACGATGATTATGATGATGATTATGATGATGATTATGATGATGATTATGATGATGATTATGATGATGATTATGATGACGGTTATGATGATGATTATGATGATGATTATGATGACGATTATGAGGACTATTATGATGATGACTATGATAATGATTATTATGACTATAATGATGACGATTATGATGACTATTATGATGACTATTATGATGATGATTATGATGAGTCTGATGACTATAAAGACGACGATTATGAGGACTATTATGATGATGACAATGATGATCATTATGATGATGATTATGATGATGATTATGATGATGACTATGATGCTGATTATGATGACGATTATGATGATGACTATGATGATGATTATGCTCATGATTACGATGATGATTATGATGATGATTATGATGATGATTATGATGCTGATTATGATGACGGTTATGATGATGATTATGATGATGATTATGATAATGATTATGATGATGATTATGATGATGATCATGATGATGATCATGATGATGATTATGATGATGATTATGATGATGATTATGATGATGACTATGATGATGATTATGATGACCATGATGACGATTATGATGATGATTATGATGATGATTATGATGACTATTATGACTGTTACTATGATGCTGATTACGTTGACGGTTATGATGATGATTATGATTATGATTATGATGATGATTATGATGATTATTATGATGATGATTATGATGACGATTATGAAGACGATTATGATGACGATTATGATGATGATTATGATTATGATTATGATGATGATTCTGATGATGATTCTGATGATGATTATGATGATGATTATGATGACTATATTGATGTCGATTATGATGACTATTATGATGATTATGATGACGATTATGATGATGATTATGATGATGATTATGATGACTATAATGATGTAGATTATGATGACTATTATGATGATTATGATGACGGTTACGATGATCATTATGATGATGATTATGATAATCATTATGATGATGATTATGATGATCATTGTGATTATGATTATGACGATGATTATGATGATGATTATGATGATGATTATGGTGATGATTATGATGATGATTATGATGATGACTACGATGATGATTGTGATGACGATTATGATGATGATTATGATTACGGTTATGATAATGATTATGATAATGATTATGATGATGACTATGATGATGATTATGACGATGATTACGATGATGACTATGATGATGATTATGATGACCATGATGACGATCATGATGATGATTATGATGATGATTATGATGACTATTATGACTGTGACTATGATGCTGATTACGTTGACGGTTATGATGATGATTATGATTATGATTATGATGATGATTATGATGACTATTATGACTGTGACTATGATGCTGATTACGTTGACGGTTATGATGATGATTATGATTATGATTATGATGATGATTATGATGATTATTATGATGATGATTATGATGATGATTATGATAATGATTATGATGATGATTATGATGAATATTATGATGATGATTATGATGATGACTATGATGATCATTATGATGATGATTATGATGATCATTATGATGATGATTATGATGACGATTATGATGATGACTATGATGACGATTATGATACTGATTATGATGATGATTATGATGAATATTATGATGATGATTATGATGATATTATTATGATGATTATGATGATGATTATGATGATGATTATGATGATGATTATGATGATGACTATGATGATGATTATGACGATGATTATGATGATGATTATGATGATGATTATGATGATGATTATGATGATGATTATGATGATGATTATGATGACGGTTATGATGATGATTATGATGATGATTATGATGACGATTATGAGGACTATTATGATGATGACTATGATAATGATTATTATGACTATAATGATGACGATTATGATGACTATTATGATGACTATTATGATGATGATTATGATGAGTCTGATGACTATAAAGACGACGATTATGAGGACTATTATGATGATGACAATGATGATCATTATGATGATGATTATGATGATGATTATGATGATGACTATGATGCTGATTATGATGACGATTATGATGATGACTATGATGATGATTATGCTCATGATTACGATGATGATTATGATGATGATTATGATGATGATTATGATGCTGATTATGATGACGGTTATGATGATGATTATGATGATGATTATGATAATGATTATGATGATGATTATGATGATGATCATGATGATGATCATGATGATGATTATGATGATGATTATGATGATGATTATGATGATGACTATGATGATGATTATGATGACCATGATGACGATTATGATGATGATTATGATGATGATTATGATGACTATTATGACTGTTACTATGATGCTGATTACGTTGACGGTTATGATGATGATTATGATTATGATTATGATGATGATTATGATGATTATTATGATGATGATTATGATGACGATTATGAAGACGATTATGATGACGATTATGATGATGATTATGATTATGATTATGATGATGATTCTGATGATGATTCTGATGATGATTATGATGATGATTATGATGACGGTTATGATGATGATTATGATGATGATTATGATGATGATTATGATGATGATTATGATGACTATAGTGATGACGATTGTGATGACTATTATGATGATGACTATGATGACGCTTATGATAATGATTATGATGATAATTATGATGACGGTTATGATGATGATTATGATGATGATTATGATGATGATTATGATGATGACAATGATGATGATTATGATGATGATTATGATGATGAGTATGATGATGATTATGATGACGATTATGATGACCATCATGATGATGACTATGATGACGATTATGATAATGATTATGATGATAATTATGATGACGGTTATGATGATGATTATGACGATGATTACGATGATGACTATGATGATGATTATGATGACCATGATGACGATCATGATGATGATTATGATGATGATTATGATGACTATTATGACTGTGACTATGATGCTGATTACGTTGACGGTTATGATGATGATTATGATTATGATTATGATGATGATTATGATGACTATTATGACTGTGACTATGATGCTGATTACGTTGACGGTTATGATGATGATTATGATTATGATTATGATGATGATTATGATGATTATTATGATGATGATTATGATGATGATTATGATAATGATTATGATGATGATTATGATGAATATTATGATGATGATTATGATGATGACTATGATGATCATTATGATGATGATTATGATGATCATTATGATGATGATTATGATGACGATTATGATGATGACTATGATGACGATTATGATACTGATTATGATGATGATTATGATGAATATTATGATGATGATTATGATGATATTATTATGATGATTATGATGATGATTATGATGATGATTATGATGATGATTATGATGATGACTATGATGATGATTATGACGATGATTATGATGATGATTATGATGATGATTATGATGATGATTATGATGATGATTATGATGATGATTATGATGACGGTTATGATGATGATTATGATGATGATTATGATGACGATTATGAGGACTATTATGATGATGACTATGATAATGATTATTATGACTATAATGATGACGATTATGATGACTATTATGATGACTATTATGATGATGATTATGATGAGTCTGATGACTATAAAGACGACGATTATGAGGACTATTATGATGATGACAATGATGATCATTATGATGATGATTATGATGATGATTATGATGATGACTATGATGCTGATTATGATGACGATTATGATGATGACTATGATGATGATTATGCTCATGATTACGATGATGATTATGATGATGATTATGATGATGATTATGATGCTGATTATGATGACGGTTATGATGATGATTATGATGATGATTATGATAATGATTATGATGATGATTATGATGATGATCATGATGATGATCATGATGATGATTATGATGATGATTATGATGATGATTATGATGATGACTATGATGATGATTATGATGACCATGATGACGATTATGATGATGATTATGATGATGATTATGATGACTATTATGACTGTTACTATGATGCTGATTACGTTGACGGTTATGATGATGATTATGATTATGATTATGATGATGATTATGATGATTATTATGATGATGATTATGATGACGATTATGAAGACGATTATGATGACGATTATGATGATGATTATGATTATGATTATGATGATGATTCTGATGATGATTCTGATGATGATTATGATGATGATTATGATGACGGTTATGATGATGATTATGATGATGATTATGATGATGATTATGATGATGATTATGATGACTATAGTGATGACGATTGTGATGACTATTATGATGATGACTATGATGACGCTTATGATAATGATTATGATGATAATTATGATGACGGTTATGATGATGATTATGATGATGATTATGATGATGATTATGATGATGACAATGATGATGATTATGATGATGATTATGATGATGAGTATGATGATGATTATGATGACGATTATGATGACCATCATGATGATGACTATGATGACGATTATGATAATGATTATGATGATAATTATGATGACGGTTATGATGATGATTATGATGACGATTATGATCATTATTGATTATGATGATGATTATGATGATATTATGATGATGATTATGATGATGATTATGATGATGATTACGATGATGTTTATGATGATGATTATGATGATGATTATGATGATGATTATGATGATGATTATGATGATGATTATGATGATGATTATGATGACTATAATGATGTCGATTATGATGACTATTATGATGATTATGATGACGATTATGATGATGATTATGATGATGATTATGATGACTATAATGATGTAGATTATGATGACTATTATGATGATTATGATGACGGTTACGATGATCATTATGATGATGATTATGATAATCATTATGATGATGATTATGATGATCATTATGATTATGATTATGACGATGATTATGATGATGATTATGATGATGATTATGGTGATGATTATGATGATGATTATGATGATGACTACGATGATGATTGTGATGACGATTATGATGATGATTATGATTACGGTTATGATAATGATTATGATAATGATTATGATGATGACTATGATGATGATTATGACGATGATTATGATTATGACTATGATGATGATTATGATGACCATGATGACGATCATGATGATGATTATGATGATGATTATGATGACTATTATGACTGTGACTATGATGCTGATTACGTTGACGGTTATGATGATGATTATGATTATGATTATGATGATGTTTATGATGATGATTATGATGATGATTATGATGATGATTATGATGATGATTATGATGATGATTATGATGATGATTATGATGATGATTATGATGACTATATTGATGTCGATTATGATGACTATTATGATGATTATGATGACGATTATGATGATGATTATGATGATGATTATGATGACTATAATGATGTAGATTATGATGACTATTATGATGATTATGATGACGGTTACGATGATCATTATGATGATGATTATGATAATCATTATGATGATGATTATGATGATCATTATGATTATGATTATGACGATGATTATGATGATGATTATGATGATGATTATGGTGATGATTATGATGATGATTATGATGATGACTACGATGATGATTGTGATGACGATTATGATGATGTTTATGATTACGGTTATGATAATGATTATGATAATGATTATGATGATGACTATGATGATGATTATGACGATGATTATGATAATGACTATGATGATGATTATGATGACCATGATGACGATCATGATGATGATTATGATGATGATTATGATGACTATTATGACTGTGACTATGATGCTGATTACGTTGACGGTTATGATGATGATTATGATTATGATTATGATGATGGTTATGATGACTATTATGACTGTGACTATGATGCTTATTACGTTGACGGTTATGATGATGATTATGATTATGATTATGATGATGATTATGATGATTATTATGATGATGATTATGATGATGATTATGATAATGGTTATGATGATGATTATGATGAATATTATGATGATGATTATGATGATGACTATGATGATCATTATGATGATGATTATGATGATCATTATGATGATGATTATGATGATGATTATGATGATGATTATGATGATTATGATGACGATTATGATGACTATAATGATGACGATTATGATGACTATTATGATGACTATTATGATGATGATTATGATGAGTCTGATGACTATAAAGACGACGACTATGAGGACTATTATGATGATGACAATGATGATCATTATGATGATGATTATGATGATGTTTATGATGATGATTATGATGATGATTGTGATGATGATTATGATGATGATCATGATGATGATCATGATGATGATTATGATGATGATTATGATGATGATTATGATGATGACTATGATGATGATTATGATGACCATGATGACGATTATGATGATGATTATGATGATGATTATGATGACTATTATGACTGTTACTATGATGCTGATTACGTTGACGGTTATGATGATGATTATGATTATGATTATGATGATGATTATGATGATTATTATGATGATGATTATGATGACGATTCTGAAGACGATTATGATGACGATTATGATGATGATTATGATTATGATTATGATGATGATTCTGATGATGATTCTAATGATGATTATGATGATGATTATGATGACGGTTATGATGATGATTATGATGATGATTATGATGATGATTATGATGATGATTATGATGACTATAGTGATGACGATTGTGATGACTATTATGATGATGACTATGATGACGCTTATGATAATGATTATGATGATAATTATGATGACGGTTATGATGATGATTATGATGATGATTATGATGATGATTATGATGATGACAATGATGATGATTATGATGATGATTATGATGATGAGTATGATGATGATTATGATGACGATTATGATGACCATCATGATGATGACTATGATGACGATTATGATAATGATTATGATGATAATTATGATGACGGTTATGATGATGATTATGATGACGATTATGATCATTATTGATTATGATGATGATTATGATGAATATTATGATGATGATTATGATGATGATTATGATGATGATTACGATGATGTTTATGATGATGATTATGATGATGATTATGATGATGATTGTGATGATGATTATGATGATGATCATGATGATGATTATGATGATGATTATGATGATGATTATGATGATGATTACGATGATGACTCTGATGATGATTATGATGACCATGATGACGATTATGATGATGATTATGATGATGATTATGATGATGATTACGATGATGATTATGATGACTATAATGATGACGATTATGATGACTATTATGATGATGATTATGATGACGGTTATGATGATGATTATGATGATGATTATGACGATGATTATGATGATTATGATAATGATTATGATGATGATTATGATGATGATTATGATGATGACTATGATGATGATTATGATGATTATGATGACGATTATGATGACTATTATGATGATGATTATGATGACTAGTATGATGATGACCATGATGACGATTATGTTGATGATTATGATGTTGATTATGATGACGGTTATGATGACGATTATGATGACGATTATGATGACGATTATGATGACGATTATGATGATGAGTATGATGATGATTATGATGATGATTACGATGATAATTATGATGATAATCATGATGATCATTATGATGGTGATTATGATGATGATTATGATTATGATTACGACGTCTATAATGATGCCGATTATGATGACTATTATGATGATGATTATGATGACTAGTATGATGATGACCATGATGACGATTATGTTGATGATTATGATGTTGATTATGATGATGATTATGATGATGACTATGATGCTGATTATGATGACGGTTATGATGATGATTATGATGATGATTATGATGATCATTATGATTATGATTATGACGATGATTATGATGATGATTATGATGATGATTATGATGACGGTTATGATGATGATTATGATGATGATTATGATGACGATTATGAGGACTATTATGATGATGACTATGATAATGATTATTATGACTATAATGATGACGATTATGATGACTATTATGATGACTATTATGATGATGATTATGATGAGTCTGATGACTATAAAGACGACGATTATGAGGACTATTATGATGATGACAATGATGATCATTATGATGACGGTTATGATAATGATTATGATAATGATTATGATGATGACTATGATGATGAATATGATGATGATTATGATGATGATTATGATGATGATTATGATGATTATAATGATGATTATGATGATTATAATGATGATTATGATGATGATTATGATGAGTATAATGATGATCATTATGATGACGATTATGATGATGATTATGATGACGGTTATGATGATGATTATGATGATGATTATGACGATGATTATGATGATGATTATGATGATGACTCTGATGATGATTATGATGACCATGATGACGATTATGATGATGATTATGATGATGATTATGATGATGATTACGATGATGATTATGATGACTATAATGATGACGATTATGATGACTATTATGATGATGATTATGATGACGATTATGATGACCATCATGATGATGACTATGATGACGATTATGATAATGATTATGATGATAATTATGATGACGGTTATGATGATGATTATGATGACGATTATGATAATGATTATGATGATGATTATGATGAATATTATGATGATGATTATGATGATGATTATGATGATGATTATGATGATGTTTATGATGATGATTATGATGATGATTATGATGATGATTATGATGATGATTATGATGATGATTATGATGATGATTATGATGACTATAATGATGTCGATTATGATGACTACTATGATGATTATGATGACGATTATGATGATGATTATGATGATGATTATGATGACTATAATGATGTCGATTATGATGACTATTATGATGATTATGATGGCGATTATGATGATAACCATGATGACTATTATGATGTTGATTATGATGATGATCAGTATGATGATTATGATGATGATTATGATGATGATTATGATGATGATTATGATGATGATTATGATGACGGTTATGATGATGATTATGATGATGATTATGATGACGATTATGAGGACTATTATGATGATGACTATGATAATGATTATTATGACTATAATGATGACGATTATGATGACTATTATGATGACTATTATGATGATGATTATGATGAGTCTGATGACTATAAAGACGACGATTATGAGGACTATTATGATGATGACAATGATGATCATTATGATGACGGTTATGATAATGATTATGATAATGATTATGATGATGACTATGATGATGAATATGATGATGATTATGATGATGATTATGATGATGATTATGATGATTATAATGATGATTATGATGATTATAATGATGATTATGATGATGATTATGATGAGTATAATGATGATCATTATGATGATGATTATGATGATGATTATGATGACGGTTATGATGATGATTATGATGATGATTATGACGATGATTATGATGATGATTATGATGATGACTCTGATGATGATTATGATGACCATGATGACGATTATGATGATGATTATGATGATGATTATGATGATGATTACGATGATGATTATGATGACTATAATGATGACGATTATGATGACTATTATGATGATCATTATGATGACGGTTATGATGATGATCATGATGATGATTATGATGATGATTATGATGATGATTATGATGATGATTATGATGACGATTATGATGACTATTATGATGATCATTATGATGACGGTTATGATGATGATTATGATGATGACAATGATGATGATTATGATGACGATTATGATGATGAGTATGATGATGATTATGATGACAATTATGATGACCATCATGATGATGACTATGATGACGATTATGATAATGATTATGATGATAATTATGATGACGGTTATGATGATGATTATGATGACGATTATGATAATGATTATGATGATGATTATGATGAATATTATGATGATGATTATGATGATGATTATGATGATGATTATGATGATGTTTATGATGATGATTATGATGATGATTATGATGATGATTATGATGATGATTATGATGATGATTATGATGATGATTATGATGATGATTATGATGACTATAATGATGTCGATTATGATGACTATTATGATGATTATGATGACGATTATGATGATAACCATGATGACTATTATGATGTTGATTATGATGATGATCGGTATGATGATTATGATGATGATTATGATGATGATTATGATGATGATTATGATGATGATTATGATGATGATTGTGATGATGATTATGATGATGATCATGATGATGATTATGATGATGAATATGATGATGATTATGATGATGATTATGATGATGACTATGATGATGATTATGATGACCATGATGACGATTATGATGATGATTATGATGATGATTATGATGACTATTATGACTGTTACTATGATGCTGATTACGTTGACGGTTATGATGATGATTATGATTATGATTATGATGATGATTATGATTATGATTATGATGATGATTCTGATGATGATTCTGATGATGATTATGATGATGATTATGATGACGGTTATGATGATGATTATGATGATGATTATGATTACGGTTATGATAATGATTATGATAATGATTATGATGATGACTATGATGATGATTATGACGATGATTATGATGATGACTATGATGATGATTATGATGACCATGATGACGATCATGATGATGATTATGATGATGATTATGATGACTATTATGACTGTGACTATGATGCTGATTACGTTGACGGTTATGATGATGATTATGATTATGATTATGATGATGATTATGATGATTATTATGATGATGATTATGATGATGATTATGATAATGATTATGATGATGATTATGATGAATATTATGATGATGATTATGATGATGACTATGATGACCATCATGATGATGACTATGATGACGATTATGATAATGATTATGATGATAATTATGATGACGGTTATGATGATGATTATGATGACGATTATGATCATTATTGATTATGATGATGATTATGATGAATATTATGACGATGATTATGATGATGATTATGATGATGATTACGATGATGTTTATGATGATGATTATGATGATGATTATGATGTTGATTATGATGATGATTATGATGATGACTATGATGCTGATTATGATGACGGTTATGATGATGATTATGATGATGATTATGATGATCATTATGATTATGATTATGACGATGATTATGATGATGATTATGATGATGATTATGATGACGGTTATGATGACGATTATGATGATGATTATGATGACGATTATGAGGACTATTATGATGATGACTATGATAATGATTATCATGACTATAATGATGACGATTATGATGACTATTATGATGACTATTATGATGATGATTATGATGAGTCTGATGACTATAAAGACGACGATTATGAGGACTATTATGATGATGACAATGATGATCATTATGATGATGATTATGATGATGATTATGATGATGATTATGATGACGGTTATGATGATGATTATGATGATGATTATGATGACGGTTATGATGATGATTATGATGATGATTATGATGATGACTATGATGATGATTATGACGACGATTATGATGATGATTATGATGATGATTATGATGATGATTATGATGATGATTACGATGATGATTATGATGACTATAATGATGACGATTATGATGACTATTATGATGATGATTATGATGACGGTTATGATGATGATTATGATGATGATTATGATGATGATTGTGATGATGATTGTGATGATGATTATGATGATGATCATGATGATGATTATGATGATGATTATGATGATGATTATGATGATGATTATGATGATGACTATGATGATGATTATGATGACCATGATGACGATTATGATGATGATTATGATGACGATTATGATGACTATTATGACTGTTACTATGATGCTGATTACGTTGACGGTTATGATGATGATTATGATTATGATTATGATGATGATTATGATGATTATTATGATGATGATTATGATGATGATTATGATGACGATTATGATGATGATTATGATGACGATTATGATGACGATTATGATGACGATTATGATGACGATTATGAAGACGATTATGATGATGATTATGATGATGACTCTGATGCTGATTATGATGACGGTTACGATGATGATTATGATGATGATTATGATAATGATTATGATGATGATTATGATGATGATTATGATGATGATTATGATGATGATTATGATGATGATTATGATGATGATTATGATGATGATTACGATGATGATTATGATGACTATAATGATGACGATTATGATGACTATTATGATGATGATTATGATGACGGTTATGATGATGATTATGATGATGATTATGACAATGATTATGATGTTGATTATGATAATGATTATGATGATGATTATGATGATGATTATGATTATGATTATGATGATGATTCTGATGATGATTATGATGATGATTATGATGATGATTATGATGACGGTTATGATGAGGATTATGATGATGATTATGATGACGGTTATGATGATGATTATGATGATGATTATGATGATGACTATGATGATGATTATGACGACGATTATGATGATGATTATGATGATGATTATGATGATGATTATGATGATGATTATGATGACTATAGTGATGACTATAGTGATGACGATTGTGATGACTATTATGATGATGACTATGATGACGATTATGATAATGATTATGATGATAATTATGATGACGGTTATGATGATGATTATGATGATGATTATGATGATGATTATGATGATGACAATGATGATGATTATGATGATGATTATGATGATGAGTATGATGATGATTATGATGACGATTATGATGACCATCATGATGATGACTATGATGACGATTATGATAATGATTATGATGATAATTATGATGACGGTTATGATGATGATTATGATGACGATTATGATCATTATTGATTATGATGATGATTATGATGAATATTATGATGATGATTATGATGATGATTATGATGATGATTATGATGATGATTATGATGATGTTTATGATGATGATTATGATGATGACTATGATGATGATTATGATGATGATTATGATGATGATTATGATGATGATTATGATGACTATAATGATGTCGATTATGATGACTATTATGATGATTATGATGACGATTATGATGATGATTATGATGATGATTATGATGACTATAATGATGTAGATTATGATGACGATTATGATGATTATGATGACGGTTACGATGATCATTATGATGATGATTATGATAATCATTATGATGATGATTATGATGATCATTATGATTATGATTATGACGATGATTATGATGATGATTATGATGATGATTATGGTGATGATTATGATGATGATAATGATGATGACTACGATTATGATTGTGATGACGATTATGATGATGATTATGATTACGGTTATGATAATGATTATGATAATGATTATGATGATGACTATGATGATGATTATGACGATGATTATGATGATGACTATGATGATGATTATGATGACCATGATGACGATCATGATGATGATTATGATGATGATTATGATGACTATTATGACTGTGACTATGATGCTGATTACGTTGACGGTTATGATGATGATTATGATTATGATTATGATGATGATTATGATGATTATTATGATGATGATTATGATGATGATTATGATAATGATTATGATGATGATTATGATAAATATTATGATGATGATTATGATGATGACTATGATGATCATTATGATGATGATTATGATGATGATTATGATGATGACAATGATGATGATTATGATGATGATTATGATGATGAGTATGATGATGATTATGATGACGATTATGATGACCATCATGATGATGACTATGATGACGATTATGATAATGATTATGATGACTATTATGATGATTATGATGACGATTATGATGATGATTATGATGATGATTATGATGACTATAATGATGTCGATTATGATGACTATTATGATGATTATGATGACGATTATGATGATAACCATGATGACTATTATGATGTTGATTATGATGATGATCAGTATGATGATTATGATGATGATTATGATGATGATTATGATGATGATTATGATGATGATTATGATGACTATAATGATTACGATTATGATGATGATTATGATGATGACCATGATGACGATTATGTTGATGATTATGATGTTGATTATGATAATGATTATGATGATGACTATGATGCTGATTATGATGACGGTTATGATGATGATTATGATGATGATTATGATAATGATTATGATGATGATTATGATGATGATTATGATGATGATTATGATGATGATTATGATGATGACTATGATGCTGATTATGATGACGATTATGATGACGATTATGATGACGATTATGATGACGATTATGATGATGATTATGATGATGACTATGATGCTGATTATGATGACGGTTATGATGATGATTATGATGATGATTATGATAATGATTATGATGATGATTATGATGATGATTACGATGATCATTATGATGATGATTATGATGATCATTATGATGATGATTATGATGACGATTATGATGACGACTATGATGACGATTATGATAATGACTATGATGCTGATTATGATGACGGTTATGATGATGATTATGATGATGATTATGATGATGATTATGATGATGATTATGATGTTGATTATGATAATGATTATGATGATGACTATGATGCTGATTATGATGACGGTTATGATGATGATTATGATGATGATTATGATAATGATTATGATGATGATTACGATGATCATTATGATGATGATTATGATGATCATTATGATGATGATTATGATGACGATTATGATGACGACTATGATGACGATTATGATAATGACTATGAAGACTATAATGATGTCGATTATGATGACTATTATGATGATTATGATGACGATTATGATGATAACCATGATGACTATTATGATGTTGATTATGATGATGATCAGTATGATGATTATAATGATGATTATGATGATGATTATGATGATGATTATGATGACGATTATGGTGACGATTATGAGGACTATTGTGATGATGATTATGATGATGATTATGATGACTAGTATGATGATGACCATGATGACGATTATGTTGATGATTATGATGTTGATTATGATGACGGTTATGATGATGATTATGATGATGATTATGATAATGATTATGATGATGATTATGATGATGATTACGATGATCATTATGATGATGATTATGATGATCATTATGATGATGATTATGATGACGATTATGATGACGACTATGATGACGATTATGATAATGACTATGATGCTGATTATGATGACGGTTATGATGATGATTATGATGATGATTATGATAATGATTATGATGATGATTATGATGATGATTATGATGATGATTATGATGTTGATTATGATAATGATTATGATGATGACTATGATGCTGATTATGATGACGGTTATGATGATGATTATGATGATGATTATGATAATGATTATGATGATGATTACGATGATCATTATGATGATGATTATGATGATCATCATGATGATGATTATGATGACGATTATGATGACGACTATGATGACGATTATGATAATGACTATGAAGACTATAATGATGTCGATTATGATGACTATTATGATTACGATTATGAGGTCTATTATGATGATGACCATGATGACGATTATGTTGATGATTATGATGTTGATTATGATAATGATTATGATGATGATTATGATGATGATTATGATGATGACTATGATGCTGATTATGATGACGGTTATGATGATGATTATGATGATGATTATGATGATGATTATGATGATGATTATGATGACGATTATGGTGACGATTATGAGGACTATTGTGATGATGATTATGATGATGATTATGATGATGATTATGATGATGATTATGATGACTATAATGATGACGATTATGATGACTATTATGATGACTATTATGATGATGATTATGATGAGTCTGATGACTATAAAGACGACGATTATGAGGACTATTATGATGATGACAATGATGATCATTATGATGATGATTATGATGATGATTATGATGATGATTATGATGATGATTATGATGATTATGATGACGATTATGATGACTATAATGATGACGATTATGATGACTATTATGATGATGATTATGATGACTAGTATGATGATGACCATGATGACGATTATGATGACGATTATGATGATGAGTATGATGATGATTATGATGATGATTATGACAATGATTATGATGATGATTATGATAATGATCATGATGATGATTATGATGATGATTATGATTATGATTATGATGATGATTCTGATGATGATTATGATGATGATTATTATGATGATTATGATGACGGTTATGATGAGGATTATGATGATGATTATGATGACGGTTATGATGATGATTATGATGATGATTATGATGATGACTATGATGATGATTATGACGACGATTATGATGATGATTATGATGATGATTATGATGATGATTATGATGATGATTATGATGACTATAGTGATGACTATAGTGATGACGATTGTGATGACTATTATGATGATGACTATGATGACGATTATGATAATGATTATGATGATAATTGTGATGACGGTTATGATGATGATTATGATGATGATTATGATGATGATTATGATGATGACAATGATGATGATTATGATGATGATTATGATGATGAGTATGATGATGATTATGATGACGATTATGATGACCATCATGATGATGACTATGATGACGATTATGATAATGATTATGATGATAATTATGATGACGGTTATGATGATGATTATGATGACGATTATGATCATTATTGATTATGATGATGATTATGATGAATATTATGATGATGATTATGATGATGATTATGATGATGATTATGATGATGATTATGATGATGTTTATGATGATGATTATGATGATGATTATGATGATGATTATGATGATGATTATGATGATGATTATGATGATGATTATGATGACTATAATGATGTCGATTATGATGACTATTATGATGATTATGATGACGATTATGATGATGATTATGATGATGATTATGATGACTATAATGATGTAGATTATGATGACGATTATGATGATTATGATGACGGTTACGATGATCATTATGATGATGATTATGATAATCATTATGATGATGATTATGATGATCATTATGATTATGATTATGACGATGATTATGATGATGATTATGATGATGATTATGGTGATGATTATGATGATGATAATGATGATGACTACGATTATGATTGTGATGACGATTATGATGATGATTATGATTACGGTTATGATAATGATTATGATAATGATTATGATGATGACTATGATGATGATTATGACGATGATTATGATGATGACTATGATGATGATTATGATGACCATGATGACGATCATGATGATGATTATGATGATGATTATGATGACTATTATGACTGTGACTATGATGCTGATTACGTTGACGGTTATGATGATGATTATGATTATGATTATGATGATGATTATGATGATTATTATGATGATGATTATGATGACGATTATGATAATGATTATGATGATGATTATGATAAATATTATGATGATGATTATGATGATGACTATGATGATCATTATGATGATGATTATGATGATCATTATGATGATGATTATGATGACGATTATGATGATGACTATGATGACGATTATGAGAATGATTATGATGATGATTATGATGAATATTATGATGATGATTATGATGATATTATGATGATGATTATGATTATGATTATGATGATGATTATGATGATGATTATGATGATGATTATGATGACGGTTATGATGATGATTATGATGATGATTATGATGATGACTATGATGATGATTATGACGATGATTATGATGATGATTATGATGATGATTATGATGATGATTATGATGATGATTATGATGATGATTATGATGACGGTTATGATGATGATTATGATGATGATTATGATGACGATTATGAGGACTATTATGATGATGACTATGATAATGATTATTATGACTATAATGATGACGATTATGATGACTATTATGATGACTATTATGATGATGATTATGATGAGTCTGATGACTATAAAGACGACGATTATGAGGACTATTATGATGATGACAATGATGATCATTATGATGATGATTATGATGATGATTATGATGATGATTGTGATGATGATTATGATGATGATCATGATGATGATTATGATGATGATTATGATGATGATTATGATGATGACTATGATGATGATTATGATGACCATGATGACGATTATGATGATGATTATGATGATGATTATGATGACTATTATGACTATGACTATGATGCTGATTACGTCGACGGTTATGATGATGATTATGATTATGATTATGATGATGATTATGATGATGACTATGATGATCATTATGATGATGATTATGATGATCATTATGATGATGATTATGATGATGATTATGATGATGATTATGATGATGATTATGATGACGGTTATGATGATGATTATGATGATGATTATGATGATGACTATGATGATGATTATGACGATGATTATGATGATGATTATGATGATGATTATGATGATGATTATGATGATGATTATGATGACTATAATGATGACGATTGTGATGACTATTATGATGATGACTATGATGACGATTATGATAATGATTATGATGATAATTATGATGACGGTTATGATGATGATTATGATGATGATTATGATGATGATTATGATGATGACAATGATGATGATTATGATGATGATTATGATGATGAGTATGATGATGATTATGATGACGATTATGATGACCATCATGATGATGACTATGATGACGATTATGATAATGATTATGATGATAATTATGATGACGGTTATGATGATGATTATGATGACGATTATGATAATGATTATGATGATGATTATGATGATGATTATGATGATGATTATGATGATGATTATGATGACTATAATGATGTCGATTATGATGACTATTATGATGATTATGATGACGATTATGATGATGATTATGATGATGATTATGATGACTATAATGATGTCGATTATGATGACTATTATGATGATTATGATGACGATTATGATGATAACCATGATGACTATTATGATGTTGATTATGATGATGATCAGTATGATGATTATGATGATGATTATGATGATGATTATGATGATGATTATGATGATGATTATGATGATGATTATGATGATGATTATGATGACTATAATGATTACGATTATGATGATGATTATGATGATGACCATGATGACGATTATGTTGATGATTATGATGTTGATTATGATAATGATTATGATGATGACTATGATGCTGATTATGATGACGGTTATGATGATGATTATGATGATGATTATGATAATGATTATGATGATGATTATGATGATGATTATGATGATGATTATGATGATGATTATGATGATGACTATGATGCTGATTATGATGACGGTTATGATGATGATTATGATGATGATTATGATGATGATTATGATGATGATTATGATGACGATTATGGTGACGATTATGAGGACTATTGTGATGATGATTATGATGCTGATTATGATGATGATTATGATGATGATTATGATGACGATTATGATGACGATTATGAGGACTATTATGATGACGATTATGATGACGATTATGATGACGATTATGATGACGATTATGATGACGATTATGATAATGATTATGATGATGACTATGATGCTGATTATGATGACGGTTATGATGATGATTATGATGATGATTATGATAATGATTATGATGATGATTACGATGATCATTATGATGATGATTATGATGATCATTATGATGATGATAATGATGACGATTATGATGACGACTATGATGACGATTATGATAATGACTATGAAGACTATAATGATGTCGATTATGATGACTATTATGATTACGATTATGAGGTCTATTATGATGATGACCATGATGACGATTATGTTGATGATTATGATGTTGATTATGATAATGATTATGATGATGATTATGATGATGATTATGATGATGACTATGATGCTGATTATGATGACGGTTATGATGATGATTATGATGATGATTATGATGATGATTATGATGATGATTATGATGACGATTATGGTGACGATTATGAGGACTATTGTGATGATGATTATGATGATGATTATGATGATGATTATGATGATGATTATGATGACTATAATGATGACGATTATGATGACTATTATGATGACTATTATGATGATGATTATGATGAGTCTGATGACTATAAAGACGACGATTATGAGGACTATTATGATGATGACAATGATGATCATTATGATGATGATTATGATGATGATTATGATGATGATTATGATGATGATTATGATGATTATGATGACGATTATGATGACTATAATGATGACGATTATGATGACTATTATGATGATGATTATGATGACTAGTATGATGATGACCATGATGACGATTATGTTGATGATTATGATGTTGATTATGATGACGGTTATGATGACGATTATGATGACGATTATGATGACGATTATGATGACGATTATGATGATGATTATGATGATGACTATGATGCTGATTATGATGACGGTTATGATGATGATTATGATGATGATTATGATAATGATTATGATGATGATTATGATGATGATTATGATGATGATTATGATGATGATTATGATGATGATTATGATGATTATGATGACGATTATGATGACTATAATGATGACGATTATGATGACTATTATGATGATGATTATGATGACTAGTATGATGATGACCATGATGACGATTATGTTGATGATTATGATGTTGATTATGATGACGGTTATGATGATGATTATGATGATGATTATGATAATGATTATGATGATGATTATGATGATGATTACGATGATCATTATGATGATGATTATGATGATCATTATGATGATGATTATGATGACGATTATGATGACGACTATGATGACGATTATGATAATGACTATGATGCTGATTATGATGACGGTTATGATGATGATTATGATGATGATTATGATAATGATTATGATGATGATTATGATGATGATTATGATGATGATTATGATGTTGATTATGATAATGATTATGATGATGACTATGATGCTGATTATGATGACGGTTATGATGATGATTATGATGATGATTATGATAATGATTATGATGATGATTACGATGATCATTATGATGATGATTATGATGATCATTATGATGATGATTATGATGACGATTATGATGACGACTATGATGACGATTATGATAATGACTATGAAGACTATAATGATGTCGATTATGATGACTATTATGATGATTATGATGACGATTATGATGATAACCATGATGACTATTATGATGTTGATTATGATGATGATCAGTATGATGATTATAATGATGATTATGATGATGATTATGATGATGATTATGATGGTGATTATGATGACTATAATGATTACGATTATGAGGTCTATTATGATGATGACCATGATGACGATTATGTTGATGATTATGATGTTGATTATGATAATGATTATGATGATGATTATGATGATGATTATGATGATGACTATGATGCTGATTATGATGACGGTTATGATGATGATTATGATGATGATTATGATGATGATTATGATGATGATTATGATGACGATTATGGTGACGATTATGAGGACTATTGTGATGATGATTATGATGATGATTATGATGACTAGTATGATGATGACCATGATGACGATTATGTTGATGATTATGATGTTGATTATGATGACGGTTATGATGATGATTATGATGATGATTATGATAATGATTATGATGATGATTATGATGATGATTACGATGATCATTATGATGATGATTATGATGATCATTATGATGATGATTATGATGACGATTATGATGACGACTATGATGACGATTATGATAATGACTATGATGCTGATTATGATGACGGTTATGATGATGATTATGATGATGATTATGATAATGATTATGATGATGATTATGATGATGATTATGATGATGATTATGATGTTGATTATGATAATGATTATGATGATGACTATGATGCTGATTATGATGACGGTTATGATGATGATTATGATGATGATTATGATAATGATTATGATGATGATTACGATGATCATTATGATGATGATTATGATGATCATTATGATGATGATTATGATGACGATTATGATGACGACTATGATGACGATTATGATAATGACTATGAAGACTATAATGATGTCGATTATGATGACTATTATGATTACGATTATGAGGTCTATTATGATGATGACCATGATGACGATTATGTTGATGATTATGATGTTGATTATGATAATGATTATGATGATGATTATGATGATGATTATGATGATGACTATGATGCTGATTATGATGACGGTTATGATGATGATTATGATGATGATTATGATGATGATTATGATGATGATTATGATGACGATTATGGTGACGATTATGAGGACTATTGTGATGATGATTATGATGATGATTATGATGATGATTATGATGATGATTATGATGACTATAATGATGACGATTATGATGACTATTATGATGACTATTATGATGATGATTATGATGAGTCTGATGACTATAAAGACGACGATTATGAGGACTATTATGATGATGACAATGATGATCATTATGATGATGATTATGATGATGATTATGATGATGATTATGATGATGATTATGATGATTATGATGACGATTATGATGACTATAATGATGACGATTATGATGACTATTATGATGATGATTATGATGACTAGTATGATGATGACCATGATGACGATTATGTTGATGATTATGATGTTGATTATGATGACGGTTATGATGACGATTATGATGACGATTATGATGACGATTATGATGACGATTATGATGATGAGTATGATGATGATTATGATGATGATTACGATGATAATTATGATGATGATCATGATGATCATTATGATGATGATTATGATGATGATTATGATTATGATTACGACGTCTATAATGATGCCGATTATGATGACTATTATGATGATGACTATGATGACGATTATGATGATGATTATGATGACTATTATGATGACGATTATGAGGACTATTATGATGATGACCATGATGACGATTATGTTGATGATTATGATGTTGATTATGATGATGATTATGATGATGACTATGATGCTGATTATGATGACGGTTATGATGATGATTATGATGATGATTATGATGATCATTATGATTATGATTATGACGATGATTATGATGATGATTATGATGATGATTATGATGACGGTTATGATGATGATTATGATGATGATTATGATGACGATTATGAGGACTATTATGATGATGACTATGATAATGATTATTATGACTATAATGATGACGATTATGATGACTATTATGATGACTATTATGATGATGATTATGATGAGTCTGATGACTATAAAGACGACGATTATGAGGACTATTATGATGATGACAATGATGATCATTATGATGATGATTATGATGATGATTATGATGATGATTATGATGATGATTGTGATGATGATTATGATGATGATTATGATGACGGTTATGATGATGATTATGATGATGATTATGATGATGATTATGATGATGACTATGATGATGATTATGATGACCATGATGACGATTATGATGATGATTATGATGATGATTATGATGACTATTATGACTGTTACTATGATGCTGATTACGTTGACGGTTATGATGATGATTATGATTATGATCATGATGATGATTATGATGATTATTATGATGATGATTATGATGACGATTATGAAGACGATTATGATGACGATTATGATGATGATTATGATGATGACTATGACGATGATTATGACGACGATTATGATGATGATTATGATGATGATTATGATGATGATTATGATGATGATTATGATGACTATAGTGATGACGATTGTGATGACTATTATGATGATGACTATGATGACGATTATGATAATGATTATGATGATAATTATGATGACGGTTATGATGATGATTATGCTGATGATTATGATGACTATTATGATGATTATGATGACGATTATGATGATGATTATGATGATGATTATGATGACTATAATGATGATGACTATGATGATGATTATGATGATGACTACGATGATGATTACGATGACGATTATGATGATGACTATGATGATGATTATGCTCATGATTACGATGATGATTATGGTGAATATTATGATCATGATTATGATGATGATTATGATGATGATTATGATGATGATTATGATGATGACTATGATGACGATTATGGTAATGATTATGATGACGGTTATGATGATGATTATGATGATGATTATGATGATGATTATGATGATGATTATGATGATGATTATGATGATGATTATGATGATGATTATGATGACTATAATGATGACGATTATGATGAGTATTATGATGATGATTATGATGACGGTTATGATGATGATTATGAGGACTATTATGATGATGACTATGATAATGATTATGATGACGATTATGATGATGATTATGATGATGATTATGATGACTATTATGACTATGACTATGATGCTGATTACGTTGACGGTTATGATGATGATTATGATTATGATTATGATGATGATTATGATGATGATTAGGATGATGATTATGATGATGATTATGATGACGATTATGATGACGATTATGATGACGATTATGATGACTATTATGATGATTATGATGACGATTATGATGACGATTATGATGACGATTATGATGATGATTATGATGATGATTATGATGATGACTGTGATGCTGATTATGATGACGGTTATGATGATGATTATGATGATGATTATGATGATGATTATGATAATGATTATGATGATGATTATGATGATGATTATGATGACGATTATGATGACGATTATGATGATGATTATGATGATGATTATGATGATGATTAAGATGATGATTATGATGATGATTATGATGACTATAATGATGTAGATTATGATGACTATTATGATGATTATGATGACGGTTATGATGATGATTATGACGATGATGATGATGATGATTATGATGATGATTATGATGATGATTATAATGATGATTATGATAATGATTATGAGGACTATTATGATGATGATTATGATGACGGTTATGATGATGATTATGATGATGATTATGACGATGATTATGATGATGATTATGATAATGATTATGATGGTGATTATGATGATGATTATGATTATGATGATGATGATGATTATGATGATGATTATGATGATGATTAAGATGATGATTATGATGATGATTATGATGACTATAATGATGTAGATTATGATGACTATTATGATGATTATGATGACGGTTATGATGATGAATATGACGATGATTATGATGATGATTATGATGATGATTATGATGATGATTATAATGATGATTATGATAATGATTATGATGATGATTATGATGATGATTAAGATGATGATTATGATGATGATTATGATGACGGTTATGATGATGATTATGACGATGATTATGATGATGATTATGATGATGATTATGATGATGATTATAATGATGATTATGATAATGATTATGATGATAATTATGATGACGGTTATGATGATGATTATGATGATGATTATGATGATGATTATGATGATGATCATAATGATGATTATGATGATGATTATGATGATGATTATGATGACTATAATGATGACGATTATGATGACTATCATAATGATGACTATGATGACGATTATGATAATGATTATGATGATAATTATGATGACGGTTATGATGATGATTATGATGACGATTATGATAATGATTATGATGATGATTATGATGAATATTATGATGATGATTATGATGATGATTATGATGATGATTATGATGATGATTATGATGATGATTATGATGATGATTATGATGATGATTATGATGATGATTATGATGATGATTATGATGATGATTATGATGATGACTATGATGATGATTATGATGATGATTATGATGACGATTATGAGGACTATTATGATGATGACTATGATGATGATTATGATGATGACTACGATGATGATTACGATGACGATTATGATGATGACTATGATGATGATTATGCTCATGATTACGATGATGATTACGGTGAATATTATGATCATGATTATGATGATGATTATGATGATGATTATGATGATGATTATGATGACGATTATGATGACGATTATGATGACGATTATGATGACTATTATGATGATTATGATGACGATTATGATGACGATTATGATGACGATTATGATGATGATTATGATGATGATTATGATGAATATTATGATGATGATTATGTTAATGTATATGATGATGATTATGATGATGATTTTGATGACGATTATGATGATGATAATGATGACTATAATGATGTCGATTATGATGACTATTATGATGATTATGATGACGATTATGATGATGATTATGATGACTATAATGATGACGATTGTGAGGACTATTATGATGACGACAATGATGATGATTATGATGACGGTTATGATAATGATTATGATAATGATTACGATGATGACTGTGATGATGAATATGATGATGATTCTGATGATGATTATGATGATGATTATGATGATTATAATGATGACGATTATGATGACTATTATGATCATGATTATGATGATTCTGATCACTATAAAGACGACGATTATGAGGACTATTATGATGATGACAATGATGATGATTATGATGATGATTATGATGCTGATTATGATGATGATTATGATGATGATTGTGATGATGATTATGATGATGATTATGTTGATGATTATGATGTTGATTATGATGATGATTATGATGATGACTATGATGCTGATTATGATGACGGTTATGATGATGATTATGATGATGATTATGATGATCATTATGATTATGATTATGACGATGATTATGATGATGATTATGATGATGATTATGATGACGGTTATGATGATAATTATGATGATGATTATGATGACGATTATGAGGACTATTATGATGATGACTATGATAATGATTATTATGACTATAATGATGACGATTATGATGACTAATATGATGACTATTATGATGACTATTATGATGATGATTATGATGAGTCTGATGACTATAAAGACGACGATTATGAGGACTATTATGATGATGACAATGATGATCATTATGATGATGATTATGATCATGATTATGATGATGATTATGATGATGATTGTGATGATGATTATGATGATGATCATGATGATGATTATGATGATGATTATGATGATGATTATGATGATGATTATGATGATGACTATGATGATGATTATGATGACCATGATGACGATTATGATGATGATTATGATGACGATTATGATGACTATTATGACTGTTACTATGATGCTGATTACGTTGACGGTTATGATGATGATTATGATTATGATTATGATGATGATTATGATGATGATTATGATGATGATTATGATGATGATTATGATGATGATTATGATGATGATTATGATGATGATTATGATAACTATAATGATGACGATTGTGATGACTATTATGATGATGACTATGATGACGATTATGATAATGATTATGATGATAATTATGATGACGGTTATGATGATGATTATGATGATGATTATGATGATGATTATGATGATGATTGTGATGATGATTATGATGATGATCATGATGATGATTATGATGATGATTATGATGATGATTATGATGATGATTATGATGCTGAATATGATGATGATTATGATGATGATTATGATGACTGTTACGATGATGACTATGATGCTGATTATGATGACGGTTATGATGATGATTATGATGATGATTATGATGACGATTATGATGATGACTATGATGCTGATGATGATGACGGTTATGGTGATGATTATGATGATGATTATGATGATTATGATGACGATGATGATGACGATTATGATGACGATTATGATGACCATTATGATGATGATTATGATGAGTCTGATGACTATAAAGACGACGATTATGAGGACTATTATGATGATGACAATGATGATCATTATGATGATGATTATGATGATGATTATGATGATGATTGTGATGATGATTATGATGATGATCATGATGATGATTATGATGATGATTATGATGATGATTATGATGATGACTATGATGATGATTATGATGACCATGATGACGATTATGATGATGATTATGATGATGATTATGATGACTATTATGACTGTGACTATGATGCTGATTACGTCGACGGATATGATGATGATTATGATTATGATTATGATGATGATTATGATGATGACTATGATGATCATTATGATGATGATTATGATGATCATTATGATGATGATTATGATGATGATTATGATGATGATTATGATGATGATTATGATGACGGTTATGATGATGATTATGATGATGACTATGATGATGATTATGACGATGATTATGATGATGATTATGATGATGATTATGATGATGATTATGATGATGATTATGATGACTATAATGATGACGATTGTGATGACTATTATGATGATGACTATGATGACGATTATGATAATGATTATGATGATAATTATGATGACGGTTATGATGATGATTATGATGATGATTATGATGATGATTATGATGATGACAATGATGATGATTATGATGATGATTATGATGATGAGTATGATGATGATTATGATGACGATTATGATGACCATCATGATGATGACTATGATGACGATTATGATAATGATTATGATGATAATTATGATGACGGTTATGATGATGATTATGATGACGATTATGATAATGATTATGATGATGATTATGATGATGATTATGATGATGATTATGATGATGATTATAATGACTATAATGATGTCGATTATGATGACTATTATGATGATTATGATGACGATTATGATGATGATTATGATGATGATTATGATGACTATAATGATGTCGATTATGATGACTATTATGATGATTATGATGACGATTATGATGATAACCATGATGACTATTATGATGTTGATTATGATGATGATCAGTATGATGATTATGATGATGATTATGATGATGATTATGATGATGATTATGATGATGATTATGATGATGATTATGATGACTATAATGATTACGATTATGAGGTCTATTATGATGATGACCATGATGACGATTATGTTGATGATTATGATGTTGATTATGATAATGATTATGATGATGACTATGATGCTGATTATGATGACGGTTATGATGATGATTATGATGATGATTATGATAATGATTATGATGATGATTATGATGATGATTATGATGATGATTATGATGATGATTATGATGATGATTATGATGATGACTATGATGCTGATTATGATGACGGTTATGATGATGATTATGATGATGATTATGATGATGATTATGATGATGATTATGATGACGATTATGGTGACGATTATGAGGACTATTGTGATGATGATTATGATGACGATTATGATGACGATTATGATGACGATTATGATGACGATTATGATGATGATTATGATGATGACTATGATGCTGATTATGATGACGGTTATGATGATGATTATGATGATGATTATGATAATGATTATGATGATGATTATGATGATGATTATGATGATGATTATGATGGTGATTATGATGATAATTATGATGATGATTATGATGATGGTTATGATGACTATAATGATGACGATTATGATGACGATTATGATGACGATTATGATGACGATTATGATGACGATTATGATGATGATTATGATGATGACTATGATGCTGATTATGATGACGGTTATGATGATGATTATGATGATGATTATGATAATGATTATGATGATGATTATGATGATGATTATGATGATGATTATGATGATGATTATGATGATGATTATGATGATTATGATGACGATTATGATGACTATAATGATGACGATTATGATGACTATTATGATGATGATTATGATGACTAGTATGATGATGACCATGATGCCGATTATGTTGATGATTATGATGTTGATTATGATGACGGTTATGATGATGATTATGATGATGATTATGATAATGATTATGATGATGATTATGATGATGATTACGATGATCATTATGATGATGATTATGATGATCATTATGATGATGATTATGATGACGATTATGATGACGACTATGATTACGATTATGATAATGACTATGATGCTGATTATGATGACGGTTATGATGATGATTATGATGATGATTATGATAATGATTATGATGATGATTATGATGATGATTATGATGATGATTATGATGTTGATTATGATAATGATTATGATGATGACTATGATGCTGATTATGATGACGGTTATGATGATGATTATGATGTTGATTATGATAATGATTATGATGATGATTACGATGATCATTATGATGATGATTATGATGATCATTATGATGATGATTATGATGACGATTATGATGACGACTATGATGACGATTATGATAATGACTATGAAGACTATAATGATGTCGATTATGATGACTATTATGATGATTATGATGACGATTATGATGATAACCATGATGACTATTATGATGTTGATTATGATGATGATCAGTATGATGATTATAATGATGATTATGATGATGATTATGATGATGATTATGATGGTGATTATGATGGTGATTATGATGACTATAATGATTACGATTATGAGGTCTATTATGATGATGACCATGATGACGATTATGTTGATGATTATGATGTTGATTATGATAATGATTATGATGATGATTATGATGATGATTGTGATGATGACTATGATGCTGATTATGATGACGGTTATGATGATGATTATGATGATGATTATGATGATGATTATGATGATGATTATGATGACGATTATGGTGACGATTATGAGGACTATTGTGGTGATGATTATGATGATGATTATGATGACTAGTATGATGATGACCATGATGACGATTATGTTGATGATTATGATGTTGATTATGATGACGGTTATGATGATGATTATGATGATGATTATGATAATGATTATGATGATGATTATGATGATGATTACGATGATCATTATGATGATGATTATGATGATCATTATGATGATGATTATGATGACGATTATGATGACGACTATGATGACGATTATGATAATGACTATGATGCTGATTATGATGACGGTTATGATGATGATTATGATGATGATTATGATAATGATTATGATGATGATTATGATGATGATTATGATGATGATTATGATGATGACTATGATGCTGATTATGATGACGGTTATGATGATGATTATGATGATGATTATGATGATGATTATGATGATGATTATGATGACGATTATGGTGACGATTATGAGGACTATTGTGATGATGATTATGATGATGATTATGATGATGATTATGATGATGATTATGATGACTATAATGATGACGATTATGATGACTATTATGATGACTATTATGATGATGATTATGATGAGTCTGATGACTATGAAGACGACGATTATGAGGACTATTATGATGATGACAATGATGATCATTATGATGATGATTATGATGATGATTATGATGATGATTATGATGATGATTATGATGATTATGATGACGATTATGATGACTATAATGATGACGATTATGATGACTATTATGATGATGATTATGATGACTAGTATGATGATGACCATGATGACGATTATGCTGATGATTATGATGTTGATTATGATGACGGTTATGAAGACGATTATGATGACGATTATGATGACGATTATGATGACGATTATGATGATGAGTATGATGATGATTATGATGATGATTACGATGATAATTATGATGATGATCATGATGATCATTATGATGATGATTATGATGATGATTATGATTATGATTACGACGTCTATAATGATGCCGATTATGATGACTATTATGATGATGACTATGATGACGATTATGATGATGATTATGATGACTATAATGATGACGATTATGAGGACTATTATGATGATGACCATGATGACGATTATGTTGGTGATTATGATGTTGATTATGATGATGATTATGATGATGACTATGATGCTGATTATGATGACGGTTATGATGATGATTATGATGATGATTATGATGATCATTATGATTATGATTATGACGATGATTATGATGATGATTATGATGATGATTATGATGACGGTTATGATGATGATTATGATGATGATTATGATGACGATTATGAGGACTATTATGATGATGACTATGATAATGATTATTATGACTATAATGATGACGATTATGATGACTATTATGATGACTATTATGATGATGATTATGATGAGTCTGATGACTATAAAGACGACGATTATGAGGACTATTATGATGATGACAATGATGATCATTATGATGATGATTATGATGATGATTATGATGATGATTATGATGATTATAATGATGACGATTATGATGACTATTATGATGATGATTATGATGATTCTGATCACTATAAAGACGACGATTTCGAGGACTATTATGATGATGACAATGATGATGATTATGATGATGATTATGATGCTGATTATGATGATGATTATGATGATGATTGTGATGATGATTATGATGATGATTATGTTGATGATTATGATGTTGATTATGATGATGATTATGATGATGACTATGATGCTGATTATGATGACGGTTATGATGATGATTATGATGATGATTATGATGATCATTATGATTATGATTATGACGATGATTATGATGATGATTATGATGATGATTATGATGACGGTTATGATGATAATTATGATGATGATTATGATGACGATTATGAGGACTATTATGATGATGACTATGATAATGATTATTATGACTATAATGATGACGATTATGATGACTATTATGATGACTATTATGATGATGATTATGATGAGTCTGATGACTATAAAGACGACGATTATGAGGACTATTATGATGATGACAATGATGATCATTATGATGATGATTATGATGATGATTATGATGATGATTATGATGATGATTGTGATGATGATTATGATGATGATTATGATGACGGTTATGATGATGATTATGATGATGATTATGATGACGATTATGAGGACTATTATGATGATGACTATGATAATGATTATTATGACTATAATGATGACGATTATGATGACTATTATGATGACTATTATGATGACTATTATGATGATGATTATGATGAGTCTGATGACTATAAAGACGACGATTATGAGGACTATTATGATGATGACAATGATGATCATTATGATGATGATTATGATCATGATTATGATGATGATTATGATGATGATTGTGATGATGATTATGATGATGATCATGATGATGATTATGATGATGATTATGATGATGATTATGATGATGATTATGATGATGACTATGATGATGATTATGATGACCATGATGACGATTATGATGATGATTATGATGACGATTGTGATTACTATTATGATGATGACTATGATGATTATTATGATAATGATTATGATGATAATTATGATGACGGTTATGATGATGATTATGATGATGATTATGATGATGATTATGATGATGATTGTGATGATGATTATGATGATGATTATGATAATGATTATGATGATGATTACGATGATCATTATGATGATGATTATGATGATCATTATGATGATGATTATGATGACGATTATGATGACGACTATGATGACGATTATGATAATGACTATGAAGACTATAATGATGTCGATTATGATGACTATTATGATGATTATGATGACGATTATGATGATGACCATGATGACGATTATGTTGATGATTATGATGTTGATTATGATAATGATTATGATGATGACTATGATGCTGATTATGATGACGGTTATTATGATGATTATGATGATGATTATGATAATGATTATGATGATGATTATGATGATGATTATGATGATGATTATGATGATGATTATGATGATGACTATGATGCTGATTATGATGACGGTTATGATGATGATTATGATGATGATTATGATGATGATTATGATGATGATTATGATGACGATTATGGTGACGATTATGAGGACTATTGTGATGATGATTATGATGCTGATTATGATGATGATTATGATGATGATTATGATGACGATTATGATGACGATTATGAGGACTATTATGATGACGATTATGATGACGATTATGATGACGATTATGATGACGATTATGAAGACGATTATGATGACGATTATGAGGACTATTATGATGACGATTATGATGACGATTATGATGACGATTATGATGACGATTATGAAGACGATTATGATGATGATTATGATGATGACTCTGATGCTGATTATGATGACGGTTATGATGATGATTATGACGATGATTATGATGATGATTATGATGATGATTATGATGATGATTATGATGATGATTATGATGATGGTTATGATGACTATAATGATGACGATTATGATGACGATTATGATGACGATTATGATGACGATTATGATGACGATTATGATGATGATTATGATGATGACTATGATGCTGATTATGATGACGGTTATGATGATGATTATGATGATGATTATGATAATGATTATGATGATGATTATGATGATGATTATGATGATGATTATGATGATGATTATGATGATGATTATGATGATTATGATGACGATTATGATGACTATAATGATGACGATTATGATGACTATTATGATGATGATTATGATGACTAGTATGATGATGACCATGATGCCGATTATGTTGATGATTATGATGTTGATTATGATGACGGTTATGATGATGATTATGATGATGATTATGATAATGATTATGATGATGATTATGATGATGATTACGATGATCATTATGATGATGATTATGATGATGATTATGATGACTATTATGACTATGACTATGATGCTGATTACGTTGACGGTTATGATGATGATTATGATTATGATTATGATGATGATTGTGATGATGATTAGGATGATGATTATGATGATGATTATGATGACGATTATGATGACGATTATGATGACGATTATGATGACTATTATGATGATTATGATGATGATTATGATGATGATTATGATGGTGATTATGATGATGATTATGATAATGATTATGATGATGATTATGATGATGATTATGATGATGATTATGATGATTATGATGACGATTATGATCACTATAATGATGACGATTATGATGACTATTATGATGATGATTATGATGACTAGTATGATGATGACCATGATGCCGATTATGTTGATGATTATGATGTTGATTATGATGACGGTTATGATGATGATTATGATGATGATTATGATAATGATTATGATGATGATTATGATGATGATTATGATGATGATTATGATAATGATTATGATGATAATTATGATGACGGTTATGATGATGATTATGATGATGATTATGATGATGATTATGATGATGATTGTGATGATGATTATGATGATGATTATGATGACGGTTATGATGATGATTATGATGATGATTATGATGATGACTATGATGATGATTATGACGATGATTATGATGATGATTATGATGACGATTATGATGACCATCATGATGATGACTATGATGACGATTATGATAATGATTATGATGATAATTATGATGACGGTTATGATGATGATTATGATGACGATTATGATAATGATTATGATGATGATTATGATGATGATTATGATGATGATTATGATGATGATTATGATGACTATAATGATGTCGATTATGATGACTATTATGATGATTATGATGACGATTATGATGATGATTATGATGATGATTATGATGACTATAATGATGTCGATTATGATGACTATTATGATGATTATGATGACGATTATGATGATGATTATGATGACGATTATGATGACGATTATGATGACGATTATGATGACGATTATGATGATGATTATGATGATGACTATGATACTGATTATGATGACGGTTATGATGATGATTATGATGATGATTATGATAATGATTATGATGATGATTATGATGATGATTATGATGATGATTATGATGATGATTATGATGATGATTATGATGATGACTATGATGCTGATTATGATGACGGTTATGATGATGATTATGATGATGATTATGATGATGATTATGATGATGATTATGATGACGATTATGGTGACGATTATGAGGACTATTGTGATGATGATTATGATGCTGATTATGATGATGATTATGATGATGATTATGATGACGATTATGATGACGATTATGAGGACTATTATGATGACGATTATGATGACGATTATGATGACGATTATGATGACGATTATGAAGACGATTATGATGACGATTATGAGGACTATTATGATGACGATTATGATGACGATTATGATGACGATTATGATGACGATTATGAAGACGATTATGATGATGATTATGATGATGACTCTGATGCTGATTATGATGACGGTTATGATGATGATTATGATGATGATTATGATGATGATTATGATGATGATTATGATGATGATTATGATGATGATTATGATGATGGTTATGATGACTATAATGATGACGATTATGATGACGATTATGATGACGATTATGATGACGATTATGATGACGATTATGATGATGATTATGATGATGACTATGATGCTGATTATGATGACGGTTATGATGATGATTATGATGATGATTATGATAATGATTATGATGATGATTATGATGATGATTATGATGATGATTATGATGATGATTATGATGATGATTATGATGATTATGATGACGATTATGATGACTATAATGATGACGATTATGATGACTATTATGATGATGATTATGATGACTAGTATGATGATGACCATGATGCCGATTATGTTGATGATTATGATGTTGATTATGATGACGGTTATGATGATGATTATGATGATGATTATGATAATGATTATGATGATGATTATGATGATGATTACGATGATCATTATGATGATGATTATGATGATGATTATGATGACTATTATGACTATGACTATGATGCTGATTACGTTGACGGTTATGATGATGATTATGATTATGATTATGATGATGATTGTGATGATGATTAGGATGATGATTATGATGATGATTATGATGACGATTATGATGACGATTATGATGACGATTATGATGACTATTATGATGATTATGATGATGATTATGATGATGATTATGATGGTGATTATGATGATGATTATGATAATGATTATGATGATGATTATGATGATGATTATGATGATGATTATGATGATTATGATGACGATTATGATCACTATAATGATGACGATTATGATGACTATTATGATGATGATTATGATGACTAGTATGATGATGACCATGATGCCGATTATGTTGATGATTATGATGTTGATTATGATGACGGTTATGATGATGATTATGATGATGATTATGATAATGATTATGATGATGATTATGATGATGATTATGATGATGATTATGATAATGATTATGATGATAATTATGATGACGGTTATGATGATGATTATGATGATGATTATGATGATGATTATGATGATGATTGTGATGATGATTATGATGATGATTATGATGACGGTTATGATGATGATTATGATGATGATTATGATGATGACTATGATGATGATTATGACGATGATTATGATGATGATTATGATGACGATTATGATGACCATCATGATGATGACTATGATGACGATTATGATAATGATTATGATGATAATTATGATGACGGTTATGATGATGATTATGATGACGATTATGATAATGATTATGATGATGATTATGATGATGATTATGATGATGATTATGATGATGATTATGATGACTATAATGATGTCGATTATGATGACTATTATGATGATTATGATGACGATTATGATGATGATTATGATGATGATTATGATGACTATAATGATGTCGATTATGATGACTATTATGATGATTATGATGACGATTATGATGATGATTATGATGACGATTATGATGACGATTATGATGACGATTATGATGACGATTATGATGATGATTATGATGATGACTATGATACTGATTATGATGACGGTTATGATGATGATTATGATGATGATTATGATAATGATTATGATGATGATTATGATGATGATTATGATGATGATTATGATGATGATTATGATGATGATTATGATGATTATGATGACGATTATGATGACTATAATGATGACGATTATGATGACTATTATGATGATGATTATGATGACTAGTATGATGATGACCATGATGCCGATTATGTTGATGATTATGATGTTGATTATGATGACGGTTATGATGATGATTATGATGATGATTATGATAATGATTATGATGATGATTATGATGATGATTACGATGATCATTATGATGATGATTATGATGATCATTATGATGATGATTATGATGACGATTATGATGACGACTATGATTACGATTATGATAATGACTATGATGCTGATTATGATGACGGTTATGATGATGATTATGATGATGATTATGATAATGATTATGATGATGATTATGATGATGATTATGATGATGATTATGATGATGATTATGATGTTGATTATGATAATGATTATGATGATGATTATGATGATGATTATGATGATGATTATGATGATGATTATGATGATGATTATGATGATGACTATGATGCTGATTATGATGACGGTTATGATGATGATTATGATGATGATTATGATGATGATTATGATGATGATTATGATGATGATTATGATGACGATTATGGTGACGATTATGAGGACTATTGTGATGATGATTATGATGCTGATTATGATGATGATTATGATGATGATTATGATGACGATTATGATGACGATTATGAGGACTATTATGATGACGATTATGATGACGATTATGATGACGATTATGATGACGATTATGAAGACGATTATGATGATGATTATGATGATGACTCTGATGCTGATTATGATGACGGTTATGATGATGATTATGATGATGATTATGATGATGATTATGATGATGATTATGATGATGATTATGATGATGATTATGATGACGGTTATGATGATGATTATGATAATGATTATCATGACTATTATGACTATGACTATGATGCTGATTACGTTGACTTTTATGATGATGATTATGATTATGATTATGATGATGATTATGATGATTATTATGATGATGATTATGATGATGATTATGATGGTGATTATGATGATAATTATGATGATGATTATGATGATGGTTATGATGACTATAATAATGACGATTATGATGACGATTATAATGACGATTATGATGACGATTATGATGACGATTATGATGATGATTATGATGATGACTATGATGCTGATTATGATGACGGTTATGATGATGATTATGATGATGATTATGATAATGATTATGATGATGATTATGATGATGATTATGATGATGATTATGATGATGATTATGATGATGATTATGATGATTATGATGACGATTATGATGACTATAATGATGACGATTATGATGACTATTATGATGATGATTATGATGACTAGTATGATGATGACCATGATGCCGATTATGTTGATGATTATGATGTTGATTATGATGACGGTTATGATGATGATTATGATGATGATTATGATAATGATTATGATGATGGTTATGATGATGATTACGATGATCATTATGATGATGATTATGATGATGATTATGATGACTATTATGACTATGACTATGATGCTGATTACGTTGACGGTTATGATGATGATTATGATTATGATTATGATGATGATTATGATGATGATTAGGATGATGATTATGATGATGATTATGATGACGATTATGATGACGATTATGATGACGATTATGATGACTATTATGATGATTATGATGACGATTATGATGACGATTATGATGACGATTATGATGATGATTATGATGATGATTATGATGATGACTGTGATGCTGATTATGATGACGATTATGATAATGACTATGATGCTGATTATGATGACGGTTATGATGATGATTATGATGATGATTATGATAATGATTATGATGATGATTATGATGATGATTATGATGATGATTATGATGTTGATTATGATAATGATTATGATGATGACTATGATGCTGATTATGATGACGGTTATGATGATGATTATGATGATGATTATGATAATGATTATGATGATGATTACGATGATCATTATGATGATGATTATGATGATCATTATGATGATGATTATGATGACGATTATGATGACGACTATGATGACGATTATGATAATGACTATGAAGACTATAATGATGTCGATTATGATGACTATTATGATGATTATGATGACGATTATGATGATAACCATGATGACTATTATGATGTTGATTATGATGATGATCAGTATGATGATTATAATGATGATTATGATGATGATTATGATGATGATTATGATGGTGATTATGATGACTATAATGATTACGATTATGAGGTCTATTATGATGATGACCATGATGACGATTATGTTGATGATTATGATGTTGATTATGATGACTATTATGACTGTTACTATGATGCTGATTACGTTGACGGTTATGATGATGATTATGATTATGATTATGATGATGATTATGATGATTATTATGATGATGATTATGATGATGATTATGATGACTATTATGATGATGATTATGATGATGATTATGATGATGATTATGATGACGGTTATGATGATGATTATGATGATGATTATGATGACGGTTATGATGATGATTATGATGATGATTATGATGATGACTATGATGATGATTATGACGACGATTATGATGATGATTATGATGATGATTATGATGATGATTATGATGATGATTACGATGATGATTATGATGACTATAATGATGACGACTATGATGACTATTATGATGATGATTATGCTGACGGTTATGATGATGATTATGATGATGATTATGATGATGATTGTGATGATGATTGTGATGATGATTATGATGATGATCATGATGATGATTATGATGATGATTATGATGATGATTATGATGATGATTATGATGATGACTATGATGATGATTATGATGACCATGATGACGATTATGATGATGATTATGATGACGATTATGATGACTATTATGACTGTTACTATGATGCTGATTACGTTGACGGTTATGATGATGATTATGATTATGATTATGATGATGATTATGATGATTATTATGATGATGATTATGATGATGATTATGATGACGATTATGATGATGATTATGATGACGATTATGATGACGATTATGATGACGATTATGATGACGATTATGAAGACGATTATGATGATGATTATGATGATGACTCTGATGCTGATTATGATGACGGTTACGATGATGATTATGATGATGATTATGATAATGATTATGATGATGATTATGATGATGATTATGATGATGATTATGATGATGATTATGATGATGATTATGATGATGATTATGATGATGATTACGATGATGATTATGATGACTATAATGATGACGATTATGATGACTATTATGATGATGATTATGATGACGGTTATGATGATGATTATGATGATGATTATGACAATGATTATGATGATGATTATGATAATGATTATGATGATGATTATGATGATGATTATGATGATGATTATGATTATGATTATGATGATGATTCTGATGATGATTATGATGATGATTATGATGATGATTATGATGACGGTTATGATGAGGATTATGATGATGATTATGATGACGGTTATGATGATGATTATGATGATGATTATGATGATGACTATGATGATGATTATGACGACGATTATGATGATGATTATGATGATGATTATGATGATGATTATGATGATGATTATGATGACTATAGTGATGACTATAGTGATGACGATTGTGATGACTATTATGATGATGACTATGATGACGATTATGATAATGATTATGATGATAATTATGATGACGGTTATGATGATGATTATGATGATGATTATGATGATGATTATGATGATGACAATGATGATGATTATGATGATGATTATGATGATGAGTATGATGATGATTATGATGACGATTATGATGACCATCATGATGATGACTATGATGACGATTATGATAATGATTATGATGATAATTATGATGACGGTTATGATGATGATTATGATGACGATTATGATCATTATTGATTATGATGATGATTATGATGAATATTATGATGATGATTATGATGATGATTATGATGATGATTATGATGATGATTATGATGATGTTTATGATGATGATTATGATGATGACTATGATGATGATTATGATGATGATTATGATGATGATTATGATGATGATTATGATGACTATAATGATGTCGATTATGATGACTATTATGATGATTATGATGACGATTATGATGATGATTATGATGATGATTATGATGACTATAATGATGTAGATTATGATGACGATTATGATGATTATGATGACGGTTACGATGATCATTATGATGATGATTATGATAATCATTATGATGATGATTATGATGATCATTATGATTATGATTATGACGATGATTATGATGATGATTATGATGATGATTATGGTGATGATTATGATGATGATAATGATGATGACTACGATTATGATTGTGATGACGATTATGATGATGATTATGATTACGGTTATGATAATGATTATGATAATGATTATGATGATGACTATGATGATGATTATGACGATGATTATGATGATGACTATGATGATGATTATGATGACCATGATGACGATCATGATGATGATTATGATGATGATTATGATGACTATTATGACTGTGACTATGATGCTGATTACGTTGACGGTTATGATGATGATTATGATTATGATTATGATGATGATTATGATGATTATTATGATGATGATTATGATGATGATTATGATAATGATTATGATGATGATTATGATAAATATTATGATGATGATTATGATGATGACTATGATGATCATTATGATGATGATTATGATGATCATTATGATGATGATTATGATGACGATTATGATGATGACTATGATGACGATTATGAGAATGATTATGATGATGATTATGATGAATATTATGATGATGATTATGATGATATTATGATGATGATTATGATGATGATTATGATGATGATTATGATGATGATTATGATGATGATTATGATGACGGTTATGATGATGATTATGATGATGATTATGATGATGACTATGATGATGATTATGACGATGACAATGATGATCATTATGATGATGATTATGATGATGATTATGATGATGATTGTGATGATGATTATGATGATGATCATGATGATGATTATGATGATGATTATGATGATGATTATGATGATCACTATGATGATGATTATGATGACCATGATGACGATTATGATGATGATTATGATGATGATTATGATGACTATTATGACTGTGACTATGATGCTGATTACGTCGACGGTTATGATGATGATTATGATTATGATTATGATGATGATTATGATGATGACTATGATGATCATTATGATGATGATTATGATGATCATTATGATGATTATTATGATGATGATTATGATGATGATTATGATGATGATTATGATGACGGTTATGATGATGATTATGATGATGATTATGATGATGACTATGATGATGATTATGACGATGATTATGATGATGATTATGATGATGATTATGATGATGATTATGATGATGATTATGATGACTATAATGATGACGATTGTGATGACTATTATGATGATGACTATGATGACGATTATGATAATGATTATGATGATAATTATGATGACGGTTATGATGATGATTATGATGATGATTATGATGATGATTATGATGATGACAATGATGATGATTATGATGATGATTATGATGATGAGTATGATGATGATTATGATGACGATTATGATGACCATCATGATGATGACTATGATGACGATTATGATAATGATTATGATGATAATTATGATGACGGTTATGATGATGATTATGATGACGATTATGATAATGATTATGATGATGATTATGATGATGATTATGATGATGATTATGATGATGATTATGATGACTATAATGATGTCGATTATGATGACTATTATGATGATTATGATGACGATTATGATGATGATTATGATGATGATTATGATGACTATAATGATGTCGATTATGATGACTATTATGATGATTATGATGACGATTATGATGATAACCATGATGACTATTATGATGTTGATTATGATGATGATCAGTATGATGATTATGATGATGATTATGATGATGATTATGATGATGATTATGATGATGATTATGATGACTATAATGATTACGATTATGATGATGATTATGATGATGACCATGATGACGATTATGTTGATGATTATGATGTTGATTATGATAATGATTATGATGATGACTATGATGCTGATTATGATGACGGTTATGATGATGATTATGATGATGATTATGATAATGATTATGATGATGATTATGATGATGATTATGATGATGATTATGATGATGATTATGATGATGACTATGATGCTGATTATGATGACGATTATGATGACGATTATGATGACGATTATGATGACGATTATGATGATGATTATGATGATGACTATGATGCTGATTATGATGACGGTTATGATGATGATTATGATGATGATTATGATAATGATTATGATGATGATTATGATGATGATTATGATGATGATTATGATGATGATTATGATGATGATTATGATGATTATGATGACGATTATGATGACTATAATGATGACGATTATGATGACTATTATGATGATGATTATGATGACTAGTATGATGATGACCATGATGACGATTATGTTGATGATTATGATGTTGATTATGATGACGGTTATGATGATGATTATGATGATGATTATGATAATGATTATGATGATGATTATGATGATGATTACGATGATCATTATGATGATGATTATGATGATCATTATGATGATGATTATGATGACGATTATGATGACGACTATCATGACGATTATGATAATGACTATGATGCTGATTATGATGACGGTTATGATGATGATTATGATGATCATTATGATGATGATTACGATGACGATTATGATGACGATTATGATGACGACTATGATGACGATTATGATAATGACTATGAAGACTATAATGATGTCGATTATGATGACTATTATGATGATTATGATGACGATTATGATGATAACCATGATGACGATTATGTTGATGATTATGATGTTGATTATGATGACGGTTATGATGATGATTATGATGATGATTATGATAATGATTATGATGATGATTATGATGATGATTACGATGATCATTATGATGATGATTATGATGATCATTATGATGATGATTATGATGACGATTATGATGACGACTATGATGACGATTATGATAATGACTATGATGCTGATTATGATGACGGTTATGATGATGATTATGATGATGATTATGATAATGATTATGATGATGATTATGATGATGATTATGATGATGATTATGATGTTGATTATGATAATGATTATGATGATGACTATGATGCTGATTATGATGACGGTTATGATGATGATTATGATGATGATTATGATAATGATTATGATGATGATTACGATGATCATTATGATGATGATTATGATGATCATTATGATGATGATTATGATGACGATTATGATGACGACTATGATGACGATTATGATAATGACTATGAAGACTATAATGATGTCGATTATGATGACTATTATGATGATTATGATGACGATTATGATGATAACCATGATGACTATTATGATGTTGATTATGATGATGATCAGTATGATGATTATAATGATGATTATGATGATGATTATGATGATGATTATGATGGTGATTATGATGACTATAATGATTACGATTATGAGGTCTATTATGATGATGACCATGATGACGATTATGTTGATGATTATGATGTTGATTATGATAATGATTATGATGATGATTATGATGATGATTATGATGATGACTATGATGCTGATTATGATGACGGTTATGATGATGATTATGATGATGATTATGATGATGATTATGATGATGATTATGATGACGATTATGGTGACGATTATGAGGACTATTGTGATGATGATTATGATGATGATTATGATGACTAGTATGATGATGACCATGATGACGATTATGTTGATGATTATGATGTTGATTATGATGACGGTTATGATGATGATTATGATGATGATTATGATAATGATTATGATGATGATTATGATGATGATTACGATGATCATTATGATGATGATTATGATGATCATTATGATGATGATTATGATGACGATTATGATGACGACTATGATGACGATTATGATAATGACTATGATGCTGATTATGATGACGGTTATGATGATGATTATGATGATGATTATGATAATGATTATGATGATGATTATGATGATGATTATGATGATGATTATGATGTTGATTATGATAATGATTATGATGATGACTATGATGCTGATTATGATGACGGTTATGATGATGATTATGATGATGATTATGATAATGATTATGATGATGATTACGATGATCATTATGATGATGATTATGATGATCATCATGATGATGATTATGATGACGATTATGATGACGACTATGATGACGATTATGATAATGACTATGAAGACTATAATGATGTCGATTATGATGACTATTATGATTACGATTATGAGGTCTATTATGATGATGACCATGATGACGATTATGTTGATGATTATGATGTTGATTATGATAATGATTATGATGATGATTATGATGATGATTATGATGATGACTATGATGCTGATTATGATGACGGTTATGATGATGATTATGATGATGATTATGATGATGATTATGATGATGATTATGATGACGATTATGGTGACGATTATGAGGACTATTGTGATGATGATTATGATGATGATTATGATGATGATTATGATGATGATTATGATGACTATAATGATGACGATTATGATGACTATTATGATGACTATTATGATGATGATTATGATGAGTCTGATGACTATAAAGACGACGATTATGAGGACTATTATGATGATGACAATGATGATCATTATGATGATGATTATGATGATGATTATGATGATGATTATGATGATGATTATGATGATTATGATGACGATTATGATGACTATAATGATGACGATTATGATGACTATTATGATGATGATTATGATGACTAGTATGATGATGACCATGATGACGATTATGTTGATTATTATGATGTTGATTATGATGACGGTTATGATGACGATTATGATGACGATTATGATGACGATTATGATGACGATTATGATGATGAGTATGATGATGATTATGATGATGATTATGACAATGATTATGATGATGATTATGATAATGATTATGATGATGATTATGATGATGATTATGATTATGATTATGATGATGATTCTGATGATGATTATGATGATGATTATGATGATGATTATGATGACGGTTATGATGACGGTTATGATGAGGATTATGATGATGATTATGATGACGGTTATGATGATGATTATGATGATGATTATGATGATGACTATGATGATGATTATGACGACGATTATGATGATGATTATGATGATGATTATGATGATGATTATGATGATGATTATGATGATGATTATGATGACTATAATGATGTCGATTATGATGACTATTATGATGATTATGATGATGTTTATGATGATGATTATGATGATCATTATGATTATGATTATGACGATGATTATGATGATGATTATGATGATGATTATGGTGATGATTATGATGATGATAATGATGATGACTACGATTATGATTGTGATGACGATTATGATGATGATTATGATTACGGTTATGATAATGATTATGATAATGATTATGATGATGACTATGATGATGATTATGACGATGATTATGATGATGACTATGATGATGATTATGATGACCATGATGACGATCATGATGATGATTATGATGATGATTATGATGACTATTATGACTGTGACTATGATGCTGATTACGTTGACGGTTATGATGATGATTATGATTATGATTATGATGATGATTATGATGATTATTATGATGATGATTATGATGACGATTATGATAATGATTATGATGATGATTATGATAAATATTATGATGATGATTATGATGATGACTATGATGATCATTATGATGATGATTATGATGATCATTATGATGATGATTATGATGACGATTATGATGATGACTATGATGACGATTATGAGAATGATTATGATGATGATTATGATGAATATTATGATGATGATTATGATGATATTATGATGATGATTATGATTATGATTATGATGATGATTATGATGATGATTATGATGATGATTATGATGACGGTTATGATGATGATTATGATGATGATTATGATGATGACTATGATGATGATTATGACGATGATTATGATGATGATTATGATGATGATTATGATGATGATTATGATGATGATTATGATGATGATTATGATGACGGTTATGATGATGATTATGATGATGATTATGATGACGATTATGAGGACTATTATGATGATGACTATGATAATGATTATTATGACTTTAATGATGACGATTATGATGACTATTATGATGATGATTATGATGAGTCTGATGACTATAAAGACGACGATTATGAGGACTATTATGATGATGACAATGATGATCATTATGATGATGATTATGATGATGATTATGATGATGATTGTGATGATGATTATGATGATGATCATGATGATGATTATGATGATGATTATGATGATGATTATGATGATGACTATGATGATGATTATGATGACCATGATGACGATTATGATGATGATTATGATGATGATTATGATGACTATTATGACTGTGACTATGATGCTGATTACGTCGACGGTTATGATGATGATTATGATTATGATTATGATGATGATTATGATGATGACTATGATGATCATTATGATGATGATTATGATGATCATTATGATGATGATTATGATGATGATTATGATGATGATTATGATGATGATTATGATGACGGTTATGATGATGATTATGATGATGATTATGATGATGACTATGATGATGATTATGACGATGATTATGATGATGATTATGATGATGATTATGATGATGATTATGATGATGATTATGATGACTATAATGATGAGGATTGTGATGACTATTATGATGATGACTATGATGACGATTATGATAATGATTATGATGATAATTATGATGACGGTTATGATGATGATTATGATGATGATTATGATGATGATTATGATGATGACAATGATGATGATTATGATGATGATTATGATGATGAGTATGATGATGATTATGATGACGATTATGATGACCATCATGATGATGACTATGATGACGATTATGATAATGATTATGATGATAATTATGATGACGGTTATGATGATGATTATGATGACGATTATGATAATGATTATGATGATGATTATGATGATGATTATGATGATGATTATGATGATGATTATGATGACTATAATGATGTCGATTATGATGACTATTATGATGATTATGATGACGATTATGATGATGATTATGATGATGATTATGATGACTATAATGATGTCGATTATGATGACTATTATGATGATTATGATGACGATTATGATGATAACCATGATGACTATTATGATGTTGATTATGATGATGATCAGTATGATGATTATGATGATGATTATGATGATGATTATGATGATGATTATGATGATGATTATGATGACTATAATGATTACGATTATGATGATGATTATGATGATGACCATGATGACGATTATGTTGATGATTATGATGTTGATTATGATAATGATTATGATGATGACTATGATGCTGATTATGATGACGGTTATGATGATGATTATGATGATGATTATGATAATGATTATGATGATGATTATGATGATGATTATGATGATGATTATGATGATGATTATGATGATGACTATGATGCTGATTATGATGACGGTTATGATGATGATTATGATGATGATTATGATGATGATTATGATGATGATTATGATGACGATTATGGTGACGATTATGAGGACTATTGTGATGATGATTATGATGCTGATTATGATGATGATTATGATGATGATTATGATGACGATTATGATGACGATTATGAGGACTATTATGATGACGATTATGATGACGATTATGATGACGATTATGATGACGATTATGATGACGATTATGATAGAGATTATGATGATGACTATGATGCTGATTATGATGACGGTTATGATGATGATTATGATGATGATTATGATAATGATTATGATGATGATTACGATGATCATTATGATGATGATTATGATGATCATTATGATGATGATTATGATGACGATTATGATGACGACTATGATTACGATTATGATAATGACTATGAAGACTATAATGATGTCGATTATGATGACTATTATGATTACGATTATGAGGTCTATTATGATGATGACCATGATGACGATTATGTTGATGATTATGATGTTGATTATGATAATGATTATGATGATGATTATGATGATGATTATGATGATGACTATGATGCTGATTATGATGACGGTTATGATGATGATTATGATGATGATTATGATGATGATTATGATGATGATTATGATGACGATTATGGTGACGATTATGAGGACTATTGTGATGATGATTATGATGATGATTATGATGATGATTATGATGATGATTATGATGACTATAATGATGACGATTATGATGACTATTATGATGACTATTATGATGATGATTATGATGAGTCTGATGACTATAAAGACGACGATTATGAGGACTATTATGATGATGACAATGATGATCATTATGATGATGATTATGATGATGATTATGATGATGATTATGATGATGATTATGATGATTATGATGACGATTATGATGACTATAATGATGACGATTATGATGACTATTATGATGATGATTATGATGACTAGTATGATGATGACCATGATGACGATTATGTTGATGATTATGATATTGATTATGATGACGGTTATGATGACGATTATGATGACGATTATGATGACGATTATGATGACGATTATGATGATGATTATGATGATGACTATGATGCTGATTATGATGACGGCTATGATGATGATTATGATGATGATTATGATAATGATTATGATGATGATTATGATGATGATTATGATGATGATTATGATGATGATTATGATGATGATTATGATGATTATGATGACGATTATGATGACTATAATGATGACGATTATGATGACTATTATGATGATGATTATGATGACTAGTATGATGATGACCATGATGACGATTATGTTGATGATTATGATGTTGATTATGATGACGGTTATGATGATGATTATGATGATGATTATGATAATGATTATGATGATGATTATGATGATGATTACGATGATCATTATGATGAGGATTATGATGATCATTATGATGATGATTATGATGACGATTATGATGACGACTATGATGACGATTATGATAATGACTATGATGCTGATTATGATGACGGTTATGATGATGATTATGATGATGATTATGATAATGATTATGATGATGATTATGATGATGATTATGATGATGATTATGATGTTGATTATGATAATGATTATGATGATGACTATGATGCTGATTATGATGACGGTTATGATGATGATTATGATGATGATTATGATAATGATTATGATGATGATTACGATGATCATTATGATGATGATTATGATGATCATTATGATGATGATTATGATGACGATTATGATGACGACTATGAAGACTATAATGATGTCGATTATGATGACTATTATGATGATTATGATGACGATTATGATGATAACCATGATGACTATTATGATGTTGATTATGATGATGATCAGTATGATGATTATAATGATGATTATGATGATGATTATGATGATGATTATGATGGTGATTATGATGACTATAATGATTACGATTATGAGGTCTATTATGATGATGACCATGATGACGATTATGTTGATGATTATGATGTTGATTATGATAATGATTATGATGATGATTATGATGATGATTATGATGATGACTATGATGCTGATTATGATGACGGTTATGATGATGATTATGATGATGATTATGATGATGATTATGATGATGATTATGATGACGATTATGGTGACGATTATGAGGACTATTGTGATGATGATTATGATGATGATTATGATGACTAGTATGATGATGACCATGATGACGATTATGTTGATGATTATGATGACGGTTATGATGATGATTATGATGATGATTATGATAATGATTATGATGATGATTATGATGATGATTATGATGATGATTATGATGTTGATTATGATAATGATTATGATGATGACTATGATGCTGATTATGATGACGGTTATGATGATGATTATGATGATGATTATGATAATGATTATGATGATGATTACGATGATCATTATGATGATGATTATGATGATCATTATGATGATGATTATGATGACGATTATGATGACGACTATGATGACGATTATGATAATGACTATGAAGACTATAATGATGTCGATTATGATGACTATTATGATTACGATTATGAGGTCTATTATGATGATGACCATGATGACGATTATGTTGATGATTATGATGTTGATTATGATAATGATTATGATGATGATTATGATGATGATTATGATGATGACTATGATGCTGATTATGATGACGGTTATAATGATGATTATGATGATGATTATGATGATGATTATGATGATGATTATGATGACTATAATGATGACGATTATGATGACTATTATGATGACTATTATGATGATGATTAGGATGAGTCTGATGACTATAAAGACGACGATTATGAGGACTATTATGATGATGACAATGATGATCATTATGATGATGATTATGATGATGATTATGATGATGATTATGATGATGATTATGATGATTATGATGACGATTATGATGACTATAATGATGACGATTATGATGACTATTATGATGATGATTATGATGACTAGTATGATGATGACCATGATGACGATTATGTTGATGATTATGATGTTGATTATGATGACGGTTATGATGACGATTATGATGACGATTATGATGACGATTATGATGACGATTATGATGATGAGTATGATGATGATTATGATGATGATTACGACGATAATTATGATGATGATCATGATGATCATTATGATGATGATTATGATGATGATTATGATTATGATTACGACGTCTATAATGATGCCGATTATGATGACTATTATGATGATGACTATGATGACGATTATGATGATGATTATGATGACTATTATGATGACGATTATGAGGACTATTATGATGATGACCATGATGACGATTATGTTGATGATTATGATGTTGATTATGATGATGATTATGATGATGACTATGATGCTGATTATGATGACGGTTATGATGATGATTATGATGATGATTATGATGATCATTATGATTATGATTATGACGATGATTATGATGATGATTATGATGATGATTATGATGACGGTTATGATGATGATTATGATGATGATTATGATGACGATTATGAGGACTATTATGATGATGACTATGATAATGATTATTATGACTATAATGATGACGATTATGATGACTATTATGATGACTATTATGATGATGATTATGATGAGTCTGATGACTATAAAGACGACGATTATGAGGACTATTATGATGATGACAATGATGATCATTATGATGATGATTATGATGATGATTATGATGATGATTATGATGATGATTGTGATGATGATTATGATGATGATTATGATGACGGTTATGATGATGATTATGATGATGATTATGATGACGATTATGAGGACTATTATGATGATGACTATGATAATGATTATTATGACTATAATGATGACGATTATGATGACTATTATGATGACTATTATGATAATGATTATGATGAGTCTGATGACTATAAAGACGACGATTATGAGGACTATTATGATGATGACAATGATGATCATTATGATGATGATTATGATGATGTTTATAATGATGATTATGATGATGATTGTGATGATGATTATGATGATGATCATGATGATGATTATGATGATGATTATGATGATGATTATGATGATGATTATGATGATGACTATGATGATGATTATGATGACCATGATGACGATTATGATGATGATTATGATGATGATTATGATGACTATTATGACTGTTACTATGATGCTGATTACGTTGACGGTTATGATGATGATTATGATTATGATCATGATGATGATTATGATGATTATTATGATGATGATTATGATGACGATTATGAAGACGATTATGATGACGATTATGATGATGATTATGATGATGACTATGACGATGATTATGACGACGATTATGATGATGATTATGATGATGATTATGATGATGATTATGATGATGATTATGATGACTATAGTGATGACGATTGTGATGACTATAGTGATGACGATTGTGATGACTATTATGATGATGACTATGATGACGATTATGATAATGATTCTGATGACGGTTATGATGATGATTATGATGATGATTATGATGACGATTATGATGATGATTATGATGATGACTATGACGATGATTATGACGACGATTATGATGATGATTATGATGATGATTATGATGATGATTATGATGATGATTATGATGACTATAGTGATGACGATTGTGATGACTATTATGATGATGACTATGATGACGATTATGATAATGATTCTGATGACGGTTATGATGATGATTATGATGATGATTATGATGACGATTATGATGATGATTATGATGATGACTATGACGATGATTATGAAGACGATTATGATGACGATTATGATGATGATTATGATGATGATTATGATGATGACTATGACGATGATTATGACGACGATTATGATGATGATTATGATGACTATAGTGATGACGATTGTGATGACTATTATGATGATGACTATGATGACGATTATGATAATGATTCTGATGACGGTTATGATGATGATTATGATGATGATTATGATGATGATCATGATGATGATTATGATGATTATTATGATGATGATTATGATTATGATCATGATGATGATTATGATGATTATTATGATGATGATTATGATGACGATTATGAAGACGATTATGATGACGATTATGATGATGATTATGATGATGACTATGACGATGATTATGAAGACGATTATGATGATGATTATGATGATGATTATGATGATGATTGTGATGATGATTATGATGATGATCATGATGATTATTATGATGATAATTATGATGACGGTTATGATGATGATTATGCTGATGATTATGATGACTATTATGATGATTATGATGACGATTATGATGATGATTATGATGATGATTATGATGACTATAATGATGATGACTATGATGATGATTATGATGATGACTACGATGATGATTACGATGACGATTATGATGATGACTATGATGATTATTATGCTCATGATTACGATGATGATTATGGTGAATATTATGATCATGATTATGATGATGATTATGATGATGATTATGATGATGATTATGATGATGACTATGATGACGATTATGGTAATGATTATGATGACGGTTATGATGATGATTATGATGATGATTATGATGATGATTATGATGATGATTATGATGATGATTATGATGATGATTATGATGATGATTATGATGACTATAATGATGACGATTATGATGAGTATTATGATGATGATTATGATGACGGTTATGATGATGATTATGAGGACTATTATGATGATGACTATGATAATGATTATGATGACGATTATGATGATGATTATGATGATGATTATGATGACTATTATGACTATGACTATGATGCTGATTACGTTGACGGTTATGATGATGATTATGATTATGATTATGATGATGATTATGATGATGATTAGGATGATGATTATGATGATGATTATGATGACGATTATGATGACGATTATGATGACGATTATGATGACTATTATGATGATTATGATGACGATTATGATGACGATTATGATGACGATTATGATGATGATTATGATGATGATTATGATGATGACTGTGATGCTGATTATGATGACGGTTATGATGATGATTATGATGATGATTATGATGATGATTATGATAATGATTATGATGATGATTATGATGATGATTATCATGACGATTATGATGACGATTATGATGATGATTATGATGATGATTATGATGATGATTAAGATGATGATTATGATGATGATTATGATGACTATAATGATGTAGATTATGATGACTATTATGATGATTATGATGACGGTTATGATGATGATTATGACGATGATGATGATGATGATTATGATGATGATTATGATGATGATTATAATGATGATTATGATAATGATTATGATGATAATTATGATGACGGTTATGATGATGATTATGATGATGATTATGATGATGATTATGATGATGATCATAATGATGATTATGATGATGATTATGATGATGATTATGATGACTATAATGATGACGATTATGATGACTATCATAATGATGACTATGATGACGATTATGATAATGATTATGATGATAATTATGATGACGGTTATGATGATGATTATGATGACGATTATGATAATGATTATGATGATGATTATGATGAATATTATGATGATGATTGTGATCATGATTATGATGATGATTATGATGATGATTATGATGATGATTATGATGATGATTATGATGATGATTATGATGATGATTATGATGATGATTATGATGATGATTATGATGACTATAATGATGACGATTATGATGAGTATTATGATGATGATTATGATGACGGTTATGATGATGATTATGAGGACTATTATGATGATGACTATGATAATGATTATGATGACGATTATGATGATGATTATGATGATGATTATGATGACTATTATGACTATGACTATGATGCTGATTACGTTGACGGTTATGATGATGATTATGATTATGATTATGATGATGATTATGATGATGATTAGGATGATGATTATGATGATGATTATGATGACGATTATGATGACGATTATGATGACGATTATGATGACTATTATGATGATTATGATGACGATTATGATGACGATTATGATGACGATTATGATGATGATTATGATGATGATTATGATGATGACTGTGATGCTGATTATGATGACGGTTATGATGATGATTATGATGATGATTATGATGATGATTATGATAATGATTATGATGATGATTATGATGATGATTATCATGACGATTATGATGACGATTATGATGATGATTATGATGATGATTATGATGATGATTAAGATGATGATTATGATGATGATTATGATGACTATAATGATGTAGATTATGATGACTATTATGATGATTATGATGACGGTTATGATGATGATTATGACGATGATGATGATGATGATTATGATGATGATTATGATGATGATTATAATGATGATTATGATAATGATTATGATGATAATTATGATGACGGTTATGATGATGATTATGATGATGATTATGATGATGATTATGATGATGATCATAATGATGATTATGATGATGATTATGATGATGATTATGATGACTATAATGATGACGATTATGATGACTATCATAATGATGACTATGATGACGATTATGATAATGATTATGATGATAATTATGATGACGGTTATGATGATGATTATGATGACGATTATGATAATGATTATGATGATGATTATGATGAATATTATGATGATGATTGTGATCATGATTATGATGATGATTATGATGATGATTATGATGATGATTATGATGATGATTATGATGATGATTATGATGATGATTATGATGATGATTATGATGATGATTATGATGATGATCATAATGATGATTATGATGATGATTATGATGATGATTATGATGACTATAATGATGACGATTATGATGACTATCATAATGATGACTATGATGACGATTATGATAATGATTATGATGATAATTATGATGACGGTTATGATGATGATTATGATGACGATTATGATAATGATTATGATGATGATTATGATGAATATTATGATGATGATTATGATGATGATTATGATGATGATTATGATGATGATTATGATGATGATTATGATGATGATTATGATGACGATTATGATGATGATTATGATGATGATTATGATGATGATTATGATGATGTCTATGATGATGATTATGATGATGATTATGATGACGATTATGAGGACTATTATGATGATGACTATGATGATGATTATGATGATGACTACGATGATGATTACGATGACGATTATGATGATGACTATGATGATGATTATGCTCATGATTACGATGATGATTACGGTGAATATTATGATCATGATTATGATGATGATTATGATGATGATTATGATGATGATTATGATGACGATTATGATGACGATTATGATGACGATTATGATGACTATTATGATGATTATGATGACGATTATGATGACGATTATGATGACGATTATGATGATGATTATGATGATGATTATGATGATGACTATGATGCTGATTATGATGACGGTTATGATGATGATTATGATGATGATTATGATAATGATTATGATGATGATTATGATGATGATTATGCTCATGATTATGATCATGATTATGATGAATATTATGATGATGATTATGTTAATGTATATGATGATGATTATGATGATGATTTTGATGACGATTATGATGATGATAATGATGACTATAATGATGTCGATTATGATGACTATTATGATGATTATGATGACGATTATGATGATGATTATGATGACTATAATGATGACGATTGTGAGGACTATTATGATGACGACAATGATGATGATTATGATGACGGTTATGATAATGATTATGATAATGATTACGATGATGACTGTGATGATGAATATGATGATGATTCTGATGATGATTATGATGATGATTATGATGATTATAATGATGACGATTATGATGACTATTATGATGATGATTATGATGATTCTGATCACTATAAAGACGACGATTATGAGGACTATTATGATGATGACAATGATGATGATTATGATGATGATTATGATGCTGATTATGATGATGATTATGATGATGATTGTGATGATGATTATGATGATGATTATGTTGATGATTATGATGTTGATTATGATGATGATTATGATGATGACTATGATGCTGATTATGATGACGGTTATGATGATGATTATGATGATGATTATGATGATCATTATGATTATGATTATGACGACGATTATGATGATGATTATGATGATGATTATGATGACGGTTATGATGATAATTATGATGATGATTATGATGACGATTATGAGGACTATTATGATGATGACTATGATAATGATTATTATGACTATAATGATGACGATTATGATGACTAATATGATGACTATTATGATGACTATTATGATGATGATTATGATGAGTCTGATGACTATAAAGACGACGATTATGAGGACTATTATGATGATGACAATGATGATCATTATGATGATGATTATGATCATGATTATGATGATGATTATGATGATGATTGTGATGATGATTATGATGATGATCATGATGATGATTATGATGATGATTATGATGATGATTATGATGATGATTATGATGATGACTATGATGATGATTATGATGACCATGATGACGATTATGATGATGATTATGATGACGATTATGATGACTATTATGACTGTTACTATGATGCTGATTACGTTGACGGTTATGATGATGATTATGATTATGATTATGATGATGATTATGATGATGATTATGATGATGATTATGATGATGATTATGATGATGATTATGATGATGATTATGATGATGATTATGATAACTATAATGATGACGATTGTGATGACTATTATGATGATGACTATGATGACGATTATGATAATGATTATGATGATAATTATGATGACGGTTATGATGATGATTATGATGATGATTATGATGATGATTATGATGATGATTGTGATGATGATTATGATGATGATCATGATGATGATTATGATGATGATTATGATGATGATTATGATGATGATTATGATGCTGAATATGATGATGATTATGATGATGATTATGATGACTGTTACGATGATGACTATGATGCTGATTATGATGACGGTTATGATGATGATTATGATGATGATTATGATGACGATTATGATGATGACTATGATGCTGATGATGATGACGGTTATGATGATGATTATGATGATGATTATGATGATTATGATGACGATGATGATGACGATTATGATGACGATTATGATGACCATTATGATGATGATTATGATGAGTCTGATGACTATAAAGACGACGATTATGAGGACTATTATGATGATGACAATGATGATCATTATGATGATGATTATGATGATGATTATGATGATGATTGTGATGATGATTATGATGATGATCATGATGATGATTATGATGATGATTATGATGATGATTATGATGATGACTATGATGATGATTATGATGACCATGATGACGATTATGATGATGATTATGATGATGATTATGATGACTATTATGACTGTGACTATGATGCTGATTACGTCGACGGTTATGATGATGATTATGATTATGATTATGATGATGATTATGATGATGACTATGATGATCATTGTGATGATGATTATGATGATCATTATGATGATGATTATGATGATGATTATGATGATGATTATGATGATGATTATGATGACGGTTATGATGATGATTATGATGATGACTATGATGATGATTATGACGATGATTATGATGATGATTATGATGATGATTATGATGATGATTATGATGATGATTATGATGACTATAATGATGACGATTGTGATGACTATTATGATGATGACTATGATGACGATTATGATAATGATTATGATGATAATTATGATGACGGTTATGATGATGATTATGATGATGATTATGATGATGATTATGATGATGACAATGATGATGATTATGATGATGATTATGATGATGAGTATGATGATGATTATGATGACGATTATGATGACCATCATGATGATGACTATGATGACGATTATGATAATGATTATGATGATAATTATGATGACGGTTATGATGATGATTATGATGACGATTATGATAATGATTATGATGATGATTATGATGATGATTATGATGATGATTATGATGATGATTATGATGACTATAATGATGTCGATTATGATGACTATTATGATGATTATGATGACGATTATGATGATGATTATGATGATGATTATGATGACTATAATGATGTCGATTATGATGACTATTATGATGATTATGATGACGATTATGATGATAACCATGATGACTATTATGATGTTGATTATGATGATGATCAGTATGATGATTATGATGATGATTATGATGATGATTATGATGATGATTATGATGATGATTATGATGATGATTATGATGACTATAATGATTACGATTATGAGGTCTATTATGATGATGACCATGATGACGATTATGTTGATGATTATGATGTTGATTATGATAATGATTATGATGATGACTATGATGCTGATTATGATGACGGTTATGATGATGATTATGATGATGATTATGATAATGATTATGATGATGATTATGATGATGATTATGATGATGATTATGATGATGATTATGATGATGATTATGATGATGACTATGATGCTGATTATGATGACGGTTATGATGATGATTGTGATGATGATTATGATGATGATTATGATGATGATTATGATGACGATTATGGTGACGATTATGAGGACTATTGTGATGATGATTATGATGCTGATTATGATGATGATTATGATGATGATTATGATGACGATTATGATGACGATTATGAGGACTATTATGATGACGATTATGATGACGATTATGATGACGATTATGATGACGATTATGAAGACGATTATGATGATGATTATGATGATGACTCTGATGCTGATTATGATGACGGTTATGATGATGATTATGATGATGATTATGATGATGATTATGATGATGATTATGATGATGATTATGATGATGATTATGATGACGGTTATGATGATGATTATGATAATGATTATCATGACTATTATGACTATGACTATGATGCTGATTACGTTGACTTTTATGATGATGATTATGATTATGATTATGATGATAATTATGATGATTATTATGATGATGATTATGATGATGATTATGATGGTGATTATGATGATAATTATGATGATGATTATGATGATGGTTATGATGACTATAATGATGACGATTATGATGACGATTATGATGACGATTATGATGACGATTATGATGACGATTATGATGATGATTATGATGATGACTATGATGCTGATTATGATGACGGTTATGATGATGATTATGATGATGATTATGATAATGATTATGATGATGATTATGATGATGATTATGATGATGATTATGATGATGATTATGATGATGATTATGATGATTATGATGACGATTATGATGACTATAATGATGACGATTATGATGACTATTATGATGATGATTATGATGACTAGTATGATGATGACCATGATGCCGATTATGTTGATGATTATGATGTTGATTATGATGACGGTTATGATGATGATTATGATGATGATTATGATAATGATTATGATGATGATTATGATGATGATTACGATGATCATTATGATGATGATTATGATGATCATTATGATGATGATTATGATGACGATTATGATGACGACTATGATTACGATTATGATAATGACTATGATGCTGATTATGATGACGGTTATGATGATGATTATGATGATGATTATGATAATGATTATGATGATGATTATGATGATGATTATGATGATGATTATGATGTTGATTATGATAATGATTATGATGATGATTATGATGATGATTATGATGACTATAATGATGACGATTATGATGACTATTATGATGACTATTATGATGATGATTATGATGAGTCTGATGACTATAAAGACGACGATTATGAGGACTATTATGATGATGACAATGATGATCATTATGATGATGATTATGATGATGATTATGATGATGATTATGATGATGATTATGATGATTATGATGACGATTATGATGACTATAATGATGACGATTATGATGACTATTATGATGATGATTATGATGACTAGTATGATGATGACCATGATGACGATTATGTTGATGATTATGATGTTGATTATGATGACGGTTATGATGACGATTATGATGACGATTATGATGACGATTATGATGACGATTATGATGATGAGTATGATGATGATTATGATGATGATTACGATGATAATTATGATGATGATCATGATGATCATTATGATGATGATTATGATGATGATTATGATTATGATTACGACGTCTATAATGATGCCGATTATGATGACTATTATGATGATGACTATGATGACGATTATGATGATGATTATGATGACTATAATGATGACGATTATGAGGACTATTATGATGATGACCATGATGACGATTATGTTGATGATTATGATGTTGATTACGATGAAGATTATGATGATGACTATGATGCTGATTATGATGACGGTTATGATGATGATTATGATGATGATTATGATGATCATTATGATTATGATTATGACGATGATTATGATGATGATTATGATGACGATTATGAGGACTATTATGATGATGACTATGATAATGATTATTATGACTATAATGATGACGATTATGATGACTATTATGATGACTATTATGATGATGATTATGATGAGTCTGATGACTATAAAGACGACGATTATGAGGACTATTATGATGATGACAATGATGATCATTATTATGATGATTATGATGATGATTATGATGATGATTATGATGATTATAATGATGACGATTATGATGACTATTATGATGATGATTATGATGATTCTGATCACTATAAAGACGACGATTATGAGGACTATTATGATGATGACAATGATGATGATTATGATGATGATTATGATGCTGATTATGATGATGATTATGATGATGATTGTGATGATGATTATGATGATGATTATGTTGATGATTATGATGTTGATTATGATGATGATTATGATGATGACTATGATGCTGATTATGATGACGGTTATGATGATGATTATGATGATGATTATGATGATCATTATGATTATGATTATGACGATGATTATGATGATGATTATGATGATGATTATGATGACGGTTATGATGATAATTATGATGATGATTATGATGACGATTATGAGGACTATTATGATGACGATTATGATGACGATTATGATGACGATTATGATGACGATTATGATGATGATTATGATGATGACTCTGATGCTGATTATGATGACGGTTATGATGATGATTATGATGATGATTATGATGATGATTATGATGATGATTATGATGATGATTATGATGATGATTATGATGACGGTTATGATGATGATTATGATGACTATTATGATGATTATGATGACGGTTATGATGATGAATATGACGATGATTATGATGATGATTATGATGATGATTATGATGATGATTATAATGATGATTATGATAATGATTATGATGATGATTATGATGATGATTAAGATGATGATTATGATGATGATTATGATGACGGTTATGATGATGATTATGACGATGATTATGATGATGATTATGATGATGATTATGATGATGATTATAATGATGATTATGATAATGATTATGATGATAATTATGATGACGGTTATGATGATGATTATGATGATGATTATGATGATGATTATGATGATGATCATAATGATGATTATGATGATGATTATGATGATGATTATGATGACTATAATGATGACGATTATGATGACTATCATAATGATGACTATGATGACGATTATGATAATGATTATGATGATAATTATGATGACGGTTATGATGATGATTATGATGACGATTATGATAATGATTATGATGATGATTATGATGAATATTATGATGATGATTATGATGATGATTATGATGATGATTATGATGATGATTATGATGATGATTATGATGATGATTATGATGATGATTATGATGATGATTATGATGATGATTATGATGATGATTATGATGATGACTATGATGATGATTATGATGATGATTATGATGACGATTATGAGGACTATTATGATGATGACTATGATGATGATTATGATGATGACTACGATGATGATTACGATGACGATTATGATGATGACTATGATGATGATTATGCTCATGATTACGATGATGATTACGGTGAATATTATGATCATGATTATGATGATGATTATGATGATGATTATGATGATGATTATGATGACGATTATGATGACGATTATGATGACGATTATGATGACTATTATGATGATTATGATGACGATTATGATGACGATTATGATGACGATTATGATGATGATTATGATGATGATTATGATGATGACTATGATGCTGATTATGATGACGGTTATGATGATGATTATGATGATGATTATGATAATGATTATGATGATGATTATGATGATGATTATGCTCATGATTATGATCATGATTATGATGAATATTATGATGATGATTATGTTAATGTATATGATGATGATTATGATGATGATTTTGATGACGATTATGATGATGATAATGATGACTATAATGATGTCGATTATGATGACTATTATGATGATTATGATGACGATTATGATGATGATTATGATGACTATAATGATGACGATTGTGAGGACTATTATGATGACGACAATGATGATGATTATGATGACGGTTATGATAATGATTATGATAATGATTACGATGATGACTGTGATGATGAATATGATGATGATTCTGATGATGATTATGATGATGATTATGATGATTATAATGATGACGATTATGATGACTATTATGATGATGATTATGATGATTCTGATCACTATAAAGACGACGATTATGAGGACTATTATGATGATGACAATGATGATGATTATGATGATGATTATGATGCTGATTATGATGATGATTATGATGATGATTGTGATGATGATTATGATGATGATTATGTTGATGATTATGATGTTGATTATGATGATGATTATGATGATGACTATGATGCTGATTATGATGACGGTTATGATGATGATTATGATGATGATTATGATGATCATTATGATTATGATTATGACGATGATTATGATGATGATTATGATGATGATTATGATGACGGTTATGATGATAATTATGATGATGATTATGATGACGATTATGAGGACTATTATGATGATGACTATGATAATGATTATTATGACTATAATGATGACGATTATGATGACTAATATGATGACTATTATGATGACTATTATGATGATGATTATGATGAGTCTGATGACTATAAAGACGACGATTATGAGGACTATTATGATGATGACAATGATGATCATTATGATGATGATTATGATCATGATTATGATGATGATTATGATGATGATTGTGATGATGATTATGATGATGATCATGATGATGATTATGATGATGATTATGATGATGATTATGATGATGATTATGATGATGACTATGATGATGATTATGATGACCATGATGACGATTATGATGATGATTATGATGACGATTATGATGACTATTATGACTGTTACTATGATGCTGATTACGTTGACGGTTATGATGATGATTATGATTATGATTATGATGATGATTATGATGATGATTATGATGATGATTATGATGATGATTATGATGATGATTATGATGATGATTATGATGATGATTATGATGATGATTATGATAACTATAATGATGACGATTGTGATGACTATTATGATGATGACTATGATGACGATTATGATAATGATTATGATGATAATTATGATGACGGTTATGATGATGATTATGATGATGATTATGATGATGATTATGATGATGATTGTGATGATGATTATGATGATGATCATGATGATGATTATGATGATGATTATGATGATGATTATGATGATGATTATGATGCTGAATATGATGATGATTATGATGATGATTATGATGACTGTTACGATGATGACTATGATGCTGATTATGATGACGGTTATGATGATGATTATGATGATGATTATGATGACGATTATGATGATGACTATGATGCTGATGATGATGACGGTTATGATGATGATTATGATGATGATTATGATGATTATGATGACGATGATGATGACGATTATGATGACGATTATGATGACCATTATGATGATGATTATGATGAGTCTGATGACTATAAAGACGACGATTATGAGGACTATTATGATGATGACAATGATGATCATTATGATGATGATTATGATGATGATTATGATGATGATTGTGATGATGATTATGATGATGATCATGATGATGATTATGATGATGATTATGATGATGATTATGATGATGACTATGATGATGATTATGATGACCATGATGACGATTATGATGATGATTATGATGATGATTATGATGACTATTATGACTGTGACTATGATGCTGATTACGTCGACGGTTATGATGATGATTATGATTATGATTATGATGATGATTATGATGATGACTATGATGATCATTGTGATGATGATTATGATGATCATTATGATGATGATTATGATGATGATTATGATGATGATTATGATGATGATTATGATGACGGTTATGATGATGATTATGATGATGACTATGATGATGATTATGACGATGATTATGATGATGATTATGATGATGATTATGATGATGATTATGATGATGATTATGATGACTATAATGATGACGATTGTGATGACTATTATGATGATGACTATGATGACGATTATGATAATGATTATGATGATAATTATGATGACGGTTATGATGATGATTATGATGATGATTATGATGATGATTATGATGATGACAATGATGATGATTATGATGATGATTATGATGATGAGTATGATGATGATTATGATGACGATTATGATGACCATCATGATGATGACTATGATGACGATTATGATAATGATTATGATGATGATTATGATGACGGATATGATGATGATTATGATGACGATTATGATAATGATTATGATGATGATTATTATGATGATTATGATGATGATTATGATGATGATTATGATGACTATAATGATGTCGATTATGATGACTATTATGATGATTATGATGACGATTATGATGATGATTATGATGATGATTATGATGACTATAATGATGTCGATTATGATGACTATTATGATGATTATGATGACGATTATGATGATAACCATGATGACTATTATGATGTTGATTATGATGATGATCAGTATGATGATTATGATGATGATTATGATGATGATTATGATGATGATTATGATGATGATTATGATGATGATTATGATGACTATAATGATTACGATTATGAGGTCTATTATGATGATGACCATGATGACGATTATGTTGATGATTATGATGTTGATTATGATAATGATTATGATGATGACTATGATGCTGATTATGATGACGGTTATGATGATGATTATGATGATGATTATGATAATGATTATGATGATGATTATGATGATGATTATGATGATGATTATGATGATGATTATGATGATGATTATGATGATGACTATGATGCTGATTATGATGACGGTTATGATGATGATTGTGATGATGATTATGATGATGATTATGATGATGATTATGATGACGATTATGGTGACGATTATGAGGACTATTGTGATGATGATTATGATGCTGATTATGATGATGATTATGATGATGATTATGATGACGATTATGATGACGATTATGAGGACTATTATGATGACGATTATGATGACGATTATGATGACGATTATGATGACGATTATGAAGACGATTATGATGATGATTATGATGATGACTCTGATGCTGATTATGATGACGGTTATGATGATGATTATGATGATGATTATGATGATGATTATGATGATGATTATGATGATGATTATGATGATGATTATGATGACGGTTATGATGATGATTATGATAATGATTATCATGACTATTATGACTATGACTATGATGCTGATTACGTTGACTTTTATGATGATGATTATGATTATGATTATGATGATGATTATGATGATTATTATGATTATGATTATGATGATGATTATGATGGTGATTATGATGATAATTATGATGATGATTATGATGATGGTTATGATGACTATAATGATGACGATTATGATGACGATTATGATGACGATTATGATGACGATTATGATGACGATTATGATGATGATTATGATGATGACTATGATGCTGATTATGATGACGGTTATGATGATGATTATGATGATGATTATGATAATGATGATGATGATGATTATGATGATGATTATGATGATGATTATGATGATGATTATGATGATGATTATGATGATTATGATGACGATTATGATGACTATAATGATGACGATTATGATGACTATTATGATGATGATTATGATGACTAGTATGATGATGACCATGATGCCGATTATGTTGATGATTATGATGTTGATTATGATGACGGTTATGATGATGATTATGATGATGATTATGATGATGATTATGATGATGATTATGATGACGGTTATGATGATGATTATGATGACTATTATGATGATTATGATGACGGTTATGATGATGAATATGACGATGATTATGATGATGATTATGATGATGATTATGATGATGATTATAATGATGATTATGATAATGATTATGATGATGATTATGATGATGATTAAGATGATGATTATGATGATGATTATGATGACGGTTATGATGATGATTATGACGATGATTATGATGATGATTATGATGATGATTATGATGATGATTATAATGATGATTATGATAATGATTATGATGATAATTATGATGACGGTTATGATGATGATTATGATGATGATTATGATGATGATTATGATGATGATCATAATGATGATTATGATGATGATTATGATGATGATTATGATGACTATAATGATGACGATTATGATGACTATCATAATGATGACTATGATGACGATTATGATAATGATTATGATGATAATTATGATGACGGTTATGATGATGATTATGATGACGATTATGATAATGATTATGATGATGATTATGATGAATATTATGATGATGATTATGATGATGATTATGATGATGATTATGATGATGATTATGATGATGATTATGATGATGATTATGATGATGATTATGATGATGATTATGATGATGATTATGATGATGATTATGATGATGACTATGATGATGATTATGATGATGATTATGATGACGATTATGAGGACTATTATGATGATGACTATGATGATGATTATGATGATGACTACGATGATGATTACGATGACGATTATGATGATGACTATGATGATGATTATGCTCATGATTACGATGATGATTACGGTGAATATTATGATCATGATTATGATGATGATTATGATGATGATTATGATGATGATTATGATGACGATTATGATGACGATTATGATGACGATTATGATGACTATTATGATGATTATGATGACGATTATGATGACGATTATGATGACGATTATGATGATGATTATGATGATGATTATGATGATGACTATGATGCTGATTATGATGACGGTTATGATGATGATTATGATGATGATTATGATAATGATTATGATGATGATTATGATGATGATTATGCTCATGATTATGATCATGATTATGATGAATATTATGATGATGATTATGTTAATGTATATGATGATGATTATGATGATGATTTTGATGACGATTATGATGATGATAATGATGACTATAATGATGTCGATTATGATGACTATTATGATGATTATGATGACGATTATGATGATGATTATGATGACTATAATGATGACGATTGTGAGGACTATTATGATGACGACAATGATGATGATTATGATGACGGTTATGATAATGATTATGATAATGATTACGATGATGACTGTGATGATGAATATGATGATGATTCTGATGATGATTATGATGATGATTATGATGATTATAATGATGACGATTATGATGACTATTATGATGATGATTATGATGATTCTGATCACTATAAAGACGACGATTATGAGGACTATTATGATGATGACAATGATGATGATTATGATGATGATTATGATGCTGATTATGATGATGATTATGATGATGATTGTGATGATGATTATGATGATGATTATGTTGATGATTATGATGTTGATTATGATGATGATTATGATGATGACTATGATGCTGATTATGATGACGGTTATGATGATGATTATGATGATGATTATGATGATGATTATGATGATGATTATGATGCTGAATATGATGATGATTATGATGATGATTATGATGACTGTTACGATGATGACTATGATGCTGATTATGATGACGGTTATGATGATGATTATGATGATGATTATGATGACGATTATGATGATGACTATGATGCTGATGATGATGACGGTTATGATGATGATTATGATGATGATTATGATGATTATGATGACGATGATGATGACGATTATGATGACGATTATGATGACCATTATGATGATGATTATGATGAGTCTGATGACTATAAAGACGACGATTATGAGGACTATTATGATGATGACAATGATGATCATTATGATGATGATTATGATGATGATTATGATGATGATTGTGATGATGATTATGATGATGATCATGATGATGATTATGATGATGATTATGATGATGATTATGATGATGACTATGATGATGATTATGATGACCATGATGACGATTATGATGATGATTATGATGATGATTATGATGACTATTATGACTGTGACTATGATGCTGATCACGTCGACGGTTATGATGATGATTATGATTATGATTATGATGATGATTATGATGATGACTATGATGATCATTGTGATGATGATTATGATGATCATTATGATGATGATTATGATGATGATTATGATGATGATTATGATGATGATTATGATGACGGTTATGATGATGATTATGATGATGACTATGATGATGATTATGACGATGATTATGATGATGATTATGATGATGATTATGATGATGATTATGATGATGATTATGATGACTATAATGATGACGATTGTGATGACTATTATGATGATGACTATGATGACGATTATGATAATGATTATGATGATAATTATGATGACGGTTATGATGATGATTATGATGATGATTATGATGATGATTATGATGATGACAATGATGATGATTATGATGATGATTATGATGATGAGTATGATGATGATTATGATGACGATTATGATGACCATCATGATGATGACTATGATGACGATTATGATAATGATTATGATGATGATTATGATGACGGATATGATGATGATTATGATGACGATTATGATAATGATTATGATGATGATTATTATGATGATTATGATGATGATTATGATGATGATTATGATGACTATAATGATGTCGATTATGATGACTATTATGATGATTATGATGACGATTATGATGATGATTATGATGATGATTATGATGACTATAATGATGTCGATTATGATGACTATTATGATGATTATGATGACGATTATGATGATAACCATGATGACTATTATGATGTTGATTATGATGATGATCAGTATGATGATTATGATGATGATTATGATGATGATTATGATGATGATTATGATGATGATTATGATGATGATTATGATGACTATAATGATTACGATTATGAGGTCTATTATGATGATGACCATGATGACGATTATGTTGATGATTATGATGTTGATTATGATAATGATTATGATGATGACTATGATGCTGATTATGATGACGGTTATGATGATGATTATGATGATGATTATGATAATGATTATGATGATGATTATGATGATGATTATGATGATGATTATGATGATGATTATGATGATGATTATGATGATGACTATGATGCTGATTATGATGACGGTTATGATGATGATTGTGATGATGATTATGATGATGATTATGATGATGATTATGATGACGATTATGGTGACGATTATGAGGACTATTGTGATGATGATTATGATGCTGATTATGATGATGATTATGATGATGATTATGATGACGATTATGATGACGATTATGAGGACTATTATGATGACGATTATGATGACGATTATGATGACGATTATGATGACGATTATGAAGACGATTATGATGATGATTATGATGATGACTCTGATGCTGATTATGATGACGGTTATGATGATGATTATGATGATGATTATGATGATGATTATGATGATGATTATGATGATGATTATGATGATGATTATGATGACGGTTATGATGATGATTATGATAATGATTATCATGACTATTATGACTATGACTATGATGCTGATTACGTTGACTTTTATGATGATGATTATGATTATGATTATGATGATGATTATGATGATTATTATGATGATGATTATGATGATGATTATGATGGTGATTATGATGATAATTATGATGATGATTATGATGATGGTTATGATGACTATAATGATGACGATTATGATGACGATTATGATGACGATTATGATGACGATTATGATGACGATTATGATGATGATTATGATGATGACTATGATGCTGATTATGATGACGGTTATGATGATGATTATGATGATGATTATGATAATGATGATGATGATGATTATGATGATGATTATGATGATGATTATGATGATGATTATGATGATGATTATGATGATTATGATGACGATTATGATGACTATAATGATGACGATTATGATGACTATTATGATGATGATTATGATGACTAGTATGATGATGACCATGATGCCGATTATGTTGATGATTATGATGTTGATTATGATGACGGTTATGATGATGATTATGATGATGATTATGATGATGATTATGATGATGATTATGATGACGGTTATGATGATGATTATGATGACTATTATGATGATTATGATGACGGTTATGATGATGAATATGACGATGATTATGATGATGATTATGATGATGATTATGATGATGATTATAATGATGATTATGATAATGATTATGATGATGATTATGATGATGATTAAGATGATGATTATGATGATGATTATGATGACGGTTATGATGATGATTATGACGATGATTATGATGATGATTATGATGATGATTATGATGATGATTATAATGATGATTATGATAATGATTATGATGATAATTATGATGACGGTTATGATGATGATTATGATGATGATTATGATGATGATTATGATGATGATCATAATGATGATTATGATGATGATTATGATGATGATTATGATGACTATAATGATGACGATTATGATGACTATCATAATGATGACTATGATGACGATTATGATAATGATTATGATGATAATTATGATGACGGTTATGATGATGATTATGATGACGATTATGATAATGATTATGATGATGATTATGATGAATATTATGATGATGATTATGATGATGATTATGATGATGATTATGATGATGATTATGATGATGATTATGATGATGATTATGATGATGATTATGATGATGATTATGATGATGATTATGATGATGATTATGATGATGACTATGATGATGATTATGATGATGATTATGATGACGATTATGAGGACTATTATGATGATGACTATGATGATGATTATGATGATGACTACGATGATGATTACGATGACGATTATGATGATGACTATGATGATGATTATGCTCATGATTACGATGATGATTACGGTGAATATTATGATCATGATTATGATGATGATTATGATGATGATTATGATGATGATTATGATGACGATTATGATGACGATTATGATGACGATTATGATGACTATTATGATGATTATGATGACGATTATGATGACGATTATGATGACGATTATGATGATGATTATGATGATGATTATGATGATGACTATGATGCTGATTATGATGACGGTTATGATGATGATTATGATGATGATTATGATAATGATTATGATGATGATTATGATGATGATTATGCTCATGATTATGATCATGATTATGATGAATATTATGATGATGATTATGTTAATGTATATGATGATGATTATGATGATGATTTTGATGACGATTATGATGATGATAATGATGACTATAATGATGTCGATTATGATGACTATTATGATGATTATGATGACGATTATGATGATGATTATGATGACTATAATGATGACGATTGTGAGGACTATTATGATGACGACAATGATGATGATTATGATGACGGTTATGATAATGATTATGATAATGATTACGATGATGACTGTGATGATGAATATGATGATGATTCTGATGATGATTATGATGATGATTATGATGATTATAATGATGACGATTATGATGACTATTATGATGATGATTATGATGATTCTGATCACTATAAAGACGACGATTATGAGGACTATTATGATGATGACAATGATGATGATTATGATGATGATTATGATGCTGATTATGATGATGATTATGATGATGATTGTGATGATGATTATGATGATGATTATGTTGATGATTATGATGTTGATTATGATGATGATTATGATGATGACTATGATGCTGATTATGATGACGGTTATGATGATGATTATGATGATGATTATGATGATCATTATGATTATGATTATGACGATGATTATGATGATGATTATGATGATGATTATGATGACGGTTATGATGATAATTATGATGATGATTATGATGACGATTATGAGGACTATTATGATGATGACTATGATAATGATTATTATGACTATAATGATGACGATTATGATGACTAATATGATGACTATTATGATGACTATTATGATGATGATTATGATGAGTCTGATGACTATAAAGACGACGATTATGAGGACTATTATGATGATGACAATGATGATCATTATGATGATGATTATGATCATGATTATGATGATGATTATGATGATGATTGTGATGATGATTATGATGATGATCATGATGATGATTATGATGATGATTATGATGATGATTATGATGATGATTATGATGATGACTATGATGATGATTATGATGACCATGATGACGATTATGATGATGATTATGATGACGATTATGATGACTATTATGACTGTTACTATGATGCTGATTACGTTGACGGTTATGATGATGATTATGATTATGATTATGATGATGATTATGATGATGATTATGATGATGATTATGATGATGATTATGATGATGATTATGATGATGATTATGATGATGATTATGATAACTATAATGATGACGATTGTGATGACTATTATGATGATGACTATGATGACGATTATGATAATGATTATGATGATAATTATGATGACGGTTATGATGATGATTATGATGATGATTATGATGATGATTATGATGATGATTGTGATGATGATTATGATGATGATCATGATGATGATTATGATGATGATTATGATGATGATTATGATGATGATTATGATGCTGAATATGATGATGATTATGATGATGATTATGATGACTGTTACGATGATGACTATGATGCTGATTATGATGACGGTTATGATGATGATTATGATGATGATTATGATGACGATTATGATGATGACTATGATGCTGATGATGATGACGGTTATGATGATGATTATGATGATGATTATGATGATTATGATGACGATGATGATGACGATTATGATGACGATTATGATGACCATTATGATGATGATTATGATGAGTCTGATGACTATAAAGACGACGATTATGAGGACTATTATGATGATGACAATGATGATCATTATGATGATGATTATGATGATGATTATGATGATGATTGTGATGATGATTATGATGATGATCATGATGATGATTATGATGATGATTATGATGATGATTATGATGATGACTATGATGATGATTATGATGACCATGATGACGATTATGATGATGATTATGATGATGATTATGATGACTATTATGACTGTGACTATGATGCTGATTACGTCGACGGTTATGATGATGATTATGATTATGATTATGATGATGATTATGATGATGACTATGATGATCATTGTGATGATGATTATGATGATCATTATGATGATGATTATGATGATGATTATGATGATGATTATGATGATGATTATGATGACGGTTATGATGATGATTATGATGATGACTATGATGATGATTATGACGATGATTATGATGATGATTATGATGATGATTATGATGATGATTATGATGATGATTATGATGACTATAATGATGACGATTGTGATGACTATTATGATGATGACTATGATGACGATTATGATAATGATTATGATGATAATTATGATGACGGTTATGATGATGATTATGATGATGATTATGATGATGATTATGATGATGACAATGATGATGATTATGATGATGATTATGATGATGAGTATGATGATGATTATGATGACGATTATGATGACCATCATGATGATGACTATGATGACGATTATGATAATGATTATGATGATGATTATGATGACGGATATGATGATGATTATGATGACGATTATGATAATGATTATGATGATGATTATGATGATGATTATGATGATGATTATGATGATGATTATGATGACTATAATGATGTCGATTATGATGACTATTATGATGATTATGATGACGATTATGATGATGATTATGATGATGATTATGATGACTATAATGATGTCGATTATGATGACTATTATGATGATTATGATGACGATTATGATGATAACCATGATGACTATTATGATGTTGATTATGATGATGATCAGTATGATGATTATGATGATGATTATGATGATGATTATGATGATGATTATGATGATGATTATGATGATGATTATGATGACTATAATGATTACGATTATGAGGTCTATTATGATGATGACCATGATGACGATTATGTTGATGATTATGATGTTGATTATGATAATGATTATGATGATGACTATGATGCTGATTATGATGACGGTTATGATGATGATTATGATGATGATTATGATAATGATTATGATGATGATTATGATGATGATTATGATGATGATTATGATGATGATTATGATGATGATTATGATGATGACTATGATGCTGATTATGATGACGGTTATGATGATGATTGTGATGATGATTATGATGATGATTATGATGATGATTATGATGACGATTATGGTGACGATTATGAGGACTATTGTGATGATGATTATGATGCTGATTATGATGATGATTATGATGATGATTATGATGACGATTATGATGACGATTATGAGGACTATTATGATGACGATTATGATGACGATTATGATGACGATTATGATGACGATTATGAAGACGATTATGATGATGATTATGATGATGACTCTGATGCTGATTATGATGACGGTTATGATGATGATTATGATGATGATTATGATGATGATTATGATGATGATTATGATGATGATTATGATGATGATTATGATGACGGTTATGATGATGATTATGATAATGATTAGCATGACTATTATGACTATGACTATGATGCTGATTACGTTGACTTTTATGATGATGATTATGATTATGATTATGATGATGATTATGATGATTATTATGATGATGATTATGATGATGATTATGATGGTGATTATGATGATAATTATGATGATGATTATGATGATGGTTATGATGACTATAATGATGACGATTATGATGACGATTATGATGACGATTATGATGACGATTATGATGACGATTATGATGATGATTATGATGATGACTATGATGCTGATTATGATGACGGTTATGATGATGATTATGATGATGATTATGATAATGATTATGATGATGATTATGATGATGATTATGATGATGATTATGATGATGATTATGATGATGATTATGATGATTATGATGACGATTATGATGACTATAATGATGACGATTATGATGACTATTATGATGATGATTATGATGACTAGTATGATGATGACCATGATGCCGATTATGTTGATGATTATGATGTTGATTATGATGACGGTTATGATGATGATTATGATGATGATTATGATAATGATTATGATGATGATTATGATGATGATTACGATGATCATTATGATGATGATTATGATGATCATTATGATGATGATTATGATGACGATTATGATGACGACTATGATTACGATTATGATAATGACTATGATGCTGATTATGATGACGGTTATGATGATGATTATGATGATGATTATGATAATGATTATGATGATGATTATGATGATGATTATGATGATGATTATGATGTTGATTATGATAATGATTATGATGATGATTATGATGATGATTATGATGACTATAATGATGACGATTATGATGACTATTATGATGACTATTATGATGATGATTATGATGAGTCTGATGACTATAAAGACGACGATTATGAGGACTATTATGATGATGACAATGATGATCATTATGATGATGATTATGATGATGATTATGATGATGATTATGATGATGATTATGATGATTATGATGACGATTATGATGACTATAATGATGACGATTATGATGACTATTATGATGATGATTATGATGACTAGTATGATGATGACCATGATGACGATTATGTTGATGATTATGATGTTGATTATGATGACGGTTATGATGACGATTATGATGACGATTATGATGACGATTATGATGACGATTATGATGATGAGTATGATGATGATTATGATGATGATTACGATGATAATTATGATGATGATCATGATGATCATTATGATGATGATTATGATGATGATTATGATTATGATTGCGACGTCTATAATGATGCCGATTATGATGACTATTATGATGATGACTATGATGACGATTATGATGATGATTATGATGACTATAATGATGACGATTATGAGGACTATTATGATGATGACCATGATGACGATTATGTTGATGATTATGATGTTGATTACGATGAAGATTATGATGATGACTATGATGCTGATTATGATGACGGTTATGATGATGATTATGATGATGATTATGATGATCATTATGATTATGATTATGACGATGATTATGATGATGATTATGATGACGATTATGAGGACTATTATGATGATGACTATGATAATGATTATTATGACTATAATGATGACGATTATGATGACTATTATGATGACTATTATGATGATGATTATGATGAGTCTGATGACTATAAAGACGACGATTATGAGGACTATTATGATGATGACAATGATGATCATTATTATGATGATTATGATGATGATTATGATGATGATTATGATGATTATAATGATGACGATTATGATGACTATTATGATGATGATTATGATGATTCTGATCACTATAAAGACGACGATTATGAGGACTATTATGATGATGACAATGATGATGATTATGATGATGATTATGATGCTGATTATGATGATGATTATGATGATGATTGTGATGATGATTATGATGATGATTATGTTGATGATTATGATGTTGATTATGATGATGATTATGATGATGACTATGATGCTGATTATGATGACGGTTATGATGATGATTATGATGATGATTATGATGATCATTATGATTATGATTATGACGATGATTATGATGATGATTATGATGATGATTATGATGACGGTTATGATGATAATTATGATGATGATTATGATGACGATTATGAGGACTATTATGATGACGATTATGATGACGATTATGATGACGATTATGATGACGATTATGATGATGATTATGATGATGACTCTGATGCTGATTATGATGACGGTTATGATGATGATTATGATGATGATTATGATGATGATTATGATGATGATTATGATGATGATTATGATGATGATTATGATGACGGTTATGATGATGATTATGATAATGATTATCATGACTATTATGACTATGACTATGATGCTGATTACGTTGACTTTTATGATGATGATTATGATTATGATTATGATGATGATTATGATGATTATTATGATGATGATTATGATGATGATTATGATGGTGATTATGATGATAATTATGATGATGATTATGATGATGGTTATGATGACTATAATGATGACGATTATGATGACGATTATGATGACGATTATGATGACGATTATGATGACGATTATGATGATGATTATGATGATGACTATGATGCTGATTATGATGACGGTTATGATGATGATTATGATGATGATTATGATAATGATTATGATGATGATTATGATGATGATTATGATGATGATTATGATGATGATTATGATGATGATTATGATGATTATGATGACGATTATGATGACTATAATGATGACGATTATGATGACTATTATGATGATGATTATGATGACTAGTATGATGATGACCATGATGACGATTATGTTGATGATTATGATGTTGATTATGATGACGGTTATGATGATGATTATGATGATGATTATGATAATGGTTATGATGATGATTATGATGATGATTACGATGATCATTATGATGATGATTATGATGATCATTATGATGATGATTATGATGATCATTATGATGATGATTATGATGACGATTATGATGACGACTATGATGACGATTATGATAATGACTATGAAGACTATAATGATGTCGATTATGATGACTATTATGATGATTGTGATGACGATTATGATGATAACCATGATGACTATTATGATGTTGATTATGATGATGATCAGTATGATGATTATAATGATGATTATGATGATGATTATGATGATGATTATGATGGTGATTATGATGGTGATTATGATGACTATAATGATTACGATTATGAGGTCTATTATGATGATGACCATGATGACGATTATGTTGATGATTATGATGTTGATTATGATAATGATTATGATGATGATTATGATGATGATTGTGATGATGACTATGATGCTGATTATGATGACGGTTATGATGATGATTATGATGATGATTATGATGATGATTATGATGATGATTATGATGACGATTATGGTGACGATTATGAGGACTATTGTGATGATGATTATGATGATGATTATGATGACTAGTATGATGATGACCATGATGACGATTATGTTGATGATTATGATGTTGATTATGATGACGGTTATGATGATGATTATGATGATGATTATGATAATGATTATGATGATGATTATGATGATGATTACGATGATCATTATGATGATGATTATGATGATCATTATGATGATGATTATGATGACGATTATGATGACGACTATGATGACGATTATGATAATGACTATGATGCTGATTATGATGACGGTTATGATGATGATTATGATGATGATTATGATAATGATTATGATGATGATTATGATGATGATTATGATGATGATTATGATGATGACTATGATGCTGATTATGATGACGGTTATGATGATGATTATGATGATGATTATGATGATGATTATGATGATGATTATGATGACGATTATGGTGACGATTATGAGGACTATTGTGATGATGATTATGATGATGATTATGATGATGATTATGATGATGATTATGATGACTATAATGATGACGATTATGATGACTATTATGATGACTATTATGATGATGATTATGATGAGTCTGATGACTATGAAGACGACGATTATGAGGACTATTATGATGATGACAATGATGATCATTATGATGATGATTATGATGATGATTATGATGATGATTATGATGATGATTATGATGATTATGATGACGATTATGATGACTATAATGATGACGATTATGATGACTATTATGATGATGATTATGATGACTAGTATGATGATGACCATGATGACGATTATGCTGATGATTATGATGTTGATTATGATGACGGTTATGATGACGATTATGATGACGATTATGATGACGATTATGATGACGATTATGATGATGATTATGATGATGATTATGATGGTGATTATGATGGTGATTATGATGACTATAATGATTACGATTATGAGGTCTATTATGATGATGACCATGATGACGATTATGTTGATGATTATGATGTTGATTATGATAATGATTATGATGATGATTATGATGATGATTGTGATGATGACTATGATGCTGATTATGATGACGGTTATGATGATGATTATGATGATGATTATGATGATGATTATGATGATGATTATGATGACGATTATGGTGACGATTATGAGGACTATTGTGATGATGATTATGATGATGATTATGATGACTAGTATGATGATGACCATGATGACGATTATGTTGATGATTATGATGTTGATTATGATGACGGTTATGATGATGATTATGATGATGATTATGATAATGATTATGATGATGATTATGATGATGATTACGATGATCATTATGATGATGATTATGATGATCATTATGATGATGATTATGATGACGATTATGATGACGACTATGATGACGATTATGATAATGACTATGATGCTGATTATGATGACGGTTATGATGATGATTATGATGATGATTATGATAATGATTATGATGATGATTATGATGATGATTATGATGATGATTATGATGATGACTATGATGCTGATTATGATGACGGTTATGATGATGATTATGATGATGATTATGATGATGATTATGATGATGATTATGATGACGATTATGGTGACGATTATGAGGACTATTGTGATGATGATTATGATGATGATTATGATGATGATTATGATGATGATTATGATGACTATAATGATGACGATTATGATGACTATTATGATGACTATTATGATGATGATTATGATGAGTCTGATGACTATGAAGACGACGATTATGAGGACTATTATGATGATGACAATGATGATCATTATGATGATGATTATGATGATGATTATGATGATGATTATGATGATGATTATGATGATTATGATGACGATTATGATGACTATAATGATGACGATTATGATGACTATTATGATGATGATTATGATGACTAGTATGATGATGACCATGATGACGATTATGCTGATGATTATGATGTTGATTATGATGACGGTTATGATGACGATTATGATGACGATTATGATGACGATTATGATGACGATTATGATGATGAGTATGATGATGATTATGATGATGATTACGATGATAATTATGATGATGATCATGATGATCATTATGATGATGATTATGATGATGATTATGATTATGATTACGACGTCTATAATGATGCCGATTATGATGACTATTATGATGATGACTATGATGACGATTATGATGATGATTATGATGACTATAATGATGACGATTATGAGGACTATTATGATGATGACCATGATGACGATTATGTTGGTGATTATGATGTTGATTATGATGATGATTATGATGATGACTATGATGCTGATTATGATGACGGTTATGATGATGATTATGATGATGATTATGATGATCATTATGATTATGATTATGACGATGATTATGATGATGATTATGATGATGATTATGATGACGGTTATGATGATGATTATGATGATGATTATGATGACGATTATGAGGACTATTATGATGATGACTATGATAATGATTATTATGACTATAATGATGACGATTATGATGACTATTATGATGACTATTATGATGATGATTATGATGAGTCTGATGACTATAAAGACGACGATTATGAGGACTATTATGATGATGACAATGATGATCATTATGATGATGATTATGATGATGATTATGATGATGATTATGATGATTATAATGATGACGATTATGATGACTATTATGATGATGATTATGATGATTCTGATCACTATAAAGACGACGATTTCGAGGACTATTATGATGATGACAATGATGATGATTATGATGATGATTATGATGCTGATTATGATGATGATTATGATGATGATTGTGATGATGATTATGATGATGATTATGTTGATGATTATGATGTTGATTATGATGATGATTATGATGATGACTATGATGCTGATTATGATGACGGTTATGATGATGATTATGATGATGATTATGATGATCATTATGATTATGATTATGACGATGATTATGATGATGATTATGATGATGATTATGATGACGGTTATGATGATAATTATGATGATGATTATGATGACGATTATGAGGACTATTATGATGATGACTATGATAATGATTATTATGACTATAATGATGACGATTATGATGACTATTATGATGACTATTATGATGATGATTATGATGAGTCTGATGACTATAAAGACGACGATTATGAGGACTATTATGATGATGACAATGATGATCATTATGATGATGATTATGATGATGATTATGATGATGATTATGATGATGATTGTGATGATGATTATGATGATGATTATGATGACGGTTATGATGATGATTATGATGATGATTATGATGACGATTATGAGGACTATTATGATGATGACTATGATAATGATTATTATGACTATAATGATGACGATTATGATGACTATTATGATGACTATTATGATGACTATTATGATGATGATTATGATGAGTCTGATGACTATAAAGACGACGATTATGAGGACTATTATGATGATGACAATGATGATCATTATGATGATGATTATGATCATGATTATGATGATGATTATGATGATGATTGTGATGATGATTATGATGATGATCATGATGATGATTATGATGATGATTATGATGATGATTATGATGATGATTATGATGATGACTATGATGATGATTATGATGACCATGATGACGATTATGATGATGATTATGATGACGATTGTGATGACTATTATGATGATGACTATGATGACGATTATGATAATGATTATGATGATAATTATGATGACGGTTATGATGATGATTATGATGATGATTATGATGATGATTATGATGATGATTGTGATGATGATTATGATGATGATTATGATAATGATTATGATGATGATTACGATGATCATTATGATGATGATTATGATGATCATTATGATGATGATTATGATGACGATTATGATGACGACTATGATGACGATTATGATAATGACTATGAAGACTATAATGATGTCGATTATGATGACTATTATGATGATTATGATGACGATTATGATGATAACCATGATGACTATTATGATGTTGATTATGATGATGATCAGTATGATGATTATAATGATGATTATGATGATGATTATGATGATGATTATGATGGTGATTATGATGACTATAATGATTACGATTATGAGGTCTATTATGATGATGACCATGATGACGATTATGTTGATGATTATGATGATGATCAGTATGATGATTATGATGATGATTATGATGATGATTATGATGATGATTATGATGATGATTATGATGATGATTATGATGACTATAATGATTACGATTATGAGGTCTATTATGATGATGACCATGATGACGATTATGTTGATGATTATGATGTTGATTATGATAATGATTATGATGATGACTATGATGCTGCTTATGATGACGGTTATGATGATGATTATGATGATGATTATGATAATGATTATGATGATGATTATGATGATGATTATGATGATGATTATGATGATGATTATGATGATGACTATGATGCTGATTATGATGACGGTTATGATGATGATTATGATGATGATTATGATGATGATTATGATGATGATTATGATGACGATTATGGTGACGATTATGAGGACTATTGTGATGATGATTATGATGCTGATTATGATGATGATTATGATGATGATTATGATGACGATTATGATGACGATTATGAGGACTATTATGATGACGATTATGATGACGATTATGATGACGATTATGATGACGATTATGAAGACGATTATGATGACGATTATGAGGACTATTATGATGACGATTATGATGACGATTATGATGACGATTATGATGATGATTATGATGATGACTATGATGCTGATTATGATGACGGTTATGATGATGATTATGATGATGATTATGATAATGATTATGATGATGATTATGATGATGATTATGATGATGATTATGATGATGATTATGATGATGATTATGATGATTATGATGACGATTATGATGACTATAATGATGACGATTATGATGACTATTATGATGATGATTATGATGACTAGTATGATGATGACCATGATGCCGATTATGTTGATGATTATGATGTTGATTATGATGACGGTTATGATGATGATTATGATGATGATTATGATAATGATTATGATGATGATTATGATGATGATTACGATGATCATTATGATGATGATTATGATGATTATGATGACTATTATGACTATGACTATGATGCTGATTACGTTGACGGTTATGATGACGATTATGATGACGATTATGATGACGATTATGATGATGATTATGATAATGATTATCATGACTATTATGACTATGACTATGATGCTGATTACGTTGACTTTTATGATGATGATTATGATTATGATTATGATGATGATTATGATGATTATTATGATGATGATTATGATGATGATTATGATGGTGATTATGATGATAATTATGATGATGATTATGATGATGGTTATGATGACTATAATGATGACGATTATGATGACGATTATGATGACGATTATGATGACGATTATGATGACGATTATGATGATGATTATAATGATGACTATGATGCTGATTATGATGACGGTTATGATGATGATTATGATGATGATTATGATAATGATTATGATGATGATTATGATGATGATTATGATGATGATTATGATGATGATTATGATGATCATTATGATGATGATTATGATGACGATTATGATGACGACTATGATTACGATTATGATAATGACTATGATGCTGATTATGATGACGGTTATGATGATGATTATGATGATGATTATGATAATGATTATGATGATGATTATGATGATGATTATGATGATGATTATGATGTTGATTATGATAATGATTATGATGATGACTATGATGCTGATTATGATGACGGTTATGATGATGATTATGATGATGATTATGATAATGATTATGATGATGATTACGATGATCATTATGATGATGATTATGATGATCATTATGATGATGATTATGATGACGATTATGATGACGACTATGATGACGATTATGATAATGACTATGAAGACTATAATGATGTCGATTATGATGACTATTATGATGATTGTGATGACGATTATGATGATAACCATGATGACTATTATGATGTTGATTATGATGATGATCAGTATGATGATTATAATGATGATTATGATGATGATTATGATGATGATTATGATGGTGATTATGATGGTGATTATGATGACTATAATGATTACGATTATGAGGTCTATTATGATGATGACCATGATGACGATTATGTTGATGATTATGATGTTGATTATGATAATGATTATGATGATGATTATGATGATGATTATGATGATGATTATGATGACTATAATGATGTCGATTATGATGACTATTATGATGATTATGATGACGATTATGATGATGATTATGATGATGATTATGATGACTATAATGATGTCGATTATGATGACTATTATGATGATTATGATGACGATTATGATGATGATTATGATGACGATTATGATGACGATTATGATGACGATTATGATGACGATTATGATGATGATTATGATGATGACTATGATACTGATTATGATGACGGTTATGATGATGATTATGATGATGATTATGATAATGATTATGATGATGATTATGATGATGATTATGATGATGATTATGATGATGATTATGATGATGATTATGATGATTATGATGACGATTATGATGACTATAATGATGACGATTATGATGACTATTATGATGATGATTATGATGACTAGTATGATGATGACCATGATGCCGATTATGTTGATGATTATGATGTTGATTATGATGACGGTTATGATGATGATTATGATGATGATTATGATAATGATTATGATGATGATTATGATGATGATTACGATGATCATTATGATGATGATTATGATGATCATTATGATGATGATTATGATGACGATTATGATGACGACTATGATTACGATTATGATAATGACTATGATGCTGATTATGATGACGGTTATGATGATGATTATGATGATGATTATGATAATGATTATGATGATGATTATGATGATGATTATGATGATGATTATGATGATGATTATGATGTTGATTATGATAATGATTATGATGATGACTATGATGCTGATTATGATGACGGTTATGATGATGATTATGATGATGATTATGATAATGATTATGATGATGATTACGATGATCATTATGATGATGATTATGATGATCACTATGATGATGATTATGATGACGATTATGATGACGACTATGATGACGATTATGATAATGACTATGAAGACTATAATGATGTCGATTATGATGACTATTATGATGATTATGATGACGATTATGATGATAACCATGATGACTATTATGATGTTGATTATGATGATGATCAGTATGATGATTATAATGATGATTATGATGATGATTATGATGATGATTATGATGGTGATTATGATGACTATAATGATTACGATTATGAGGTCTATTATGATGATGACCATGATGACGATTATGTTGATGATTATGATGATGATCAGTATGATGATTATGATGATGATTATGATGATGATTATGATGATGATTATGATGATGATTATGATGATGATTATGATGATGATTATGATGACTATAATGATTACGATTATGAGGTCTATTATGATGATGACCATGATGACGATTATGTTGATGATTATGATGTTGATTATGATAATGATTATGATGATGACTATGATGCTGATTATGATGACGGTTATGATGATGATTATGATGATGATTATGATAATGATTATGATGATGATTATGATGATGATTATGATGATGATTATGATGATGATTATGATGATGACTATGATGCTGATTATGATGACGGTTATGATGATGATTATGATGATGATTATGATGATGATTATGATGATGATTATGATGACGATTATGGTGACGATTGTGAGGACTATTGTGATGATGATTATGATGCTGATTATGATGATGATTATGATGATGATTATGATGACGATTATGATGACGATTATGAGGACTATTATGATGACGATTATGATGACGATTATGATGACGATTATGATGACGATTATGAAGACGATTATGATGACGATTATGAGGACTATTATGATGACGATTATGATGACGATTATGATGACGATTATGATGACGATTATGAAGACGATTATGATGATGATTATGATGATGACTCTGATGCTGATTATGATGACGGTTATGATGATGATTATGATGATGATTATGATGATGATTATGATGATGATTATGATGATGATTATGATGATGATTATGATGATGGTTATGATGACTATAATGATGACGATTATGATGACGATTATGATGACGATTATGATGACGATTATGATGACGATTATGATGATGATTATGATGATGACTATGATGCTGATTATGATGACGGTTATGATGATGATTATGATGATGATTATGATAATGATTATGATGATGATTATGATGATGATTATGATGATGATTATGATGATGATTATGATGATGATTATGATGATTATGATGACGATTATGATGACTATAATGATGACGATTATGATGACTATTATGATGATGATTATGATGACTAGTATGATGATGACCATGATGACGATTATGTTGATGATTATTATGTTGATTATGATGACGGTTATGATGATGATTATGATGATGATTATGATAATGATTATGATGATGATTATGATGATGATTACGATGATCATTATGATGATGATTATGATGATCATTATGATGATGATTATGATGACGATTATGATGACGACTATGATTACGATTATGATAATGACTATGATGCTGATTATGATGACGGTTATGATGATGATTATGATGATGATTATGATAATGATTATGATGATGATTATGATGATGATTATGATAATGATTATGATGTTGATTATGATAATGATTATGATGATGACTATGATGCTGATTATGATGACGGTTATGATGATGATTATGATGATGATTATGATAATGATTATGATGATGATTACGATGATCATTATGATGATGATTATGATGATCATTATGATGATGATTATGATGACGATTATGATGACGACTATGATGACGATTATGATAATGACTATGAAGACTATAATGATGTCGATTATGATGACTATTATGATGATTGTGATGACGATTATGATGATAACCATGATGACTATTATGATGTTGATTATGATGATGATCAGTATGATGATTATAATGATGATTATGATGATGATTATGATGATGATTATGATGGTGATTATGATGGTGATTATGATGACGATTATGGTGACGATTATGAGGACTATTGTGATGATGATTATGATGATGATTATGATGACTAGTATGATGATGACCATGATGACGATTATGTTGATGATTATGATGTTGATTATGATGACGGTTATGATGATGATTATGATGATGATTATGATAATGATTATGATGATGATTATGATGATGATTACGATGATCATTATGATGATGATTATGATGATCATTATGATGATGATTATGATGACGATTATGATGACGACTATGATGACGATTATGATAATGACTATGATGCTGATTATGATGACGGTTATGATGATGATTATGATGATGATTATGATAATGATTATGATGATGATTATGATGATGATTATGATGATGATTATGATGATGACTATGATGCTGATTATGATGACGGTTATGATGATGATTATGATGATGATTATGATGATGATTATGATGATGATTATGATGACGATTATGGTGACGATTATGAGGACTATTGTGATGATGATTATGATGATGATTATGATGATGATTATGATGATGATTATGATGACTATAATGATGACGATTATGATGACTATTATGATGACTATTATGATGATGATTATGATGAGTCTGATGACTATGAAGACGACGATTATGAGGACTATTATGATGATGACAATGATGATCATTATGATGATGATTATGATGATGATTATGATGATGATTATGATGATGATTATGATGATTATGATGACGATTATGATGACTATAATGATGACGATTATGATGACTATTATGATGATGATTATGATGACTAGTATGATGCTGACCATGATGACGATTATGCTGATGATTATGATGTTGATTATGATGACGGTTATGATGACGATTATGATGACGATTATGATGACGATTATGATGACGATTATGATGATGAGTATGATGATGATTATGATGATGATTACGATGATAATTATGATGATGATCATGATGATCATTATGATGATGATTATGATGATGATTATGATTATGATTACGACGTCTATAATGATGCCGATTATGATGACTATTATGATGATGACTATGATGACGATTATGATGATGATTATGATGACTATAATGATGACGATTATGAGGACTATTATGATGATGACCATGATGACGATTATGTTGGTGATTATGATGTTGATTATGATGATGATTATGATGATGACTATGATGCTGATTATGATGACGGTTATGATGATGATTATGATGATGATTATGATGATCATTATGATTATGATTATGACGATGATTATGATGATGATTATGATGATGATTATGATGACGGTTATGATGATGATTATGATGATGATTATGATGACGATTATGAGGACTATTATGATGATGACTATGATAATGATTATTATGACTATAATGATGACGATTATGATGACTATTATGATGACTATTATGATGATGATTATGATGAGTCTGATGACTATAAAGACGACGATTATGAGGACTATTATGATGATGACAATGATGATCATTATGATGATGATTATGATGATGATTATGATGATGATTATGATGATTATAATGATGACGATTATGATGACTATTATGATGATGATTATGATGATTCTGATCACTATAAAGACGACGATTTCGAGGACTATTATGATGATGACAATGATGATGATTATGATGATGATTGTGATGCTGATTATGATGATGATTATGATGATGATTGTGATGATGATTATGATGATGATTATGTTGATGATTATGATGTTGATTATGATGATGATTATGATGATGACTATGATGCTGATTATGATGACGGTTATGATGATGATTATGATGATGATTATGATGATCATTATGATTATGATTATGACGATGATTATGATGATGATTATGATGATGATTATGATGACGGTTATGATGATAATTATGATGATGATTATGATGACGATTATGAGGACTATTATGATGATGACTATGATAATGATTATTATGACTATAATGATGACGATTATGATGACTATTATGATGACTATTATGATGATGATTATGATGAGTCTGATGACTATAAAGACGACGATTATGAGGACTATTATGATGATGACAATGATGATCATTATGATGATGATTATGATGATGATTATGATGATGATTATGATGATCATTATGATGATGATTATGATGACGATTATGATGACGACTATGATTACGATTATGATAATGACTATGATGCTGATTATGATGACGGTTATGATGATGATTATGATGATGATTATGATAATGATTATGATGATGATTATGATGATGATTATGATGATGATTATGATGATGATTATGATGTTGATTATGATAATGATTATGATGATGACTATGATGCTGATTATGATGACGGTTATGATGATGATTATGATGATGATTATGATAATGATTATGATGATGATTACGATGATCATTATGATGATGATTATGATGATCACTATGATGATGATTATGATGACGATTATGATGACGACTATGATGACGATTATGATAATGACTATGAAGACTATAATGATGTCGATTATGATGACTATTATGATGATTATGATGACGATTATGATGATAACCATGATGACTATTATGATGTTGATTATGATGATGATCAGTATGATGATTATAATGATGATTATGATGATGATTATGATGATGATTATGATGGTGATTATGATGACTATAATGATTACGATTATGAGGTCTATTATGATGATGACCATGATGACGATTATGTTGATGATTATGATGATGATCAGTATGATGATTATGATGATGATTATGATGATGATTATGATGATGATTATGATGATGATTATGATGATGATTATGATGATGATTATGATGACTATAATGATTACGATTATGAGGTCTATTATGATGATGACCATGATGACGATTATGTTGATGATTATGATGTTGATTATGATAATGATTATGATGATGACTATGATGCTGATTATGATGACGGTTATGATGATGATTATGATGATGATTATGATAATGATTATGATGATGATTATGATGATGATTATGATGATGATTATGATGATGATTATGATGATGACTATGATGCTGATTATGATGACGGTTATGATGATGATTATGATGATGATTATGATGATGATTATGATGATGATTATGATGACGATTATGGTGACGATTGTGAGGACTATTGTGATGATGATTATGATGCTGATTATGATGATGATTATGATGATGATTATGATGACGATTATGATGACGATTATGAGGACTATTATGATGACGATTATGATGACGATTATGATGACGATTATGATGACGATTATGAAGACGATTATGATGACGATTATGAGGACTATTATGATGACGATTATGATGACGATTATGATGACGATTATGATGACGATTATGAAGACGATTATGATGATGATTATGATGATGACTCTGATGCTGATTATGATGACGGTTATGATGATGATTATGATGATGATTATGATGATGATTATGATGATGATTATGATGATGATTATGATGATGATTATGATGATGGTTATGATGACTATAATGATGACGATTATGATGACGATTATGATGACGATTATGATGACGATTATGATGACGATTATGATGATGATTATGATGATGACTATGATGCTGATTATGATGACGGTTATGATGATGATTATGATGATGATTATGATAATGATTATGATGATGATTATGATGATGATTATGATGATGATTATGATTATGATTATGATGATGATTATGATGATTATGATGACGATTATGATGACTATAATGATGACGATTATGATGACTATTATGATGATGATTATGATGACTAGTATGATGATGACCATGATGACGATTATGTTGATGATTATGATGTTGATTATGATGACGGTTATGATGATGATTATGATGATGATTATGATAATGATTATGATGATGATTATGATGATGATTACGATGATCATTATGATGATGATTATGATGATCATTATGATGATGATTATGATGACGATTATGATGACGACTATGATTACGATTATGATAATGACTATGATGCTGATTATGATGACGGTTATGATGATGATTATGATGATGATTATGATAATGATTATGATGATGATTATGATGATGATTATGATAATGATTATGATGTTGATTATGATAATGATTATGATGATGACTATGATGCTGATTATGATGACGTTTATGATGATGATTATGATGATGATTATGATAATGATTATGATGATGATTACGATGATCATTATGATGATGATTATGATGGTGATTATGATGCTGATTATGATGACGATTATGATGACGACTATGATGACGATTATGATAATGACTATGAAGACTATAATGATGTCGATTATGATGACTATTATGATGATTGTGATGACGATTATGATGATAACCATGATGACTATTATGATGTTGATTATGATGATGATCAGTATGATGATTATAATGATGATTATGATGATGATTATGATGATGATTATGATGGTGATTATGATGGTGATTATGATGACTATAATGATTACGATTATGAGGTCTATTATGATGATGACCATGATGACGATTATGTTGATGATTATGATGTTGATTATGATAATGATTATGATGATGATTATGATGATGATTGTGATGATGACTATGATGCTGATTATGATGACGGTTATGATGATGATTATGATAATGATTATGATGATGATTATGATGATGATTATGATGACGATTATGGTGACGATTATGAGGACTATTGTGATGATGATTATGATGATGATTATGATGACTAGTATGATGATGACCATGATGACGATTATGTTGATGATTATGATGTTGATTATGATGACGGTTATGATGATGATTATGATGATGATTATGATAATGATTATGATGATGATTATGATGATGATTACGATGATCATTATGATGATGATTATGATGATCATTATGATGATGATTATGATGACGATTATGATGACGACTATGATGACGATTATGATAATGACTATGATGCTGATTATGATGACGGTTATGATGATGATTATGATGATGATTATGATAATGATTATGATGATGATTATGATGATGATTATGATGATGATTATGATGATGACTATGATGCTGATTATGATGACGGTTATGATGATGATTATGATGATGATTATGATGATGATTATGATGATGATTATGATGACGATTATGGTGACGATTATGAGGACTATTGTGATGATGATTATGATGATGATTATGATGATGATTATGATGATGATTATGATGACTATAATGATGACGATTATGATGACTATTATGATGACTATTATGATGATGATTATGATGAGTCTGATGACTATGAAGACGACGATTATGAGGACTATTATGATGATGACAATGATGATCATTATGATGATGATTATGATGATGATTATGATGATGATTATGATGATGATTATGATGATTATGATGACGATTATGATGACTATAATGATGACGATTATGATGACTATTATGATGATGATTATGATGACTAGTATGATGATGACCATGATGACGATTATGCTGATGATTATGATGTTGATTATGATGACGGTTATGATGACGATTATGATGACGATTATGATGACGATTATGATGACGATTATGATGATGAGTATGATGATGATTATGATGATGATTACGATGATAATTATGATGATGATCATGATGATCATTATGATGATGATTATGATGATGATTATGATTATGATTACGACGTCTATAATGATGCCGATTATGATGACTATTATGATGATGACTATGATGACGATTATGATGATGATTATGATGACTATAATGATGACGATTATGAGGACTATTATGATGATGACCATGATGACGATTATGTTGGTGATTATGATGTTGATTATGATGATGATTATGATGATGACAATGATGCTGATTATGATGACGGTTATGATGATGATTATGATGATGATTATGATGATCATTATGATTATGATTATGACGATGATTATGATGATGATTATGATGATGATTATGATGACGGTTATGATGATGATTATGATGATGATTATGATGACGATTATGAGGACTATTATGATGATGACTATGATAATGATTATTATGACTATAATGATGACGATTATGATGACTATTATGATGACTATTATGATGATGATTATGATGAGTCTGATGACTATAAAGACGACGATTATGAGGACTATTATGATGATGACAATGATGATCATTATGATGATGATTATGATGATGATTATGATGATGATTATGATGATTATAATGATGACGATTATGATGACTATTATGATGATGATTATGATGATTCTGATCACTATAAAGACGACGATTTCGAGGACTATTATGATGATGACAATGATGATGATTATGATGATGATTGTGATGCTGATTATGATGATGATTATGATGATGATTGTGATGATGATTATGATGATGATTATGTTGATGATTATGATGTTGATTATGATGATGATTATGATGATGACTATGATGCTGATTATGATGACGGTTATGATGATGATTATGATGATGATTATGATGATCATTATGATTATGATTATGACGATGATTATGATGATGATTATGATGATGATTATGATGACGGTTATGATGATAATTATGATGATGATTATGATGACGATTATGAGGACTATTATGATGATGACTATGATAATGATTATTATGACTATAATGATGACGATTATGATGACTATTATGATGACTATTATGATGATGATTATGATGAGTCTGATGACTATAAAGACGACGATTATGAGGACTATTATGATGATGACAATGATGATCATTATGATGATGATTATGATGATGATTATGATGATGATTATGATGATGATTGTGATGATGATTATGATGATGATTATGATGACGGTTATGATGATGATTATGATGATGATTATGATGACGATTATGAGGACTATTATGATGATGACTATGATAATGATTATTATGACTATAATGATGACGATTATGATGACTATTATGATGACTATTATGATGACTATTATGATGATGATTATGATGAGTCTGATGACTATAAAGACGACGATTATGAGGACTATTATGATGATGACAATGATGATCATTATGATGATGATTATGATCATGATTATGATGATGATTATGATGATGATTGTGATGATGATTATGATGATGATCATGATGATGATTATGATGATGATTATGATGATGATTATGATGATGATTATGATGATGACTATGTAGATGATTATGATGACCATGATGACGATTATGATGATGATTATGATGACGATTGTGATGACTATTATGATGATGACTATGATGACGATTATGATAATGATTATGATGATAATTATGATGACGGTTATGATGATGATTATGATGATGATTATGATGATGATTATGATGATGATTGTGATGATGATTATGATGATGATTATGATAATGATTATGATGATGATTACGATGATCATTATGATGATGATTATGATGATCATTATGATGATGATTATGATGACGATTATGATGACGACTATGATGACGATTATGATAATGACTATGAAGACTATAATGATGTCGATTATGATGACTATTATGATGATTATGATGACGATTATGATGATAACCATGATGACTATTATGATGTTGATTATGATGATGATCAGTATGATGATTATAATGATGATTATGATGATGATTATGATGATGATTATGATGATGATTATGATGGTGATTATGATGACTATAATGATTACGATTATGAGGTCTATTATGATGATGACCATGATGACGATTATGTTGATGATTATGATGATGATCAGTATGATGATTATGATGATGATTATGATGATGATTATGATGATGATTATGATGATGATTATGATGATGATTATGATGACTATAATGATTACGATTATGAGGTCTATTATGATGATGACCATGATGACGATTATGTTGATGATTATGATGTTGATTATGATAATGATTATGATGATGACTATGATGCTGATTATGATGACGGTTATGATGATGATTATGATGATGATTATGATAATGATTATGATGATGATTATGATGATGATTATGATGATGATTATGATGATGATTATGATGATGACTATGATGCTGATTATGATGACGGTTATGATGATGATTATGATGATGATTATGATGATGATTATGATGATGATTATGATGACGATTATGGTGACGATTATGAGGACTATTGTGATGATGATTATGTTGCTGATTATGATGATGATTATGATGATGATTATGATGACGATTATGATGACGATTATGAGGACTATTATGATGACGATTATGATGACGATTATGATGACGATTATGATGACGATTATGAAGACGATTATGATGACGATTATGAGGACTATTATGATGACGATTATGATGACGATTATGATGACGATTATGATGACGATTATGAAGACGATTATGATGATGATTATGATGATGACTCTGATGCTGATTATGATGACGGTTATGATGATGATTATGATGATGATTATGATGATGATTATGATGATGATTATGATGATGATTATGATGATGATTATGATGATGGTTATGATGACTATAATGATGACGATTATGATGACGATTATGATGACGATTATGATGACGATTATGATGACGATTATGATGATGATTATGATGATGACTATGATGCTGATTATGATGACGGTTATGATGATGATTATGATGATGATTATGATAATGATTATGATGATGATTATGATGATGATTATGATGATGATTATGATGATGATTATGATGATGATTATGATGATTATGATGACGATTATGATGACTATAATGATGACGATTATGATGACTATTATGATGATGATTATTATGACTAGTATGATGATGACCATGATGCCGATTATGTTGATGATTATGATGTTGATTATGATGACGGTTATGATGATGATTATGATGATGATTATGATAATGATTATGATGATGATTATGATGATGATTACGATGATCATTATGATGATGATTATGATGATGATTATGATGACTATTATGACTATGACTATGATGCTGATTACGTTGACGGTTATGATGACGATTATGATGACGATTATGATGACGATTATGATGATGATTATGATAATGATTATCATGACTATTATGACTATGACTATGATGCTGATTACGTTGACTTTTATGATGATGATTATGATTATGATTATGATGATGATTATGATGATTATTATGATGATGATTATGATGATGATTATGATGGTGATTATGATGATAATTATGATGATGATTATGATGATGGTTATGATGACTATAATGATGACGATTATGATGACGATTATGATGACGATTATGATGACGATTATGATGACGATTATGATGATGATTATAATGATGACTATGATGCTGATTATGATGACGGTTATGATGATGATTAGGATGATGATTATGATAATGATTATGATGATGATTATGATGATGATTATGATGATGATTATGATGATGATTATGATGATCATTATGATGATGATTATGATGACGATTATGATGACGACTATGATTACGATTATGATAATGACTATGATGCTGATTATGATGACGGTTATGATGATGATTATGATGATGATTATGATAATGATTATGATGATGATTATGATGATGATTATGATGATGATTATGATGTTGATTATGATAATGATTATGATGATGACTATGATGCTGATTATGATGACGGTTATGATGATGATTATGATGATGATTATGATAATGATTATGATGATGATTACGATGATCATTATGATGATGATTATGATGATCATTATGATGATGATTATGATGACGATTATGATGACGACTATGATGACGATTATGATAATGACTATGAAGACTATAATGATGTCGATTATGATGACTATTATGATGATTGTGATGACGATTATGATGATAACCATGATGACTATTATGATGTTGATTATGATGATGATCAGTATGATGATTATAATGATGATTATGATGATGATTATGATGATGATTATGATGGTGATTATGATGGTGATTATGATGACTATAATGATTACGATTATGAGGTCTATTATGATGATGACCATGATGACGATTATGTTGATGATTATGATGTTGATTATGATAATGATTATGATGATGATTATGATGATGATTATGATGATGATTATGATGACTATAATGATGTCGATTATGATGACTATTATGATGATTATGATGACGATTATGATGATGATTATGATGATGATTATGATGACTATAATGATGTCGATTATGATGACTATTATGATGATTATGATGACGATTATGATGATGATTATGATGACGATTATGATGACGATTATGATGACGATTATGATGACGATTATGATGATGATTATGATGATGACTATGATACTGATTATGATGACGGTTATGATGATGATTATGATGATGATTATGATAATGATTATGATGATGATTATGATGATGATTATGATGATGATTATGATGATGATTATGATGATGATTATGATGATTATGATGACGATTATGATGACTATAATGATGACGATTATGATGACTATTATGATGATGATTATGATGACTAGTATGATGATGACCATGATGCCGATTATGTTGATGATTATGATGTTGATTATGATGACGGTTATGATGATGATTATGATGATGATTATGATAATGATTATGATGGTGATTATGATGATGATTACGATGATCATTATGATGATGATTATGATGATCATTATGATGATGATTATGATGACGATTATGATGACGACTATGATTACGATTATGATAATGACTATGATGCTGATTATGATGACGGTTATGATGATGATTATGATGATGATTATGATAATGATTATGATGATGATTATGATGATGATTATGATGATGATTATGATGATGATTATGATGTTGATTATGATAATGATTATGATGATGACTATGATGCTGATTATGATGACGGTTATGATGATGATTATGATGATGATTATGATAATGATTATGATGATGATTACGATGATCATTATGATGATGATTATGATGATCATTATGATGATGATTATGATGACGATTATGATGACGACTATGATGACGATTATGATAATGACTATGAAGACTATAATGATGTCGATTATGATGACTATTATGATGATTATGATGACGATTATGATGATAACCATGATGACTATTATGATGTTGATTATGATGATGATCAGTATGATGATTATAATGATGATTATGATGATGATTATGATGATGATTATGATGGTGATTATGATGACTATAATGATTACGATTATGAGGTCTATTATGATGATGACCATGATGACGATTATGTTGATGATTATGATGATGATCAGTATGATGATTATGATGATGATTATGATGATGATTATGATGATGATTATGATGATGATTATGATGATGATTATGATGATGATTATGATGACTATAATGATTACGATTATGAGGTCTATTATGATGATGACCATGATGACGATTATGTTGATGATTATGATGTTGATTATGATAATGATTATGATGATGACTATGATGCTGATTATGATGACGGTTATGATGATGATTATGATGATGATTATGATAATGATTATGATGATGATTATGATGATGATTATGATGATGATTATGATGATGATTATGATGATGACTATGATGCTGATTATGATGACGGTTATGATGATGATTATGATGATGATTATGATGATGATTATGATGATGATTATGATGACGATTATGGTGACGATTGTGAGGACTATTGTGATGATGATTATGATGCTGATTATGATGATGATTATGATGATGATTATGATGACGATTATGATGACGATTATGAGGACTATTATGATGACGATTATGATGACGATTATGATGACGATTATGATGACGATTATGAAGACGATTATGATGACGATTATGAGGACTATTATGATGACGATTATGATGACGATTATGATGACGATTATGATGACGATTATGAAGACGATTATGATGATGATTATGATGATGACTCTGATGCTGATTATGATGACGGTTATGATGATGATTATGATGATGATTATGATGATGATTATGATAATGATTATGATGATGATTATGATGATGATTATGATGATGACTATGATGCTGATTATGATGACGGTTATGATGATGATTATGATGATGATTATGATGATGATTATGATGATGATTATGATGACGATTATGGTGACGATTATGAGGACTATTGTGATGATGATTATGATGATGATTATGATGATGATTATGATGATGATTATGATGACTATAATGATGACGATTATGATGACTATTATGATGACTATTATGATGACTATTATGATGATGATTATGATGAGTCTGATGACTATAAAGACGACGATTATGAGGACTATTATGATGATGACAATGATGATCATTATGATGATGATTATGATGATGATTATGATGATGATTATGATGATGATTATGATGATTATGATGACGATTATGATGACTATAATGTTGACGATTATGATGACTATTATGATGATGATTATGATGACTAGTATGATGATGACCATGATGACGATTATGTTGATGATTATGATGTTGATTATGATGACGGTTATGATGACGATTATGATGACGATTATGATGACGATTATGATGACGATTATGATGATGAGTATGATGATGATTATGATGATGATTACGATGATAATTATGATGATGATCATGATGATCATTATGATGATGATTATGATGATGATTATGATTATGATTACGACGTCTATAATGATGCCGATTATGATGACTATTATGATGATGACTATGATGACGATTATGATGATGATTATGATGACTATAATGATGACGATTATGAGGACTATTATGATGATGACCATGATGACGATTATGTTGATGATTATGATGTTGATTATGATGATGATTATGATGATGACTATGATGCTGATTATGATGACGGTTATGATGATGATTATTATGATGATTATGATGATCATTATGATTATGATTATGACGATGATTATGATGATGATTATTATGATGATTATGATGACGGTTATGATGATGATTATGATGATGATTATGATGACGATTATGAGGACTATTATGATGATGACTATGATAATGATTATTATGACTATAATGATGACGATTATGATGACTATTATGATGACTATTATGATGATGATTATGATGAGTCTGATGACTATAAAGACGACGATTATGAGGACTATTATGATGATGACAATGATGATCATTATGATGATGATTATGATGATGATTATGATGATGATTATGATGATGATTGTGATGATGATTATGATGATGATTATGATGACGGTTATGATGATGATTATGATGATGATTATGATGACGATTATGAGGACTATTATGATGATGACTATGATAATGATTATTATGACTATAATGATGACGATTATGATGACTATTATGATGACTATTATGATGATGATTATGATGAGCCTGATGACTATAAAGACGACGATTATGAGGACTATTATGATGATGACAATGATGATCATTATGATGATGATTATGATGATGTTTATGATGATGATTATGATGATGATTGTGATGATGATTATGATGATGATCATGATGATGATTATGATGATGATTATGATGATGATTATGATGATGATTATGATGATGACTATGATGATGATTATGATGACCATGATGACGATTATGATGATGATTATGATGATGATTATGATGACTATTATGACTGTTACTATGATGCTGATTACGTTGACGGTTATGATGATGATTATGATTATGATTATGATGATGATTATGATGATTATTATGATGATGATTATGATGACGATTATGAAGACGATTATGATGACGATTATGATGATGATTATGATGATGACTATGACGATGATTATGACGACGATTATGATGATGATTATGATGATGATTATGATGATGATTATGATGATGATTATGATGACTATAGTGATGACGATTGTGATGACTATTATGATGATGACTATGATGACGATTATGATAATGATTATGATGATAATTATGATGACGGTTATGATGATGATTATGCTGATGATTATGATGACTATTATGATGATTATGATGACGATTATGATGATGATTATGATGATGATTATGATGACTATAATGATGATGACTATGATGATGATTATGATGATTATTATGATGATGATTATGATGACGATTATGAAGACGATTATGATGACGATTATGATGATGATTATGATGATGACTATGACGATGATTATGACGACGATTATGATGATGACTATGATGATGATTATGCTCATGATTGCGATGATGATTATGGTGAATATTATGATCATGATTATGATGATGATTATGAGGATGATTATGATGATGATTATGATGATGACTATGATGACGATTATGGTAATGATTATGATGACGGTTATGATGATGATTATGATGATGATTATGATGATGATTATGATGATGATTATGATGATGATTATGATGATGATTATGATGATGATTATGATGACTATAATGATGACGATTATGATGAGTATTATGATGATGATTATGATGACGGTTATGATGATGATTATGAGGACTATTATGATGATGACTATGATAATGATTATGATGACGATTATGATGATGATTATGATGATGATTATGATGACTATTATGACTATGACTATGATGCTGATTACGTTGACGGTTATGATGATGATTATGATTATGATTATGATGATGAATATGATGATGATTAGGATGATGATTATGATGATGATTATGATGACGATTATGATGACGATTATTATGACGATTATGATGACTATTATGATGATTATGATGACGATTATGATGACGATTATGATGACGATTATGATGATGATTATGATGATGATTATGATGATGACTGTGATGCTGATTATGATGACGGTTATGATGATGATTATGATGATGATTATGATGATGATTATGATAATGATTATGATGATGATTATGATGATGATTATGATGACGATTATGATGACGATTATGATGATGATTATGATGATGATTATGATGATGACTATGATGCTGATTATGATGACGGTTATGATGATGATTATGATGATGATTATGACGATGATTATGATGATGATTATGATAATGATTATGATGGTGATTATGATGATGATTATGATTATGATGATGATGATGATTATGATAATGATTATGATGATGATTAAGATGATGATTATGATGATGATTATGATGATGATTATGATGATGATTATGATGATGATTATGATGATGATTATGATGACGATTATGAGGACTATTATGATGATGATTATGATGACGGTTATGATGATGATTATGATGATGATTATGACGATGATTATGATGATGATTATGATAATGATTATGATGGTGATTATGATGATGATTATGATTATGATGATGATGATGATTATGATGATGATTATGATGATGATTAAGATGATGATTATGATGATGATTATGATGACTATAATGATGTAGATTATGATGACTATTATGATGATTATGATGACGGTTATGATGATGATTATGACGATGATTATGATGATGATTATGATGATGATTATAATGATGATTATAATGATGATTATGATAATGATTATGATGATGAGTATGATGATGATTAAGATGATGATTATGATGATGATTATGATGACGGTTATGATGATGATTATGACGATGATTATGATGATGATTATGATGATGATTATGATGATGATTATAATGATGATTATGATAATGATTATGATGATAATTATGATGACGGTTATGATGATGATTATGATGATGATTATGATGATGATTATGATGATGATCATAATGATGATTATGATGATGATTATGATGATGATTATGATGACTATAATGATGACGATTATGATAACTATCATAATGATGACTATGATGACGATTATGATAATGATTATGATGATAATTATGATGACGGTTATGATGATGATTATGATGACGATTATGATAATGATTATGATGATGATTATGATGAATATTATGATGATGATTATGATGATGATTATGATGATGATTATGATGATGATTATGATGATGATTATGATGATGATTATGATGATGATTATGATGATGATTATGATGATGATTATGATGATGATTATGATGATGACTATGATGATGATTATGATGATGATTATGATGACGATTATGAGGACTATTATGATGATGACTATGATGATGATTATGATGATGACTACGATGATGATTACGATGACGATTATGATGATGACTATGATGATGATTATGCTCATGATTACGATGATGATTACGGTGAATATTATGATCATGATTATGATGATGATTATGATGATGATTATGATGATGATTATGATGATGATTATGATGACGATTATGATGACGATTATGATGACGATTATGATGACTATTATGATGATTATGATGACGATTATGATGACGATTATGATGACGATTATGATGATGATTATGATGATGATTATGATGATGACTATGATGCTGATTATGATGACGGTTATGATGATGATTATGATGATGATTATGATAATGATTATGATGATGATTATGATGATGATTATGCTCATGATTATGATCATGATTATGATGAATATTATGATGATGATTATGTTAATGTATATGATGATGATTATGATGATGATTTTGATGACGATTATGATGATGATAATGATGACTATAATGATGTCGATTATGATGACTATTATGATGATTATGATGACGATTATGATGATGATTATGATGACTATAATGATGACGATTGTGAGGACTATTATGATGACGACAATGATGATGATTATGATGATGGTTATGATAATGATTATGATAATGATTACGATGATGACTGTGATGATGAATATGATGATGATTCTGATGATGATTATGATGATGATTATGATGATGATTATGATGATTATAATGATGACGATTATGACGACTATTATGATGATGATTATGATGATTCTGATCACTATAAAGACGACGATTATGAGGACTATTATGATGATGACAATGATGATGATTATGATGATGATTATGATGCTGATTATGATGATGATTATGATGATGATTGTGATGATGATTATGATGATGATTATGTTGATGATTATGATGTTGATTATGATGATGATTATGATGATGACTATGATGCTGATTATGATGACGGTTATGATGATGATTATGATGATGATTATGATGATCATTATGATTATGATTATGACGATGATTATGATGATGATTATGATGACGATTATGAGGACTATTATGATGATGACTATGATAATGATTATTATGACTATAATGATGACGATTATGATGACTATTATGATGACTATTATGATGATGATTATGATGAGTCTGATGACTATAAAGACGACGATTATGAGGACTATTATGATGATGACAATGATGATCATTATGATGATGATTATGATGATGATTATGATGATGATTATGATGATGATTGTGATGATGATTATGATGATGATTATGATGACGGTTATGATGATGATTATGATGATGATTATGATGACGATTATGAGGACTATTATGATGATGACTATGATAATGATTATTATGACTATAATGATGACGATTATGATGACTATTATGATGACTATTATGATGACTATTATGATGATGATTATGATGAGTCTGATGACTATAAAGACGACGATTATGAGGACTATTATGATGATGACAATGATGATCATTATGATGATGATTATGATCATGATTATGATGATGATTATGATGATGATTGTGATGATGATTATGATGATGATCATGATGATGATTATGATGATGATTATGATGATGATTATGATGATGATTATGATGATGACTATGATGATGATTATGATGACCATGATGACGATTATGATGATGATTATGATGACGATTATGATGACTATTATGACTGTTACTATGATGCTGATTACGTTGACGGTTATGATGATGATTATGATTATGATTATGATGATGATTATGATGATGATTATGATGATGATTATGATGATGATTATGATGATGATTATGATGATGATTATGATGATGATTATGACGATGATTATGATGATGATTATGATAATGATTATGATGGTGATTATGATGATGATTATGATTATGATGATGATGATGATTATGATGATGATTATGATGATGATTAAGATGATGATTATGATGATGATTATGATGACTATAATGATGTAGATTATGATGACTATTATGATGATTATGATGGCGGTTATGATGATGATTATGACGATGATTATGATGATGATTATGATGATGATTAGGATGATGATTATAATGATGATTATGATAATGATTATGATGATAATTATGATGACGGTTATGATGATGATTATGATGATGATCATGATGATGATTATGATGACGATTATGAGGACTATTATGATGATGACTATGATAATGATTATTATGACTATAATGATGACGATTATGATGACTATTATGATGACTATTATGATGATGATTATGATGAGTCTGATGACTATAAAGACGACGATTATGAGGACTATTATGATGATGACAATGATGATCATTATGATGATGATTATGATGATGATTATGATGACTATAATGATGTAGATTATGATGACTATTATGTTGATTATGATGACGGTTATGATGATGATTATGACGATGATTATGATGATGATTATGATGATGATTATGATGATGATTATAATGATGATTATGATAATGATTATGATGATGATTATGATGATGATTAAGATGATGATTATGATGATGATTATGATGACTATAATGATGTAGATTATGATGACTATTATGACGATTATGATGATGATTATGATGACGATTATGATAATGATTATGATGATGATTATGATGATGATTATGATGATGATTATGATGATGATTATGATGATGATTATGATGGTGATTATGATGATGATTATGATGATGATTATGATGACGATTATGAGGACTATTATGATGATGATTATAATGATGATTATGATAATGATTATGATGATGATTATGATGATGATTAAGATGATGATTATGATGATGATTACGATGACTATAATGATGTAGATTATGATGACTATTATGATGATTATGATGACGGTTATGATGATGATTATGACGATGATTATGATGATGATTATGATAATGATTATGATGATGATTATAATGATGATTATGATAATGATTATGATGATAATTATGATGACGGTTATGATGATGATTATGATGATGATTATGATGATGATTATGATGATGATCATAATGATGATTATGATGATGATTATGATGATGATTATGATGACTATAATGATGACGATTATGATGACTATCATAATGATGACTATGATGACGATTATGATAATGATTATGATGATAATTATGATGACGGTTATGATGATGATTATGATGACGATTATGATAATGATTATGATGATGATTATGATGAATATTATGATGATGATTATGATGATGATTATGATGATGATTATGATGATGATTATGATGATGATTATGATGATGATTATGATGATGATTATGATGATGATTGTGATGATGATTATGATGATGATTATGATGATGATTATGATGATGATTATGATGATGATTTTGATGACGATTATGATGATGATAATGATGACTATAATGATGTCGATTATGATGACTATTATGATGATTATGATGACGATTATGATGATGATTATGATGATGATTATGATGACTATTATGATGACTATTATGATGATGATTATGATGATTCTGATGACTATAAAGACGACGATTATGAGGACTATTATGATGATGACAATGATGATGATTATGATGATGACTATGATAATGATTATGATGATGACTATGATGATGAATATGATGATGATTATGATGATGACTATGATAATGATTATTATGACTATAATGATGACGATTATGATGACTATTATGATGACTATTATGATGATGATTATGATGAGTCTGATGACTATAAAGACGACGATTATGAGGACTATTATGATGATGACAATGATGATCATTATGATGATGATTATGATGATGATTATGATGATGATTATGATGATGATTGTGATGATGATTATGATGATGATTATGATGACGGTTATGATGATGATTATGATGATGATTAAGATGATGATTATGATGATGATTATGATGACTATAATGATGTAGATTATGATGACTATTATGATGATTATGATGACGGTTATGATGATGATTATGACGATGATTATGATGATGATTATGATGATGATTATGATGATGATTATAATGATGATTATGATAATGATTATGATGATAATTATGATGACGGTTATGATGATGATTATGATGATGATTATGATGATGATTATGATGATGATCATAATGATGATTATGATGATGATTATGATGATGATTATGATGACTATAATGATGACGATTATGATGACTATCATAATGATGACTATGATGACGATTATGATAATGATTATGATGATAATTATGATGACGGTTATGATGATGATTATGATGACGATTGTGATAATGATTATGATGATGATTATGATGAATATTATGATGATGATTATGATGATGATTATGATGATGATTATGATGATGATTATGATGATGATTATGATGATGATTATGATGATGATTATGATGATGATTATGATGATGATTATGATGATGATTATGATGATGATTATGATGACGATTATGAAGACTATTATGATGATGACTATGATGATGATTATGCTCATGATTACGATGATGATTATGGTGAATATTATGATCATGATTATGATGATGATTATGATGACTATTATGATGATGATTATGATGACGGTTATGATGATGATTATGAGGACTATTATGATGATGACTATGATAATGATTATGATGACGATTATGATGATGATTATGATGATGATTATGATGACTATTATGACTATGACTATGATGCTGATTACGTTGACGGTTATGATGATGATTATGATTATGATTATGATGATGATTATGATGATGATTATGATGATGATTATGATGATGATTATGATGACGATTATGATGACGATTATGATGACGATTATGATGACGATTATGATGACTATTATGATGATTATGATGACGATTATGATGACGATTATGATGACGATTATGATGATGATTATGATGATGATTATGATGATGACTGTGATGCTGATTATGATGACGGTTATGATGATGATTATGATGATGATTATGATGATGATTATGATAATGATTATGATGATGATTATGATGATGATTATGATGATGATTATGATGATGATTATGATGACGATTATGATGACTATTATGATGATGATTATGATGATGATTATGATGATGACTATAATGCTGATTATGATGACGGTTATGATGATGATTATGATGATGATTATGATAATGATTATGATGATGATTATGATGATGATTATGCTCATGATTATGATCATGATTATGATGAATATTATGATGATGATTATGTTAATGTATATGATGATGATTATGATGATGATTTTGATGACGATTATGATGATGATAATGATGACTATAATGATGTCGATTATGATGACTATTATGATGATTATGATGACGATTATGATGATGATTATGATGACTATAATGATGACGATTGTGAGGACTATTATGATGATGACAATGATGATGATTATGATGACGGTTATGATAATGATTATGATAATGATTATGATGATGACTGTGATGATGAATATGATGATGATTCTGATGATGATTATGATGATTATTATGATGATTATAATGATGACGATTATGATGACTATTATGATGATGATTATGATGATTCTGATGACTATACAGACGACGATTATGAGGACTATTATGATGATGACAATGATGATGATTATGATGATGATTATGATGATGATTATGATGATGATTATGATGATGATTGTGATGATGATTATGATGATGATTATGATGATGATTATGATGACTATAATGATGACGATTATGATGACTATTATGATGACTATTATGATGATGATTATGATGAGTCTGATGACTATAAAGACGACGATTATGAGGACTATTATGATGATGACAATGATGATCATTATGATGATGATTATGATGATGATTATGATGCTGATTGTGATGATGATTATGATGCTGATCATGATGATGATTATGATGATGATTATGATGATGATTATGATGATGACTATGATGATGATTATGATGACCATGATGACGATTATGATGATGATTATGATGACTATTATGACTGTGACTATGATGCTGATTACGTTGACGGTTATGATGATGATTATGATTATGATTATGATGAAGATTATGATGATTATTATGATGATGATTATGATGATGATTATGATGACGATTATGATGACGATTATGATGATGATTATGATGATGATTATGATGATGATTATGATGATGACTATGATGCTGATTATGATGACAGTTATGATGATGATTATGATGATGATTATGATAATGATTATGATGATGATTATGATGATGATTATGCTCATGATTATGATCATGATTATGATGAATATTATGATGATGATTATGTTAATGTATATGATGATGATTATGATGATGATTGCGATGATCATTATGATGATGATTATGATGATCATTATGATGATGATTATGATGATGGTTATGATGACTACAATGATGACGATTATGATGACGATTATGATGACGATTATGATGACGATTATGATGATGAGTATGATGATGATTATGATGATGATTACGATGATAATTATGATGATGATCATGATGATCATTATGATGATGATTATGATGATGATTATGATGACGGTTATGATGATGATTATGATGATGATTATGATGACGATTATGAGGACTATTATGATGATGACTATGATAATGATTATTATGACTATAATGATGACGATTATGATGACTATTATGATGATGATTATGATGAGTCTGATGACTATAAAGACGACGATTATGAGGACTATTATGATGATGACAATCATGATCATTATGATGATGATTATGATGATGATTATGATGATGATTATGATGATGATTGTGATGATGATTATGATGATGATTATGATGACGGTTATGATGATGATTATGATGATGATTATGATGACGATTATGAGGACTATTACGATGATGACTATGATAATGATTATTATGACTATAATGATGACGATTATGATGACTATTATGATGACTATTATGATGATGATTATGATGAGTCTGATGACTATAAAGACGACGATTATGAGGACTATTATGATGATGACAATGATGATCATTATGATGATGATTATGATGATGATTATGATGATGATTATGATGATGATTGTGATGATGATTATGATGATGATCATGATGATGATTATGATGATGATTATGATGATGATTATGATGATGATTATGATGATGACTATGATGATGATTATGATGACCATGATGACGATTATGATGATGATTATGATGACGATTATGATGACTATTATGACTGTTACTATGATGCTGATTACGTTGACGGTTATGATGATGATTATGATTATGATTATGATGATGATTATGATGATGATTATGATGATGATTATGATGATGATTATGATGATGATTATGATGATGATTATGATGATGATTATGATGATGATTATGATGATGATTATGATGATGATTATGATGACGGTTATGATGACGATTATGATAATGATTATGATGATGATTCTGATGAATATTATGATGATGATTATGATGACGATTATGATGATGATTATGATGACGATTATGATAATGATTATGATGATGATTATGCTGATGATTATGATGACTATTACGATGATGACTATGATGCTGATTATGATGACGGTTATGATGATGATTATGATGATGATTATGATGACGATTATGATGATGACTATGATGCTGATGATGATGACGGTTATGATGATGATTATGATGATGATTATGATGATTATGATGACGATGATGATGACGATTATGATGACGATTATGATGACCATTATGATGATGATTATGATGACGGTTATGATGATGATTATGATGATGATTATGACGATGATTATGATGATGATTATGATAATGATTATGATGGTGATTATGATGATGATTATGATTATGATGATGATAATGATTATGATGATGATTATGATGATGATTAAGATGACGATTATGATGATGATTATGATGACTATAATGATGTAGATTATGATGACTATTATGATGATTATGATGACGGTTATGATGATGATTATGACGATGATTATGATGATGATTATGATGATGATTATGATGATGATTATAATGATGATTATGATAATAATTATGATGATAATTATGATTACGGTTATGATGATGATTATGATGATGATTATGATGATGATTATGATGATGATCATAATGATGATTATGATGATGATTAAGATGATGATTATGATGATGATTATGATGACTATAATGATGTAGATTATGATGACTATTATGATGATTATGATGACGGTTATGAGGATGATTATGACGATGATTATGATGATGATTATGATGATGATTATGATGATGATTATAATGATGATTATGATAATGATTATGATGATAATTATGATGACGGTTATGATGATGATTATGATGATGATTATGATGATGATTATGATGATGATCATAATGATGATTATGATGATGATTATGATGATGATTATGATGATGATTATGATGACTATAATGATGACGATTATGATGACTATCATAATGATGACTATTATGATGATTATGATAATGATTATGATGATAATTATGATGACGGTTATGATGATGATTATGATGATGATTATGATAATGATTATGATGATGATTATGATGAATATTATGATGATGATTATGATGATGATTATGATGATGATTATGATGATGATTATGATGATGATTATGATGATGATTATGATGATTATTATGATGATGATTATGATGATGATTATGATGACGATTATGAGGACTATTATGATGATGACTATGATGATGATTATGATGATGACTACGATGATGATTACGATGACGATTATGATGATGACTATGATGATGATTATGCTCATGATTACGATGATGATTATGGTGAATATTATGATAATGATTATGATGACGATTATGATGATGATTATGATGATGATTATGATGACTATTATGACTATGACTATGATGCTGATTACGTTGACGGTTATGATGATGATTATGATTATGATTATGATGATGATTATGATGATGATTATGATGATGATTATGATGATGATTATGATGACGATTATGATGATGATTATGATAATGATTATGATGATGATTATGATGATGATTATGATGACGATTATGATGACGATTATGATGATGATTATGATGATGATTATGATGATGACTATGATGCTGATTATGATGACGGTTATGATGATGATTATGATGATGATTATGATAATGATTATGACGATGATTATGATGATGATTATGCTCATGATTATGATCATGATTATGATGAATATTATGATCATGATTATGTTAATGTATATGATGATGATTATGATGATGATTTTGATGACGATTATGATGATGATAATGATGACTATAATGATGTCGATTATGATGACTATTATGATGATTATGATGACGATTATGATGATGATTATGATGACTATAATGATGACGATTGTGAGGACTATTATGATGATGACAATGATGATGATTATGATGACGGTTATGATAATGATTATGATAATGATTATGATGATGACTGTGATGATGAATATGATGATGATTCTGATGATGATGATGATGATGATTATGATGATTATAATGATGACGATTATGATGATGATTATGATGATTCTGATGACTATAAAGACGACGATTATGAGGACTATTATGATGATGACAATGATGATGATTATGATGATGATTATGATGATGATTATGATGATGATTATGATGATGATTATGATGATGATTGTGATGATGATTATGATGATGATTATGATGATGATTATGATGATGATTATGATGATGATTTAGATGACGATTATGATGATGATAATGATGACTATAATGATGTCGATTATGATGACTATTATGATGATTATGATGACGATTATGATGATGATTATGATGATGATTATGATGACTATTATGATGACTATTATGATGATGATTATGATGATTCTGATGACTATAAAGACGACGATTATGAGGACTATTATGATGATGACAATGATGATGATTATGATGATGATTATGATAATGATTATGATGATGACTATGATGATGAATATGATGATGATTATGATGATGATTATGATGATGATTATGATGACTATAATGATGACGATTATGATGACTATTATGATGACTATTATGATGATGATTATGATGATGATTATGATGATGATTGTGATGATGATTATGATGATGATCATGATGATGATTATGATGATCATTATGATGATGATTATGATGATGATTATGATGATGATTGTGATGATGATTATGATGACGATGATGATGACGATTATGATGACGATTATGATGACCATTATGATGATGATTATGATGACGGTTATGATGATGATTATGATGATGATTATGACGATGATTATGATGATGATTATGATAATGATTATGATGGTGATTATGATGATGATTATGATTATGATGATGATAATGATTATGATGATGATTATGATGATGATTAAGATGACGATTATGATGATGATTATGATGACTATAATGATGTAGATTATGATGACTATTATGATGATTATGATGACGGTTATGATGATGATTATGACGATGATTATGATGATGATTATGATGATGATTATGATGATGATTATAATGATGATTATGATAATGATTATGATGATAATTATGATTACGGTTATGATGATGATTATGATGATGATTATGATGATGATTATGATGATGATCATAATGATGATTATGATGATGATTAAGATGATGATTATGATGATGATTATGATGACTATAATGATGTAGATTATGATGACTATTATGATGATTATGATGACGGTTATGAGGATGATTATGACGATGATTATGATGATGATTATGATGATGATTATGATGATGATTATAATGATGATTATGATAATGATTATGATGATAATTATGATGACGGTTATGATGATGATTATGATGATGATTATGATGATGATTATGATGATGATCATAATGATGATTATGATGATGATTATGATGATGATTATGATGACTATAATGATGACGATTATGATGACTATCATAATGATGACTATGATGATGATTATAATAATGATTATGATGATAATTATGATGACGGTTATGATGATGATTATGATGACGATTATGATAATGATTATGATGATGATTATGATGAATATTATGATGATGATTATGATGATGATTATGATGATGATTATGATGATGATTATGATGATGATTATGATGATGATTATGATGATTATTATGATGATGATTATGATGATGATTATGATGACGATTATGAGGACTATTATGATGATGACTATGATGATGATTATGATGATGACTACGATGATGATTACGATGACGATTATGATGATGACTATGATGATGATTATGCTCATGATTACGATGATGATTATGGTGAATATTATGATCATGATTATGATGATGATTATGATGATGATTATGATGATGATTATGATGATGACTATGATGACGATTATGGTAATGATTATGATGACGGTTATGATGATGATTATGATGATGATTATGATGATGATTATGATGATGATTATGATGATGATTATGATGATGATTCTGATGATGATTATGATGACTATAATGATGACGATTATGATGACTATTATGATGATGATTATGATGACGGTTATGATGATGATTATGAGGACTATTATGATGATGACTATGATAATGAATATGATGACGATTATGATGATGATTATGATGATGATTATGATGACTATTATGACTATGACTATGATGCTGATTACGTTGACGGTTATGATGATTATGATTATGATTATGATGATGATTATGATGATGATTATGATGATGATTATGATGATGATTATGATGACGATTATGATGATGATTATGATAATGATTATGATGATGATTATGATGATGATTATGATGACGATTATGATGACGATTATGATGATGATTATGATGATGATTATGATGATGACTATGATGCTGATTATGATGGCGGTTATGATGATGATTATGATGATGATTATGATAATGATTATGATGATGATTATGATGATGATTATGATGATGATTATGATAATGATTATGATGATGATTATGATGATGATTATGCTCATGATTATGATCATGATTATGATGAATATTATGATGATGATTATGTTAATGTATATGATGATGATTATGATGATGATTTTGATGATGATTATGATGATGATTATGATGACTATAATGATGACGATTATGATGACTATTATGATGACTATTATGATGATGATTATGATGATGATTATGATGATGATTGTGATGATGATTATGATGATGATCATGATGATGATTATGATGATCATTATGATGATGATTATGATGATGATTATGATGATGATTGTGATGATGATTATGATGATGATCATGATGATGATTATGATGATGATTATGGTGATGATTATGATGATGACTATGATGATGATTATGATGACCATGATGACGATTATGATGATGATTATGATGACGATTATGATGATGATTATGATGACTATTATGACTGTGACTATGATGCTGATTACGTTGACGGTTATGATGATGATTATGATTATGATTATGATGATGATTATGATGATTATTATGGTGATGATTATGATGATGATTATGATGACGATTATGATGACGATTATGATGATGATTATGATGATGATTATGATGATGATTATGATGATGACTATGATGCTGATTATGATGACGGTTATGATGATGATTATGATGATGATTATGATAATGATTATGATGATGATTATGATGATGATTATGCTCATGATTATGATCATGATTATGATGAATATTATGATGATGATTATGTTAATGTATATGATGATGATTATGATGATGATTGCGATGATCATTATGATGATGATTATGATGATCATTATGATGATGATTATGATGATGGTTATGATGACTACAATGATGACGATTATGATGACGATTATGATGACGATTATGATGACGATTATGATGATGAGTATGATGATGATTATGATGATGATTACGATGATAATTATGATGATGATCATGATGATCATTATGATGATGATTATGATGATGATTATGATTATGATTACGACGTCTATAATGATGCCGATTATGATGACTATTATGATGATGACTATGATGACGATTATGATGATGATTATGATGACTATAATGATGACGATTATGAGGACTATTATGATGATGACCATGATGACGATTATGTTGATGATTATGATGTTGATTATGATGATGATTATGATGATGACTATGATGCTGATTATGATGACGGTTATGATGATGATTATGATGATGATTATGATGATCATTATGATTATGATTATGACGATGATTATGATGATGATTATGATGATGATTGTGATGATGATTATGATGATGATTATGATGATGATTACGATGATGATTATGATGACTATAATGATGACGATTATGATGACTAGTATGATGATGATTATGATGACGGTTATGATGATGATTATGATGATGATTATGACAATGATTATGATGATGATTATGATAATGATTATGATAATGATTATGATGATGATTATGATTATGATTATGATGATGATTCTGATGATGATTATGATGATGATTATGATGATGATTATGATGGCGGTTATGATGATGATTATGATGATGATTATGATGACGGTTATGATGATGATTATGATGATGATTATGATGATGACTATGATGATGATTATGACGACGATTATGATGATGATTATGATGATGATTATGATGATGATTATGATGACTATAGTGATGACTATAGTGATGACGATTGTGATGACTATTATGATGATGACTATGATGACGATTATGATAATGATTATGATGATAATTATGATGACGGTTATGATGATGATTATGATGATGATTATGATGATGATTATGATGATGACAATGATGATGATTATGATGATGATTATGATGATGAGTATGATGATGATTATGATGACGATTATGATGACCATCATGATGATGACTATGATGACGATTATGATAATGATTATGATGATAATTATGATGACGGTTATGATGATGATTATGATGATGATTATGATGAATATTATGATGATGATTATGATGATGATTATGATGATGATTATGATGATGATTATGATGATGTTTATGATGATGATTATGATGATGATTATGATGATGATTATGATGATGATTATGATGATGATTATGATGATGATTATGATGACTATAATGATGTCGATTATGATGACTATTATGATGATTATGATGACGATTAGGATGATGATTATGATGATGATTATGATGACTATAATGATGTAGATTATGATGACTATTATGATGATTATGATGACGGTTACGATGATCATTATGATGATGATTATGATAATCATTATGATGATGATTATGATGATCATTATGATTATGATTATGACGATGATTATGATGATGATTATGATGATGATTATGGTGATGATTATGATGATGATTATGATGATGACTACGATTATGATTGTGATGACGATTATGATGATGATTATGATTACGGTTATGATAATGATTATGATAATGATTATGATGATGACTATGATGATGATTATGACGATGATTATGATGATGACTATGATGATGATTATGATGACCATGATGACGATCATGATGATGATTATGATGATGATTACGTTGACGGTTATGATGATGATTATGATTATGATTATGATGATGATTATGATGATGATTATGATGATGATTATGATGACGGTTATGATGATGATTATGATGATGATTATGATGATGATTATGATGATGACTATGATGATGATTATGACGATGATTATGATGATGATTATGATGATGATTATGATGATGATTATGATGATGGTTATGATGATGATTATGATGACGGTTATGATGATGATTATGATGATGATTATGATGACGATTATGAGGACTATTATGATGATGACTATGATAATGATTATTATGACTATAATGATGACGATTATGATGACTATTATGATGACTATTATGATGATGATTATGATGAGTCTGATGACTATAAAGACGACGATTATGAGGACTATTATGATGATGACAATGATGATCATTATGATGATGATTATGATGATGATTATGATGATGATTGTGATGATGATTATGATGATGATCATGATGATGATTATGATGATGACTATGATGATGATTATGATGACCATGATGACGATCATGATGATGATTATGATGATGATTACGTTGACGGTTATGATGATGATTATGATTATGATTATGATTATGATGATGATTGTGATGATGATTATGATGATGATTATGATGACGGTTATGATGATGATTATGATGATGATTATGATGATGACTATGATGATGATTATGATGACTATTATGACTATGACTACGATGCTGATTACGTTGACGGTTATGATGATGATTATGATTATGGTTATGATGATGATTATGATGATGATTATGATGACTATTATGACTATGACTATGATGCTGATTACGTTGACGGTTATGATGATGATTATGATTATGGTTATGATGATGATTATGATGATGATTATGATGATGATTATGATGATGATTATGATGATGATAGTGATGACTATAATGATGTCGATTATGATGACTATTATGATGATTATGATGACGATTATGATGATGATTATGATGACTATAATGATGACGATTGTGAGGACTATTATGATGATGACAATGATGATGATTATGATGACGGTTATGATAATGATTATGATAATGATTATGATGATGACTGTGATGATGAATATGATGATGATTCTGATGATGATTATGATGATGACTATGATAATGATTATGATGACGATTATGATGATGATTATGATGATGATTATGATGACTATTATGACTATGACTATGATGCTGATTACGTTGACGGTTATGATGATGATTATGATTATGATTATGATGATGATTATGATGATGATTATGATGATGATTATGATGATGATTATGATGACGATTATGATGACGATTATGATGACGATTATGATGACTATTATGATGATTATGATGACGATTATGATGACGATTATGATGACGATTATGATGATGATTATGATGATGATTATGATGATGACTGTGATGCTGATTATGATGACGGTTATGATGATGATTATGATGATGATTATGATGATGATTATGATAATGATTATGATGATGATTATGATGATGATTATGATGATGATTATGATGATGATTATGATGACGATTATGATGACTATTATGATGATGATTATGATGATGATTATGATGATGACTATGATGCTGATTATGATGACGGTTATGATGATGATTATGATGATGATTATGATAATGATTATGATGATGATTATGATGATGATTATGCTCATGATTATGATCATGATTATGATGAATATTATGATGATGATTATGTTAATGTATATGATGATGATTATGATGATGATTGCGATGATCATTATGATGATGATTATGATGATCATTATGATGATGATTATGATGATGGTTATGATGACTACAATGATGACGATTATGATGACGATTATGATGACGATTATGATGACGATTATGATGATGAGTATGATGATGATTATGATGATGATTACGATGATAATTATGATGATGATCATGATGATCATTATGATGATGATTATGATGATGATTATGATGACGGTTATGATGATGATTATGATGATGATTATGATGACGATTATGAGGACTATTATGATGATGACTATGATAATGATTATTATGACTATAATGATGACGATTATGATGACTATTATGATGACTATTATGATGATGATTATGATGAGTCTGATGACTATAAAGACGACGATTATGAGGACTATTATGATGATGACAATCATGATCATTATGATGATGATTATGATGATGATTATGATGATGATTATGATGATGATTGTGATGATGATTATGATGATGATTATGATGACGGTTATGATGATGATTATGATGATGATTATGATGACGATTATGAGGACTATTACGATGATGACTATGATAATGATTATTATGACTATAATGATGACGATTATGATGACTATTATGATGACTATTATGATGATGATTATGATGAGTCTGATGACTATAAAGACGACGATTATGAGGACTATTATGATGATGACAATGATGATCATTATGATGATGATTATGATGATGATTATGATGATGATTATGATGATGATTGTGATGATGATTATGATGATGATCATGATGATGATTATGATGATGATTATGATGATGATTATGATGATGATTATGATGATGACTATGATGATGATTATGATGACCATGATGACGATTATGATGATGATTATGATGACGATTATGATGACTATTATGACTGTTACTATGATGCTGATTACGTTGACGGTTATGATGATGATTATGATTATGATTATGATGATGATTATGATGATGATTATGATGATGATTATGATGATGATTATGATGATGATTATGATGATGATTATGATGATGATTATGATGATGATTATGATGATGATTATGATGATGATTATGATGACGGTTATGATGACGATTATGATAATGATTATGATGATGATTCTGATGAATATTATGATGATGATTATGATGACGATTATGATGATGATTATGATGACGATTATGATAATGATTATGATGATGATTATGCTGATGATTATGATGACTATTACGATGATGACTATGATGCTGATTATGATGACGGTTATGATGGTGATTATGATGATGATTATGATGACGATTATGATGATGACTATGATGCTGATGATGATGACGGTTATGATGATGATTATGATGATGATTATGATGATTATGATGACGATGATGATGACGATTATGATGACGATTATGATGACCATTATGATGATGATTATGATGACGGTTATGATGATGATTATGATGATGATTATGACGATGATTATGATGATGATTATGATAATGATTATGATGGTGATTATGATGATGATTATGATTATGATGATGATTATGATAATGATTATGATGGTGATTATGATGATGATTATGATTATGATGATGATAATGATTATGATGATGATTATGATGATGATTAAGATGACGATTATGATGATGATTATGATGACTATAATGATGTAGATTATGATGACTATTATGATGATTATGATGACGGTTATGATGATGATTATGACGATGATTATGATGATGATTATGATGATGATTATGATGATGATTATGATGATGATTATAATGATGATTATGATAATGATTATGATGATAATTATGATTACGGTTATGATGATGATTATGATGATGATTATGATGATGATTATGATGATGATCATAATGATGATTATGATGATGATTAAGATGATGATTATGATGATGATTATGATGACTATAATGATGTAGATTATGATGACTATTATGATGATTATGATGACGGTTATGAGGATGATTATGACGATGATTATGATGATGATTATGATGATGATTATGATGATGATTATAATGATGATTATGATAATGATTATGATGATAATTATGATGACGGTTATGATGATGATTATGATGATGATTATGATGATGATTATGATGATGATCATAATGATGATTATGATGATGATTATGATGATGATTATGATGACTATAATGATGACGATTATGATGACTATCATAATGATGACTATGATGATGATTATGATAATGATTATGATGATAATTATGATGACGGTTATGATGATGATTATGATGACGATTATGATAATGATTATGATGATGATTATGATGAATATTATGATGATGATTATGATGATGATTATGATGATGATTATGATGATGATTATGATGATGATTATGATGATGATTATGATGATTATTATGATGATGATTATGATGATGATTATGATGACGATTATGAGGACTATTATGATGATGACTATGATGATGATTATGATGATGACTACGATGATGATTACGATGACGATTATGATGATGACTATGATGATGATTATGCTCATGATTACGATGATGATTATGGTGAATATTATGATCATGATTATGATGATGATTATGATGATGATTATGATGATGATTATGATGATGACTATGATGACGATTATGGTAATGATTATGATGACGGTTATGATGATGATTATGATGATGATTATGATGATGATTATGATGATGATTATGATGATGATTATGATGATGATTCTGATGATGATTATGATGACTATAATGATGACGATTATGATGACTATTATGATGATGATTATGATGACGGTTATGATGATGATTATGAGGACTATTATGATGATGACTATGATAATGATTATGATGACGATTATGATGATGATTATGATGATGATTATGATGACTATTATGACTATGACTATGATGCTGATTACGTTGACGGTTATGATGATGATTATGATTATGATTATGATGATGATTATGATGATGATTATGATGATGATTATGATGATGATTATGATGACGATTATGATGATGATTATGATAATGATTATGATGATGATTATGATGATGATTATGATGACGATTATGATGACGATTATGATGATGATTATGATGATGATTATGATGATGACTATGATGCTGATTATGATGACGGTTATGATGATGATTATGATGATGATTATGATAATGATTATGATGATGATTATGATGATGATTATGCTCATGATTATGATCATGATTATGATGAATATTATGATGATGATTATGTTAATGTATATGATGATGATTATGATGATGATTTTGATGACGATTATGATGATGATAATGATGACTATAATGATGTCGATTATGATGACTATTATGATGATTATGATGACGATTATGATGATGATTATGATGACTATAATGATGACGATTGTGAGGACTATTATGATGATGACAATGATGATGATTATGATGACGGTTATGATAATGATTATGATAATGATTATGATGATGACTGTGATGATGAATATGATGATGATTCTGATGATGATGATGATGATGATTATGATGATTATAATGATGACGATTATGATGATGATTATGATGATTCTGATGACTATAAAGACGACGATTATGAGGACTATTATGATGATGACAATGATGATGATTATGATGATGATTATGATGATGATTATGATGATGATTATGATGATGATTGTGATGATGATTATGATGATGATTATGATGATGATTATGATGATGATTATGATGATGATTTAGATGATGATTATGATGATGATTATGATGATGATTTAGATGACGATTATGATGATGATAATGATGACTATAATGATGTCGATTATGATGACTATTATGATGATTATGATGACGATTATGATGATGATTATGATGATGATTATGATGACTATTATGATGACTATTATGATGATGATTATGATGATTCTGATGACTATAAAGACGACGATTATGAGGACTATTATGATGATGACAATGATGATGATTATGATGATGATTATGATAATGATTATGATGATGACTATGATGATGAATATGATGATGATTATGATGATGATTATGATGATGATTATGATGACTATAATGATGACGATTATGATGACTATTATGATGACTATTATGATGATGATTATGATGATGATTATGATGATGATTGTGATGATGATTATGATGATGATTGTGATGATGATTATGATGATGATCATGATGATGATTATGATGATGATTATGATGATGATTATGATGATGACTATGATGATGATTATGATGACCATGATGACGATTATGATGATGATTATGATGACGATTATGATGATGATTATGATGACTATTATGACTGTGACTATGATGCTGATTACGTTGACGGTTATAATGATGATTATGATGATGATTATGATGATGATTATGATGACGATTATGATGACGATTATGATGATGATTATGATGATGATTATGATGATGATTATGATGATGACTATGATGCTGATTATGATGACGGTTATGATGATGATTATGATGATGATTATGATAATGATTATGATGAATATTATGATGATGATTATGTTAATGTATATGATGATGATTATGATGATGATTGCGATGATCATTATGATGATGATTATGATGATCATTATGATGATGATTATGATGATGGTTATGATGACTACAATGATGACGATTATGATGACGATTATGATGACGATTATGATGACGATTATGATGATGAGTATGATGATGATTATGATGATGATTACGATGATAATTATGATGATGATCATGATGATCATTATGATGATGATTATGATGATGATTATGATTATGATTACGATGATGATTAAGATGATGATTCTGATGATGATGATGATGCCGATTATGATGACTATTATGATGATGACTATGATGACGATTATGATGATGATTATGATGACTATAATGATGACGATTATGAGGACTATTATGATGATGACCATGATGACGATTATGTTGATGATTATGATGTTGATTATGATGATGATTATGATGATGACTATGATGCTGATTATGATGACGGTTATGATGATGATTATGATGATGATTATGATTATGACGATGATTATGATGATGATTATGATGATGATTGTGATGATGATTATCATGATGATTATGATGATGATTACGATGATGATTATGATGACTATAATGATGACGATTATGATGACTATTATGATGATGATTATGATGACGGTTATGATGATGATTATGATGATGATTATGACAATGATTATGATGATGATTATGATAATGATTATGATGATGATTATGATGATGATTATGATTATGATTATGATGATGATTATGATGACGATTATGATAATGATTATGATGATGATTATGCTGATGATTATGATGACTATTACGATGATGACTATGATGCTGATTATGATGACGGTTATGATGATGATTATGATGATGATTATGATGACGATTATGATGATGACTATGATGCTGATGATGATGACGGTTATGATGATGATTATGATGACGATTATGATAATGATTATGATGATGATTATGCTGATGATTATGATGACGATGATGATGACGATTATGATGACGATTATGATGACCATTATGATGATGATTATGATGACGGTTATGATGATGATTATGATGATGATTATGACGATGATTATGATGATGATTATGATAATGATTATGATGGTGATTATGATGATGATTATGATTATGATGATGATAATGATTATGATGATGATTATGATGATGATTAAGATGACGATTATGATGATGATTATGATGACTATAATGATGTAGATTATGATGACTATTATGATGATTATGATGACGGTTATGATGATGATTATGATGATGATTATGATGATGATTATGATGATGATCATAATGATGATTATGATGATGATTAAGATGATGATTATGATGATGATTATGATGACTATAATGATGTAGATTATGATGACTATTATGATGATTATGATGACGGTTATGAGGATGATTATGACGATGATTATGATGACGATTATGATAATGATTATGATGATGATTATGATGAATATTATGATGATGATTATGATGATGATTATGATGATGATTATGATGATGATTATGATGATGATTATGATGATGATTATGATGATTATTATGATGATGATTATGATGATGATTATGATGACGATTATGAGGACTATTATGATGATGACTATGATGATGATTATGATGATGACTACGATGATGATTACGATGACGATTATGATGATGACTATGATGATGATTATGCTCATGATTACGATGATGATTATGGTGAATATTATGATCATGATTATGATGATGATTATGATGATGATTATGATGATGATTATGATGATGACTATGATGACGATTATGGTAATGATTATGATGACGGTTATGATGATGATTATGATGATGATTATGATGATGATTATGATGATGATTATGATGATGATTCTGATGATGATTATGATGACTATAATGATGACGATTATGATGACTATTATGATGATGATTATGATGACGGTTATGATGATGATTATGAGGACTATTATGATGATGACTATGATAATGATTATGATGACGATTATGATGATGATTATGATGATGATTATGATGACTATTATGACTATGACTATGATGCTGATTACGTTGACGGTTATGATGATGATTATGATTATGATTATGATGATGATTATGATGATGATTATGATGATGATTATGATGATGATTATGATGACGATTATGATGATGATTATGATAATGATTATGATGATGATTATGATGATGATTATGATGACGATTATGATGACGATTATGATGATGATTATGATGATGATTATGATGATGACTATGATGCTGATTATGATGACGGTTATGATGATGATTATGATGATGATTATGATAATGATTATGATGATGATTATGATGATGATTATGATGATGATTATGATAATGATTATGATGATGATTATGATGATGATTATGCTCATGATTATGATCATGATTATGATGAATATTATGATGATGATTATGTTAATGTATATGATGATGATTATGATGATGATTTTGATGATGATTATGATGATGATTATGATGACTATAATGATGACGATTATGATGACTATTATGATGACTATTATGATGATGATTATGATGATGATTATGATGATGATTGTGATGATGATTATGATGATGATCATGATGATGATTATGATGATCATTATGATGATCATTATGATGATGATTATGATGACGATTATGATGACGACTATGATGACGATTATGATAATGACTATGAAGACTATAATGATGTCGATTATGATGACTATTATGATGATTATGATGACGATTATGATGATAACCATGATGACTATTATGATGTTGATTATGATGATGATCAGTATGATGATTATAATGATGATTATGATGATGATTATGATGATGATTATGATGGTGATTATGATGACTATAATGACTGTGACTATGATGCTGATTACGTTGACGGTTATGATGATAATTATGATTATGATTATGATGATGATTATGATGATTATTATGATGATGATTATGATGATGATTATGATGACGATTATGATGACGATTATGATGATGATTATGATGATGATTATGATGATGATTATGATGATGACTATGATGCTGATTATGATGACGGTTATGATGATGATTATGATGGTGATTATGATAATGATTATGATGATGATTATGATGATGATTATGCTCATGATTATGATCATGATTATGATGAATATTATGTTGATGATTATGTTAATGTATATGATGATGATTATGATGATGATTGCGATGATCATTATGATGATGATTATGATGATCATTATGATGATGATTATGATGATGGTTATGATGACTACAATGATGACGATTATGATGACGATTATGATGACGATTATGATGACGATTATGATGATGAGTATGATGATGATTATGATGATGATTACGATGATAATTATGATGATGATCATGATGATCATTATGATGATGATTATGATGATGATTATGATTATGATTACGACGTCTATAATGATGCCGATTATGATGACTATTATGATGATGACTATGATGACGATTATGATGATGATTATGATGACTATAATGATGACGATTATGAGGACTATTATGATGATGACCATGATGACGATTATGTTGATGATTATGATGTTGATTATGATGATGATTATGATGATGACTATGATGCTGATTATGATGACGGTTATGATGATGATTATGATGATGATTATGATGATCATTATGATTATGATTATGACGATGATTATGATGATGATTATGATGATGATTGTGATGATGATTATGATTATGATTATGATGATGATTATGATGATGATTATGATGATGATTATGATGATGATTATGATGACGGTTATGATGATGATTATGATGATGATTATGATGATGACTATGATGATGATTATGACGATGATTATGATGATGATTATGATGATGATTATGATGATGATTATGATGATGGTTATGATGATGATTATGATGACGGTTATGATGATGATTATGATGATGATTATGATGACGATTATGAGGACTATTATGATGATGACTATGATAATGATTATTATGACTATAATGATGACGATTATGATGACTATTATGATGACTATTATGATGATGATTATGATGAGTCTGATGACTATAAAGGCGACGATTATGAGGACTATTATGATGATGACAATGATGATCATTATGATGATGATTATGATGATGATTATGATGATGATTGTGATGATGATTATGATGATGATCATGATGATGATTATGATGATGACTATGATGATGATTATGATGACCATGATGACGATCATGATGATGATTATGATGATGATTACGTTGACGGTTATGATGATGATTATGATTATGATTATGATTATGATGATGATTATGATGATGATTATGATGATGATTATGATGACGGTTATGATGATGATTATGATGATGATTATGATGATGACTATGATGATGATTATGACGATGATTATGATGATGATTATGATGATGATTATGATGATGATTATGATGACGGTTATGATGATGATTATGATGACGGTTATGATGATGATTATGATGATGATTATGATGACGATTATGAGGACTATTATGATGATGACTATGATAATGATTATTATGACTATAATGATGACGATTATGATGACTATTATGATGACTATTATGATGATGATTATGATGAGTCTGATGACTATAAAGACGACGATTATGAGGACTATTATGATGATGACAATGATGATCATTATGATGATGATTATGATGATGACTCTGATGATGATTATGATGACCATGATGACGATTATGATGATGATTATGATGATGATTATGATGATGATTACGATGATGATTATGATGACTATAATGATGACGATTATGATGACTATTATGATGATCATTATGATGACGGTTATGATGATGATCATGATGATGATTATGATGATGATTATGATGATGATTATGATGATGATTATGATGACGATTATGATGACTATTATGATGATCATTATGATGACGGTTATGATGATGATTATGATGATGACAATGATGATGATTATGATGATGATTATGATGATGAGTATGATGATGATTATGATGATGATTATGATGACTATAATGATGTCGATTATGATGACTATTATAATGATTATGATGACGATTATGATGATGATTATGATGATGATTATGATGACTATAATGATGTCGATTATGATGACTATTATGATGATCATTATGATGACGGTTATGATGATGATCATGATGATGATTATGATGATGATCATGATGATGATTATGATGATGATTATGATGATGATTATGATGATGATTATGATGACGATTATGATGACGATTATGATGACTATTATGATGATCATTATGATGACGGTTATGATGATGATTATGATGATGACAATGATGATGATTATGATGATGATTATGATGATGATTATGATGATGAGTATGATGATGAGTATGATGATGATTATGATGATGATTATGATGACTATAATGATGTCGATTATGATGACTATTATGATGATTATGATGACGATTATGATGATAACCATGATGACTATTATGATGTTGATTATGATGATGATCAGTATGATGATTATGATGATGATTATGATGATGATTATGATGATGATTATGATGATGATTATGATGACTATAATGATTACGATTATGAGGTCTATTATGATGATGACCATGATGACGATTATGTTGATGATTATGATGTTGATTATGATAATGATTATGATGATGACTATGATGCTGATTATGATGACGGTTATGATGATGATTATGATGATGATTATGATAATGATTATGATGATGATTATGATGATGATTATGATGATGATTATGATGATGATTATGATGATGACTACGATGCTGATTATGATGACGGTTATGATGATGATTATGATGATGATTATGATGATGATTATGATGATGATTATGATGACGATTATGGTGACGATTATGAGGACTATTGTGATGATGATTATGATGATGATTATGATGATGATTATGATGATGATTATGATGACGATTATGATGACGATTATGAGGACTATTATGATGATGACTACGATAATTATTATGATGACGATTATGATGATGATTATGATGATGATTATGATGATGATTATGATGACGATTATGATGATGACTATGATGCTGATGATGATGACGGTTATGATGATGATTATGATGATGATTATGATGATTATGATGACGATGATGATGACGATTATGATGACGATTATGATGACCATTATGATGATGATTATGATGACGGTTATGATGATGATTATGATGATGATTATGACGATGATTATGATGATGATTATGATGACGATTATGGTGACGATTATGAGGACTATTGTGATGATGATTATGATGATGATTATGATGATGATTATGATGATGATTATGATGACGATTATGATGACGATTATGAGGACTATTATGATGATGACTACGATAATTATTATGATGACGATTATGATGATGATTATGATGATGATTATGATGATGATTATGATGACGATTATGATGATGACTATGATGCTGATGATGATGACGGTTATGATGATGATTATGATGATGATTATGATGATTATGATGACGATGATGATGACGATTATGATGACGATTATGATGACCATTATGATGATGATTATGATGACGGTTATGATGATGATTATGATGATGATTATGACGATGATTATGATGATGATTATGATAATGATTATGATGGTGATTATGATGATGATTATGATTATGATGATGATAATGATTATAATGATGATTATGATGATGATTAAGATGACGATTATGATGATGATTATGATGACTATAATGATGTAGATTATGATGACTATTATGATGATTATGATGACGGTTATGATGATGATTATGACGATGATTATGATGATGATTATGATGATGATTATGATGATGATTATAATGATGATTATGATAATGATTATGATGATAATTATGATTACGGTTATGATGATGATTATGATGATGATTATGATGATGATTATGATGATGATCATAATGATGATTATGATGATGATTAAGATGATGATTATGATGATGATTATGATGACTATAATGATGTAGATTATGATGACTATTATGATGATTATGATGACGGTTATGAGGATGATTATGACGATGATTATGATGATGATTATGATGATGATTATGATGATGATTATAATGATGATTATGATAATGATTATGATGATGATTATGATGATGATTAAGATGATGATTATGATGATTATTATGATGACTATAATGATGTAGATTATGATGACTATTATGATGATTATGATGACGGTTATGATGATGATTATGACGATGATTATGATGATGATTATGATGATGATTATGATGATGATTATAATGATGATTATGATAATGATTATGATGATAATTATGATGACGGTTATGATGACTATTATGATGATCATTATGATGACGGTTATGATGATGATTATGATGATGACAATGATGATGATTATGATGATGATTATGATGATGAGTATGATGATGATTATGATGATGACTCTGATGATGATTATGATGACCATGATGACGATTATGATGATGATTATGATGATGATTATGATGATGATTACGATGATGATTATGATGACTATAATGATGACGATTATGATGACTATTATGATGATCATTATGATGAAGGTTATGATGATGATCATGATGATGATTATGATGATGATTATGATGATGATTATGATGATGATTATGATGACGATTATGATGACTATTATGATGATCATTATGATGACGGTTATGATGATGATTATGATGATGACAATGATGATGATTATGATGATGATTATGATGATGAGTATGATGATGATTATGATGATGATTATGATGACTATAATGATGTCGATTATGATGACTATTATGATGATTATGATGACGATTATGATGATGATTATGATGATGATTATGATGACTATAATGATGTCGATTATGATGACTATTATGATGATTATGATGACGATTATGATGATAACCATGATGACTATTATGATGTTGATTATGATGATGATCAGTATGATGATTATGATGATGATTATGATGATGATTATGATGATGATTATGATGTTGATTATGATGACTATAATGATTACGATTATGAGGTCTATTATGATGATGACCATGATGACGATTATGTTGATGATTATGATGTTGATTATGATAATGATTATGATGATGACTATGATGCTGATTATGATGACGGTTATGATGATGATTATGATGATGATTATGATAATGATTATGATGATGATTATGATGATGATAATGATGATGATTATGATGATGATTATGATGATGACTATGATGCTGATTATGATGACGGTTATGATGATGATTATGATGATGATTATGATGATGATTATGATGATGATTATGATGACGATTATGGTGACGATTATGATGATTATGATGACGGTTACGATGATCATTATGATGATGATTATGATAATCATTATGATGATGATTATGATGATCATTATGATTATGATTATGACGATGATTATGATGATGATTATGATGATGATTATGGTGATGATTATGATGATGATTATGATGATGACTACGATTATGATTGTGATGACGATTATGATGATGATTATGATTACGGTTATGATAATGATTATGATAATGATTATGATGATGAGTATGATGATGATTATGACGATGATTATGATGATGACTATGATGATGATTATGATGACCATGATGACGATCATGATGATGATTATGATGATGATTACGTTGACGGTTATGATGATGATTATGATTATGATTATGATGATGATTATGATGATGATTATGATGATGATTATGATGACGGTTATGATGATGATTATGATGATGATTATGATGATGACTATGATGATGATTATGACGATGATTATGATGATGATTATGATGATGATTATGATGATGATTATGATGATGGTTATGATGATGATTATGATGACGGTTATGATGATGATTATGATGATGATTATGATGACGATTATGAGGACTATTATGATGATGACTATGATAATGATTATTATGACTATAATGATGACGATTATGATGACTATTATGATGACTATTATGATGATGATTATGATGAGTCTGATGACTATAAAGACGACGATTATGAGGACTATTATGATGATGACAATGATGATCATTATGATGATGATTATGATGATGATTATGATGATGATTGTGATGATGATTATGATGATGATCATGATGATGATTATGATGATGACTATGATGATGATTATGATGACTATGATGACGATCATGATGATGATTATGATGATGATTACGTTGACGGTTATGATGATGATTATGATTATGATTATGATTATGATGATGATTATGATGATGATTATGATGATGATTATGCTGACGGTTATGATGATGATTATGATGATGATTATGATGATGACTATGATGATGATTATGACGATGATTATGATGATGATTATGATGATGATTATGATGATGATTATGATGATGGTTATGATGATGATTATGATGACGGTTATGATGATGATTATGATGATGATTATGATGACGATTATGAGGACTATTATGATGATGACTATGATAATGATTATTATGACTATAATGATGACGATTATGATGACTATTATGATGATGATTATGATGAGTCTGATGACTATAAAGACGACGATTATGAGGACTATTATGATGATGACAATGATGATGATTATGATGACCATGATGACGATTATGATGATGATTATGATGATGATTATGATGATGATTACGATGATGATTATGATGACTATAATGATGACGATTATGATGACTATTATGATGATCATTATGATGACGGTTATGATGATGATCATGATGATGATTATGATGATGATTATGATGATGATTATGATGATGATTATGATGACGATTATGATGACTATTATGATGATCATTATGATGACGGTTATGATGATGATTATGATGATGACAATGATGATGATTATGATGATGATTATGATGATGAGTATGATGATGATTATGATGATGATTATGATGACTATAATGATGTCGATTATGATGACTATTATGATGATTATGATGACGATTATGATGATGATTATGATGATGATTATGATGACTATAATGATGTCGATTATGATGACTATTATGATGATTATGATGACGATTATGATGATAACCATGATGACAATTATGATGTTGATTATGATGATGATCAGTATGATGATTATGATGATGATTATGATGATGATTATGATGTTGATTATGATGACTATAATGATTACGATTATGAGGTCTATTATGATGATGACCATGATGACGATTATGTTGATGATTATGATGTTGATTATGATAATGATTATGATGATGACTATGATGCTGATTATGATGACGGTTATGATGATGATTATGATGATGATTATGATAATGATTATGATGATGATTATGATGATGATAATGATGATGATTATGATGATGATTATGATGATGACTATGATGCTGATTATGATGACGGTTATGATGATGATTATGATGATGATTATGATGATGATTATGATGATGATTATGATGACGATTATGGTGACGATTATGAGGACTATTGTGATGATGATTATGATGATGATTATGATGATGATTATGATGATGATTATGATGACGATTATGATGACGATTATGAGGACTATTATGATGATGACTACGATAATTATTATGATGACGATTATGATGATGATTATGATAATGATTATCATGACTATTATGACTATGACTATGATGCTGATTACGTTGACTTTTATGATGATGATTATGATTATGATTATGATGATGATTATGATGATTATTATGATGATGATTATGATGATGATTATAATGGTGATTATGATGATAATTATGATGATGATTATGATGATGGTTATGATGACTATAATGATGACGATTATGATGACGATTATGATGACGATTATGATGACGATTATGATGACGATTATGATGACGATTATGATGATGATTATGATGATGACTATGATGCTGATTATGATGACGGTTATGATGATGATTATGATGATGATTATGATAATGATTATGATGATGATTATGATGATGATTATGATGATGATTATGATGATGATTATGATGATGATTATGATGATTATGATGACGATTATGATGACTATAATGATGACGATTATGATGACTATTATGATGACTATTATGATGATGATTATGATGAGTCTGATGACTATAAAGACGACGATTATGAGGACTATTATGATGATGACAATGATGATCATTATGATGATGATTATGATGATGTTTATGATGATGATTATGATGATGATTGTGATGATGATTATGATGATGATCATGATGATGATTATGATGATGATTATGATGATGATTATGATGATGATTATGATGATGACTATGATGATGATTATGATGATGATTATGATGATGATTATGATGATGACTATGATGATGATTATGATGACCATGATGACGATTATGATGATGATTATGATGATGATTATGATGATGATTATGATGATGACAATGATGATGATTATGATGATGATTATGATGATGAGTATGATGATGATTATGATGACGATTATGATGACCATCATGATGATGACTATGATGACGATTATGATAATGATTATGATGATAATTATGATGACGGTTATGATGATGATTATGATGACGATTATGATCATTATTGATTATGATGATGATTATGATGAATATTATGATGATGATTATGATGATGATTATGATGATGATTACGATGATGTTTATGATGATGATTATGATGATGATTATGATGATGATTATGATGATGATTATGATGATGATTATGATGATGATTATGATGACTATAATGATGTCGATTATGATGACTATTATGATGATTATGATGACGATTATGATGATGATTATGATGATGATTATGATGACTATAATGATGTAGATTATGATGACTATTATGATGATTATGATGACGGTTACGATGATCATTATGATGATGATTATGATAATCATTATGATGATGATTATGATGATCATTATGATTATGATTATGACGATGATTATGATGATGATTATGATGATGATTATGGTGATGATTATGATGATGATTATGATGATGACTACGATGATGATTGTGATGACGATTATGATGATGATCATGATTACGGTTATGATAATGATTATGATAATGATTATGATGATGACTATGATGATGATTATGACGATGATTATGATGATGACTATGATGATGATTATGATGACCATGATGACGATCATGATGATGATTATGATGATGATTATGATGACTATTATGACTGTGACTATGATGCTGATTACGTTGACGGTTATGATGATGATTATGATTATGATTATGATGATGATTATGATGATTATTATGATGATGATTATGATGATGATTATGATAATGATTATGATGATGATTATGATGAATATTATGATGATGATTATGATGACGATTATGATGACCATCATGATGATGACTATGATGACGATTATGATAATGATTATGATGATAATTATGATGACGGTTATGATGATGATTATGATGACGATTATGATCATTATTGATTATGATGATGATTATGATGAATATTATGATGATGATTATGATGATGATTATGATGATGATTACGATGATGTTTATGATGATGATTATGATGATGATTATGATGATGATTATGATGATGATTATGATGATGATTATGATGATGATTATGATGACTATAATGATGTCGATTATGATGACTATTATGATGATTATGATGACGATTATGATGATGATTATGATGATGATTATGATGACTATAATGATGTAGATTATGATGACTATTATGATGATTATGATGACGGTTACGATGATCATTATGATGATGATTATGATAATCATTATGATGATGATTATGATGATCATTATGATTATGATTATGACGATGATTATGATGATGATTATGATGATGATTATGGTGATGATTATGATGATGATTATGATGATGACTACGATGATGATTGTGATGACGATTATGATGATGATTATGATTACGGTTATGATAATGATTATGATAATGATTATGATGATGACTATGATGATGATTATGACGATGATTATGATGATGACTATGATGATGATTATGATGACCATGATGACGATCATGATGATGATTATGATGATGATTATGATGACTATTATGACTGTGACTATGATGCTGATTACGTTGACGGTTATGATGATGATTATGATTATGATTATGATGATGATTATGATGATTATTATGATGATGATTATGATGATGATTATGATAATGATTATGATGATGATTATGATGAATATTATGATGATGATTATGATGATGACTATGATGACCATCATGATGATGACTATGATGACGATTATGATAATGATTATGATGATAATTATGATGACGGTTATGATGATGATTATGATGACGATTATGATCATTATTGATTATGATGATGATTATGATGAATATTATGATGATGATTATGATGATGATTATGATGATGATTACGATGATGTTTATGATGATGATTATGATGATGATTATGATGATGATTATGATGATGATTATGATGATGATTATGATGATGATTATGATGACTATAATGATGTAGATTATGATGACTATTATGATGATTATGATGACGGTTACGATGATCATTATGATGATGATTATGATAATCATTATGATGATGATTATGATGATCATTATGATTATGATTATGATGATGATTATGATGATGATTATGATGATGATTATGGTGATGATTATGATGATGATTATGATGATGACTACGATGATGATTGTGATGACGATTATGATGATGATTATGATTACGGTTATGATAATGATTATGATAATGATTATGATGATGACTATGATGATGATTATGACGATGATTATGATGATGACTATGATGATGATTATGATGACCATGATGACGATCATGATGATGATTATGATGATGATTATGATGACTATTATGACTGTGACTATGATACTGATTACGTTGACGGTTATGATGATGATTATGATTATGATTATGATGATGATTATGATGACTATTATGACTGTGACTATGATGCTGATTACGTTGACGGTTATGATGATGATTATGATTATGATTATGATGATGATTATGATGATTATTATGATGATGATTATGATGATGATTATGATAATGATTATGATGATGATTATGATGAATATTATGATGATGATTATGATGATGACTATGATGATCATTATGATGATGATTATGATGATCATTATGATGATGATTATGATGACGATTATGATGATGACTATGATGACGATTATGATACTGATTATGATGATGATTATGATGAATATTATGATGATGATTATGATGATATTATGATGATGATTATGATGATGATTATGATGATGATTATGATGATGATTATGATGATGATTATGATGACGGTTATGATGATGATTATGATGATGATTATGATGATGACTATGATGATGATTATGACGATGATTATGATGATGATTATGATGATGATTATGATGATGATTATGATGATGATTATGATGATGATTATGATGACGGTTATGATGATGATTATGATGATGATTATGATGACGATTATGAGGACTATTATGATGATGACTATGATAATGATTATTATGACTATAATGATGACGATTATGATGACTATTATGATGACTATTATGATGATGATTATGATGAGTCTGATGACTATAAAGACGACGATTTTGAGGACTATTATGATGATGACAATGATGATCATTATGATGATGATTATGATGATGATTATGATGATGATTGTGATGATGATTATGATGATGATCATGATGATGATTATGATGATGATTATGATGATGATTATGATGATGATTACGATGATGATTATGATGACTATAATGATGACGATTATGATGACTATTATGATGATGATTATGATGACGGTTATGATGATGATTATGATGATGATTATGACGATGATTATGATGATTATGATAATGATTATGATGATGATTATGATGATGATTATGATGATGACTATGATGATGATTATGATGATTATGATGACGATTATGATGACTATAATGATGACGATTATGATGACTATTATGATGATGATTATGATGACTAGTATGATGATGACCATGATGACGATTATGTTGATGATTATGATGTTGATAATGATGACGGTTATGATGACGATTATGATGACGATTATGATGATGATTGTGATGATGATTATGATGATGATTATGATGACGGTTATGATGATGATTATGATGATGATTATGATGATAATCATGATGATCATTATGATGATGATTATGATGATGATTATGATTATGATTACGACGTCTATAATGATGCCGATTATGATGACTATTATGATGATGATTATGATGACTAGTATGCTGATGACCATGATGACGATTATGTTGATGATTATGATGTTGATTATGATGATGATTATGATGATGACTATGATGCTGATTATGATGACGGTTATGATGATGATTATGATGATGATTATGATGATCATTATGATTATGATTATGACGATGATTATGATGATGATTATGATGATGATTATGATGACTATAATGATGTCGATTATGATGACTATTATGATGATTATGATGACGATTATGATGATGATTATGATGATGATTATGATGACTATAATGATGTAGATTATGATGACTATTATGATGATTATGATGACGGTTACGATGATCATTATGATGATGATTATGATAATCATTATGATGATGATTATGATGATCATTATGATTATGATTATGACGATGATTATGATGATGATTATGATAATGATTATGATGATGATTATGATGAATATTATGATGATGATTATGATGATGACTATGATGATCATTATGATGATGATTATGATGATCATTATGATGATGATTATGATGACGATTATGATGATGACTATGATGACGATTATGATACTGATTATGATGATGATTATGATGAATATTATGATGATGATTATGATGATATTATGATGATGATTATGATGATGATTATGATGATGATTTTGATGATGATTATGATGATGATTATGATGACGGTTGTGATGATGATTATGATGATGATTATGATGATGACTATGATGATGATTATGACGATGATTATGATGATGATTATGATGATGATTATGATGATGATTATGATGATGATTATGATGATGATTATGATGACGGTTATGATGATGATTATGATGATGATTATGATGACGATTATGAGGACTATTATGATGATGACTATGATAATGATTATTATGACTATAATGATGACGATTATGATGACTATTATGATGACTATTATGATGATGATTATGATGAGTCTGATGACTATAAAGACGACGATTTTGAGGACTATTATGATGATGACAATGATGATCATTATGATGATGATTATGATGATGATTATGATGATGATTGTGATGATGATTATGATGATGATCATGATGATGATTATGATGATGATTATGATGATGATTATGAAGATGATTACGATGATGATTATGATGACTATAATGATGACGATTATGATGACTATTATGATGATGATTATGATGACGGTTATGATGATGATTATGATGATGATTATGACGATGATTATGATGATTATGATAATGATTATGATGATGATTATGATGATGATTATGATGATGACTATGATGATGATTATGATGATTATGATGACGATTATGATGACTATAATGATGACGATTATGATGACTATTATGATGATGATTATGATGACTAGTATGATGATGACCATGATGACGATTATGTTGATGATTATGATGTTGATTATGATGACGGTTATGATGACGATTATGATGACGATTATGATGACGATTATGATGACGATTATGATGATGAGTATGATGATGATTATGATGATGATTACGATGATAATTATGATGATAATCATGATGATCATTATGATGATGATTATGATGATGATTATGATTATGATTACGACGTCTATAATGATGCCGATTATGATGACTATTATGATGATGATTATGATGACTAGTATGATGATGACCATGATGACGATTATGTTGATGATTATGATGTTGATTATGATGATGATTATGATGATGACTATGATGCTGATTATGATGACGGTTATGATGATGATTATGATGATGATTATGATGATCATTATGATTATGATTATGACGATGATTATGATGATGATTATGATGATGATTATGATGACGGTTATGATGATGATTATGATGATGATTATGATGACGATTATGAGGACTATTATGATGATGACTATGATAATGATTATTATGACTATAATGATGACGATTATGATGACTATTATGATGACTATTATGATGATGATTATGATGAGTCTGATGACTATAAAGACGACGATTATGAGGACTATTATGATGATGACAATGATGATCATTATGATGATGATTATGATGATGATTATGATGATGATTGTGATGATGATTATGATGATGATTGTGATGATGATTATGATGATGATCATGATGATGATTATGATGATGATTATGATGATGATTATGATGATGATTATGATGTCGATTATGATGACTATTATGATGATTATGATGACGATTATGATGATGATTATGATGATGATTATGATGACTATAATGATGTAGATTATGATGACTATTATGATGATTATGATGACGGTTACGATGATCATTATGATGATGATTATGATAATTATTATGATGATGATTATGATGATCATTATGATTATGATTATGACGATGATTATGATGATGATTATGATGATGATTATGGTGATGATTATGATGATGATTATGATGATGACTACGATGATGATTGTGATGACGATTATGATGATGATTATGATTACGGTTATGATAATGATTATGATAATGATTATGATGATGACTATGATGATGATTATGACGATGATTATGATGATGACTATGATGATGATTATGATGACCATGATGACGATCATGATGATGATTATGATGATGATTATGATGACTATTATGACTGTGACTATGATGCTGATTACGTTGACGGTTATGATGATGATTATGATTATGATTATGATGATGATTATGATGATTATTATGATGATGATTATGATGATGATTATGATAATGATTATGATGATGATTATGATGAATATTATGATGATGATTATGATGATATTATGATGATGATTATAATGATGATTATGATGACGGTTATGATGATGACTATGATGATGATGATGATGATGATTATGACGACGATTATGATGACGATTATGATGACGATTATGATGATGATTATGATGACTATTATGATGATGACTATGATGCTGATTATGATGACGGTTATGATGATGATTATGCTGATGATTATGATGACTATTACGATGATGACTATGATGGTGATTATGATGACGGTTATGATGATGATTATGATGATGATTATGATGACGATTATGATGATGACTATGATGCTGATTATGATGACGGTTATGATGATGATTATGATGATGATTATGATGATTATGATGACGATGATGATGATGATTATGATGACGATTATGATGACCATTATGATGATGATTATGATGTCGGTTATGATGATGATTATGATGATGATTATGACGATGATTATGATGATGATTATGATAATGATTATGATGGTGATTATGATGATGATTATGATTATGATTATGATGATGATTATGATGATGATTATGATGATGATTATGATGATGATAATGATGATGATTATGATGATGATTATGATGTAGATTATGCTGACTATTATGATGATTATGATGACGGTTATGATGATGATTATGACGACGACTATGATGATGATTATGATGATGATTATGATGATGCTTATAATGATGATTATGATAATGATTATGATGATAATTATGATGACGGTTATGATGATGATTATGATGATGATTATGATGATGATTATGATGATGATCATAATGATGATTATGATGATGATTATGATGATGATTATGATGACTATAATGATGACGATTATGATGACTATCATGATGATGACTATGATGACGATTATGATAATGATTATGATGATAATTATGATGACGGTTATGATGATGATTATGATGACGATTATGATAATGATTATGATGATGATTATGATGAATATTATGATGATGATTATGATGATGATTATGATGATGATTATGATGATGATTATGATGATGATTATGATGATGATTATGATGATGATTATGATGACGATTATGATGATGATTATGATGATGATTATGATGATGATTATGATGATGATTATGATGATGATTATGATGACGATTATGAGGACTATTATGATGATGACTATGATGATGATTATGATGATGACTACGATGATGATTACGATGACGATTAGGATGATGACTATGATGATGATTATGCTCATGATTACGATGATGATTATGGTGAATATTATGATCATGATTATGATGATGATTATGATGATTATTATGATGATGATTATGATGATGACTATGATGACGATTATGATGATGATTATGATGATGATTATGATGATGACTGTGATGCTGATTATGATGACGATTATGATGATGATTATGATGATGATTATGATGATGACTATGATGCTGATTATGATGACGGTTATGATGATGATTATGTTAATGTATATGATGATGATTATGATGATGATTGCGATGATCATAATGATTATGATGATGATTATGATGAATATTATGATGATGATTATGATGATGATTCTGATGATGATTATGATGATGATTATGATGATGATTATGATGATGATTGTGATGATGATTATGATGATGATTATGATGATGATTATGATGATGATTATGATGATGATTTTGATGACGATTATGATGATGATAATGATGACTATAATGATGTCGATTATGATGACTATTATGATGATTATGATGACGATTATGATGATGATTATGATGATGATTATGATGACTATTATGATGACTGTTATGATGATGATTATGATGATTCTGATGACTATAAAGACGACGATTATGAGGACTATTATGATGATGACAATGATGATGATTATGATGATGATTATGATGATGATTGTGATGATGATTATGACGGTGATTATGATGATGATTATGATGATGATTATGATGATGGTTATGATGACTATAATGATGACGATTATGATGACGATTATGATGATGATTATCATGACTATTATGACTATGACTATGATGCTGATTACGTTGACGGTTATGATGATGATTATGATTATGCTTATGATGATGATTATGATGATTATTATGATGATGATTATGATGATGATTATGACGGTGATTATGATGATGATTATGATGATGATTATGATGATGGTTATGATGACTACAATGATGACGATTATGATGACGATTATGATGACGATTATGATGACTATTATGATGATTATTATGATGACGGTTATGATGATGATTGTGATGATGATTATGATGACGATTATGATGATGATTATGATGATGATTATGATGACTATAATGATGACGATTATGAGGACTATTATGATGATGACAATGATGATGATTATGATGACGGTTATGATAATGATTATGATAATGATTATGATGATGACTATGATGATGAATATGATGATGATTATGATGATGATTATGATGATGATTATGATGACTATAATGATGACGATTATGATGACTATTATGACGACTATTATGATGATGATTATGATGAGTCTGATGACTATAAAGACGACGATTATGAGGACTATTATGATGATGACAATGATGATCATTATGATGATGATTATGATGATGATTATGATGATGATTGTCATGATGATTATGATGATGATCATGATGATGATTATGATGATGATTATGATGATGATTATGATGATGACTATGATGATGATTATGATGACCATGATGACGATTATGATGATGATTATGATGACGATTATGATGATGATTATGATGACTATTATGACTGTGACTATGATGCTGATTACGTTGACGGTTATGATGATGATTATGATTATGATTATGATGATGATTATGATGATTATTATGATGATGATTATGATGATGATTATGATGACGATTATGATGATGATTATGATGATGATTATGATGATGATTATGATGATGACTATGATGCTGATTATGATGACGGTTATGATGATGATTATGATGATGATTATGATAATGATTATGATGATGATTATGATGATGATTATGCTCATGATTATGATCATGATTATGATGAATATTATGATGATGATTATGTTAATGTATATGATGATGATTATGATGATGATTGCGATGATCATTATGATGATGATTATGATGATCATTATGATGATGATTATGATGATGGTTATGATGACTACAATGATGACGATTATGATGACGATTATGATAGCGATTATGATGACGATTATGATGATGAGTATGATGATGATTACGATGATGATTATGATGACGGTTATGATGATGATTATGATGATGATTACGATGATCATTATGATGATGATTATGATGATCATTATGATGATGATTATGATGACGATTATGATGACGACTATGATGACGATTATGATAATGACTATGATGACTATAATGATGTCGATTATGATGACTATTATGATGATTATGATGACGATTATGATGATAACCATGATGACTATTATGATGTTGATTATGATGATGATCAGTATGATGATTATGATGATGATTATGATGATGATTATGATGACTATAATGATTACGATTATGAGGTCTATTATGATGATGACCATGATGACGATTATGTTGATGATTATGATGTTGATTATGATAATGATTATGATGATGACTATGATGCTGATTATGATGACGGTTATGATGATGATTATGATGATGATTATGATAATGATTATGATGATGATTATGATGATGATTATGATGATGATTATGATGATGATTATGATGATGACTATGATGCTGATTATGATGACGGTTATGATGATGATTATGATGATGATTATGATGATGATTATGATGATGATTATGATGACGATTATGGTGACGATTATGAGGACTATTGTGATGATGATTATGATGATGATTATGATGATGATTATGATGATGATTATGATGACGATTATGATGACGATTATGAGGACTATTATGATGATGACTACGATAATTATTATGATGACGATTATGATGATGATTATGATAATGATTATCATGACTATTATGACTATGACTATGATGCTGATTACGTTGACTTTTATGATGATGATTATGATTATGATTATGATGATGATTATGATGATTATTATGATGGTGATTATGATGATGATTATGATGGTGATTATGATGATAATTATGATGATGATTATGATGGTTATGATGACTATAATGATGACGATTATGATGACGATTATGATGACGATTATGATGATGATTATGATGACTATTATGATGATGACTATGATGCTGATTATGATGACGGTTATGATGATGATTATGCTGATGATTATGATGACTATTACGATGATGACTATGATGGTGATTATGATGACGGTTATGATGATGATTATGATGATGATTATGATGACGATTATGATGATGACTATGATGATGATTATGATGTAGATTATGCTGACTATTATGATGATTATGATGACGGTTATGATGATGATTATGACGACGGCTATGATGATGATTATGATGATGATTATAATGATGATTATGATAATGATTATGATGATAATTATGATGACGGTTATGATGATGATTATGATGATGATTATGATGATGATTATGATGATGATCATAATGATGATTATGATGATGATTATGATGATGATTATGATGATGATTATGATGATGATTATGATGATGATCATAATGATGATTATGATGATGATTATAATGATGATTATGATGATGATTATGATGATGATTATGATGATGATTATAATGATGATTATGATGATGATTATGGTGACTATAATGATGACGATTATGATGACTATTATGATGATCATTATGATGATGATTATGATGATCATTATGATGATGATTATGATGATGGTTATGATGACTACAATGATGACGATTATGATGACGATTATGATGACGATTATGATGACGATTATGATGATGAGTATGATGATGATTATGATGATGATTATGATGACGATTATAATGATGATTATGATGATGATTATGATGATGATTATGATGATGATTATGATGATGATTATGATGTCGATTATGATGACGATTATGATGACTATTATGATGATTATTATGACGATTATGATGACGATTATGATGACGATTATGATGATGATTATGATGATGATTATGATGACGGTTATGATAATGATTATGATAATGATTATGATGATGACTATGATGATGAATATGATGATGATTATGATGATGATTATGATGATGATTATGATGACTATAATGATGACGATTATGATGACTATTATGATGACTATTATGATGATGATTATGATGAGTCTGATGACTATAAGACGACGATTATGAGGACTATTATGATGATGACAATGATGATGATTATGATGACGGTTATGATAATGATTATGATAATTATTATGATGATGACTATGATGATGAATATGATGATGATTATGATGATGATTATGATGATGATTATGATGTCGATTATGATGACGATTATGATGACTATTATGATGATGATTGTGATGATGATTATGTTGATGAATATGATGATGATTATGATAATGAGTATGATGATGATTATGATGACTATTATGACGATGACTATGATGACGATTATGATGATGACTATGATGACGATTATGATAATGATTATGATGACGGTTGTGATGATGATTATGATGATGATTATGATGATGACTATGATGATGATTATGATGATGATTATCATAATGATTATGATGATGATTATGATGATGATTATGATGATGATTATGATGATGATTATGATGATGATTATGATGATGATTATTATGATGATTATGATCATGATTATGATGATGATTATGATCATGATTATGATGACTATTATGATGACTATAATGATGACGATTATGATGACTATGATGATGATGATTATGATGATGATTATGATGATGATTATGATGATGATTATGATGATGACTATGATGCTGATTATGATGACTATAATGATGACGATTATGATGACTATTATGATGATCATTATGATGATGATTATGATGATCATTATGATGATGATTATGATGATGGTTATGATGACTACAATGATGACGATTATGATGACGATTATGATGACGATTATGATGATGAGTATGATGATGATTATGATGATGATTATGATGACGATTATAATGATGATTATGATGATGATTATGATGATGATTATGATGATGATTATGATGATGATTATGATGTCGATTATGATGACGATTATGATGACTATTATGATGATTATTATGACGATTATGATGACGATTATGATGACGATTATGATGATGATTATGATGATGATTATGATGACGGTTATGATAATGATTATGATAATGATTATGATGATGACTATGATGATGAATATGATGATGATTATGATGATGATTATGATGATGATTATGATGACTATAATGATGACGATTATGATGACTATTATGATGACTATTATGATGATGATTATGATGAGTCTGATGACTATAAGACGACGATTATGAGGACTATTATGATGATGACAATGATGATGATTATGATGACGGTTATGATAATGATTATGATAATTATTATGATGATGACTATGATGATGAATATGATGATGATTATGATGATGATTATGATGATGATTATGATGTCGATTATGATGACGATTATGATGACTATTATGATGATGATTGTGATGATGATTATGTTGATGAATATGATGATGATTATGATAATGAGTATGATGATGATTATGATGACTATTATGACGATGACTATGATGACGATTATGATGATGACTATGATGACGATTATGATAATGATTATGATGACGGTTGTGATGATGATTATGATGATGATTATGATGATGACTATGATGATGATTATGATGACGATTATGATGACGATTATGATGATGAGTATGATGACTATTATGATGATGACTATGATGATGATTATGATGACTATTATGATGACGACTATAATGATGATTATGATGATGATTATGATGATGATTATGATGATGATTATGATGACGATTATGATGACGATTATGATGACGATTATGATGACTATTATGATGATTATTATGAGGATTATGATGACGATTATGATGACGATTATGATGATGATTGTGATGATGATTATGATGATGACTATGATGCTGATTATGATGACGGTTATGACGATGATTATGATGATGATTATGATGATGATTATGATGATGATTATGATGATGATTATGATGATGATTATGATGATGATTATGATCATGATTATGATGACTATTATGATAACTATAATGATGACGATTATGATGATTATTATGATGATGACTATGATGATGATTATGATGACTATTATGATGATGACTATAATGATGATTATGTTGATGAATATGATGATGATTATGATAATAATTATGATGATGATTATGATGACTATTATGATGATGATTATGATGACGATTATGATGACGATTATGATGACTATTATGATGATTATTATGAGGATTATGATGACGATTATGATGACGATTATGATGATGATTGTGATGATGATTATGATGATGACTATGATGCTGATTATGATGACGGTTATGACGATGATTATGATGATGACTATGATGATGATTATGATGACGGTTATGATGATGACTATAATGATGATTATGTTGAAGAATATGATGATGATTATGATAATGATTATGATGATGATGATGATGACTATTATGATGATGATTATGATGATGATTATGATAATGATTATGATGATGATTATGATGACTATTATGACGATGACTATGATGACGATTATGATGATGATAATGATGACTATAATGATGTCGATTATGATGACTATTATGATGATTATGATGACGATTATGATGATGATTATGATGATGATTATGATGATGATTATGATGATGATTATGATGATGATTATGATGATGATTATGATCATGATTATGATGACTATTATGATAACTATAATGATGACGATTATGATGATTATTATGATGATGACTATGATGATGATTATGATGACTATTATGATGATGACTATAATGATGATTATGTTGAAGAATATGATGATGATTATGATAATGATTATGATGATGATGATGATGACTATTATGATGATGATTATGATGATGATTATGATAATGATTATGATGATGATTATGATGACTATTATGACGATGACTATGATGACGATTATGATGATGATAATGATGACTATAATGATGTCGATTATGATGACTATTATGATGATTATGATGACGATTATGATGATGATTATGATGATGATTATGATGATGATTATGATGATGATTATGATGACTATAATGATGACGATTGTGATGACTATTATGATGATGATTATGATGACGGTTATGATGATTATTATGATAAAGTCTATGATGATGATTATTATGAGGATTATGAGGACTATTATGATGATGACTATGATGATGATTATGATGACGATTATGATGATGACTATGATGACGATTATGATAATGATTATGATGACGGTTGTGATGATGATTATGATGATGATTATGATGATGACTATGATGATGATTATGATGATGATTATCATAATGCTTATGATGATGATTATGATGATGATTATGATGATGATTATGATGATGATTATTATGATGATTATGATCATGATTATGATGATGATTATGATCATGATTATGATGACTATTATGATGACTATAATGATGACGATTATGATGACTATTATGATGATGATTATGATGATCATTATGATGATGATTATGATGATGATTATGATGATGACTATGATGCTGATTATGATGACGGTTATGATGATGAGTATGATGATGATTATGATGATGATTATGATGATGATTATGATGATGACTATGATGATGATTATGATGACGGTTATGATGATGACTATGATGATGATGATGATGATGATTATGATGATGATTATGATGATGATTATGATGATGATTATGACGATGATTATGATGATGATTATGATGATGATTATGATGATGATTATGATGATGATTATGATCATGATTATGATCATGATTATGATCATGATTATGATGACTATTATGATAACTATAATGATGACGATTATGATGACTATTATGATGATGACTATGATGCTGATTACGTTGACGGTTATGATGATGATTATGATTATGATTATGATGATGATTATGATGATTATTATGATGATGATTATGATGATGATTATGATGATGATTATGATGATGATTATGATGATGATTATGATGATGATTATGATAATGATTATGATGACTATTATGATAACTATAATGATGACGATTATGATGACTATTATGATGATGATTATGATGATGACTATGATGATGAATATGATGATGATTATGATGATGATTATGATGATGATTATGATGACTATAATGATGACGATTATGATGACTATTATGATGATGATTGTGATGATGATTATGTTGATGAATATGATGATGATTATGATAATGAGTATGATGATGATTATGATGACTATTATGACGATGACTATGATGACGATTATGATGATGACTATGATGACGATTATGATAATGATTATGATGACGGTTGTGATGATGATTATGATGATGATTATGATGATGACTATGATGATGATTATGATGATGATTATCATAATGATTATGATGATGATTATGATGATGATTATGATGATGATTATGATGATGATTATGATGATGATTATGATGATGATTATTATGATGATTATGATCATGATTATGATGATGATTATGATCATGATTATGATGACTATTATGATGACTATAATGATGACGATTATGATGACTATTATGATGATGATTATGATGATGATTATGATGATGATTATGATGATGATTATGATGATGACTATGATGCTGATTATGATGACTATTATGATGATGACTATGATGATGATTATGATGACTATTATGATGATGACTATAATGATGATTATGTTGAAGAATATGATGATGATTATGATAATGATTATGATGATGATTATGATGACTATTATGATGATGATTATGATGATGATTATGATAATGATTATGATGATGATTATGATGACTATTATGACGATGACTATGATGACGATTATGATGATGATAATGATGACTATAATGATGTCGATTATGATGACTATTATGATGATTATGATGACGATTATGATGATGATTATGATGATGATTATGATGATGATTATGATGACTATTATGATGATGGCTATGATGCTGATTACGATGACGGTTATGATTATTGTGACTATAATGATGACGATTGTGATGACTATTATGATGATGATTATGATGACGGTTATGATGATTATTATGATGAAGTCTATGATGATGATTATTATGAGGATTATGAGGACTATTATGATGATGACTATGATGATGATTATGATGACGATTATGATGATGACTATGATGACGATTATGATAATGATTATGATGACGGTTGTGATGATGATTATGATGATGACTATGATGATGAATATGATGATGATTATGATGATGATTATGATGATGATTATGATGACTATAATGATGACGATTATAATGACTATTATGATGATGATTGTGATGATGATTATGTTGATGAATATGATGATGATTATGATGATGAGTATGATGATGATTATGATGATGATTATGATGATGGTTATGATGACTATAATGATGACGATTATGATGACGATTATGATGATGATTATCAGGACTAATATGATGATGACTATTATATTGATTATGATGACGATTATGATGATGATTATGATGATGATTATGATGATGATTATGATGACTATAATGATGACGATTGTGATGACTATTATGATGATGATTATGATGACGGTTATGATGATTATTATGATAAAGTCTATGATGATGATTATTATGAGGATTATGAGGACTATTATGATGATGAGTATGATGATGATTATGATGACGATTATGATGATGACTATGATGACGATTATGATAATGATTATGATGACGGTTGTGATGATGATTATGATGATGATTATGATGATGACTATGATGATGATTATGATGATGATTATCATAATGCTTATGATGATGATTATGATGATGATTATGATGATGATTATGATGATGATTATGATGATGATTATGATGATGATTATTATGATGATTATGATCATGATTATGATGATGATTATGATCATGATTATGAAGACTATTATGATGACTATAATGATGACGATTATGATGACTATTATGATGATGATTATGATGATGATTATGATGATGATTATGATGATGATTATGATGATGACTATGATGCTGATTATGATGACGGTTATGATGATGAGTATGATGATGATTATGATGATGATTATGATGATGATTATGATGATGACTATGATGATGATTATGATGACGGTTATGATGATGACTATGATGATGATGATGATGATGATTATGATGATGATTATGATGATGATTATGATGATGATTATGACGATGATTATGATGATGATTATGATGATGATTATGATGATGATTATGATCATGATTATGATGACTATTATGATAACTATAATGATGACGATTATGATGACTATTATGATGATGACTATGATGATGATTATGATGACTATTATGATGACGACTATAATGATGATTATGTTGATGAATATGATGATGATTATGATAATGATTATGATGATGATTATGATGACTATTATGATGATGATTATGATGATGATTATGATGATGATTATGATGATGACTATGATGATGAATATGATGATGATTATGATGATGATTATGATGATGATTATGATGATGATTATGATGACTATAATGATGACGATTATGATGACTATTATGATGATGACTATGATGATGATTATGATGACTATTATGATGACGACTATAATGATGATTATGTTGATGAATATGATGATGATTATGATAATGATTATGATGATGATTATGATGACTATCATGATGATGATTATGATGATGATTATGATGATGATTATGACGATGATTATGATGATGATTATGATGATGATTATGATGACGATTATGATGACGATTATGATGACGATTATGATGACTATTATGATGATTATTATGAGGATTATGATGACGATTATGATGACGATTATGATGATGATTGTGATGATGATTATGATGATGACTATGATGCTGATTATGATGACGGTTATGACGATGATTATGATGATGATTATGATGATGATTATGATGATGATTATGATGATGATTATGATCATGATTATGATGACTATTATGATAACTATAATGATGACGATTATGATGATTATTATGATGATGACTATGATGATGATTATGATGACTATTATGATGATGACTATAATGATGATTATGTTGATGAATATGATGATGATTATGATAATAATTATGATGATGATTATGATGACTATTATGATGATGATTATGATGACGATTATGATGACGATTATGATGACTATTATGATGATTATTATGAGGATTATGATGACGATTATGATGACGATTATGATGATGATTGTGATGATGATTATGATGATGACTATGATGCTGATTATGATGACGGTTATGACGATGATTATGATGATGACTATGATGATGATTATGATGACGGTTATGATGATGACTATGATGATGATGATGATGATGATTATGATGATGATTATGATGATGATTATGATGATGATTATGACGATGATTATGATTATGATTATGATGATGATTATGATGATGATTATGATCATGATTATGATGACTATTATGATAACTATAATGATGACGACTATGATGACTATTATGATGATGACTATGATGATGATTATGATGACTATTATGATGATGACTATAATGATGATTATGTTGAAGAATATGATGATGATTATGATAATGATTATGATGATGATTATGATGACTATTATGATGATGATTATGATGATGATTATGATGATGATTATGATGATGATTATGATGATGATTATGATGACTATTATGATGATGGCTATGATGCTGATTACGATGACGGTTATGATTATTGTGACTATAATGATGACGATTGTGATGACTATTATGATGATGATTATGATGACGGTTATGATGATTATTATGATGAAGTCTATGATGATGATTATTATGAGGATTATGAGGACTATTATGATGATGACTATGATGATGATTATGATGACGATTATGATGATGACTATGATGACGATTATGATAATGATTATGATGACGGTTGTGATGATGATTATGATGATGACTATGATGATGAATATGATGATGATTATGATGATGATTATGATGATGATTATGATGACTATAATGATGACGATTATGATGACTATTATGATGATAATTGTGATGATGATTATGTTGATGAATATGATGATGATTATGATAATGAGTATGATGATGATTATGATGACTATTATGATGATGATTATGATGATGAGTATGATGATGATTATGATGATGATTATGATGACTATTATGACGATGACTATGATGACGATTATGATGATGATAATGATGACTATAATGATGTCGATTATGATGACTATTATGATGATTATGATGACGATTATGATGATGATTATGATGATGATTATGATGATGATTATGATGACTATTATGATGATGGCTATGATGCTGATTACGATGACGGTTATGATTATTGTGACTATAATGATGACGATTGTGATGACTATTATGATGATGATTATGATGACGGTTATGATGATTATTATGATGAAGTCTATGATGATGATTATTATGAGGATTATGAGGACTATTATGATGATGACTATGATGATGATTATGATGACGATTATGATGATGACTATGATGACGATTATGATAATGATTATGATGACGGTTGTGATGATGATTATGATGATGACTATGATGATGAATATGATGATGATTATGATGATGATTATGATGATGATTATGGTGACTATAATGATGACGATTATAATGACTATTATGATGATGATTGTGATGATGATTATGTTGATGAATATGATGATGATTATGATGATGAGTATGATGATGATTATGATGATGATTATGATGATGGTTATGATGACTATAATGATGACGATTATGATGACGATTATGATGATGATTATCAGGACTAATATGATGATGACTATTATATTGATTATGATGACGATTATGATGATGATTATGATGATGATTATGATGATGATTATGATGACTATAATGATGACGATTGTGATGACTATTATGATGATGATTATGATGACGGTTATGATGATTATTATGATAAAGTCTATGATGATGATTATTATGAGGATTATGAGGACTATTATGATGATGAGTATGATGATGATTATGATGACGATTATGATGATGACTATGATGACGATTATGATAATGATTATGATGACGGTTGTGATGATGATTATGATGATGATTATGATGATGACTATGATGATGATTATGATGATGATTATCATAATGCTTATGATGATGATTATGATGATGATTATGATGATGATTATGATGATGATTATGATGATGATTATGATGATGATTATTATGATGATTATGATCATGATTATGATGATGATTATGATCATGATTATGAAGACTATTATGATGACTATAATGATGACGATTATGATGACTATTATGATGATGATTATGATGATGATTATGATGATGATTATGATGATGATTATGATGGTGACTATGATGCTGATTATGATGACGGTTATGATGATGAGTATGATGATGATTATGATGATGATTATGATGATGATTATGATGATGACTATGATGATGATTATGATGACGGTTATGATGATGACTATGATGATGATGATGATGATGATTATGATGATGATTATGATGATGATTATGATGATGATTATGACGATGATTATGATGATGATTATGATGATGATTATGATGATGATTATGATCATGATTATGATGACTATTATGATAACTATAATGATGACGATTATGATGACTATTATGATGATGACTATGATGATGATTATGATGACTATTATGATGACGACTATAATGATGATTATGTTGATGAATATGATGATGATTATGATAATGATTATGATGATGATTATGATGACTATTATGATGATGATTATGATGATGATTATGATGATGATTATGATGATGACTATGATGATGAATATGATGATGATTATGATGATGATTATGATGATGATTATGATGATGATTATGATGACTATAATGATGACGATTATGATGACTATTATGATGATGACTATGATGATGATTATGATGACTATTATGATGACGACTATAATGATGATTATGTTGATGAATATGATGATGATTATGATAATGATTATGATGATGATTATGATGACTATCATGATGATGATTATGATGATGATTATGATGATGATTATGACGATGATTATGATGATGATTATGATGATGATTATGATGATGATTATGATCATGATTATGATGACTATTATGATAACTATAATGATGACGATTATGATGATTATTATGATGATGACTATGATGATGATTATGATGACTATTATGATGATGACTATAATGATGATTATGTTGATGAATATGATGATGATTATGATAATAATTATGATGATGATTATGATGACTATTATGATGATGATTATGATGACGATTATGATGACGATTATGATGACTATTATGATGATTATTATGAGGATTATGATGACGATTATGATGACGATTATGATGATGATTGTGATGATGATTATGATGATGACTATGATGCTGATTATGATGACGGTTATGACGATGATTATGATGATGACTATGATGATGATTATGATGACGGTTATGATGATGACTATGATGATGATGATGATGATGATTATGATGATGATTATGATGATGATTATGATGATGATTATGACGATGATTATGATTATGATTATGATGATGATTATGATGATGATTATGATCATGATTATGATGACTATTATGATAACTATAATGATGACGACTATGATGACTATTATGATGATGACTATGATGATGATTATGATGACTATTATGATGATGACTATAATGATGATTATGTTGAAGAATATGATGATGATTATGATAATGATTATGATGATGATTATGATGACTATTATGATGATGATTATGATGATGATTATGATGATGATTATGATGATGATTATGATGATGATTATGATGACTATTATGATGATGACTATGATGATGATTATGATGACGATTATGATGATGACTATGATGACGATTATGATAATGATTATGATGACGGTTGTGATGATGATTATGATGATGATTATGATGATGACTATGATGATGATTATGATGATGATTATCATAATGCTTATGATGATGATTATGATGATGATTATGATGATGATTATGATGATGATTATGATGATGATTATTATGATGATTATGATCATGATTATGATGATGATTATGATCATGATTATGATGACTATTATGATGACTATAATGATGACGATTATGATGACTATTATGATGATGATTATGATGATGATTATGATGATGATTATGATGATGATTATGATGATGACTATGATGCTGATTATGATGACGGTTATGATGATGAGTATGATGATGATTATGATGATGATTATGATGATGATTATGATGATGACTATGATGATGATTATGATGACGGTTATGATGATGACTATGATGATGATTATGATGATGATTATGATGATGATTATGATGATGATTTTTGATGATGATTATGACGATGATTATGATGATGATTATGATGATGATTATGATGATGATTATGATCATGATTATGATGACTATTATGATAACTATAATGATGACGATTATGATGACTATTATGATGATGACTATGATGATGATTATGATGACTATTATGATGACGACTATAATGATGATTATGTTGATGAATATGATGATGATTATGATAATGATTATGATGATGATTATGATGACTATTATGATGATGATTATGATGACTATTATGATGATGATTATGATGATGATTATGATGATGATTATGATGATGACTATGATGATGAATATGATGATGATTATGATGATGATTATGATGATGATTATGATGATGATTATGATGACTATAATGATGACGATTATGATGACTATTATGATGATGATTGTGATGATGATTATGTTGATGAATATGATGATGATTATGATAATGAGTATGATGATGATTATGATGATGATTATGATGATGATTATGATGATGATTATGATGATGATTATGATGATGATTATTATGATGATTATGATCATGATTATGATGATGATTATGATCATGATTATGATGACTATTATGATGACTATAATGATGACGACTATGATGACTATTATGATGATGATTATGATGATGATTATGATGACTATTATGATGATTATTATGAGGATTATGATGACGATTATGATGACGATTATGATGATGATTGTGATGATGATTATGATGATGACTATGATGCTGATTATGATGACGGTTATGACGATGATTATGATGATGACTATGATGATGATTATGATGACGGTTATGACGATGACTATGATGATGATGATGATGATGATTATGATGATGATTATGATGATGATTATGATGATGATTATGACGATGATTATGATTATGATTATGATGATGATTATGATGATGATTATGATCATGATTATGATGACTATTATGATAACTATAATGATGACGACTATGATGACTATTATGATGATGACTATGATGATGATTATGATGACTATTATGATGATGACTATAATGATGATTATGTTGAAGAATATGATGATGATTATGATAATGATTATGATGATGATTATGATGACTATTATGATGATGATTATGATGATGATTATGATGATGATTATGATGACTATTATGATGATGGCTATGATGCTGATTACGATGACGGTTATGATTATTGTGACTATAATGATGACGATTGTGATGACTATTATGATGATGATTATGATGACGGTTATGATGATTATTATGATGAAGTCTATGATGATGATTATTATGAGGATTATGAGGACTATTATGATGATGACTATGATGATGATTATGATGACGATTATGATGAGGACTATGATGACGATTATGATAATGATTATGATGACGGTTGTGATGATGATTATGATGATGACTATGATGATGAATATGATGATGATTATGATGATGATTATGATGATGATTATGATGACTATAATGATGACGATTATGATGACTATTATGATGATAATTGTGATGATGATTATGTTGATGAATATGATGATGATTATGATAATGAGTATGATGATGATTATGATGACTATTATGATGATGATTATGATGATGAGTATGATGATGATTATGATGATGATTATGATGATGGTTATGATGACTATAATGATGACGATTATGATGACGATTATGATGATGATTATCAGGACTAATATGATGATGACTATTATATTGATTATGATGACGATTATGATGATGATTATGATGATGATTATGATGATGATTATGATGACTATAATGATGACGATTGTGATGACTATTATGATGATGATTATGATGACGGTTATGATGATTATTATGATAAAGTCTATGATGATGATTATTATGAGGATTATGAGGACTATTATGATGATGACTATGATGACGATTATGATAATGATTATGATGACGGTTGTGATGATGATTATGATGATGATTATGATGATGACTATGATGATGATTATGATGATGATTATCATAATGCTTATGATGATGATTATGATGATGATTATGATGATGATTATGATGATGATTATGATGATGATTATTATGATGATTATGATCATGATTATGATGATGATTATGATCATGATTATGATGACTATTATGATGACTATAATGATGACGATTATGATGACTATTATGATGATGATTATGATGATGATTATGATGATGATTATGATGATGATTATGATGATGACTATGATGCTGATTATGATGACGGTTATGATGATGAGTATGATGATGATTATGATGATGATTATGATGATGATTATGATGATGACTATGATGATGATTATGATGACGGTTATGATGATGACTATGATGATGATTATGATGATGATTATGATGATGATTATGATGATGATTTTTGATGATGATTATGACGATGATTATGATGATGATTATGATGATGATTATGATGATGATTATGATCATGATTATGATGACTATTATGATAACTATAATGATGACGATTATGATGACTATTATGATGATGACTATGATGATGATTATGATGACTATTATGATGACGACTATAATGATGATTATGTTGATGAATATGATGATGATTATGATAATGATTATGATGATGATTATGATGACTATTATGATGATGATTATGATGACTATTATGATGATGATTATGATGATGATTATGATGATGATTATGATGATGACTATGATGATGAATATGATGATGATTATGATGATGATTATGATGATGATTATGATGACTATAATGATGACGATTATGATGACTATTATGATGATGACTATGATGATGATTATGATGATGATTATCATAATGATTATGATGATGATTATGATGATGATTATGATGATGATTATGATGATGATTATGATGATGATTATGATGATGATTATTATGATGATTATGATCATGATTATGATGATGATTATGATCATGATTATGATGACTATTATGATGACTATAATGATGACGACTATGATGACTATTATGATGATGATTATGATGATGATTATGATGATGATTATGATGATGATTATGATGATGACTATGATGCTGATTATGATGACGGTTATGATGATGAGTATGATGATGATTATGATGATGATTATGATGATGATTATGATGATGATTATGATGATGATTATGATGATGATTATGATCATGATTATGATGACTATTATGATAACTATAATGATGACGATTATGATGACTATTATGATGATGACTATGATGCTGATTACGTTGACGGTTATGATGATGATTATGATTATGATTATGATGATGATTATGATTATGATGATGATTATGATGATTATTATGATGATGATTATGATGATGATTATGATGATGATTATGATGATGATTATGATGATGATTATGATGATGATTATGAGCATGATTATGATGACTATTATGATGATGATTATGATGATGATTATGATGATGATTATGATGATGATTATGATGATGATTATGATCATGATTATGATGACTATTATGATGACTATAATGATGAGGATTATGATGACTATTATGATGACTATAATGATGAGGATTATGATGACTATTATGATGATGACTATGATGATGATAATGATGACTATTATGATGATGATTATAATGATGATTATGATGATGATTATGATGATGATTATGATTATTATTATGATGACTATAATGATGACGATTATGATGACTATTATGTTGATGACTATGATGACGATTATGATGACGGTTATGATAATGATTATGATAATGATTATGATGATGACTATGATGATGAATATGATGATGATTATGATGATGATTATGATGATGATTATGATGACTATAATGATGATGATTATGATGATGATTATGATCATGATTATGATGACTATTATGATAACTATAATGATGACGATTATGATGACTATTATGATGATGACTATGATGCTGATTACGTTGACGGTTATGATGATGATTATGATTATGATGATGATTATGATGATGACTATGATGATGATTATGATGATGATTATCATAATGATCATGATCATGATTATGATGATGATTATGATGATGATTATGACGATGATTATGATGATGATTATGATGATGATTATGATGATGACTATGATGATGATTATGATGATGATTATCATAATGATTATGATGATGATTATGATGATGATTATGATGATGATTATGATGATGATTATGATGATGATTATTATGATGATTATGATCATGATTATGATGATGATTATGATCATGATTATGATGACTATTATGATGACGATAATGATGACGATTATGATGACTATTATGATGATGATTATGATGATGATTATGATGATGATTATGATGATGATTATGATGATGATTATGATGACGATTATGATGACGATTATGATGATGATTATCAGGACTAATATGATGATGACTATTATAATGATTATGATGACGATTATGATGATGATTATGATGATGATTATGATGATGATTATGATGACTATAATGATGACGATTGTGATGACTATTATGATGATGATTATGATGACGGTTATGATGATTATTATGATGAACTCTATGATGATGATTATTATGAGGATTATGAGGACTATGATGATGATGACTATGATGATGATTATGATGACGATTATGATGATGACTATGATGACGATTATGATAATGATTATGATGACGGTTGTGATGATGATTATGATGATGATTATGATGATGACTATGATGATGATTATGATGATGATTATCATAATGATTATGATGATGATTATGATGATGATTATGATGATGATTATGATGATGATTATGATGATGATTATGATGATGACTATTATGATGATGATTATGATGATGATTATGATGATGATTATGATGATGATTATGATGATGACTATGATGCTGATTATGATGACGGTTATGATGATGACTATGATGATGATTATGATGATGATTATGATGACGATTATGATAATGATTCTGATGACGGTTGTGATGATGATTATGATGATGATTATGATGATGACTATGATGATGATTATGATGATGATTATCATAATGATCATGATAATGATTATGATGATGATTATGATGATGATTATGATGACTATAATGATGACGATTGTGATGACTATTATGATGATGATTATGATGATGATTATGATGACGGTTATGATGATTATTATGATGAAGTCTATGATGATGATTATTATGAGGATTATGAGGACTATTATGATGATGACTATGATGATGATTATGATGACGATTATGATGATGACTATTATGACGATTATGATAATGATTATGATGACGGTTGTGATGATGATTATGATGATGATTATGATGATGACTATGATGATGATTATGATGATGATTATCATAATGATCATGATCATGATTATGATGATGATTATGATGATGATTATGATGATGATTATGATGATGACTATGATGATGATTATGATGATGATTATCATAATGATTATGATGATGATTATGATGATGATTATGATGATGATTATGATGATGATTATGATGATGATTATTATGATGATTATGATCATGATTATGATGATGATTATGATCATGATTATGATGACTATTATGATGACGATAATGATGACGATTATGATGACTATTATGATGATGATTATGATGATGATTATGATGATGATTATGATGATGATTATGATGATGATTATGATGACGATTATGATGACGATTATGATGATGATTATCAGGACTAATATGATGATGACTATTATAATGATTATGATGACGATTATGATGATGATTATGATGATGATTATGATGATGATTATGATGACTATAATGATGACGATTGTGATGACTATTATGATGATGATTATGATGACGGTTATGATGATTATTATGATGAACTCTATGATGATGATTATTATGAGGATTATGAGGACTATGATGATGATGACTATGATGATGATTATGATGACGATTATGATGATGACTATGATGACGATTATGATAATGATTATGATGACGGTTGTGATGATGATTATGATGATGATTATGATGATGACTATGATGATGATTATGATGATGATTATCATAATGATTATGATGATGATTATGATGATGATTATGATGATGATTATGATGATGATTATGATGATGATTATGATGATGACTATTATGATGATGATTATGATGATGATTATGATGATGATTATGATGATGATTATGATGATGACTATGATGCTGATTATGATGACGGTTATGATGATGACTATGATGATGATTATGATGATGATTATGATGATGATTATGATGATGATTTTTGATGATGATTATAACGATGATTATGATGATGATTATGATGATGATTATGATGATGATTATGATCATGATTATGATGACTATTATGATAACTATAATGATGACGATTATGATGACTATTATGATGATGACTATGATGATGATTATGATGACTATTATGATGACGACTATAATGATGATTATGTTGATGAATATGATGATGATTATGATAATGATTATGATGATGATTATGATGACTATTATGATGATGATTATGATGACTATTATGATGATGATTATGATGATGATTATGATGATGATTATGATGATGACTATGATGATGAATATGATGATGATTATGATGATGATTATGATGATGATTATGATGACTATAATGATGACGATTATGATGACTATTATGATGATGATTGTGATGATGATTATGTTGATGAATATGATGATGATTATGATAATGAGTATGATGATGATTATGATGATGATTATGATGATGATTATGATGATGATTATGATGATGATTATGATGATGATTATTATGATGATTATGATCATGATTATGATGATGATTATGATCATGATTATGATGACTATTATGATGACTATAATGATGACGACTATGATGACTATTATGATGATGATTATGATGATGATTATGATGACTATTATGATGATTATTATGAGGATTATGATGACGATTATGATGACGATTATGATGATGATTGTGATGATGATTATGATGATGACTATGATGCTGATTATGATGACGGTTATGACGATGATTATGATGATGACTATGATGATGATTATGATGACGGTTATGATGATGACTATGATGATGATGATGATGATGATTATGATGATGATTATGATGATGATTATGATGATGATTATGACGATGATTATGATTATGATTATGATGATGATTATGATGATGATTATGATCATGATTATGATGACTATTATGATAACTATAATGATGACGACTATGATGACTATTATGATGATGACTATGATGATGATTATGATGACTATTATGATGATGACTATAATGATGATTATGTTGAAGAATATGATGATGATTATGATAATGATTATGATGATGATTATGATGACTATTATGATGATGATTATGATGATGATTATGATGATGATTATGATGATGATTATGATGATGATTATGATGACTATTATGATGATGGCTATGATGCTGATTACGATGACGGTTATGATTATTGTGACTATAATGATGACGATTGTGATGACTATTATGATGATGATTATGATGACGGTTATGATGATTATTATGATGAAGTCTATGATGATGATTATTATGAGGATTATGAGGACTATTATGATGATGACTATGATGATGATTATGATGACGATTATGATGATGACTATGATGACGATTATGATAATGATTATGATGACGGTTGTGATGATGATTATGATGATGACTATGATGATGAATATGATGATGATTATGATGATGATTATGATGATGATTATGATGACTATAATGATGACGATTATGATGACTATTATGATGATAATTGTGATGATGATTATGTTGATGAATATGATGATGATTATGATAATGAGTATGATGATGATTATGATGACTATTATGATGATGATTATGATGATGAGTATGATGATGATTATGATGATGATTATGATGATGGTTATGATGACTATAATGATGACGATTATGATGACGATTATGATGATGATTATCAGGACTAATATGATGATGACTATTATATTGATTATGATGACGATTATGATGATGATTATGATGATGATTATGATGATGATTATGATGACTATAATGATGACGATTGTGATGACTATTATGATGATGATTATGATGACGGTTATGATGATTATTATGATAAAGTCTATGATGATGATTATTATGAGGATTATGAGGACTATTATGATGATGACTATGATGATGATTATGATGATGATTATCATAATGCTTATGATGATGATTATGATGATGATTATGATGATGATTATGATGATGATTATGATGATGATTATTATGATGATTATGATCATGATTATGATGATGATTATGATCATGATTATGATGACTATTATGATGACTATAATGATGACGATTATGATGACTATTATGATGATGATTATGATGATGATTATGATGATGATTATGATGATGATTATGATGATGACTATGATGCTGATTATGATGACGGTTATGATGATGAGTATGATGATGATTATGATGATGATTATGATGATGATTATGATGATGACTATGATGATGATTATGATGACGGTTATGATGATGACTATGATGATGATTATGATGATGATTATGATGATGATTATGATGATGATTTTTGATGATGATTATGACGATGATTATGATGATGATTATGATGATGATTATGATGATGATTATGATCATGATTATGATGACTATTATGATAACTATAATGATGACGATTATGATGACTATTATGATGATGATTATGATGATGATTATGATGATGACTATGATGATGATTATGATGATGATTATCATAATGATTATGATGATGATTATGATGATGATTATGATGATGATTATGATGATGATTATGATGATGATTATTATGATGATTATGATCATGATTATGATGATGATTATGATCATGATTATGATGACTATTATGATGACGATAATGATGACGATTATGATGACTATTATGATGATGATTATGATGATGATTATGATGATGATTATGATGATGATTATGATGATGATTATGATGACGATTATGATGACGATTATGATGATGATTATCAGGACTAATATGATGATGACTATTATAATGATTATGATGACGATTATGATGATGATTATGATGATGATTATGATGATGATTATGATGACTATAATGATGACGATTGTGATGACTATTATGATGATGATTATGATGACGGTTATGATGATTATTATGATGAACTCTATGATGATGATTATTATGAGGATTATGAGGACTATGATGATGATGACTATGATGATGATTATGATGACGATTATGATGATGACTATGATGACGATTATGATAATGATTATGATGACGGTTGTGATGATGATTATGATGATGATTATGATGATGACTATGATGATGATTATGATGATGATTATCATAATGATTATGATGATGATTATGATGATGATTATGATGATGATTATGATGATGATTATGATGATGATTATGATGATGACTATTATGATGATGATTATGATGATGATTATGATGATGATTATGATGATGATTATGATGATGACTATGATGCTGATTATGATGACGGTTATGATGATGACTATGATGATGATTATGATGATGATTATGATGATGATTATGATGATGATTTTTGATGATGATTATGACGATGATTATGATGATGATTATGATGATGATTATGATGATGATTATGATCATGATTATGATGACTATTATGATAACTATAATGATGACGATTATGATGACTATTATGATGATGACTATGATGATGATTATGATGACTATTATGATGACGACTATAATGATGATTATGTTGATGAATATGATGATGATTATGATAATGATTATGATGATGATTATGATGACTATTATGATGATGATTATGATGACTATTATGATGATGATTATGATGATGATTATGATGATGATTATGATGATGACTATGATGATGAATATGATGATGATTATGATGATGATTATGATGATGATTATGATGACTATAATGATGACGATTATGATGACTATTATGATGATGATTGTGATGATGATTATGTTGATGAATATGATGATGATTATGATAATGAGTATGATGATGATTATGATGATGATTATGATGATGATTATGATGATGATTATGATGATGATTATGATGATGATTATTATGATGATTATGATCATGATTATGATGATGATTATGATCATGATTATGATGACTATTATGATGACTATAATGATGACGACTATGATGACTATTATGATGATGATTATGATGATGATTATGATGACTATTATGATGATTATTATGAGGATTATGATGACGATTATGATGACGATTATGATGATGATTGTGATGATGATTATGATGATGACTATGATGCTGATTATGATGACGGTTATGACGATGATTATGATGATGACTATGATGATGATTATGATGACGGTTATGATGATGACTATGATGATGATGATGATGATGATTATGATGATGATTATGATGATGATTATGATGATGATTATGACGATGATTATGATTATGATTATGATGATGATTATGATGATGATTATGATCATGATTATGATGACTATTATGATAACTATAATGATGACGACTATGATGACTATTATGATGATGACTATGATGATGATTATGATGACTATTATGATGATGACTATAATGATGATTATGTTGAAGAATATGATGATGATTATGATAATGATTATGATGATGATTATGATGACTATTATGATGATGATTATGATGATGATTATGATGATGATTATGATGATGATTATGATGATGATTATGATGACTATTATGATGATGGCTATGATGCTGATTACGATGACGGTTATGATTATTGTGACTATAATGATGACGATTGTGATGACTATTATGATGATGATTATGATGACGGTTATGATGATTATTATGATGAAGTCTATGATGATGATTATTATGAGGATTATGAGGACTATTATGATGATGACTATGATGATGATTATGATGACGATTATGATGATGACTATGATGACGATTATGATAATGATTATGATGACGGTTGTGATGATGATTATGATGATGACTATGATGATGAATATGATGATGATTATGATGATGATTATGATGATGATTATGATGACTATAATGATGACGATTATGATGACTATTATGATGATAATTGTGATGATGATTATGTTGATGAATATGATGATGATTATGATAATGAGTATGATGATGATTATGATGACTATTATGATGATGATTATGATGATGAGTATGATGATGATTATGATGATGATTATGATGATGGTTATGATGACTATAATGATGACGATTATGATGACGATTATGATGATGATTATCAGGACTAATATGATGATGACTATTATATTGATTATGATGACGATTATGATGATGATTATGATGATGATTATGATGATGATTATGATGACTATAATGATGACGATTGTGATGACTATTATGATGATGATTATGATGACGGTTATGATGATTATTATGATAAAGTCTATGATGATGATTATTATGAGGATTATGAGGACTATTATGATGATGACTATGATGATGATTATGATGATGATTATCATAATGCTTATGATGATGATTATGATGATGATTATGATGATGATTATGATGATGATTATGATGATGATTATTATGATGATTATGATCATGATTATGATGATGATTATGATCATGATTATGATGACTATTATGATGACTATAATGATGACGATTATGATGACTATTATGATGATGATTATGATGATGATTATGATGATGATTATGATGATGATTATGATGATGACTATGATGCTGATTATGATGACGGTTATGATGATGAGTATGATGATGATTATGATGATGATTATGATGATGATTATGATGATGACTATGATGATGATTATGATGACGGTTATGATGATGACTATGATGATGATTATGATGATGATTATGATGATGATTATGATGATGATTTTTGATGATGATTATGACGATGATTATGATGATGATTATGATGATGATTATGATGATGATTATGATCATGATTATGATGACTATTATGATAACTATAATGATGACGATTATGATGACTATTATGATGATGACTATGATGATGATTATGATGACTATTATGATGACGACTATAATGATGATTATGTTGATGAATATGATGATGATTATGATAATGATTATGATGATGATTATGATGACTATTATGATGATGATTATGATGACTATTATGATGATGATTATGATGATGACTATGATGATGAATATGATGATGATTATGATGATGATTATGATGATGATTATGATGACTATAATGATGACGATTATGATGACTATTATGATGATGATTGTGATGATGATTATGTTGATGAATATGATGATGATTATGATAATGAGTATGATGATGATTATGATGACTATTATGACGATGACTATGATGACGATTATGATGATGACTATGATGACGATTATGATAATGATTATGATGACGGTTGTGATGATGATTATGATGATGATTATGATGATGACTATGATGATGATTATGATGATGATTATCATAATGATTATGATGATGATTATGATGATGATTATGATGATGATTATGATGATGATTATGATGATGATTATGATGATGATTATTATGATGATTATGATCATGATTATGATGATGATTATGATCATGATTATGATGACTATTATGATGACTATAATGATGACGACTATGATGACTATTATGATGATGATTATGATGATGATTATGATGATGATTATGATGATGATTATGATGATGACTATGATGCTGATTATGATGACGGTTATGATGATGAGTATGATGATGATTATGATGATGATTATGATGATGATTATGATGATGATTATGATGATGATTATGATGATGATTATGATCATGATTATGATGACTATTATGATAACTATAATGATGACGATTATGATGACTATTATGATGATGACTATGATGCTGATTACGTTGACGGTTATGATGATGATTATGATTATGATTATGATGATGATTATGATTATGATGATGATTATGATGATTATTATGATGATGATTATGATGATGATTATGATGATGATTATGATGATGATTATGATGATGATTATGATGATGATTATGAGCATGATTATGATGACTATTATGATGATGATTATGATGATGATTATGATGATGATTATGATGATGATTATGATGATGATTATGATCATGATTATGATGACTATTATGATGACTATAATGATGAGGATTATGATGACTATTATGATGATGACTATGATGATGATAATGATGACTATTATGATGATGATTATAATGATGATTATGATGATGATTATGATGATGATTATGATTATTATTATGATGACTATAATGATGACGATTATGATGACTATTATGATGATGACTATGATGACGATTATGATGACGGTTATGATAATGATTATGATAATGATTATGATGATGACTATGATGATGAATATGATGATGATTATGATGATGATTATGATGATGATTATGATGACTATAATGATGATGATTATGATGATGATTATGATCATGATTATGATGACTATTATGATAACTATAATGATGACGATTATGATGACTATTATGATGATGACTATGATGCTGATTACGTTGACGGTTATGATGATGATTATGATTATGATTATGATGATGATTATGATTATGATGATGATTATGATGATTATTATGATGATGATTATGATGATGATTATGATGATGATTATGATGATGATTATGATGATGATTATGATGATGATTATGAGCATGATTATGATGACTATTATGATGATGATTATGATGATGATTATGATGATGATTATGATGATGATTATGATGATGATTATGATCATGATTATGATGACTATTATGATGACTATAATGATGAGGATTATGATGACTATTATGATGATGACTATGATGATGATTATGATGACTATTATGATGATGACTATAATGATGATTATGTTGATGAATATGATGATGATTATGATAATAATTATGATGATGATTATGATGACTATTATGATGATGATTATGATGACGATTATGATGACGATTATGATGACTATTATGATGATTATTATGAGGATTATGATGACTATTATGATGACGATTATGATGATGATTGTGATGATGATTATGATGATGACTATGATGCTGATTATGATGACGGTTATGACGATGATTATGATGATGACTATGATGATGATTATGATGACGGTTATGATGATGACTATGATGATGATGATGATGATGATTATGATGATGATTATGATGATGATTATGATGATGATTATGACGATGATTATGATGATGATTATGATGATGATTATGATGATGATTATGATCATGATTATGATGACTATTATGATAACTATAATGATGACGATTATGATGACTATTATGATGATGACTATGATGATGATTATGATGACTATTATGATGATGACTATAATGATGATTATGTTGAAGAATATGATGATGATTATGATAATGATTATGATGATGATTATGATGACTATTATGATGATGATTATGATGATGATTATGATAATGATTATGATGATGATTATGATGACTGTATGACGATGACTATGATGACGATTATGATGATGATAATGATGACTATAATGATGTCGATTATGATGACTATTATGATGATTATGATGACGATTATGATGATGATTATGATGATGATTATGATGATGATTATGATGACTATTATGATGATGGCTATGATGCTGATTACGATGACGGTTATGATTATTGTGACTATAATGATGACGATTGTGATGACTATTATGATGATGATTATGATGACGGTTATGATGATTATTATGATGAAGTCTATGATGATGATTATTATGAGGATTATGAGGACTATTATGATGATGACTATGATGATGATTATGATGACGATTATGATGATGACTATGATGACGATTATGATAATGATTATGATGACGGTTGTGATGATGATTATGATGATGATTATGATGATGACTATGATGATGATTATGATGATGATTATCATAATGATTATGATGATGATTATGATGATGATTATGATGATGATTATGATGATGATTATGATGATGATTATTATGATGATTATGATCATGATTATGATGATGATTATGATCATGATTATGATGACTATTATGATGACTATAATGATGACGATTATGATGACTATTATGATGATGATTATGATGATGATTATGATGATGATTATGATGATGATTATGATGATGACTATGATGCTGATTATGATGACGGTTATGATGATGATTATGATGATGATTATGATGATGATTATGATGATTATTATGATGATGATTATGATGATGATTATGATGATGATTATGATGATGATTATGATGATGATTATGATGATGATTATGATCATGATTATGATGACTATTATGATAACTATAATGATGACGATTATGATGACTATTATGATGATGACTATGATGATGATTATGATGACTATTATGATGATGACTATAATGATGATTATGATGATGATTATGATGATGATTATGATGATGATTATGATGACGATTATGATGACGATTATGATGACGATTATGATGACTATTATGATGATTATTATGAGGATTATGATGACGATTATGATGACGATTATGATGATGATTGTGATGATGATTATGATGATGACTATGATGACGGTTATGATGATTATTATGATGAAGTCTATGATGATGATTATTATGAGGATTCTGAGGACTATTATGACGATGACTATGATGATGATTATGATGACGATTATGATGATGACTATGATGACGATTATGATAATGATTCTGATGACGGTTGTGATGATGATTATGATGATGATTATGATGATGACTATGATGATGATTATGATGATGATTATCATAATGATCATGATAATGATTATGATGATGATTATGATGATGATTATGATGACTATAATGATGACGATTGTGATGACTATTATGATGATGATTATGATGATGATTATGATGACGGTTATGATGATTATTATGATGAAGTCTATGATGATGATTATTATGAGGATTATGAGGACTATTATGATGATGACTATGATGATGATTATGATGACGATTATGATGATGACTATGATGACGATTATGATAATGATTATGATGACGGTTGTGATGATGATTATGATGATGATTATGATGATGACTATGATGATGATTATGATGATGATTATCATAATGATTATGATGATGATTATGATGATGATTATGATGATGATTATGATGATGATTATGATGATGATTATGATGATGACTATTATGATGATGATTATGATGATGATTATGATGATGATTATGATGATGATTATGATGATGACGATGATGCTGATTATGATGACGGTTATGATGATGAGTATGATGATGATTATGATGATGATTATGATGATGATTATGATGATGATTATGATGATGATTATGATGACTATTATGATGATGACTATGATGCTGATTACGTTGACGGTTATGATGATGATTATGATTATGATTATGATGATGATTATGATGATTATTATGATGATGATTATGATGATGATTATGATGATGATTATGATGATGATTATGATGATGATTATGATCATGATTATGATGACTATTATGATAACTATAATGATGACGATTATGATGACTATTATGATGATGACTATGATGATGATTATGATGACTATTATGATGACGACTATAATGATGATTATGATGATGATTATGATGATGATTATGATGATGATTATGATGATGATTATGATGATGATTATGATGATGATTATGATCATGATTATGATGACTATTATGATAACTATAATGATGACGATTATGATGACTATTATGATGATGACTATGATGATGATTATGATGACTATTATGATGATGACTATAATGATGATTATGTTGATGAATATGATGATGATTATGATAATAATTATGATGATGATTATGATGACTATTATGATGATGATTATGATGACGATTATGATCATGATTATGATGACTATTATGATGACTATAATGATGACGATTATGATGACTATTATGATGATGATTATGATGATGATTATGATGATGATTATGATGATGATTATGATGATGATTATGATGATGATTATGATGATGACTATGATGATGATTATGATGATGATTATTATGATGATTATGATCATGATTATGATGATGATTATGATCATGATTATGATGACTATTATGATGACTATAATGATGACGATTATGATGACTATTATGATGATGATTATGATGATGATTATGATGATGATTATGATGATGACTATGATGATGAATATGATGATGATTATGATGATGATTATGATGATGATTATGATGATGACTATGATGATGAATATGATGATGATTATGATGATGATTATGATGATGATTATGATGACTATAATGATGACGATTATGATGACTATTATGATGATGATTATGATGATGATTATGATGATGATTATGATGATGATTATGATGATGACTATGATGCTGATTATGATGACGGTTATGATGATGAGTATGATGATGATTATGATGATGATTATGATGATGATTATGATGATGACTATGATGATGATTATGATGACGGTTATGATGATGACTATGATGATGATGATGATGATGATTATGATGATGATTATGATAATGATTATGATGATGATTATGACGATGATTATGATGATGATTATGATGATGATTATGATGATGATTATGATCATGATTATGATGACTATTATGATAACTATAATGATGACGATTATGATGACTATTATGATGATGACTATGATGATGATTATGATGACTATTATGATGACGACTATAATGATGATTATGTTGATGAATATGATGATGATTATGATAATGATTATGATGATGATTATGATGACTATTATGATGATGATTATGATGATGATTATGATGATGATTATGATGATGACTATGATGATGAATATGATGATGATTATGATGATGATTATGATGACGATTATGATGACGATTATGATGATGATTATCAGGACTAATATGATGATGACTATTATAATGATTATGATGACGATTATGATGATGATTATGATGATGATTATGATGATGATTATGATGACTATAATGATGACGATTGTGATGACTATTATGATGATGATTATGATGACGGTTATGATGATTATTATGATGAAGTCTATGATGATGATTATTATGAGGATTATGAGGACTATGATGATGATGACTATGATGATGATTATGATGACGATTATGATGATGACTATGATGACGATTATGATAACGATTATGATGACGGTTGTGATGATGATTATGATGATGATTATGATGATGACTATGATGATGATTATGATGATGATTATCATAATGATTATGATGATGATTATGATGATGATTATGATGATGATTATGATGATGATTATGATGATGATTATGATGATGATTATTATGATGATTATGATCATGATTATGATGATGATTATGATCATGATTATGATGACTATTATGATGACTATAATGATGACGATTATGATGACTATTATGATGATGATTATGATGATGATTATGATGATGATTATGATGATGATTATGATGATGACTATGATGCTGATTATGATGACGGTTATGATGATGAGTATGATGATGATTATGATGATGATTATGATGATGATTATGATGATGATTATGATGATGATTATGATCATGATTAAGGTCATGATTATGATGACTATTATGATAACTATAATGATGACGATTATGATGACTATTATGATGATGACTATGATGATGATTATGATGACTATTATGATGATGACTATAATGATGATTATGTTGATGAATATGATGATGATTATGATAATAATTATGATGATGATTATGATGACTATTATGATGATGATTATGATGACGATTATGATGACGATTATGATGACTATTATGATGATTATTATGAGGATTATGATGACGATTATGATGACGATTATGATGATGATTGTGATGATGATTATGATGATGACTATGATGCTGATTATGATGACGGTTATGACGATGATTATGATGATGACTATGATGATGATTATGATGACGGTTATGATGATGACTATGATGATGATGATGATGATGATTATGATGATGATTATGATGATGATTATGATGATGATTATGACGATGATTATGATGATGATTATGATGATGATTATGATGATGATTATGATCATGATTATGATGACGGTTGTGATGATGATTATGATGATGATTATGATGACTATTATGATGACGACTATAATGATGATTATGTTGATGAATATGATGATGATTATGATAATGATTATGATGATGATTATGATGACTATTATGATGATGATTATGATGATGATTATGATGATGACTATGATGATGAATATGATGATGATTATGATGATGATTATGATGATGATTATGATGACTATAATGATGACGATTATGATGACTATTATGATGATGATTGTGATGATGATTATGTTGATGAATATGATGATGATTATGATAATGATTATGATGATGATTATGATGACTATTATGATGATGATTATGATGATGAGTATGATGATGACTATGATGATGATTATGATGACGATTATAATGATGACTATGATGACGATTATGATAATGATTATGATGACGGTTGTGATGATGATTATGATGATGATTATGATGATGACTATGATGATGATTATGATGATGATTATCATAATGCTTATGATGATGATTATGATGATGATTATGATGATGATTATGATGATGATTATGATGATGATTATTATGATGATTATGATGATGATTATGATGATGATTATGATGATGATTATGATGATGACTATGATGCTGATTATGATGACGGTTATGATGATGAGTATGATGATGATTATGATGATGATTATGATGATGATTATGATGATGACTATGATGATGATTATGATGACGGTTATGATGATGACTATGATGATGATGATGATGATGATTATGATGATGATTATGATGATGATTATGATGATGATTATGACGATGATTATGATGATGATTATGATGATGATTATGATGATGATTATGATCATGATTATGATGACTATTATGATAACTATAATGATGACGATTATGATGACTATTATGATGATGACTATGATGATGATTATGATGACTATTATGATGACGACTATAATGATGATTATGTTGATGAATATGATGATGATTATGATAATGATTATGATGATGATTATGATGACTATTATGATGATGATTATGATGATGATTATGATGATGATTATGATGATGACTATGATGATGAATATGATGATGATTATGATGATGATTATGATGATGATTATGATGACTATAATGATGACGATTATGATGACTATTATGATGATGATTGTGATGATGATTATGTTGATGAATATGATGATGATTATGATAATGAGTATGATGATGATTATGATGACTATTATGATGATGATTATGATGATGATTATGATGATGATTATGATGATGATTATGATGATGGTTATGATGACTATAATGATGACGATTATGATGACGATTATGATGATGATTATCAGGACTAATATGATGATGACTATTATATTGATTATGATGACGATTATGATGATGATTATGATGATGATTATGATGATGATTATGATGACTATAATGATGACGATTGTGATGACTATTATGATGATGATTATGATGACGGTTATGATGATTATTATGATAAAGTCTATGATGATGATTATTATGAGGATTATGAGGACTATTATGATGATGACTATGATGATGATTATGATGACGATTATGATGATGACTATGATGACGATTATGATAATGATTATGATGACGGTTGTGATGATGATTATGATGATGATTATGATGATGACTATGATGATGATTATGATGATGATTATCATAATGCTTATGATGATGATTATGATGATGATTATGATGATGATTATGATGATGATTATGATGATGATTATTATGATGATTATGATCATGATTATGATGATGATTATGATCATGATTATGATGACTATTATGATGACTATAATGATGACGATTATGATGACTATTATGATGATGATTATGATGATGATTATGATGATGATTATGATGATGATTATGATGATGACTATGATGCTGATTATGATGACGGTTATGATGATGATTATGATGACTATAATGATGACGATTATGATGACTATTATGATGATGATTGTGATGATGATTATGTTGATGAATATGATGATGATTATGATAATGAGTATGATGATGATTATGATGACTATTATGATGATGATTATGATGATGATTATGATGATGATTATGATGATGATTATGACGATGATAATGATGACTATAATGATGTCGATTATGATGACTATTATGATGATTATGATGACGATTATGATGATTATGATGATGATTATGATGATGATTATGATGACTATTATGATGATGGCTATGATGCTGATTACGATGACGGTTATGATGATGATTATGATGATGATTATGATGATGATTATGACGATGATTATGATGATGATTATGATGACGATTATGATGATGACTATGATGACGATTATGATAATGATTATGATGATGATTATGATGAATATTATGATGATGATTATGATGATGATTATGATGATGATTATGATGATGATTATGATGATGATTATGAGGACTGTAATGATGACGATTATGAGGACTATTATGAGGACTATTATGACGATGACTATGATGATGATTATGATGCTGATTATGATGACGGTTATGATGATGATTATGATGATGATTATGATGATGATTATGATGATGATTATGATGACGGTTATGATGATTATTATGATGAAGTCTATGATGATGATTATTATGAGGATTATGAGGACTATTATGATGATGACTATGATGATGATTATGATGATTATTATGATGATGATTATGATGATGATTATGACGATGGATTATGATGATGATTATGATGATGATTATGATGATGGTTATGATGACTATAATGATGACGATTATGATGACGATTATGATGACGATTACGATGACGATTATGATGATGATTGTGATGATGATTATCATAATGATTATGATGATGATTATGATGATGATTATGATGATGACTATGATGATGATTATGATGATGATTATCATAATGATTATGATGATGATTATGATGATGATTATGATGATGATTATGATGATGATTATGATGATGATTATTATGATGATTATGATCATGATTATGATGATGATTATGATCATGATTATGATGACTATTATGATGACTATTATGATGACTATAATGATGACGATTATGATGACTATTATGATGATGATTATGATGATGATTATGATGATGATTATGATGATGATTATGATGATGACTGTGATGCTGATTATGATGACGGTTATGATGATGATTATGATGATGATTATGATGATGGTTATGATGACTATAATGATGACGATTATGATGACGATTATGATGACGATTACGATGACGATTATGATGATGATTGTGATGATGATTATCATAATGATTATGATGATGATTATGATGATGATTATGATGATGACTATGATGATGATTATGATGATGATTATCATAATGATTATGATGATGATTATGATGATGATTATGATGATGATTATGATGATGATTATGATGATGATTATTATGATGATTATGATCATGATTATGATGATGATTATGATCATGATTATGATGACTATTATGATGACTATTATGATGACTATAATGATGACGATTATGATGACTATTATGATGATGATTATGATCATGATTATGATGATGATTATGATCATGATTATGATGACTATTATGATGACTATTATGATGACTATAATGATGACGATTATGATGACTATTATGATGATGATTATGATGATGATTATGATGATGATTATGATGATGATTATGATGATGACTATGATGCTGATTATGATGACGGTTATGATGATGATTATGATGATGATTATGATGATGATTATGATGATGATTATGATGATGATTATGATGATGATTATGATCATGATTATGATGACTATTATGATAACTATAATGATGACGATTATGATGACTATTATGATGATGACTATGATGATGATTATGATGACTATTATGATGATGACTATAATGATGATTATGATGATGATTATGATGATGATTATGATGATGATTATGATGACGATTATGATGACGATTATGATGACGATTATGATGACTATTATGATGATTATTATGAGGATTATGATGACGATTATGATGACGATTATGATGATGATTGTGATGATGATTATGATGATGACTATGATGCTGATTATGATGACCGTTATGACGATGATTATGATGATGATTATGATGATGATTATGATAATGATTATGATGATGATTATGATGATGATTATGATGATGATTATGATGAATATTATGATGATGATTATGTTAATGATTATGATGATGATTATGATGATGATTACGATGATCATTATGATGATGATTATGATGATCATTATGATGATGATTATGATGGTGATTATTATTATGATTACGATTATGATTACGACGTCTATAATGATGACGATTATGATGGCTATTATGATGATGACTATGATGACGATTATGATGATGATTATGATTACTATAATGATGACGATTGTGAGGACTATTATGATGATGACAATGATGATGATTATGATGACGGTTATGATAATGATTATGATAATGATTATGATGATGACTATGATGATGAATATGATGATGATTATGAGGATGATTATGATGATGATTATGATGACTATTATGATGATGATTGTGATGATGATTATGTTGATGAATATGATGATGATTATGATAATGATTATGATGATGATTATGATGACTATTATGATGATGATTATGATGATGATTATGATGATGATTATGATGATGATAATGATGACTATTATGATGATGACTATGATGACGATTATGATGACGGTTATGATAATGATTATGATAATGATTATGATGATGACTATGATGATGAATATGATGATGATTATGATGATGATTATGATGATGATTATGATGACTATAATGATGACGATTATAATGACTATTATGATGATGATTGTGATGATGATTATGTTGATGAATATGATGATGATTATGATAATGATTATGATGACTATTATGATGATGGCTATGATGCTGATTACGATGACGGTTATGATGATGATTATGATTATGATTATGATGACTATAATGATGACGATTATGATGACTATTATGATGATGACTATGATGACGATTATGATGACGGTTATGATAATGATTATGATAATGATTATGATGATGACTATGATGATGAATATGATGATGATTATGATGATGATTATGATGATGATTATGATGACTATAAAGATGACGATTATGATGACAATGATGATGATTATGATGATGATTATGATGATGATTATGATGACTATAATGATGACGATTATGATGACTATTATGATGATGATTGTGATGATGATTATGTTGATGAATATGATGATGATTATGATAATGAGTATGATGATGATTATGATGACTATTATGATGATGATTATGATGATGATTATGATGACGGTTATGATGATGATTATGATGATGATTATGATGATGATTATGATGATGATTATGATGACGGTTATGATGATTATTATGATGAAGTCTATGATGATGATTATTATGAGGATTATGAGGACTATTATGATGATGACTATGATGATGATTATGATGATTATTATGATGATGATTATGATGATGATTATGACGATGGATTATGATGATGATTATGATGATGATTATGGTGATGGTTATGATGACTATAATGATGACGATTATGATGACGATTATGATGACGATTACGATGACGATTATGATGATGATTGTGATGATGATTATCATAATGATTATGATGATGATTATGATGATGATTATGATGATGACTATGATGATGATTATGATGATGATTATCATAATGATTATGATGATGATTATGATGATGATTATGATGATGATTATGATGATGATTATGATGATGATTATTATGATGATTATGATCATGATTATGATGATGATTATGATCATGATTATGATGACTATTATGATGACTATAATGATGACGATTATGATGACTATTATGATGATGATTATGATGATGATTATGATGATGATTATGATGATGATTATGATGATGACTATGATGCTGATTATGATGACGGTTATGATGATGATTATGATGATGATTATGATGATGATTATGATGATGATTATGATGATGATTATGATCATGATTATGATGACTATTATGATAACTATAATGATGACGATTATGATGACTATTATGATGATGACTATGATGATGATTATGATGACTATTATGATGATGACTATAATGATGATTATGTTGATGAATATGATGATGATTATGATAATGATTATGATGATGATTATGATGACTATTATGATGATGATTATGATGATGATTATGATGATGACTATGATGATGAATATGATGATGATTATGATGATGATTATGATGATGATTATGATGACTATTATGACGATGACTATGATGACGATTATGATGATGATAATGATGACTATAATGATGACGATTATGAGGACTATTATGAGGACTATTATGATGATGACTATGATGATGATTATGATGCTGATTATGATGACTATTATGACGATGACTATGATGACGATTATGATGATGATAATGATGACTATAATGATGTCGATTATGATGACTATTATGATGATTACGATGACGGTTATGATGATGATTATGATGATCATTATGATGATGATTATGACGATGATTCTGATGATGATTCTGATGACGATTATGATGATGATTATGATGATGATTATGATGACGGTTATGATAATTATTATTATGAAGTCTATGATGATGATTATTATGAGGATTATGAGGACTATTATGATGATGACTATGATGACGATTATGATAATGATTATGATGATGATTATGATGAATATTATGATGATGATTATGATGATGACTATGATGATGATTATGATGCTGATTATGATGACGGTTATGACGATGATTGTGATGATGATTATGATGATGATTATGATGATGATTATGATGATGACTACGATGATGATTGTGATGACGATTATGATGATGATTATGATTACGGTTATGATAATGATTATGATAATGATTATGATGATGATTATGATGATGATTATGATGATGATTATGATTATGATTATGATGATGATTATGATGATGATTATGATGATGATTATGATTATGATTATGATGATGATTATGAGGACTGTAATGATGACGATTATGAGGACTATTATGAGGACTATTATGATGATGACTATGATGATGATTATGATGCTGATTATGATGACGGTTATGATGATGATTATGATGATGATTATGATGATGATTATGATGATGATTATGATGACGGTTATGATAATTATTATTATGAAGTCTATGATGATGATTATTATGAGGATTATGAGGACTATTATGATGATGACTATGATGATGATTATGATGATTATTATGATGATGATTATGATGATGATTATGACGATGATTATGATGATGATTATGATGATGATTATGATGATGGTTATGATGACTATAATGATGACGATTATGATGACGGTTATGACGATGATTGTGATGATGATTATGATGATGATTATGATGATGATTATGATGATGACTACGATGATGATTGTGATGACGATTATGATGATGATTATGATTACGGTTATGATAATGATTATGATAATGATTATGATGATGATTATGATGATGATTATGATGATGATTATGATTATGATTATGATGATGATTATGAGGACTGTAATGATGACGATTATGAGGACTATTATGATGATGACTATGATGATGATTATGATGATGATTATGATGATGATTATGATGAATATTATGATGATGATTATGATGATGATTATGATGATGATTATGATGATGATTATGATGATGATTATGATGATGATTATGATGATGATTATGATGATGATTATGATGACGGTTATGATGATGATTATGATGATGATTATGATGATGACTATGATGATGATTATGACGATGATTATGATGATGATTATGATGATGATTATGATGATGATTATGATGATGATTATGATGATGATTATGATGACTATAATGAGGACGATTATGATGACTATCATGGTGATGACTATGATGACTTTTATGATAATGATTATGATGATAATTATGATGACCGTTATGATGATGATTATGATGACGATTATGATAATGATTATGATGATGATTATGATGAATATTATGATGATGATTATGATGATGATTATGATGATGATTATGATGATGATTATGATTATGATTATGATGATGATTATGATGATGATTATGATAATGATTATGATGATGATTATGATGATGATTATGATGATGATTATGATGATGATTATGATGATGATTATGACGACTATAATGATGCCGATTATGATGACTATTATGATGATGACTATGATGATGATTATGATGACGATTATGATGATGATTATGTTGATGAATATGATGATGATTATGATAATGATTATGATGATGATTATGATGACTATTATGACGATGACTATGATGACGATTATGATGATGATAATGATGACTATAATGATGTCGATTATGAGGACTATTATGATGATTATGATGACGATTATGATGATGATTATGATGATGATTATGATGATGATTATGATGACTATTATGATGATGGCTATGATGCTGATTACGATGACGGTTATGATGATGATTATGATTATGATTATGATGACTATAATGATGACGATTATGATGACTATTATGATGATGACTATGATGACGATTATGATGACGGTTATGATAATGATTATGATAATGATTATGATGATGACTATGATGATGAATATGATGATGATTATGATGATGATTATGATGATGATTATGATGACTATAAAGATGACGATTATGATGACAATGATGATGATTATGATGATGATTATGATGATGATTATGATGACTATAATGATGACGATTATGATGACTATTATGATGATGATTGTGATGATGATTATGTTGATGAATATGATGATGATTATGATAATGAGTATGATGATGATTATGATGACTATTATGATGATGATTATGATGATGATTATGATGATGATTATGATGATGATTATGATGATGATAATGATGACTATAATGATGTCGATTATGATGACTATTATGATGATTATGATGACGATTATGATGATGATTATGATGATGATTATGATGATGATTATGATGACTATAATGATGACGATTATGATGACTATTATGATGATGATTGTGATGATGATTATGTTAATGATTATGATGATGATTATGATGATGATTACGATGATCATTATGATGATGATTATGATGATCATTATGATGATGATTATGATGGTGATTATTATTATGATTACGATTATGATTACGACGTCTATAATGATGACGATTATGATGGCTATTATGATGATGACTATGATGACGATTATGATGATGATTATGAGGACTGTAATGATGACGATTATGAGGACTATTATGAGGACTATTATGATGATGACAATGATGATGATTATGATGCTGATTATGATGACGGTTATGATGATGATTATGATGATGATTATGATGATGATTATGATGATGATTATGATGATGATTATGATGATGATTATGATGATGATTATGAGGACTATTATGATGATGACTATGATGATGATTATGATGATGACTATGATGATGATTATGATGATGCCTATGATGACGATTATGATAATGATTATGATGACGATTATGATGATGACTATGGTGACGATTATGATAATGATTATGATGATGATTATGATGAATATTATGATGATGATTATGATGATGATTATGATGATGATTATGACGATGATTATGATGATGATTATGATGATGATTATGATAATGATTATGATGATGATTATGATGATGATTATGATGAATATTATGATGATGATTATGTTAATGATTATGATGATGATTATGATGATGATTACGATGATCATTATGATGATGATTATGATGATCATTATGATGATGATTATGATGGTGATTATTATTATGATTACGATTATGATTACGACGTCTATAATGATGACGACTATGATGGCTATTATGATGATGACTATGATGACGATTATGATGATGATTATGATTACTATAATGATGACGATTGTGAGGACTATTATGATGATGACAATGATGATGATTATGATGACGGTTATGATAATGATTATGATGATGATTATGATGATGACTATGATGATGATTATGATGATGATTATCATAATGATCATGATGATGATTATGATGATGATTATGATGATGATTATGATGATGATTATGATGATGATTATGATGATGATTATGATGATGATTATGATCATGATTATGATGACTATTATGATGACTATAATGATGAGGATTATGATGACTATTATGATGATGACTATGATGACGATAATGATGACTATTATGATGATGACTATAATGATGATTATGATGATGATTATGATGATGATTATGATTATGATTATTATGACTATAATGATGACGATTATGATGACTATTATGATGATGACTATGATGACGATTATGATGACGGTTATGATAATGATTATGATAATGATTATGATGATGACTATGATGATGAATATGATGATGATTATGAGGATGATTATGATGATGATTATGATGACTATAATGATGACGATTATAATGACTATTATGATGATGATTGTGATGATGATTATGTTGATGAATATGATGATGATTATGATAATGATTATGATGATGATTATGATGACTATTATGACGATGACTATGATGACGATTATGATGATGATAATGATGACTATAATGATGTCGATTATGATGACTATTATGATGATTATGATGACGATTATGATGATGATTATGATGATGATTATGATGATGATTATGATGGTGATTATTATTATGATTACGATTATGATTACGACGTCTATAATGATGACGATTATGATGGCTATTATGATGATGACTATGATGACGATTATGATGATGATTATGAGGACTGTAATGATGACGATTATGAGGACTATTATGAGGACTATTATGATGATGACTATGATGATGATTATGATGCTGATTATGATGACGGTTATGATGATGATTATGATGATGATTATGATGATGATTATGATGATGATTATGACGATGATTATGATGATGATTATGAGGACTATTATGATGATGACTATGATGATGATTATGATGATGACTATGATGATGATTATGATGATGCCTATGATGACGATTATGATAATGATTATGATGACGATTATGATGATGACTATGGTGACGATTATGATAATGATTATGATGATGATTATGATGAATATTATGATGATGATTATGATGATGATTATGATGATGATTATGACGATGATTATGATGATGATTATGATGATGATTATGATAATGATTATGATGATGATTATGATGATGATTATGATGAATATTATGATGATGATTATGTTAATGATTATGATGATCATTATGATGATGATTATGATGGTGATTATTATTATGATTACGATTATGATTACGACGTCTATAATGATGACGACTATGATGGCTATTATGATGATGACTATGATGACGATTATGATGATGATTATGATTACTATAATGATGACGATTGTGAGGACTATTATGATGATGACAATGATGATGATTATGATGACGGTTATGATAATGATTATGATAACGATTATGATGATGACTATGATGATGAATATGATGATGATTATGAGGGTGATTATGATGATGATTATGATGACTATAATGATGACGATTATGATGACTATTATGATGATGATTGTGATGATGATTATGTTGATGAATATGATGATGATTATGATAATGATTATGATGATGATTATGATGATGATTATGACGATGATTATGATGATGATTATGATGACGATTATGATGATGACTATGATGAATATTATGATAACGATTATGATGATGATTATGATGCATATTATGATGATGATTATGATGATGATTATGATGATGATTATGATGATGATTATGATGATGATTATGATAATGATTATGATGATGATTATGATGATGATTATGAGGACTGTAATGATGACGATTGTGAGGACTATTATGATGATGACTATGATGATGATTATGATGCTGATTATGATGACGGTTATGATGATGATTATGATGATGATTATGATGATGATTATGATGATGGTTGTGAGGACTATTATGATGATGACTATGATGATGATTATGATGATGACTATGATGATGATTATGATGATGCCTATGATGACGATTATGATAATGATTATGATGACGATTATGATGATGACTATGGTGACGATTATGATAATGATTATGATGATGATTATGATGATGATTATGAGGACTGTAATGATGACGATTATGAGGACTATTATGATGATGACTATGATGATGATTATGATGCTGATTATGATGACGGTTATGATGATGATTATGATGATGATTATGATGAAGATTATGATGATGGTTGTGAGGACTATTATGATGATGACTATGATGATGATTATGATGATGACTATGATGATGATTATGATGATGCCTATGATGACGATTATGATAATGATTATGATGACGATTATGATGATGACTATGGTGACGATTATGATAATGATTATGATGATGATTATGATGAATATTATGATGATGATTATGATGATGATTATGATGATGATTATGATGATGATTATGACGATGATTATGATGATGATTATGATAATGATTATGATGATGATTATCATGACTATTATGACTATGACTATGATGCTGATTACGTTGACGGTTATGATGATGATTATGATGATGATTATGATAATGATTATGATGATGATTATGATGATGATTATGATGACTATAATGATGACGATTGTGATGACTATTATGATGATGATTATGATGATGATTATGATGACGGTTATGATGATTATTATGATGAAGTCTATGATGATGATTATTATGAGGATTATGAGGACTATTATGATGATGACTATGATGATGATTATGATGACGATTATGATGATGACTATGATGACGATTATGATAATGATTATGATGACGGTTGTGATGATGATTATGATGATGATTATGATGATGACTATGATGATGATTATGATGATGATTATCATAATGATCATGATGATGATTATGATGATGATTATGATGATGATTATGATGATGATTATGATGATGATTATGATGATGATTATGATGATGATTATGATCATGATTATGATGACTATTATGATGACTATAATGATGAGGATTATGATGACTATTATGATGATGACTATGATGACGATAATGATGACTATTATGATGATGACTATAATGATGATTATGATGATGATTATGATGATGATTATGATTATGATTATTATGACTATAATGATGACGATTATGATGACTATTATGATGATGACTATGATGACGATTATGATGACGGTTATGATAATGATTATGATAATGATTATGATGATGACTATGATGATGAATATGATGATGATTATGATGATGATTATGATGATGATTATGATGACTATAATGATGACGATTATAATGACTATTATGATGATGATTGTGATGATGATTATGTTGATGAATATGATGATGATTATGATAATGATTATGATGATGATTATGATGACTATTATGACGATGACTATGATGACGATTATGATGATGATAATGATGACTATAATAATGTCGATTATGATGACTATTATGATGATTATGATGACGATTATGATGATGATTATGATGATGATTATGATGATGATTATGATGACTATTATGATGATGGCTATGATGCTGATTACGATGACGGTTATGATGATGATTATGATGATGATTATGATGATGATTATGATTATGATTATTATGACTATAATGATGACGATTATGATGACTATTATGATGATGACTATGATGACGATTATGATGACGGTTATGATAATGATTATGATAATGATTATGATGATGACTATGATGATGAATATGATGATGATTATGATGATGATTATGATGATGATTATGATGACTATAATGATGACGATTATAATGACTATTATGATGATGATTGTGATGATGATTATGTTGATGAATATGATGATGATTATGATAATGATTATGATGATGATTATGATGATGATTATGATGACTATTATGATGATGGCTATGATGCTGATTACGATGACGGTTATGATGATGATTATGATTATGATTATGATGACTATAATGATGACGATTATGATGACTATTATGATGATGACTATGATTACGATTATGATGACGGTTATGATAATGATTATGATAATGATTATGATGATGACTATGATGATGAATATGATGATGATTATGATGATGATTATGATGATGATTATGATGACTATAAAGATGACGATTATGATGACAATGATGATGATTATGATGATGATTATGATGATGATTATGATGACTATAATGATGACGATTATGATGACTATTATGATGATGATTGTGATGATGATTATGTTGATGAATATGATGATGATTATGATAATGAGTATGATGATGATTATGATGACTATTATGATGATGATTATGATGATGATTATGATGATGATTATGATGATGATTATGATGATGATTATGATGATGATAATGATGACTATAATGATGTCGATTATGATGACTATTATGATGACTATGATGACGATTATGATGATGATTATGATGATGATTATGATGATGATTATGATGACTATTATGATGATGATTATGAGGACTGTAATGATGACGATTATGAGGACTATTATGAGGACTATTATGATGATGACTATGATGATGATTATGATGCTGATTATGATGACGGTTATGATGAATATTATGATGATGATTATGATGATGATTATGATGATGATTATGATGATGATTATGACGATGATTATGATAATGATTATGATAATGATTATGATGATGATTATCATGACTATTATGACTATGACTATGATGCTGATTACGTTGGCGGTTATGATAATGATTATGATTATGATTATGATGATGATTATGATGATGATTATGACGATGATTATGATGATGATTATGATGATGATTATGATGATGGTTATGATGACTATAATGATGACGATTATGATGACGATTATGATGATGATTATCAGGAATAATATGATGATGACTATTATAGTGATTATGATGACGATTATGATGATGATTATGATGATGATTATGATGACTATAATGATGACGATTATAATGACTATTATGATGATGATTATGATGATGATTATGATCATGATTATGATGACTATTATGATAACTATAATGATGACGATTATGATGACTATTATGATGATGACTATGATGCTGATTACGTTGACGGTTATGATGATGATTATGATTATGATTATGATGATGATTATGATGATTATTATGATGATGATTATGATGATGATTGTGATGATGATTATGATGATGATTATGATGATGATTATGATCATGATTATGATGACTATTATGATAACTATAATGATGACGATTATGATGACTATTATGATGATGACTATGATGATGATTATGATGACTATTATGATGATGACTATAATGATGATTATGATGATGATTATGATGATGATTATGATGATGATTATGATGACGATTATGATGACGATTATGATGACGATTATGATGACTATTATGATGATTATTATGAGGATTATGATGACGATTATGATGACGATTATGATGATGATTGTGATGATGATTATGATGATGACTATGATGCTGATTATGATGACGGTTATGATGATGATTATGATTATGATTATGATGACTATAATGATGACGATTATGATGACTATTATGATGATGACTATGATGACGATTATGATGACGGTTATGATAATGATTATGATAATGATTATGATGATGACTATGATGATGAATATGATGATGATTATGATGATGATTATGATGATGATTATGATGACTATAAAGATGACGATTATGATGACAATGATGATGATTATGATGATGATTATGATGATGATTATGATGACTATAATGATGACGATTATGATGACTATTATGATGATGATTGTGGTGATGATTATGTTGATGAATATGATGATGATTATGATAATGAGTATGATGATGATTATGATGACTATTATGATGATGATTATGATGATGATTATGATGATGATTATGATGATGATTATGATGATGATTATGATGGTGATAATGATGACTATAATGATGTCGATTATGATGACTATTATGATGATTATGATGACGATTATGATGATGATTATGATGATGATTATGATGATGATTATGATGACTATTATGATGATGATTATGAGGACTGTAATGATGACGATTATGAGGACTATTATGAGGACTATTATGATGATGACTATGATGATGATTATGATGCTGATTATGATGACGGTTATGATGATGATTATGATGATGACTATGATGATGATTATGATGATGCCTATGATGACGATTATGATAATGATTATGATGACGATTATGATGGTGACTATGGTGACGATTATGATTATGATTATGATGATGATTATGATGAATATTATGATGATGATTATGATGATGATTATGATGATGATTATGATTATGATTATGACGATGATTATGATGATGATTATGATAATGATTATGATGATGATTATCATGACTATTATGACTATGACTATGATGCTGATTACGTTGGCGGTTATGATAATGATTATGATTATGATTATGATGATGATTAGGATGATGATTATGACGATGATTATGATGATGATTATGATGATGATTATGATGATGGTTATGATGACTATAATGATGACGATTATGATGACGATTATGATGATGATTATCAGGAATAATATGATGATGACTATTATAGTGATTATGATGACGATTATGATGATGATTATGATGATGATTATGATGACTATAATGATGACGATTGTGATGACTATTATGATGATGATTATGATGATGATTATGATGACGGTTATGATGATTAATATGATGAAGTCTATGATGATGATTATTATGAGGATTATTAGGACTATTATGATGATGACTATGATGATGATTATGATGACGATTATGATGATGACTATGATGACGATTATGATAGTGATTATGATGACAGTTGTGATGATGATTATGATGATGATTATGATGATGACTATGATAATGATTATGATAATGATTATGATGATGACTATGATGATGAATATGATGATGATTATGATGATGATTATGATGACGATTATGATGACGATTATGATGACGATTATGATGACTATTATGATGATTATTATGAGGATTATGATGACGATTATGATGACGATTATGATGATGATTGTGATGATGATTATGATGATGACTATGATGCTGATTATGATGACGGTTATGACGATGATTGTGATGATGATTATGATGATGATTATGATGATGATTATGATGATGATTATGATGATGATTATGATCATGATTATGATGACTATTATGATAACTATAATGATGACGATTATGATGACGATTATGATGACTATTATGATGATTATTATGAGGATTATGATGACGATTATGATGACGATTATGATGATGATTGTGATGATGATTATGATGATGACTATGATGCTGATTATGATGACGGTTATGACGATGATTATGATGATGACTATGATGATGATTATGATGACGGTTATGAGGATGACTATGATGATGATGATGATGATGATTATGATGATGATTATGATGATGATTATGATGATGATTATGACGATGATTATGATGATGATTATGATGATGATTATGATCATGATTATGATGACTATTATGATAACTATAATGATGACGATTATGATGACTATTATGATGATGACTATGATGATGATTATGATGACTAATATGATGATGACTATAATGATGATTATGTTGATGAATATGATGATGATTATGATAATGATTATGATGATGATTATGATGACTATTATGATGATGATTATGATGATGATTATGATGATGACTATGATGATGAATATGATGATGATTATGATGATGATTATGATGATGATTATGATGACTATAATGATGACGATTATGATGACTATTATGATGATGATTGTGATGATGATTATGTTGATGAATATGATGATGATTATGATAATGAGTATGATGATGATTATGATGACTATTATGATGATGATTATGATGATGATTATGATGATGATTATGATGATGATTATGATGATGATTATGATGATGGTTATGATGACTATAATGATGACGATTATGATGACGATTATGCTGACGATTATGATGGCGATTATGATGATGATTATCAGGACTAATATGATGATGACTATTATATTGATTATGATGACGATTATGATGATGATTATGATGATGATTAGGATGATGATTATGATGATGATTATGATGATGATTATGATCATGATTATGATGACTATTATGATAACTATAATGATGACGATTATGATGACTATTATGATGATGACTATGATGCTGATTACGTTGACGGTTATGATGATGATTATGATTATGATTATGATGATGATTATGATGATTATTATGATGATGATTATGATGATGATTATGATGATGATTATGATGATGATTATGATGATGATTATGATGATGATTATGATCATGATTATGATGACTATTATGATAACTATAATGATGACGATTATGATGACTATTATGATGATGACTATGATGATGATTATGATGACTATTATGATGATGACTATAATGATGATTATGATGATGATTATGATGATGATTATGATGATGATTATGATGATGATTATGATGACGATTATGATGACGATTATGATGACGATTATGATGACTATTATGATGATTATTATGAGGATTATGATGACGATTATGATGACGATTATGATGATGATTATGATGATGATTATGATGATGATTGTGATGATGATTATGTTGATGAATATGATGATGATTATGATAATGAGTATGATGATGATTATGATGACTATTATGATGATGATTATGATGGCGATTATGATGATGATTATGATGATGATTATGATGATGATTATGATGACTATTATGATAACTATAATGATGACGATTATGATGACTATTATGATGATGATTATGATGATGATTATGATGATGATTATGATGATGAGTATGATGATGATTATGATGACTATTATGACGATGACTATGATGACGATTATGATGATGATAATGATGACTATAATGATGTCGATTATGATGACTATTATGATGATTATGATGACGATTATGATGATGATTATGATGATGATTATGACGATGATTATGATGATGATTATGATAATGATTATGATGATGATTATCATGACTATTATGACTATGACTATGATGCTGATTACGTTGACGGTTATGATGATGATTATGATGCTGATTATGATAATGATTATGATGATGATTATGATGATGATTATGATGACTATAATGATGACGATTGTGATGACTATTATGATGATGATTATGATGATGATTATGATGACGGTTATGATGATTATTATGATGAAGTCTGTGATGATGATTATTATGAGGATTATGAGGACTATTATGATGATGACTATGATGATGATTATGATGACGATTATGATGATGACTATGATGACGATTATGATAATGATTATGATGACGGTTATGATGATGATTATGATGATGATTATGATGATGATTATGACGATGATTATGATGATGATTATGATGATGATTATGATGATGATTATGATGACGGTTATGATGATTATTATGATGAAGTCTATGATGATGATTATTATGAGGATTATGAGGACTATTATGATGATGACTATGATGATGATTATGATGATTATTATGATGATGATTATGATGATGATTATGACGATGGATTGTGATGATGATTATGATGATGATTATGATGATGATTATGATGATGATTATGATGATGATTATGATCATGATTATGATGACTATTATGATAACTATAATGATGACGATTATGATGACTATTATGATGATGACTATGATGATGATTATGATGACTATTATGATGATGACTATAATGATGATTATGTTGATGAATATGATGATGATTATGATAATGATTATGATGATGATTATGATGACTATTATGATGATGATTATGATGATGATTATGATGATGATTATGATGATGATTACGATGATCATTATGATGATGATTATGATGATCATTATGATGATGATTATGATGATGATTATGATGATGACTATGATGATGATTATGATGACGATTATGATGATGACTATGATGACGATTATGATAATGATTATGATGATGATTATGATGAATATTATGATGATGATTATGATGACTATTATGATGATGATTATGATGATGATTATGATGATGATTATGATGATGATTATGACGATGATTATGATGATGATTATGATGACGATTATGATGATGACTATGATGACGATTATGATAATGATTATGATGATGATTATGATGAATATTATGATGATGATTATGATGATGATTATGATGATGATTATGATGATGATTATGACGATGATTATGATGATGATTATGATGACGGTTATGATGATGATTATGATGATTATTATGATGATGATTATGATGATGATTATGATGATGATTATGATGATGATTATGAGGACTATTATGATGATGACTATGATGATGATTATGATGATGACTATGATGATGATTATGATGATGCCTATGATGACGATTATGATAATGATTATGATGACGATTATGATGATGACTATGGTGACGATTATGATAATGATTATGATGATGATTATGATGAATATTATGATGATGATTATGATGATGATTATGATGATGATTATGACGATGATTATGATGATGATTATGATGATGATTATGATAATGATTATGATGATGATTATGATGATGATTATGATGAATATTATGTTGATGATTATGTTAATGATTATGATGATGATTATGATGATGATTACGATGATCATTTGATGATGATTATGATGATCATTATGATGATGATTATGATGGTGATTATTATTATGATTACGATTATGATTACGACGTCTATAATGATGACGATTATGATGGCTATTATGATGATGACTATGATGACGATTATGATGATGATTATGAGGACTGTAATGATGACGATTATGAGGACTATTATGAGGACTATTATGATGATGACTATGATGATGATTATGATGCTGATTATGATGACGGTTATGATGATGATTATGATGATGATTATGATGATGATTATGATGATGATTATGATGATGATTATGATGATGATTATGAGGACTATTATGATGATGACTATGATGATGATTATGATGATGACTATGATGATGATTATGATGATGCCTATGATGACGATTATGATAATGATTATGATGACGATTATGATAATGATTGTGATGATGATTATGATGAATATTATGATGATGATTATGATGATGATTATGATGATGATTATGACGATGATTATGATGATGATTATGATGATGATTATGATAATGATTATGATGATGATTATGATGATGATTATGATGATGATTATGATGAATATTATGATGATGATTATGTTGATGAATATGATGATGATTATGATAATGATTATGATGATGATTATGATGACTATTATGATGATGATTATGATGATGATTATGATGATGATTATGATGATGATAATCATGACTATAATGATGTCGATTATGATGACTATTATGATGATTATGATGACGGTTATGATGATGATTATGATGATCATTATGATGATGATTATGATGGTGATTATTATTATGATTACGATTATGATTACGACGTCTATAATGATGACGATTATGATGGCTATTATGATGATGACTATGATGACGATTATGATGATGATTATGATTACTATAATGATGACGATTGTGAGGACTATTATGATGATGACAATGATGATGATTATGATGACGGTTATGATAATGATTATGATAATGATTATGATGATGACTATGATGATGAATATGATGATGATTATGAGGATGATTATGATGATGATTATGATGACTATAATGATGACGATTATGATGACTATTATGATGATGATTGTGATGATGATTGTGTTGATGAATATGATGATGATTATGGTAATGATTATGATGATGATTATGATGACTATTATGATGATGATTATGATGATGATTATGATGATGATTATGATCATGATAATGATGACTATAATGATGTCGATTATGATGACTATTATGATGATTATGATGACGATTATGATGATGATTATGATGATGATTATGATGATGATTATGATGACTATTATGATGATGGCTATGATGCTGATTACGATGACGGATATGATTATGATTATGATGATGATTATGATGATGATTATGACGATGATTATGATGATGATTATGATGACGATTATGATGATGACTATGATGAATATTATGATAATGATTATGATGATGATTATGATGAATATTATGATGATGATTATGATGATGATTATGATGATGATTATGATGATGATTATGATGATGATTATGATAATGATTATGATGATGATTATGATGATGATTATGAGGACTGTAATGATGACGATTATGAGGACTATTATGATGATGACTATGATGATGATTATGATGCTGATTATGATGACGGTTATGATGATGATTATGATGATGATTATGATGATGATTATGATGATGGTTGTGAGGACTATTATGATGATGACTATGATGATGATTATGATGATGACTATGATGATGATTATGATGATGCCTATGATGACGATTATGATAATGATTATGATGACGATTATGATGATGACTATCGTGACGATTATGATAATGATTATGATGATGATTATGATGAATATTATGATGATGATTATGATGATGATTATGATGATGATTATGATGATGATTATGACGATGATTGTGATGATGATTATGATAATGATTATGATGATGATTATCATGACTATTATGACTATGACTATGATGCTGATTACGTTGACGGTTATGATGATGATTATGATGCTGATTATGATAATGATTATGATGATGATTATGATGATGATTATGATGACTATAATGATGACGATTGTGATGACTATTATGATGATGATTATGATGATGATTATGATGACGGTTATGATGATTATTATGATGAAGTCTGTGATGATGATTATTATGAGGATTATGAGGACTATTATGATGATGACTATGATGATGATTATGATGACGATTATGATGATGACTATGATGACGATTATGATAATGATTATGATGATGGTTGTGATGATGATTATGATGATGATTATGATGATGACTATGATGATGATTATGATGATGATTATGATGATGATTATGATGATGATTATGATGATGATTATGATGATGATTATGATGATGATTATGATCATGATTATGATGACTATTATGATGACTATAATGATGAGGATTATGATGACTATTATGATGATGACTATGATGATGATAATGATGACTGTTATGATGATGACTATAATGATGATTATGATGATGATTATGATGATGATTATGATTATGATTATTATGACTATAATGATGACGATTATGATGACTATTATGATGATGACTATGATGACGATTATGATGACGGTTATGATAATGATTATTATAATGATTATGATGATGACTATGATGATGAATATGATGATGATTATGATGATGATTATGATGATGATTATGATGACTATTATGATGATTATGATGACGATTATGATGATGATTATGATGATGATTATGATGATGATTATGATGACTATTATGATGATGGCTATGATGCTGATTACGATGACGGTTATGATGATGATTATGATTATGATTATGATGACTATAATGATGACGATTATGATGACTATTATGATGATGACTATGATGACGATTATGATGACGGTTATGATAATGATTATGATAATGATTACGATGATGACTATGATGATGAATATGATGATGATTATGATGATGATTATGATGATGATTATGATGACTATAAAGATGACGATTATGATGACAATGATGATGATTATGATGATGATTATGATGATGATTATGATGACTATAATGATGACGATTATGATGACTATTATGATGATGATTGTGATGATGATTATGTTGATGAATATGATGATGATTATGATAATGAGTATGATGATGATTATGATGACTATTATGATGATGATTATGATGATGATTATGATGATGATTATGATGATGATTATGATGATGATAATGATGACTATAATGATGTCGATTATGATGACTATTATGATGATTATGATGACGATTATGATGATGATTATGATGATGATTATGATGATGATTATGATGACTATTATGATGATGGCTATGATGCTGATTACGATGACGGTTATGATGATGATTATGATGATGATTATGATGATGATTATGACGATGATTATGATGATGATTATGATGACGATTATGATGATGACTATGATGACGATTATGATAATGATTATGATGATGATTATGATGAATATTATGATGATGATTATGATGATGATTATGATGATGATTATGATGTTGATTATGATGATGATTATGATGATGATTATGATGATGATTATGAGGACTGTAATGATGACGATTATGAGGACTATTATGAGGACTATTATGATGATGACTATGGTGATGATTATGATGCTGATTATGATGACGGTTATGATGATGATTATGATGATGATTATGATGATGATTATGATGATGATTATGATGATGATTATGATGATGATTATGATGATGATTATGAGGACTATTATGATGATGACTATGATGATGATTATGATGATGACTATGATGATGATTATGATGATGCCTATGATGACGATTATGATAATGATTATGATGACGATTATGATGATGATTGTGATGATGATTATGTTGATGAATATGATGATGATTATGATAATGATTATGATGATGATTATGATGACTATTATGATGATGATTATGATGATGATTATGATGATGATTATGAGGACTGTAATGATGACGATTATGAGGACTATTATGATGATGACTATGATGATGATTATGATGCTGATTATGATGACGGTTATGATGATGATTATGATGATGATTATGATGATGATTATGATGATGGTTGTGAGGACTATTATGATGATGACTATGATGATGATTATGATGACGGTTATGATAATGATTATGATAATGATTATGATGATGACTATGATGATGAATATGATGATGATTATGATGATGATTATGATGATGATTATGATGATGGTTGTGAGGACTATTATGATGATGACTATGATGATGATTATGATGACGGTTATGATAATGATTATGATGATGATTATGATGAATATTATGATGATGATTATGATGAATATTATGATGATGATTATGATGATGATTATGATGATGATTATGATGATGATTATGACGATGATTATGATGATGATTATGATAATCATTATGATGATGATTATCATGACTATTATGACTATGACTATGATGCTGATTACGTTGACGGTTATGATGATGATTATGATGATGATTATGATAATGATTATGATGGTGACTATGATGATGATTATGATGACTATAATGATGACGATTGTGATGACTATTATGATGATGATTATGATGATGATTATGATGACGGTTATGATGATTATTATGATGAAGTCTATGATGATGATTATTATGAGGATTATGAGGACTATTATGATGATGACTATGATGATGATTATGATGACGATTATGATGATGACTATGATGACGATTATGATAATGATTATGATGACGGTTGTGATGATGATTATGATGATGATTATGATGATGACTATGATGATGATTATGATGATGATTATCATAATGATCATGATGATGATTATGATGATGATTATGATGATGATTATGATGATGATTATGATGATGATTATGATGATGATTATGATCATGATTATGATGACTATTATGATGACTATAATGATGAGGATTATGATGACTATTATGATGATGACTATGATGATGATAATGATGACTATTATGATGATGACTATAATGATGATTATGATGATGATTATGATGATGATTATGATTATGATTATTATGACTATAATGATGACGATTATGATGACTATTATGATGATGACTATGATGACGATTATGATGACGGTTATGATAATGATTATGATAATGATTATGATGATGACTATGATGATGAATATGATGATGATTATGATGATGATTATGATGACTATAATGATGACGATTATAATGACTATTATGATGATGCTTGTGATGATGATTATGTTGATGAATATGATGATGATTATGATAATGATTATGATGATGATGATGATGACTATTATGATGATGATTATGATGATGATTATGATGCTGATTATGATGATGATAATGATGACTATAATGATGTCGATTATGATGACTATTATGATGATTATGATGACGATTATGATGATGATTATGATGATGATTATGATGATGATTATGATGATGATTATGATGATGATTATGAGGACTGTAATGATGACGATTATGAGGACTATTATGATGATGACTACGATGATGATTATGATGCTGATTATGATGACGGTTATGATGATGATTATGACGATGATTATGATGATGATTATGATGATGGTTGTGAGGACTATTATGATGATGACTATGATGATGATTATGATGATGACTATGATGATGATTATGATGATGCCTATGATGACGATTATGATAATGATTATAATGACGATTATGATGATGACTATGGTGACGATTATGATAATGATTATGATGATGATTATGATGAATATTATGATGATGATTATGATGAATATTATGATGATGATTATGATGATGATTATGATGATGATTATGATGATGATTATGATGATGATTATGATGATGATTATGATCATGATTATTATGACTATTATGATGACTATAATGATGAGGATTATGATGACTATTATGATGATGACTATGATGATGATAATGATGACTATTATGATGATGACTAGAATGATGATTATGATGATGATTATGATGATTATGATTATGATTATGATGACTATAATGATGACGATTATGATGACTATTATGATGATGACTATGATGACGATTATGATGACGGTTATGATAATGATTATGATAATGATTATGATGATGACTATGATGATGAATATGATGATGATTATGATGATGATTATGACGATGATTATGATGATGATTATGATGATGATTATGATGATAATTATGATGATGATTATCATGATGATTATGATGACTATAATGATGACGATTGTGATGACTATTATGATGATGACTATGATGACGATTATGATAATTTTATGATGACTATAATGATGACTATAATGATGACGATTATGATGACTATCATGATGATGACTATGATGACGATTATGATAATGATTATGATGATAATTATGATGACGGTTATGATGATGATTACGATGACGATTATGATGATGATTATGATGATGACTATGATGCTGATTATGATGACGGTTATGATGATGATTATGATGATGATTATGATAATGAGTATGATGATGATTATGATGATGATTACGATGATCATTATGATGATGATTATGATGATCATTATGATGATGATTATGATTATGATTATGATGATGATTATGATGATGATTATGATGATGGTTATGATGACTATAATGAAGACGATTATGATGACGATTATGATGACGATTATGATGATGATTATCAGGACTAATATGATGATGACTATTATAATGATTATGATGACGATTATGATGATGATTATGATGATGATTATGATGATGATTATGATGATGATTATGATGATGATTATGATGACGGTTATGATGATGACTATGATGATGATGATGATGATGATTATGATGATGATTATGATGATCATTATGATGATGATTATGATGATGATTATGATGATGATTATGATCATGATTATGATGACTATAATGATGAGGATTATGATGACTATTATGATGATGACTATGATGATGATATAGATGACTATTATGATGATGACTAGAATGATGATTATGATGATGATTATGATGATTATGATTATGATTATGATGACTATAATGATGACGATTATGATGACTATTATGATGATGACTATGATGACGATTATGATGACGGTTATGATAATGATTATGATAATGATTATGATGATGACTATGATGATGAATATGATAATGATTATGATGATGATTATGACGATGATTATGATGATGATTATGATGATGATTATGATGATGATTATGATGATGATTATGATGATGATTATCATGATGATTATGATGACTATAATGATGACGATTGTGATGACTATTATGACGATGACTATGATGACGATTATGATGATGATAATGATGACTATAATGATGTCGATTATGATGACTATTATGATGATTATGATGACGATTATGATGATGATTATGATGATGATTATGATGATGATTATGATGACTATTATGATGATGGCTATGATGCTGATTACGATGACGGTTATGATGATGATTATGATTATGATTATGATGACTATAATGATGACGATTATGATGACTATTATGATGATGACTATGATGACGATTATGATGACGGTTATGATAATGATTATGATAATGATTATGATGATGACTATGATGATGAATATGATGATGATTATGATGATGATTATGATGATGATTATGATGACTATAAAGATGACGATTATGATGACAATGATGATGATTATGATGATGATTATGATGACTATAATGATGACGATTATGATGACTATAATGATGACGATTATGATGACGATTATGATGATGATTATGATGATGATTATGATGATGATTATGATGATGATTATGATGATGATTATGATGATGATTATGATGATGATTATGATGATGATTATGATCATTATGATGACGATTATGATCACGATTATGATGACGATTATGATGATGATTATGATGATGATTATGATGATGACTATGATGATGATTATGACGATGATTATGATGATGATTATGATGATGATTATGATGATGATTATGATGATGATTATGATGACTATTATGATGATGGCGATGATGCTGATTACGATGACGGTTATGATGATGATTATGATGATGATTATGATGATGATTATGACGATGATTATGATGATGATTATGATGACGATTATGATGATGACTATGATGACGATTATGATAATGATTATGATGATGATTATGATGAATATTATGATGATGATTATGATGATGATTATGATGATGATTATGATGATGATTATGATGATGATTATGATGATGATTATGATGATGATAATGATGACTATAATGATGTCGATTATGATGACTATTATGATGATTATGATGACGATTATGATGATGATTATGATGATGATTATGATGATGATTATGATGACTATTATGATGATGGCGATGATGCTGATTACGATGACGGTTATGATGATGATTATGATGATGATTATGATGATGATTATGATGATGATTATGACGATGATTATGATGATGATTATGATGACGATTATGATGATGACTATGATGACGATTATGATAATGATTATGATGATGATTATGATGAATATTATGATGATGATTATGATGATGATTATGATGACTATTATGATGATGGCTATGATGCTGATTACGATGACGGTTATGATGATGATTATGATGATGATTATGATGATGATTATGATGATGATTATGACGATGATTATGATGATGATTATGATGACGATTATGATGATGACTATGATGACGATTATGATAATGATTATGATGATGATTATGATGAATATTATGATGATGATTATGATGATGATTATGATGATGATTATGATGATGATTATGATGATGATTATGATGATGATTATGATGATGATTATGATGATGATTATGATCATTATGATGACGATTATGATCACGATTATGATGACGATTATGATGATGATTATGATGATGATTATGATGATGACTATGATGCTGATTATGATGACGGTTATGATGATGATTATGATGATGATTATGATAATGATTATGATGATGATTATGATGAATATTATGATGATGATTATGATGATGATTATGATGACTATTATGATGATGGCTATGATGCTGATTACGATGACGGTTATGATGATGATTATGATGATGATTATGATGATGATTATGATGATGATTATGATGATGATTATGATGATGATAATGATGACTATAATGATGTCGATTATGATGACTATTATGATGATTATGATGACGATTATGATGATGATTATGATGATGATTATGATGATGATTATGATGACTATTATGATGATGGCGATGATGCTGATTACGATGACGGTTATGATGATGATTATGATGACGGTTATGATGATGATTATGATGATGATTATGATGATGATTATGACGATGATTATGATGATGATTATGATGATGATTATGATGATGATTATGATGACGGTTATGATGATTATTATGATGAAGTCTATGATGATGATTATTATGAGGATTATGAGGACTATTATGATGATGACTATGATGATGATTATGATGATTATTATGATGATGATTATGATGATGATTATGACGATGGATTATGATGATGATTATGATGATGATTATGATGATGGTTATGATGACTATAATGATGACGATTATGATGACGATTATGATGACGATTACGATGACGATTATGATGATGTTTGTGATGATGATTATCATAATGATTATGATGATGATTATGATGATGATTATGATGATGATTATGATGACTATTATGATAACTATAATGATGACGATTATGATGATGACTATGATGATGATTATGATGATGATTATGATCATGATTATGATGACTATTATGATGATGATTATGATGATGATTATGATGATGATTATGATGATGATTATGATGATGATTATGATGATGATTATGATCATGATTATGATGACTATTATGATAACTATAATGATGACGATTATGATGACTATTATGATGATGACTATGATGATGATTATGATGACTATTATGATGATGACTATAATGATGATTATGTTGATGAATATGATGATGATTATGATAATGATTATGATGATGATTATGATGACTATTATGATGATGATTATGATGATGATTATGATGATGATTATGATGATGATTACGATGATCATTATGATGATGATTATGATGATCATTATGATGATGATTATGATGATGATTATGATGATGACTATGATGATGATTATGATGACGATTATGATGATGACTATGATGACGATTATGATAATGATTATGATGATGATTATGATGAATATTATGATGATGATTATGATGACTATTATGATGATGATTATGATGATGATTATGATGATGATTATGATGATGATTATGACGATGATTATGATGATGATTATGATGACGATTATGATGATGATTATGATGACTATTATGATGATGGCGATGATGCTGATTACGATGACGGTTATGATGATGATTATGATGACGGTTATGATGATGATTATGATGATGATTATGATGATGATTATGACGATGATTATGATGATGATTATGATGATGATTATGATGATGATTATGATGACGGTTATGATGATTATTATGATGAAGTCTATGATGATGATTATTATGAGGATTATGAGGACTATTATGATGATGACTATGATGATGATTATGATGATTATTATGATGATGATTATGATGATGATTATGACGATGGATTATGATGATGATTATGATGATGATTATGATGATGGTTATGATGACTATAATGATGACGATTATGATGACGATTATGATGACGATTACGATGACGATTATGATGATGATTGTGATGATGATTATCATAATGATTATGATGATGATTATGATGATGATTATGATGATGATTATGATGACTATTATGATAACTATAATGATGACGATTATGATGATGACTATGATGATGATTATGATGATGATTATGATCATGATTATGATGACTATTATGATGATGATTATGATGATGATTATGATGATGATTATGATGATGATTATGATGATGATTATGATGATGATTATGATCATGATTATGATGACTATTATGATAACTATAATGATGACGATTATGATGACTATTATGATGATGACTATGATGATGATTATGATGACTATTATGATGATGACTATAATGATGATTATGTTGATGAATATGATGATGATTATGATAATGATTATGATGATGATTATGATGACTATTATGATGATGATTATGATGATGATTATGATGATGATTATGATGATGATTACGATGATCATTATGATGATGATTATGATGATCATTATGATGATGATTATGATGATGATTATGATGATGACTATGATGATTATGATGACGATTATGATGATGACTATGATGACGATTATGATAATGATTATGATGATGATTATGATGAATATTATGATGATGATTATGATGACTATTATGATGATGATTATGATGATGATTATGATGATGATTATGATGATGATTATGACGATGATTATGATGATGATTATGATGACGATTATGATGATGACTATGATGACGATTATGATAATGATTATGATGATGATTATGATGAATATTATGATGATGATTATGATGATGATTATGATGATGATTATGATGATGATTATGACGATGATTATGATGATGATTATGATGACGGTTATGATGATGATTATGATGATTATTATGATGATGATTATGATGATGATTATGATGATGATTATGATGATGATTATGAGGACTATTATGATGATGACTATGATGATGATTATGATGATGACTATGATGATGATTATGATGATGCCTATGATGACGATTATGATAATGATTATGATGACGATTATGATGATGACTATGGTGACGATTATGATAATGATTATGATGATGATTATGATGAATATTATGATGATGATTATGATGATGATTATGATGATGATTATGACGATGATTATGATGATGATTATGATGATGATTATGATAATGATTATGATGATGATTATGATGATGATTATGATGAATATTATGTTGATGATTATGTTAATGATTATGATGATGATTATGATGATGATTACGATGATCATTATGATGATGATTATGATGATCATTATGATGATGATTATGATGGTGATTATTATTATGATTACGATTATGATTACGACGTCTATAATGATGACGATTATGATGGCTATTATGATGATGACTATGATGACGGTTATGATGATGATTATGAGGACTGTAATGATGACGATTATGAGGACTATTATGAGGACTATTATGATGATGACTATGATGATGATTATGATGCTGATTATGATGACGGTTATGATGATGATTATGATGATGATTATGATGATGATTATGATGATGATTATGATGATGATTATGATGATGATTATGAGGACTATTATGATGATGACTATGATGATGATTATGATGATGACTATGATGATGATTATGATGATGCGTATGATGACGATTATGATAATGATTATGATGACGATTATGATAATGATTGTGATGATGATTATGATGAATATTATGATGATGATTATGATGATGATTATGATGATGATTATGACGATGATTATGATGATGATTATGATGATGATTATGATAATGATTATGATGATGATTATGATGATGATTATGATGAATATTATGATGATGATTATGTTGATGAATATGATGATGATTATGATAATGATTATGATGATGATTATGATGACTATTATGATGATGATTATGATGATGATTATGATGATGATTATGATGATGATAATGATGACTATAATGATGTCGATTATGATGACTATTATGATGATTATGATGACGGTTATGATGATGATTATGATGATCATTATGATGATGATTATGATGGTGATTATTATTATGATTACGATTATGATTACGACGTCTATAATGATGACGATTATGATGGCTATTATGATGATGACTATGATGACGATTATGATGATGATTATGATTACTATAATGATGACGATTGTGAGGACTATTATGATGATGACAATGATGATGATTATGATGACGGTTATGATAATGATTATGATAATGATTATGATGATGACTATGATGATGAATATGATGATGATTATGACGATGATTATGATGATGATTATGATGACGATTATGATGATGACTATGATGAATATTATGATAATGATTATGATGATGATTATGATGATGACTATGATGAATATTATGATAATGATTATGATGATGATTATGATGAATATTATGATGATGATTATGATGATGATTATGATGATGATTATGACGATGATTATGATGATGATTATGATGACGATTATGATGATGACTATGATGAATATTATGATAATGATTATGATGATGATTATGATGAATATTATGATGATGATTATGATGATGATTATGATGATGATTATGATGATGATTATGATGATGATTATGATAATGATTATGATGATGATTATGATGATGATTATGAGGACTGTAATGATGACGATTATGAGGACTATTATGATGATGACTATGATGATGATTATGATGCTGATTATGATGACGGTTATGATGATGATTATGATGATGATTATGATGATGATTATGATGATGGTTGTGAGGACTATTATGATGATGACTATGATGATGATTATGATGATGACTATGATGATGATTATGATGATGCCTATGATGACGATTATGATAATGATTATGATGACGATTATGATGATGACTATCGTGACGATTATGATAATGATTATGATGATGATTATGATGAATATTATGATGATGATTATGATGATGATTATGATGATGATTATGATGATGATTATGACGATGATTGTGATGATGATTATGATAATGATTATGATGATGATTATCATGACTATTATGACTATGACTATGATGCTGATTACGTTGACGGTTATGATGATGATTATGATGCTGATTATGATAATGATTATGATGATGATTATGATGATGATTATGATGACTATAATGATGACGATTGTGATGACTATTATGATGATGATTATGATGATGATTATGATGACGGTTATGATGATTATTATGATGAAGTCTGTGATGATGATTATTATGAGGATTATGAGGACTATTATGATGATGACTATGATGATGATTATGATGACGATTATGATGATGACTATGATGACGATTATGATAATGATTATGATGACGGTTGTGATGATGATTATGATGATGATTATGATGATGACTATGATGATGATTATGATGATGATTATGATGATGATTATGATGATGATTATGATGATGATTATGATGATGATTATGATGATGATTATGATCATGATTATGATGACTATTATGATGACTATAATGATGAGGATTATGATGACTATTATGATGATGACTATGATGATGATAATGATGACTGTTATGATGATGACTATAATGATGATTATGATGATGATTATGATGATGATTATGATTATGATTATTATGACTATAATGATGACGATTATGATGACTATTATGATGATGACTATGATGACGATTATGATGACGGTTATGATAATGGTTATTATAATGATTATGATGATGACTATGATGATGAATATGATGATGATTATGATGATGATTATGATGATGATTATGATGACTATTATGATGATTATGATGACGATTATGATGATGATTATGATGATGATTATGATGATGATTATGATGACTATTATGATGATGGCTATGATGCTGATTACGATGACGGTTATGATGATGATTATGATTATGATTATGATGACTATAATGATGACGATTATGATGACTATTATGATGATGACTATGATGACGATTATGATGACGGTTATGATAATGATTATGATAATGATTACGATGATGACTATGATGATGAATATGATGATGATTATGATGATGATTATGATGATGATTATGATGACTATAAAGATGACGATTATGATGACAATGATGATGATTATGATGATGATTATGATGATGATTATGATGACTATAATGATGACGATTATGATGACTATTATGATGATGATTGTGATGATGATTATGTTGATGAATATGATGATGATTATGATAATGAGTATGATGATGATTATGATGACTATTATGATGATGATTATGATGATGATTATGATGATGATTATGATGATGATTATGATGATGATAATGATGACTATAATGATGTCGATTATGATGACTATTATGATGATTATGATGACGATTATGATGATGATTATGATGATGATTATGATGATGATTATGATGACTATTATGATGATGGCTATGATGCTGATTACGATGACGGTTATGATGATGATTATGATGATGATTATGATGATGATTATGACGATGATTATGATGATGATTATGATGACGATTATGATGATGACTATGATGACGATTATGATAATGATTATGATGATGATTATGATGAATATTATGATGATGATTATGATGATGATTATGATGATGATTATGATGTTGATTATGATGATGATTATGATGATGATTATGATGATGATTATGAGGACTGTAATGATGACGATTATGAGGACTATTATGAGGACTATTATGATGATGACTATGGTGATGATTATGATGCTGATTATGATGACGGTTATGATGATGATTATGATGATGATTATGATGATGATTATGATGATGATTATGATGATGATTATGATGATGATTATGAGGACTATTATGATGATGACTATGATGATGATTATGATGATGACTATGATGATGATTATGATGATGCCTATGATGACGATTATGATAATGATTATGATGACGATTATGATGATGATTGTGATGATGATTATGTTGATGAATATGATGATGATTATGATAATGATTATGATGATGATTATGATGACTATTATGATGATGGCTATGATGCTGATTACGATGACGGTTATGATGATGATTATGATGATGATTATGATGATGATTATGATGATGATAATGATGACTATAATGATGTCGATTATGATGACTATTATGATGATTATGATGACGATTATGATGATGATTATGATGATGATTATGATGATGATTATGATGACTATTATGATGATGGCTATGATGCTGATTACGATGACGGTTATGATGATGATTATGATGATGATTATGATGATGATTATGACGATGATTATGATGATGATTATGATGACGATTATGATGATGACTATGATGACGATTATGATAATGATTATGATGATGATTATGATGACTATTATGATGATGATTGTGATGATGATTATGTTGATGAATATGATGATGATTATGATGATGATTATGATGATGATTATGAGGACTGTAATGATGACGATTATGAGGACTATTATGATGATGACTATGATGATGATTATGATGCTGATTATGATGACGGTTGTGATGATGATTATGATGATGATTATGATGATGATTATGATGATGGTTGTGAGGACTATTATGATGATGACTATGATGATGATTATGATGACGGTTATGATAATGATTATGATAATGATTATGATGATGACTATGATGATGAATATGATGATGATTATGATGATGATTATGATGATGATTATGATGATGGTTGTGAGGACTATTATGATGATGACTATGATGATGATTATGATGACGGTTATGATAATGATTATGATGATGATTATGATGAATATTATGATGATGATTATGATGAATATTATGATGATGATTATGATGATGATTATGATGATGATTATGATGATGATTATGACGATGATTATGATGATGATTATGATAATCATTATGATGATGATTATCATGACTATTATGACTATGACTATGATGCTGATTACGTTGACGGTTATGATGATGATTATGATGATGATTATGATAATGATTATGATGGTGACTATGATGATGATTATGATGACTATAATGATGACGATTGTGATGACTATTATGATGATGATTATGATGATGATTATGATGACGGTTATGATGATTATTATGATGAAGTCTATGATGATGATTATTATGAGGATTATGAGGACTATTATGATGATGACTATGATGATGATTATGATGACGATTATGATGATGACTATGATGACGATTATGATAATGATTATGATGACGGTTGTGATGATGATTATGATGATGATTATGATGATGACTATGATGATGATTATGATGATGATTATCATAATGATCATGATGATGATTATGATGATGATTATGATGATGATTATGATGATGATTATGATGATGATTATGATGATGATTATGATCATGATTATGATGACTATTATGATGACTATAATGATGAGGATTATGATGACTATTATGATGATGACTATGATGATGATAATGATGACTATTATGATGATGACTATAATGATGATTATGATGATGATTATGATGATGATTATGATTATGATTATTATGACTATAATGATGACGATTATGATGACTATTATGATGATGACTATGATGACGATTATGATGACGGTTATGATAATGATTATGATAATGATTATGATGATGACTATGATGATGATTATGATGACTATAATGATGACGATTATAATGACTATTATGATGATGCTTGTGATGATGATTATGTTGATGAATATGATGATGATTATGATAATGATTATGATGATGATGATGATGACTATTATGATGATGATTATGATGATGATTATGATGCTGATTATGATGATGATAATGATGACTATAATGATGTCGATTATGATGACTATTATGATGATTATGATGACGATTATGATGATGATTATGATGATGATTATGATGATGATTATGATGATGATTATGATGATGATTATGAGGACTGTAATGATGACGATTATGAGGACTATTATGATGATGACTATGATGATGATTATGATGCTGATTATGATGACGGTTATGATGATGATTATGACGATGATTATGATGATGATTATGATGATGGTTGTGAGGACTATTATGATGATGACTATGATGATGATTATGATGATGACTATGATGATGATTATGATGATGCCTATGATGACGATTATGATAATGATTATGATGACGATTATGATGATGACTATGGTGACGATTATGATAATGATTATGATGATGATTATGATGAATATTATGATGATGATTATGATGAATATTATGATGATGATTATGATGATGATTATGATGATGATTATGATGATGATTATGATGATGATTATGATGATGATTATGATCATGATTATTATGACTATTATGATGACTATAATGATGAGGATTATGATGACTATTATGATGATGACTATGATGATGATAATGATGACTATTATGATGATGACTAGAATGATGATTATGATGATGATAATGATGACTATTATGATGATGACTAGAATGATGATTATGATGATGATTATGATGATTATGATTATGATTATGATGACTATAATGATGACGATTATGATGACTATTATGATGATGACTATGATGACGATTATGATGACGGTTATGATAATGATTATGATAATGATTATGATGATGACTATGATGATGAATATGATGATGATTATGATGATGATTATGACGATGATTATGATGATGATTATGATGATGATTATGATGATAATTATGATGATGATTATCATGATGATTATGATGACTATAATGATGACGATTGTGATGACTATTATGATGATGACTATGATGACGATTATGATAATTTTATGATGACTATAATGATGACTATAATGATGACGATTATGATGACTATCATGATGATGACTATGATGACGATTATGATAATGATTATGATGATAATTATGATGACGGTTATGATGATGATTACGACGACGATTATGATGATGATTATGATGATGACTATGATGCTGATTATGATGACGGTTATGATGATGATTATGATGATGATTATGATAATGAGTATGATGATGATTATGATGATGATTACGATGATCATTATGATGATGATTATGATGATCATTATGATGATGATTATGATTATGATTATGATGATGATTATGATGATGATTATGATGATGGTTATGATGACTATAATGAAGACGATTATGATGACGATTATGATGACGATTATGATGATGATTATCAGGACTAATATGATGATGACTATTATAATGATTATGATGACGATTATGATGATGATTATGATGATGATTATGATGATGATTATGATGATGATTATGATGATGATTATGATGACGGTTATGATGATGACTATGATGATGATGATGATGATGATTATGATGATGATTATGATGATGATTATGATGATGATTATGATGATGATTATGATGATGATTATGATCATGATTATGATGACTATAATGATGAGGATTATGATGACTATTATGATGATGACTATGATGATGATATAGATGACTATTATGATGATGACTAGAATGATGATTATGATGATGATTATGATGATTATGATTATGATTATGATGACTATAATGATGACGATTATGATGACTATTATGATGATGACTATGATGACGATTATGATGACGGTTATGATAATGATTATGATAATGATTATGATGATGACTATGATGATGAATATGATGATGATTATGATGATGATTATGACGATGATTATGATGATGATTATGATGATGATTATGATGACTATTATGATGATGGCTATGATGCTGATTACGATGACGGTTATGATGATGATTATGATTATGATTATGATGACTATAATGATGACGATTATGATGACTATTATGATGATGACTATGATGACGATTATGATGACGGTTATGATAATGATTATGATAATGATTATGATGATGACTATGATGATGAATATGATGATGATTATGATGATGATTATGATGATGATTATGATGACTATAAAGATGACGATTATGATGACAATGATGATGATTATGATGATGATTATGATGACTATAATGATGACGATTATGATGACTATAATGATGACGATTATGATGACGATTATGATGATGATTATGATGATGATTATGATGATGATTATGATGATGATTATGATGATGATTATGATGATGATTATGATGATGATTATGATGATGATTATGATCATTATGATGACGATTATGATCACGATTATGATGACGATTATGATGATGATTATGATGATGATTATGATGATGACTATGATGATGATTATGACGATGATTATGATGATGATTATGATGATGATTATGATGATGATTATGATGATGATTATGATGACTATTATGATGATGGCGATGATGCTGATTACGATGACGGTTATGATGATGATTATGATGATGATTATGATGATGATTATGACGATGATTATGATGATGATTATGATGACGATTATGATGATGACTATGATGACGATTATGATAATGATTATGATGATGATTATGATGAATATTATGATGATGATTATGATGATGATTATGATGATGATTATGATGATGATTATGATGATGATTATGATGATGATTATGATGATGATTATGATGATGATAATGATGACTATAATGATGTCGATTATGATGACTATTATGATGATTATGATGACGATTATGATGATGATTATGATGATGATTATGATGATGATTATGATGACTATTATGATGATGGCGATGATGCTGATTACGATGACGGTTATGATGATGATTATGATGATGATTATGATGATGATTATGATGATGATTATGACGATGATTATGATGATGATTATGATGACGATTATGATGATGACTATGATGACGATTATGATAATGATTATGATGATGATTATGATGAATATTATGATGATGATTATGATGATGATTATGATGACTATTATGATGATGGCTATGATGCTGATTACGATGACGGTTATGATGATGATTATGATGATGATTATGATGATGATTATGATGATGATTATGACGATGATTATGATGATGATTATGATGACGATTATGATGATGACTATGATGACGATTATGATAATGATTATGATGATGATTATGATGAATATTATGATGATGATTATGATGATGATTATGATGATGATTATGATGATGATTATGATGATGATTATGATGATGATTATGACGATGATTATGATGATGATTATGATGACGATTATGATGATGACTATGATGACGATTATGATAATGATTATGATGATGATTATGATGAATATTATGATGATGATTATGATGATGATTATGATGATGATTATGATGATGATTATGACGATGATTATGATGATGATTATGATGACGGTTATGATGATGATTATGATGATTATTATGATGATGATTATGATGATGATTATGATGATGATTATGATGATGATTATGAGGACTATTATGATGATGACTATGATGATGATTATGATGATGACTATGATGATGATTATGATGATGCCTATGATGACGATTATGATAATGATTATGATGACGATTATGATGATGACTATGGTGACGATTATGATAATGATTATGATGATGATTATGATGAATATTATGATGATGATTATGATGATGATTATGATGATGATTATGACGATGATTATGATGATGATTATGATGATGATTATGATAATGATTATGATGATGATTATGATGATGATTACGATGATCATTATGATGATGATTATGATGATCATTATGATGATGATTATGATGGTGATTATTATTATGATTACGATTATGATTACGACGTCTATAATGATGACGATTATGATGGCTATTATGATGATGACTATGATGACGATTATGATGATGATTATGAGGACTGTAATGATGACGATTATGAGGACTATTATGAGGACTATTATGATGATGACTATGATGATGATTATGATGCTGATTATGATGACGGTTATGATGATGATTATGATGATGATTATGATGATGATTATGATGATGATTATGATGATGATTATGATGATGATTATGAGGACTATTATGATGATGACTATGATGATGATTATGATGATGACTATGATGATGATTATGATGATGCCTATGATGACGATTATGATAATGATTATGATGACGATTATGATAATGATTGTGATGATGATTATGATGAATATTATGATGATGATTATGGTGATGATTATGATGATGATTATGACGATGATTATGATGATGATTATGATGATGATTATGATAATGATTATGATGATGATTATGATGATGATTATGATGAATATTATGATGATGATTATGTTGATGAATATGATGATGATTATGATAATGAATATGATGATGATTATGATAATGATTATGATGATGATTATGATGATGATTATGATGATGATTATGATGATGATAATGATGACTATAATGATGTCGATTATGATGACTATTATGATGATTATGATGACGATTATGATGATGATTATGATGATCATTATGATGATGATTATGATGGTGATTATTATTATGATTACGATTATGATTACGACGTCTATAATGATGACGATTATGATGGCTATTATGATGATGACTATGATGACGATTATGATGATGATTATGATTACTATAATGATGACGATTGTGAGGACTATTATGATGATGACAATGATGATGATTATGATGACGGTTATGATAATGATTATGATAATGATTATGATGATGACTATGATGATGAATATGATGATGATTATGAGGATGATTATGATGATGATTATGATGACTATAATGATGACGATTATGATGACTATTATGATGATGATTGTGATGATGATTGTGTTGATGAATATGATGATGATTATGGTAATGATTATGATGATGATTATGATGACTATTATGATGATGATTATGATGATGATTATGATGATGATTATGATCATGATAATGATGACTATAATGATGTCGATTATGATGACTATTATGATGATTATGATGACGATTATGATGATGATTATGATGATGATTATGATGATGATTATGATGACTATTATGATGATGGCTATGATGCTGATTACGATGACGGATATGATTATGATTATGATGATGATTATGATGATGATTATGACGATGATTATGATGATGATTATGATGACGATTATGATGATGACTATGATGAATATTATGATAATGATTATGATGATGATTATGATGAATATTATGATGATGATTATGATGATGATTATGATGATGATTATGATGATGATTATGATGATGATTATGATAATGATTATGATGATGATTATGATGATGATTATGAGGACTGTAATGATGACGATTATGAGGACTATTATGATGATGACTATGATGATGATTATGATGCTGATTATGATGACGGTTATGATGATGATTATGATGATGATTATGATGATGATTATGATGATGGTTGTGAGGACTATTATGATGATGACTATGATGATGATTATGATGATGACTATGATGATGATTATGATGATGCCTATGATGACGATTATGATAATGATTATGATGACGATTATGATGATGACTATGGTGACGATTATGATAATGATTATGATGATGATTATGATGAATATTATGATGATGACTATAATGATGATTATGATGATGATTATGATGATGATTATGATTATGATTATTATGACTATAATGATGACGATTATGATGACTATTATGATGATGACTATGCTGACGATTATGATGACGGTTATGATAATGATTATTATAATGATTATGATGATGACTATGATGATGAATATGATGATGATTATGATGATGATTATGATGATGATTATGATGACTATTATGATGATTATGATGACGATTATGATGATGATTATGATGATGATTATGATGATGATTATGATGACTATTATGATGATGGCTATGATGCTGATTACGATGACGGTTATGATGATGATTATGATTATGATTATGATGACTATAATGATGACGATTATGATGACAATGATGATGATTATGATGATGATTATGATGATGATTATGATGACTATAATGATGACGATTATGATGACTATTATGATGATGATTGTGATGATGATTATGTTGATGAATATGATGATGATTATGATAATGAGTATGATGATGATTATGATGACTATTATGATGATGATTATGATGATGATTATGATGATGATTATGATGATGATTATGATGATGATAATGATGACTATAATGATGTCGATTATGATGACTATTATGATGATTATGATGACGATTATGATGATGATTATGATGATGATTATGATGATGATTATGATGACTATTATGATGATGGCTATGATGCTGATTACGATGACGGTTATGATGATGATTATGATGATGATTATGATGATGATTATGACGATGATTATGATGATGATTATGATGACGATTATGATGATGATTATGAGGACTGTAATGATGACGATTATGAGGACTATTATGAGGACTATTATGATGATAACTATGGTGATGATTATGATGCTGATTATGATGACGGTTATGATGATGATTATGATGATGATTATGATGATGATTATGATGATGATTATGATGATGATTATGATGATGATTATGATGACTATAATGATGACGATTATGATGACTATTATGATGATGATTGTGATGATGATTATGTTGATGAATATGATGATGATTATGATAATGACTATGATGATGATTATGATGACGGTTATGATAATGATTATGATAATGATTATGATGATGACTATGATGATGAATATGATGATGATTATGATGATGATTATGATGATGATTATGATGATGGTTGTGAGGACTATTATGATGATGACTATGATGATGATTATGATGACGGTTATGATAATGATTATGATGATGATTATGATGAATATTATGATGATGATTATGATGAATATTATGATGATGATTATGATGATGATTATGATGATGATTATGATGATGATTATGACGATGATTATGATGATGATTATGATAATCATTATGATGATGATTATCATGACTATTATGACTATGACTATGATGCTGATTACGTTGACGGTTATGATGATGATTATGATGATGATTATGATAATGATTATGATGATGACTATGATGATGATTATGATGACTATAATGATGACGATTGTGATGACTATTATGATGATGATTATGATGATGATTATGATGACGGTTATGATGATTATTATGATGAAGTCTATGATGATGATTATTATGAGGATTATGAGGACTATTATGATGATGACTATGATGATGATTATGATGACGATTATGATGATGACTATGATGACGATTATGATAATGATTATGATGACGGTTGTGATGATGATTATGATGATGATTATGATGATGACTATGATGATGATTATGATGATGATTATCATAATGATCATGATGATGATTATGATGATGATTATGATGATGATTATGATGATGATTATGATGATGATTATGATGATGATTATGATCATGATTATGATGACTATTATGATGACTATAATGATGAGGATTATGATGACTATTATGATGATGACTATGATGATGATAATGATGACTATTATGATGATGACTATAATGATGATTATGATGATGATTATGATGATGATTATGATTATGATTATTATGACTATAATGATGACGATTATGATGACTATTATGATGATGACTATGATGACGATTATGATGACGGTTATGATAATGATTATGATAATGATTATGATGATGACTATGATGATGAATATGATGATGATTATGATGATGATTATGATGACTATAATGATGACGATTATAATGACTATTATGATGATGCTTGTGATGATGATTATGTTGATGAATATGATGATGATTATGATAATGATTATGATGATGATGATGATGACTATTATGATGATGATTATGATGATGATTATGATGATGATTATGATGATGATAATGATGACTATAATGATGTCGATTATGATGACTATTATGATGATTATGATGACGATTATGATGATGATTATGATGATGATTATGATGATGATTATGATGATGATTATGATGATGATTATGAGGACTGTAATGATGACGATTATGAGGACTATTATGATGATGACTATGATGATGATTATGATGCTGATTATGATGACGGTTATGATGATGATTATGACGATGATTATGACGATGATTATGATGATGGTTGTGAGGACTATTATGATGATGACTATGATGATGATTATGATGATGACTATGATGATGATTATGATGATGCCTATGATGACGATTATGATAATGATTATGATGACGATTATGATGATGACTATGGTGACGATTATGATAATGATTATGATGATGATTATGATGAATATTATGATGATGATTATGATGAATATTATGATGATGATTATGATGATGATTATGATGACGGTTATGATGATTATTATGATGAAGTCTATGATGATGATTATTATGAGGATTATGAGGACTATTATGATGATGACTATGATGATGATTATGATGACGATTATGATGATGACTATGATGATGAATATGATGATGATTATGATGATGATTATGATGATGATTATGATGATGGTTGTGAGGACTATTATGATGATGACTATGATGATGATTATGATGACGGTTATGATAATGATTATGATGATGATTATGATGAATATTATGATGATGATTATGATGAATATTATGATGATGATTATGATGATGATTATGATGATGATTATGATGATGATTATGACGATGATTATGATGATGATTATGATAATCATTATGATGATGATTATCATGACTATTATGACTATGACTATGATGCTGATTACGTTGACGGTTATGATGATGATTATGATGATGATTATGATAATGATTATGATGATGACTATGATGATGATTATGATGACTATAATGATGACGATTGTGATGACTATTATGATGATGATTATGATGATGATTATGATGACGGTTATGATGATTATTATGATGAAGTCTATGATGATGATTATTATGAGGATTATGAGGACTATTATGATGATGACTATGATGATGATTATGATGACGATTATGATGATGACTATGATGACGATTATGATAGTGATTATGATGACGGTTGTGATGATGATTATGATGATGATTATGATGATGACTATGATGATGATTATGATGATGATTATCATAATGATCATGATGATGATTATGATGATGATTATGATGATGATTATGATGATGATTATGATGATGATTATGATGATGATTATGATGATGATTATGATCATGATTATGATGACTATTATGATGACTATAATGATGAGGATTATGATGACTATTATGATGATGACTATGATGATGATAATGATGACTATTATGATGATGACTATAATGATGATTATGATGATGATTATGATGATGATTATGATTATGATTATTATGACTATAATGATGACGATTATGATGACTATTATGATGATGACTATGATGACGATTATGATGACGGTTATGATAATGATTATGATAATGATTATGATGATGACTATGATGATGAATATGATGATGATTATGATGATGATTATGATGACTATAATGATGACGATTATAATGACTATTATGATGATGCTTGTGATGATGATTATGTTGATGAATATGATGATGATTATGATAATGATTATGATGATGATGATGATGACTATTATGATGATGATTATGATGATGATTATGATGATGATTATGATGATGATAATGATGACTATAATGATGTCGATTATGATGACTATTATGATGATTATGATGACGATTATGATGATGATTATGATGATGATTATGATGATGATTATGATGATGATTATGATGATGATTATGAGGACTGTAATGATGACGATTATGAGGACTATTATGATGATGACTATGATGATGATTATGATGCTGATTATGATGACGGTTATGATGATGATTATGACGATGATTATGATGATGATTATGATGATGGTTGTGAGGACTATTATGATGATGACTATGATGATGATTATGATGATGACTATGATGATGATTATGATGATGCCTATGATGACGATTATGATAATGATTATGATGACGATTATGATGATGACTATGGTGACGATTATGATAATGATTATGATGATGATTATGATGAATATTATGATGATGATTATGATGAATATTATGATGATGATTATGATGATGATTATGATGATGATTATGATGATGATTATGATGATGATTATGATGATGATTATGATCATGATTATTATGACTATTATGATGACTATAATGATGAGGATTATGATGACTATTATGATGATGACTATGATGATGATAATGATGACTATTATGATGATGACTAGAATGATGATTATGATGATGATTATGATGATTATGATTATGATTATGATGACTATAATGATGACGATTATGATGACTATTATGATGATGACTATGATGACGATTATGATGACGGTTATGATAATGATTATGATAATGATTATGATGATGACTATGATGATGAATATGATGATGATTATGATGATGATTATGACGATGATTATGATGATGATTATGATGATGATTATGATGATAATTATGATGATGATTATCATGATGATTATGATGACTATAATGATGACGATTGTGATGACTATTATGATGATGACTATGATGACGATTATGATAATTTTATGATGACTATAATGATGACTATAATGATGACGATTATGATGACTATCATGATGATGACTATGATGACGATTATGATAATGATTATGATGATAATTATGATGACGGTTATGATGATGATTATGATGACGATTATGATAATGATTATGATGATGATTATGATGAATATTATGATGACTGTAATGATGACGATTATGAGGACTATTATGATGATGACTATGATGATGATTATGATGATGACTATGATGATGATTACGATGACGATTATGATGATGATTATGATGATGACTATGATGCTGATTATGATGACGGTTATGATGATGATTATGATGATGATTATGATAATGAGTATGATGATGATTATGATGATGATTACGATGATCATTATGATGATGATTATGATGATCATTATGATGATGATTATGATGATGATTATGATGATGATTATGATGATGATTATGATGATGGTTATGATGACTATAATGAAGACGATTATGATGACGATTATGATGACGATTATGATGATGATTATCAGGACTAATATGATGATGACTATTATAATGATTATGATGACGATTATGATGATGATTATGATGATGATTATGATGATGATTATGATGATGATTATGATGATGATTATGATGATGATTATGATGATGATTATGATCATGATTATGATGACTATGATGATGATAATGATGACTGTTATGATGATGACTATAATGATGATTATGATGATGATTATGATGATGATTATGATTATGATTATTATGATTATAATGATGACGATTATGATGACTATTATGATGATGACTATGATGACGATTATGATGACGGTTATGATAATGATTATTATAATGATTATGATGATGACTATGATGATGAATATGATGATGATTATGATGATGATTATGATGATGATTATGATGACTATTATGATGATTATGATGACGATTATGATGATGATTATGATGATGATTATGATGATGATTATGATGACTATTATGATGATGGCTATGATGCTGATTACGATGACGGTTATGATGATGATTATGATTATGATTATGATGACTATAATGATGACGATTATGATGACAATGATGATGATTATGATGATGATTATGATGATGATTATGATGACTATAATGATGACGATTATGATGACTATTATGATGATGATTGTGATGATGATTATGTTGATGAATATGATGATGATTATGATAATGAGTATGATGATGATTATGATGACTATTATGATGATGATTATGATGATGATTATGATGATGATTATGATGATGATTATGATGATGATAATGATGACTATAATGATGTCGATTATGATGACTATTATGATGATTATGATGACGATTATGATGATGATTATGATGATGATTATGATGATGATTATGATGACTATTATGATGATGGCTATGATGCTGATTACGATGACGGTTATGATGATGATTATGATGATGATTATGATGATGATTATGACGATGATTATGATGATGATTATGATGACGATTATGATGATGACTATGATGACGATTATGATAATGATTATGATGATGATTATGATGAATATTATGATGATGATTATGATGATGATTATGAGGACTGTAATGATGACGATTATGAGGACTATTATGAGGACTATTATGATGATAACTATGGTGATGATTATGATGCTGATTATGATGACGGTTATGATGATGATTATGATGATGATTATGATGATGATTATGATGATGATTATGATGATGATTATGATGATGATTATGAGGACTATTATGATGATGACTATGATGATGATTATGATGATGACTATGATGATGATTATGATGATGCCTATGATGACGATTATGATAATGATTATGATGACGATTATGATGATGATTGTGATGATGATTATGTTGATGAATATGATGATGATTATGATAATGATTATGATGATGATTATGATGACTATTATGATGATGATTATGATGATGATTATGATGATGATTATGAGGACTGTAATGATGACGATTATGAGGACTATTATGATGATGACTATGATGATGATTATGATGCTGATTATGATGACGGTTATGATGATGATTATGATGATGATTATGATGATGGTTGTGAGGACTATTATGATGATGACTATGATGATGATTATGATGACGGTTATGATAATGATTATGATAATGATTATGATGATGACTATGATGATGAATATGATGATGATTATGATGATGATTATGATGATGATTATGATGATGGTTGTGAGGACTATTATGATGATGACTATGATGATGATTATGATGACGGTTATGATAATGATTATGATGATGATTATGATGAATATTATGATGATGATTATGATGAATATTATGATGATGATTATGATGATGATTATGATGATGATTATGATGATGATTATGACGATGATTATGATGATGATTATGATAATCATTATGATGATGATTATCATGACTATTATGACTATGACTATGATGCTGATTACGTTGACGGTTATGATGATGATTATGATGATGATTATGATAATGATTATGATGATGACTATGATGATGATTATGATGACTATAATGATGACGATTGTGATGACTATTATGATGATGATTATGATGATGATTATGATGACGGTTATGATGATTATTATGATGAAGTCTATGATGATGATTATTATGAGGATTATGAGGACTATTATGATGATGACTATGATGATGATTATGATGACGATTATGATGATGACTATGATGACGATTATGATAATGATTATGATGACGGTTGTGATGATGATTATGATGATGATTATGATGATGACTATGATGATGATTATGATGATGATTATCATAATGATCATGATGATGATTATGATGATGATTATGATGATGATTATGATGATGATTATGATGATGATTATGATGATGATTATGATGATGATTATGATCATGATTATGATGACTATTATGATGACTATAATGATGAGGATTATGATGACTATTATGATGATGACTATGATGATGATAATGATGACTATTATGATGATGACTATAATGATGATTATGATGATGATTATGATGATGATTATGATTATGATTATTATGACTATAATGATGACGATTATGATGACTATTATGATGATGACTATGATGACGATTATGATGACGGTTATGATAATGATTATGATAATGATTATGATGATGACTATGATGATGAATATGATGATGATTATGATGATGATTATGATGACTATAATGATGACGATTATAATGACTATTATGATGATGCTTGTGATGATGATTATGTTGATGAATATGATGATGATTATGATAATGATTATGATGATGATGATGATGACTATTATGATGATGATTATGATGATGATTATGATGATGATTATGATGATGATAATGATGACTATAATGATGTCGATTATGATGACTATTATGATGATTATGATGACGATTATGATGATGATTATGATGATGATTATGATGATGATTATGATGATGATTATGATGATGATTATGATGATGATTATGATGATGATTATGAGGACTGTAATGATGACGATTATGAGGACTATTATGATGATGACTATGATGATGATTATGATGCTGATTATGATGACGGTTATGATGATGATTATGACGATGATTATGATGATGATTATGATGATGGTTGTGAGGACTATTATGATGATGACTATGATGATGATTATGATGATGACTATGATGATGATTATGATGATGCCTATGATGACGATTATGATAATGATTATGATGACGATTATGATGATGACTATGGTGACGATTATGATAATGATTATGATGATGATTATGATGAATATTATGATGATGATTATGATGAATATTATGATGATGATTATGATGATGATTATGATGATGATTATGATGATGATTATGATCATGATTATTATGACTATTATGATGACTATAATGATGAGGATTATGATGACTATTATGATGATGACTATGATGATGATAATGATGACTATTATGATGATGACTAGAATGATGATTATGATGATGATTATGATGATTATGATGATGATAATGATGACTATAATGATGACGATTGTGATGACTATTATGATGATGACTATGATGACGATTATGATAATTTTATGATGACTATAATGATGACTATAATGATGACGATTATGATGACTATCATGATGATGACTATGATGACGATTATGATAATGATTATGATGATAATTATGATGACGGTTATGATGATGATTATGATGACGATTATGATAATGATTATGATGACGATTATGATGACGATTATGATGATGATTATCAGGACTAATATGATGATGACTATTATAATGATTATGATGACGATTATGATGATGATTATGATGATGATTATGATGATGATTATGATGATGATTATGATGATGATTATGATGATGATTATGATGATGATTATGATGACGGTTATGATGATGACTATGATGATGATGATGATGATGATTATGATGATGATTATGATGATGATTATGATGATGATTATGACGATGATTATGATGACGATTATGATGATGATTATGATGATGATTATGACGATGATTATGATGATGATTATGATGATGATTATGATGATGATTATGATGACGATTATCATGATGATTATGATGACTATAATGATGATGATTGTGATGACTATTATGATGATGACTATGATGACGATTATGATAATGATTATGATGACTATAATGATGACTATAATGATGACGATTATGATGACTATCATGATGATGATTATGATGACGATTATGATAATGATTATGATGATAATTATGATGACGGTTATGATGATGATTATGATGACGATTATGATAATGATTATGATGATCATTATGATGAATATTATGATGACTGTAATAATGACGATTATGAGGACTATTATGATGATGACTATGATGATGATTATGATGATGACTATGATGATGATTACGATGACGATTATGATGATGATTATGATGATGACTATGATGCTGATTATGATGACGGTTATGATGATGATTATGATGATGATTATGATAATGAGTATGATGATGATTATGATGATGATTACGATGATCATTATGACGATGATTATGATGATCATTATGATGATGATTATGATTATGATTATGATGATGATTATGATGATGATTATGATGATGGTTATGATGACTATAATGAAGACGATTATGATGACGATTATGATGACGATTATGATGATGATTATCAGGACTAATATGATGATGACTATTATAATGATTATGATGACGATTATGATGATGATTATGATGATGATTATGATGATGATTATGATGATGATTATGATGATGATTATGATGACGGTTATGATGATGACTATGATGATGATATAGATGACTATTATGATGATGACTAGAATGATGATTATGATGATGATTATGATGATTATGATTATGATTATGATGACTATAATGATGACGATTATGATGACTATTATGATGATGACTATGATGACGATTATGATGACGGTTATGATAATGATTATGATAATGATTATGATGATGACTATGATGATGAATATGATGATGATTATGATGATGATTATGACGATGATTATGATGATTATTATGATGATGATTATGATGATGATTATGATGATGATTATGATGATGATTATCATGATGATTATGATGACTATAATGATGACGATTGTGATGACTATTATGACGATGACTATGATGACGATTATGATGATGATAATGATGACTATAATGATGTCGATTATGATGACTATTATGATGATTATGATGACGATTATGATGATGATTATGATGATGATTATGATGATGATTATGATGACTATTATGATGATGGCTATGATGCTGAGTACGATGACGGTTATGATGATGATTATGATTATGATTATGATGACTATAATGATGACGATTATGATGACTATTATGATGATGACTATGATGACGATTATGATGACGGTTATGATAATGATTATGATAATGATTATGATGATGACTATGATGATGAATATGATGATGATTATGATGATGATTATGATGATGATTATGATGACTATAAAGATGACGATTATGATGACAATGATGATGATTATGATGATGATTATGATGACTATAATGATGACGATTATGATGACTATAATGATGACGATTATGATGACGATTATGATGATGATTATGATGATGATTATGATGATGATTATGATGATGATTATGATGATGATTATGATGATGATTATGATCATTATGATGACGATTATGATCACGATTATGATGACGATTATGATGATGATTATGATGATGATTATGATGATGACTATGATGATGATTATGACGATGATTATGATGATGATTATGATGATGATTATGATGATGATTATGATGATGATTATGATGACTATTATGATGATGGCGATGATGCTGATTACGATGACGGTTATGATGATGATTATGATGATGATTATGATGATGATTATGATGATGATTATGATGATGATTATGATGATGATTATGACGATGATTATGATGATGATTATGATGACGATTATGATGACGATTATGATGATGATTATGATGATGATTATGATGATGATTATGATGACTATTATGATGATGGCGATGATGCTGATTACGATGACGGTTATGATGATGATTATGATGATGATTATGATGATGATTATGATGATGATTATGACGATGATTATGATGATGATTATGATGACGATTATGATGATGACTATGATGACGATTATGATAATGATTATGATGATGATTATGATGAATATTATGATGATGATTATGATGATGATTATGATGACTATTATGATAATGATTATGATGATGATTATGATGAATATTATGATGATGATTATGATGATGATTATGATGATGATTATGATGATGATTATGATGATGATTATGATGATGATTATGATGATGATTATGATGATGATTATGATGATGATTATGATGATGATTATGATGATGATTATGAGGACTGTAATGATGACGATTATGAGGACTATTATGATGATGACTATGATGATGATTATGATGCTGATTATGATGACGGTTATGATGATGATTATGATGACGATTATGATGATGCGTATGATGGCTATAAAGATGACGATTATGAGGACTATTATGATGATGACTATGATGATGATTATGATGACGATTATGATGATGACTATGATGATGATTATGCTCATGATTAAGATGACGATTATGAGGACTATTATGATGATGACAATGATGATGATTATGATGACGATTATGCTGATGATTATGATGATGACTATGACGATGATTATGATGATGATTATGATAATGATTATGATGATGATTATGATGATGATTATGACGATGATTATGATGATGATTATGATGACGATTATGATGATGACTATGATGAATATTATGATAATGATTATGATGATGATTATGATGAATATTATGATGATGATTATGATGATGATTATGATGATGATTATGATGATGATTATGATGATGATTATGATAATGATTATGATGATGATTATGATGATGATTATGAGGACTGTAATGATGACGATTATGAGGACTATTATGATGATGACTATGATGATGATTATGATGCTGATTATGATGACGGTTATGATGATGATTATGATGATGATTATGATGATGATTATGATGATGGTTGTGAGGACTATTATGATGATGACTATGATGATGATTATGATGATGACTATGATGATGATTATGATGATGCCTATGATGACGATTATGATAATGATTATGATGACGATTATGATGATGACTATGGTGACGATTATGATAATGATTATGATGATGATTATGATGAATATTATGATGATGATTATGATGATGATTATGATGATGATTATGATGATGATTATGACGATGATTGTGATGATGATTATGATAATGATTATGATGATGATTATCATGACTATTATGACTATGACTATGATGCTGATTACGTTGACGGTTATGATGATGATTATGATGCTGATTATGATAATGATTATGATGATGATTATGATGATGATTATGATGACTATAATGATGACGATTGTGATGACTATTATGATGATGATTATGATGATGATTATGATGACGGTTATGATGATTATTATGATGAAGTCTGTGATGATGATTATTATGAGGATTATGAGGACTATTATGATGATGACTATGATGATGATTATGATGACGATTATGATGATGACTATGATGACGATTATGATAATGATTATGATGACGGTTGTAATGATGATTATGATGATGATTATGATGATGACTATGATGATGATTATGATGATGATTATGATGATGATTATGATGATGATTATGATGATGATTATGATGATGATTATGATGATGATTATGATCATGATTATGATGACTATTATGATGACTATAATGATGAGGATTATGATGACTATTATGATGAAGTCTATGATGATGATTATTATGAGGATTATGAGGACTATTATGATGATGACTATGATGATGATTATGATGATTATTATGATGATGATTATGATGATGATTATGACGATGGATTATGATGATGATTATGATGATGATTATGATGATGGTTATGATGACTATAATGATGACGATTATGATGACGATTATGATGACGATTACGATGACGATTATGATGATGATTGTGATGATGATTATCATAATGATTATGATGATGATTATGATGATGATTATGATGATGATTATGATGACTATTATGATAACTATAATGATGACGATTATGATGATGACTATGATGATGATTATGATGATGATTATGATGATGATTATGATGACTATTATGATGATGATTATGATGATGATTATGATGATGATTATGATGATGATTATGATGATGATTATGATGATGATTATGATCATGATTATGATGACTATTATGATAACTATAATGATGACGATTATGATGACTATTATGATGATGACTATGATGCTGATTATGATGACTATTATGATGATGACTATAATGATGATTATGTTGATGAATATGATGATGATTATGATAATGATTATGATGATGATTATGATGACTATTATGATGATGATTATGATGATGATTATGATGATGATTATGATGATGATTACGATGATCATTATGATGATGATTATGATGATGATTATGATGATGATTATGAGGACTATTATGATGATGACTATGATGATGATTATGATGATGACTATGATGATGATTATGATGATGCCTATGATGACGATTATGATAATGATTATGATGACGATTATGATGATGACTATGGTGACGATTATGATAATGATTATGATGATGATTATGATGAATATTATGATGATGATTATGATGATGATTATGATGATGATTATGACGATGATTATGATGATGATTATGATGATGATTATGATAATGATTATGATGATGATTATGATGATGATTATGATGAATATTATGTTGATGATTATGTTAATGATTATGATGATGATTATGATGATGATTACGATGATCATTATGATGATGATTATGATGATCATTATGATGATGATTATGATGGTGATTATTATTATGATTACGATTATGATTACGACGTCTATAATGATGACGATTATGATGGCTATTATGATGATGACTATGATGACGATTATGATGATGATTATGAGGACTGTAATGATGACGATTATGAGGACTATTATGAGGACTATTATGATGATGACTATGATGATGATTATGATGCTGATTATGATGACGTTTATGATGATGATTATGATGATGATTATGATGATGATTATGATGATGATTATGATGATGATTATGATGATGATTATGATGATGATTATGAGGACTATTATGATGATGACTATGATGATGATTATGATGATGACTATGATGATGATTATGATGATGCCTATGATGACGATTATGATAATGATTATGATGACGATTATGATAATGATTGTGATGATGATTATGATGAATATTATGATGATGATTATGATGATGATTATGATGATGATTATGACGATGATTATGATGATGATTATGATGATGATTATGATAATGATTATGATGATGATTATGATGATGATTATGATGAATATTATGATGATGATTATGTTGATGAATATGATGATGATTATGATAATGATTATGATGATGATTATGATGACTATTATGATGATGATTATGATGATGATTATGATGATGATTATGATGATGATAATGATGACTATAATGATGTCGATTATGATGACTATTATGATGATTATGATGACGATTATGATGATGATTATGATGATGATTATGATGACTATTATGATGATGGCTATGATGCTGATTACGATGACGGATATGATTATGATTATGATGATGATTATGATGATGATTATGACGATGATTATGATGATGATTATGATGACGATTATGATGATGACTATGATGAATATTATGATAATGATTATGATGATGATTATGATGAATATTATGATGATGATTATGATGATGATTATGATGATGATTATGATGATGATTATGATGATGATTATGATAATGATTATGATGATGATTATGATGATGATTATGAGGACTGTAATGATGACGATTATGAGGACTATTATGATGATGACTATGATGATGATTATGATGCTGATTATGATGACGGTTATGATGATGATTATGATGATGATTATGATGATGATTATGATGATGGTTGTGAGGACTATTATGATGATGACTATGATGATGATTTATGATGATGACTATGATGATGATTATGATGATGCCTATGATGACGATTATGATAATGATTATGATGACGATTATGATGATGACTATGGTGACGATTATGATAATGATTATGATGATGATTATGATGAATATTATGATGATGATTATGATGATGATTATGATGATGATTATGATGATGATTATGACGATGATTGTGATGATGATTATGATAATGATTATGATGATGATTATCATGACTATTATGACTATGACTATGATGCTGATTACGTTGACGGTTATGATGATGATTATGATGCTGATTATGATAATGATTATGATGATGATTATGATGATGATTATGATGACTATAATGATGACGATTGTGATGACTATTATGATGATGATTATGATGATGATTATGATGACGGTTATGATGATTATTATGATGAAGTCTGTGATGATGATTATTATGAGGATTATGAGGACTATTATGATGATGACTATGATGATGATTATGATGACGATTATGATGATGACTATGATGACGATTATGATAATGATTATGATGACGGTTGTGATGATGATTATGATGATGATTATGATGATGACTATGATGATGATTATGATGATGATTATGATGATGATTATGATGATGATTATGATGATGATTATGATGATGATTATGATGATGATTATGATCATGATTATGATGACTATTATGATGACTATAATGATGAGGATTATGATGACTATTATGATGATGACTATGATGATGATAATGATGACTGTTATGATGATGACTACAATGATGATTATGATGATGATTATGATGATGATTATGATTATGATTATTATGACTATAATGATGACGATTATGATGACTATTATGATGATGACTATGATGACGATTATGATGACGGTTATGATAATGATTATTATAATGATTATGATGATGACTATGATGATGAATATGATGATGATTATGATGATGATTATGATGATGATTATGATGACTATTATGATGATTATGATGACGATTATGATGATGATTATGATGATGATTATGATGATGATTATGATGACTATTATGATGATGGCTATGATGCTGATTACGATGACGGTTATGATGATGATTATGATTATGATTATGATGACTATAATGATGACGATTATGATGACTATTATGATGATGACTATGATGACGATTATGATGACGGTTATGATAATGATTATGATAATGATTACGATGATGACTATGATGATGAATATGATGATGATTATGATGATGATTATGATGACTATAAAGATGACTATAAAGATGACGATTGTGATGACAATGATGATGATTATGATGATGATTATGATGATGATTATGATGACTATAATGATGACGATTATGATGACTATTATGATGATGATTGTGATGATGATTATGTTGATGAATATGATGATGATTATGATAATGAGTATGATGATGATTATGATGACGATTATGATAATGATTATGATGATAATTATGATGACGGTTATGATGATGATTATGATGACGATTATGATAATGATTATGATGATCATTATGATGAATATTATGATGACTGTAATAATGACGATTATGAGGACTATTATGATGATGACTATGATGATGATTATGATGATGACTATGATGATGATTACGATGACGATTATGATGATGATTATGATGATGACTATGATGCTGATTATGATGACGGTTATGATGATGATTATGATGATGATTATGATAATGAGTATGATGATGATTATGATGATGATTACGATGATCATTATGACGATGATTATGATGATCATTATGATGATGATTATGATTATGATTATGATGATGATTATGATGATGATTATGATGATGGTTATGATGACTATAATGAAGACGATTATGATGACGATTATGATGACGATTATGATGATGATTATCAGGACTAATATGATGATGACTATTATAATGATTATGATGACGATTATGATGATGATTATGATGATGATTATGATGATGATTATGATGATGATTATGATGATGATTATGATGACGGTTATGATGATGACTATGATGATGATGATGATGATGATTATGATGATGATTATGATGATGATTATGATGATGATTATGATGATGATTATGATGATGATTATGATCATGATTATGATGATGATTATGATCATGATTATGATGACTATAATGATGAGGATTATGATGACTATTATGATGATGACTATGATGATGATATAGATGACTATTATGATGATGACTAGAATGATGATTATGATGATGATTATGATGATTATGATTATGATTATGATGACTATAATGATGACGATTATGATGACTATTATGATGATGACTATGATGACGATTATGATGACGGTTATGATAATGATTATGATAATGATTATGATGATGACTATGATGATGAATATGATGATGATTATGATGATGATTATGACGATGATTATGATGATGATTATGATGATGATTATGATGATGATTATGATGATGATTATCATGATGATTATGATGACTATAATGATGACGATTGTGATGACTATTATGACGATGACTATGATGACGATTATGATGATGATAATGATGACTATAATGATGTCGATTATGATGACTATTATGATGATTATGATGACGATTATGATGATGATTATGATGATGATTATGATGATGATTATGATGACTATTATGATGATGGCTATGATGCTGATTACGATGACGGTTATGATGATGATTATGATTATGATTATGATGACTATAATGATGACGATTATGATGACTATTATGATGATGACTATGATGACGATTATGATGACGGTTATGATAATGATTATGATAATGATTATGATGATGACTATGATGATGAATATGATGATGATTATGATGATGATTATGATGATGATTATGATGACTATAAAGATGACGATTATGATGACAATGATGATGATTATGATGATGATTATGATGACTATAATGATGACGATTATGATGACTATAATGATGACGATTATGATGACGATTATGATGATGATTATGATGATGATTATGATGATGATTATGATGATGATTATGATGATGATTATGATGATGATTATGATCATTATGATGACGATTATGATCACGATTATGATGACGATTATGATGATGATTATGATGATGATTATGATGATGACTATGATGATGATTATGACGATGATTATGATGATGATTATGATGATGATTATGATGATGATTATGATGATGATTATGATGACTATTATGATGATGGCGATGATGCTGATTACGATGACGGTTATGATGATGATTATGATGATGATTATGATGATGATTATGATGATGATTATGATGATGATTATGATGATGATTATGACGATGATTATGATGATTATTATGATGACGATTATGATGACGATTATGATGATGATTATGATGATGATTATGATGATGATTATGATGACTATTATGATGATGGCGATGATGCTGATTACGATGACGGTTATGATGATGATTATGATGATGATTATGATGATGATTATGATGATGATTATGACGATGATTATGATGATGATTATGATGACGATTATGATGATGACTATGATGACGATTATGATAATGATTATGATGATGATTATGATGAATATTATGATGATGATTATGATGATGATTATGATGACTATTATGATAATGATTATGATGATGATTATGATGAATATTATGATGATGATTATGATGATGATTATGATGATGATTATGATGATGATTATGATGATGATTATGATGATGATTATGATGATGATTATGATGATGATTATGATGATGATTATGATGATGATTATGAGGACTGTAATGATGATGATTATGAGGACTGTAATGATGACGATTATGAGGACTATTATGATGATGACTATGATGATGATTATGATGCTGATTATGATGACGGTTATGATGATGATTATGATGACGATTATGATGATGCGTATGATGGCTATAAAGATGACGATTATGAGGACTATTATGATGATGACTATGATGATGATTATGATGACGATTATGATGATGACTATGATGATGATTATGCTCATGATTAAGATGACGATTATGAGGACTATTATGATGATGACAATGATGATGATTATGATGACGATTATGCTGATGATTATGATGATGACTATGACGATGATTATGATGATGATTATGATAATGATTATGATGATGATTATGATGATGATTATGACGATGATTATGATGATGATTATGATGACGATTATGATGATGACTATGATGAATATTATGATAATGATTATGATGATGATTATGATGAATATTATGATGATGATTATGATGATGATTATGATGATGATTATGATGATGATTATGATGATGATTATGATAATGATTATGATGATGATTATGATGATGATTATGAGGACTGTAATGATGACGATTATGAGGACTATTATGATGATGACTATGATGATGATTATGATGCTGATTATGATGACGGTTATGATGATGATTATGATGATGATTATGATGATGATTATGATGATGGTTGTGAGGACTATTATGATGATGACTATGATGATGATTATGATGATGACTATGATGATGATTATGATGATGCCTATGATGACGATTATGATAATGATTATGATGACGATTATGATGATGACTATGGTGACGATTATGATAATGATTATGATGATGATTATGATGAATATTATGATGATGATTATGATGATGATTATGATGATGATTATGATGATGATTATGACGATGATTGTGATGATGATTATGATAATGATTATGATGATGATTATCATGACTATTATGACTATGACTATGATGCTGATTACGTTGACGGTTATGATGATGATTATGATGCTGATTATGATAATGATTATGATGATGATTATGATGATGATTATGATGACTATAATGATGACGATTGTGATGACTATTATGATGATGATTATGATGATGATTATGATGACGGTTATGATGATTATTATGATGAAGTCTGTGATGATGATTATTATGAGGATTATGAGGACTATTATGATGATGACTATGATGATGATTATGATGACGATTATGATGATGACTATGATGACGATTATGATAATGATTATGATGACGGTTGTGATGATGATTATGATGATGATTATGATGATGACTATGATGATGATTATGATGATGATTATGATGATGATTATGATGATGATTATGATGATGATTATGATGATGATTATGATGATGATTATGATCATGATTATGATGACTATTATGATGACTATAATGATGAGGATTATGATGACTATTATGATGAAGTCTATGATGATGATTATTATGAGGATTATGAGGACTATTATGATGATGACTATGATGATGATTATGATGATTATTATGATGATGATTATGATGATGATTATGACGATGGATTATGATGATGATTATGATGATGATTATGATGATGGTTATGATGACTATAATGATGACGATTATGATGACGATTATGATGACGATTACGATGACGATTATGATGATGATTGTGATGATGATTATCATAATGATTATGATGATGATTATGATGATGATTATGATGATGATTATGATGACTATTATGATAACTATAATGATGACGATTATGATGATGACTATGATGATGATTATGATGATGATTATGATCATGATTATGATGACTATTATGATGATGATTATGATGATGATTATGATGATGATTATGATGATGATTATGATGATGATTATGATGATGATTATGATGATGATTATGATCATGATTATGATGACTATTATGATAACTATAATGATGACGATTATGATGACTATTATGATGATGACTATGATGCTGATTATGATGACTATTATGATGATGACTATAATGATGATTATGTTGATGAATATGATGATGATTATGATAATGATTATGATGATGATTATGATGACTATTATGATGATGATTATGATGATGATTATGATGATGATTATGATGATGATTACGATGATCATTATGATGATGATTATGATGATGATTATGATGATGATTATGAGGACTATTATGATGATGACTATGATGATGATTATGATGATGACTATGATGATGATTATGATGATGCCTATGATGACGATTATGATAATGATTATGATGACGATTATGATGATGACTATGGTGACGATTATGATAATGATTATGATGATGATTATGATGAATATTATGATGATGATTATGATGATGATTATGATGATGATTATGACGATGATTATGATGATGATTATGATGATGATTATGATAATGATTATGATGATGATTATGATGATGATTATGATGAATATTATGTTGATGATTATGTTAATGATTATGATGATGATTATGATGATGATTACGATGATCATTATGATGATGATTATGATGATCATTATGATGATGATTATGATGGTGATTATTATTATGATTACGATTATGATTACGACGTCTATAATGATGACGATTATGATGGCTATTATGATGATGACTATGATGACGATTATGATGATGATTATGAGGACTGTAATGATGACGATTATGAGGACTATTATGAGGACTATTATGATGATGACTATGATGATGATTATGATGCTGATTATGATGACGTTTATGATGATGATTATGATGATGATTATGATGATGATTATGATGATGATTATGATGATGATTATGATGATGATTATGATGATGATTATGAGGACTATTATGATGATGACTATGATGATGATTATGATGATGACTATGATGATGATTATGATGATGCCTATGATGACGATTATGATAATGATTATGATGACGATTATGATAATGATTGTGATGATGATTATGATGAATATTATGATGATGATTATGATGATGATTATGATGATGATTATGACGATGATTATGATGATGATTATGATGATGATTATGATAATGATTATGATGATGATTATGATGATGATTATGATGAATATTATGATGATGATTATGTTGATGAATATGATGATGATTATGATAATGATTATGATGATGATTATGATGACTATTATGATGATGATTATGATGATGATTATGATGATGATTATGATGATGATAATGATGACTATAATGATGTCGATTATGATGACTATTATGATGATTATGATGACGATTATGATGATGATTATGATGATGATTATGATGACTATTATGATGATGGCTATGATGCTGATTACGATGACGGATATGATTATGATTATGATGATGATTATGATGATGATTATGACGATGATTATGATGATGATTATGATGACGATTATGATGATGACTATGATGAATATTATGATAATGATTATGATGATGATTATGATGAATATTATGATGATGATTATGATGATGATTATGATGATGATTATGATGATGATTATGATGATGATTATGATAATGATTATGATGATGATTATGATGATGATTATGAGGACTGTAATGATGACGATTATGAGGACTATTATGATGATGACTATGATGATGATTATGATGATGATTATGACGATGATTATGATGATGATTATGATGACGATTATGATGATGACTATGATGAATATTATGATAATGATTATGATGATGATTATGATGAATATTATGATGATGATTATGATGATGATTATGATGATGATTATGATGATGATTATGAGGACTGTAATGATGACGATTATGAGGACTATTATGATGATGACTATGATGATGATTATGATGCTGATTATGATGACGGTTATGATGATGATTATGATGATGATTATGATGATGATTATGATGATGGTTGTGAGGACTATTATGATGATGACTATGATGATGATTATGATGATGACTATGATGATGATTATGATGATGCCTATGATGACGATTATGATAATGATTATGATGACGATTATGATGATGACTATGGTGACGATTATGATAATGATTATGATGATGATTATGATGAATATTATGATGATGATTATGATGATGATTATGATGATGATTATGATGAAGATTATGACGATGATTATGATGATGATTATGATGATGACTATGATGCTGATTATGATGACGGTTATGATGATGATTATGATGATGATTATGATAATGAGTATGATGATGATTATGATGATGATTACGATGATCATTATGACGATGATTATGATGATCATTATGATGATGATTATGATTATGATTATGATGATGATTATGATGATGATTATGATGATGGTTATGATGACTATAATGAAGACGATTATGATGACGATTATGATGACGATTATGATGATGATTATCAGGACTAATATGATGATGACTATTATAATGATTATGATGACGATTATGATGATGATTATGATGATGATTATGATGATGATTATGATGATGATTATGATGATGATTATGATGACGGTTATGATGATGACTATGATGATGACGATGATGATGATTATGATGATGATTATGATGATGATTATGATGATGATTATGATGATGATTATGATGATGATTATGATCATGATTATGATGACTATAATGATGAGGATTATGATGACTATTATGATGATGACTATGATGATGATATAGATGACTATTATGATGATGACTAGAATGATGATTATGATGATGATTATGATGATTATGATTATGATTATGATGACTATAATGATGACGATTATGATGACTATTATGATGATGACTATGATGACGATTATGATGACGGTTATGATAATGATTATGATAATGATTATGATGATGACTATGATGATGAATATGATGATGATTATGATGATGATTATGACGATGATTATGATGATGATTATGATGATGATTATGATGATGATTATGATGATGATTATCATGATGATTATGATGACTATAATGATGACGATTGTGATGACTATTATGACGATGACTATGATGACGATTATGATGATGATAATGATGACTATAATGATGTCGATTATGATGACTATTATGATGATTATGATGACGATTATGATGATGATTATGATGATGATTATGATGATGATTATGATGACTATTATGATGATGGCTATGATGCTGATTACGATGACGGTTATGATGATGATTATGATTATGATTATGATGACTATAATGATGACGATTATGATGACTATTATGATGATGACTATGATGACGATTATGATGACGGTTATGATAATGATTATGATAATGATTATGATGATGACTATGATGATGAATATGATGATGATTATGATGATGATTATGATGATGATTATGATGACTATAAAGATGACGATTATGATGACAATGCTGATGATTATGATGATGATTATGATGACTATAATGATGACGATTATGATGACTATAATGATGACGATTATGATGACGATTATGATGACGATTATGATGATGATTATGATGATGATTATGATGATGATTATGATGATGATTATGATGATGATTATGATGATGATTATGATCATTATGATGACGATTATGATCACGATTATGATGACGATTATGATGATGATTATGATGATGATTATGATGATGACTATGATGATGATTATAACGATGATTATGATGATGATTATGATGATGATTATGATGATGATTATGATGATGATTATGATGACTATTATGATGATGGCGATGATGCTGATTACGATGATGCTGATTACGATGATGATTATGATGATGATTATGATGATGATTATGATGATGATTATGATGATGATTATGATGATGATTATGACGATGATTATGATGATGATTATGATGACGATTATGATGACGATTATGATGATGATTATGATGATGATTATGATGATGATTATGATGACTATTATGATGATGGCGATGATGCTGATTACGATGACGGTTATGATGATGATTATGATGATGATTATGATGATGATTATGATGATGATTATGACGATGATTATGATGATGATTATGATGACGATTATGATGATGACTATGATGACGATTATGATAATGATTATGATGATGATTATGATGAATATTATGATGATGATTATGATGATGATTATGATGACTATTATGATAATGGCTATGATGCTGATTACGATGACGGTTATGATGATGATTATGATGATGATTATGATGATGATTATGATGATGATTATGACGATGATTATGATGATGATTATGATGACGATTATGATGATGACTATGATGACGATTATGATAATGATTATGATGATGATTATGATGAATATTATGATGATGATTATGATGATGATTATGATGATGATTATGATGATGATTATGATGATGATTATGATGATGATTATGATGATGATTATGATGATGATTATGAGGACTGTAATGATGACGATTATGAGGACTATTATGATGATGACTATGATGATGATTATGATGCTGATTATGATGACGGTTATGATGATGATTATGATGACGATTATGATGATGCGTATGATGGCTATAAAGATGACGATTATGAGGACTATTATGATGATGACTATGATGATGATTATGATGACGATTATGATGATGACTATGATGATGATTATGCTCATGATTAAGATGACGATTATGAGGACTATTATGATGATGACAATGATGATGATTATGATGACGATTATGCTGATGATTATGATGATGACTATGACGATGATTATGATGATGATTATGATGAATATTATGATGATGATTATGATGATGATTATGATGATGATTATGATGATGATTATGACGATGATTGTGATGATGATTATGATAATGATTATGATGATGATTATCATGACTATTATGACTATGACTATGATGCTGATTACGTTGACGGTTATGATGATGATTATGATGCTGATTATGATAATGATTATGATGATGATTATGATGATGATTATGATGACTATAATGATGACGATTGTGATGACTATTATGATGATGATTATGATGATGATTATGATGACGGTTATGATGATTATTATGATGAAGTCTGTGATGATGATTATTATGAGGATTATGAGGACTATTATGATGATGACTATGATGATGGTTATGATGACGATTATGATGATGACTATGATGACGATTATGATAATGATTATGATGACGGTTGTGATGATGATTATGATGATGATTATGATGATGACTATGATGATGATTATGATGATGATTATGATGATGATTATGATGATGATTATGATGATGATTATGATGATGATTATGATGATGATTATGATCATGATTATGATGACTATTATGATGACTATAATGATGAGGATTATGATGACTATTATGATGAAGTCTATGATGATGATTATTATGAGGATTATGAGGACTATTATGATGATGACTATGATGATGATTATGATGATTATTATGATGATGATTATGATGATGATTATGACGATGGATTATGATGATGATTATGATGATGATTATGATGATGGTTATGATGACTATAATGATGACGATTATGATGACGATTATGATGACGATTACGATGACGATTATGATGATGATTGTGATGATGATTATCATAATGATTATGATGATGATTATGATGATGATTATGATGATGATTATGATGACTATTATGATAACTATAATGATGACGATTATGATGATGACTATGATGATGATTATGATGATGATTATGATCATGATTATGATGACTATTATGATGATGATTATGATGATGATTATGATGATGATTATGATGATGATTATGATGATGATTATGATGATGATTATGATGATGATTATGATCATGATTATGATGACTATTATGATAACTATAATGATGACGATTATGATGACTATTATGATGATGACTATGATGATGATTATGATGATGATTATGATGATGATTACGATGATCATTATGATGATGATTATGATGATGATTATGACGATGATTATGATGATGATTATGATGACGGTTATGATGATGATTATGATGATTATTATGATGATGATTATGATGATGCCTATGATGACGATTATGATGATGATTATGATGATGATTATGATGATGATTATGATGACTATTATGATGATGGCGATGATGCTGATTACGATGACGGTTATGATGATGATTATGATGATGATTATGATGATGATTATGATGATGATTATGACGATGATTATGATGATGATTATGATGACGATTATGATGATGACTATGATGACGATTATGATAATGATTATGATGATGATTATGATGAATATTATGATGATGATTATGATGATGATTATGATGACTATTATGATAATGGCTATGATGCTGATTACGATGACGGTTATGATGATGATTATGATGATGATTATGATGATGATTATGATGATGATTATGACGATGATTATGATGATGATTATGATGACGATTATGATGATGACTATGATGACGATTATGATAATGATTATGATGATGATTATGATGAATATTATGATGATGATTATGATGATGATTATGATGATGATTATGATGATGATTATGATGATGATTATGATGATGATTATGATGATGATTATGATGATGATTATGAGGACTGTAATGATGACGATTATGATGATGATTATGAGGACTGTAATGATGACGATTATGATGATGATTATGAGGACTGTAATGATGACGATTATGAGGACTATTATGATGATGACTATGATGATGATTATGATGCTGATTATGATGACGGTTATGATGATGATTATGATGACGATTATGATGATGCGTATGATGGCTATAAAGATGACGATTATGAGGACTATTATGATGATGACTATGATGATGATTATGATGACGATTATGATGATGACTATGATGATGATTATGCTCATGATTAAGATGACGATTATGAGGACTATTATGATGATGACAATGATGATGATTATGATGACGATTATGCTGATGATTATGATGATGACTATGACGATGATTATGATGATGATTATGATAATGATTATGATGATGATTATGATGATGATTATGACGATGATTATGATGATGATTATGATGACGATTATGATGATGACTATGATGAATATTATGATAATGATTATGATGATGATTATGATGAATATTATGATGATGATTATGATGATGATTATGATGATGATTATGATGATGATTATGATGATGATTATGATAATGATTATGATGATGATTATGATGATGATTATGAGGACTGTAATGATGACGATTATGAGGACTATTATGATGATGACTATGATGATGATTATGATGCTGATTATGATGACGGTTATGATGATGATTATGATGATGATTATGATGATGATTATGATGATGGTTGTGAGGACTATTATGATGATGACTATGATGATGATTATGATGATGACTATGATGATGATTATGATGATGCCTATGATGACGATTATGATACTGATTATGATGACGATTATGATGATGACTATGGTGACGATTATGATAATGATTATGATGATGATTATGATGAATATTATGATGATGATTATGATGATGATTATGATGATGATTATGATGATGATTATGACGATGATTGTGATGATGATTATGATAATGATTATGATGATGATTATCATGACTATTATGACTATGACTATGATGCTGATTACGTTGACGGTTATGATGATGATTATGATGCTGATTATGATAATGATTATGATGATGATTATGATGATGATTATGATGACTATAATGATGACGATTGTGATGACTATTATGATGATGATTATGATGATGATTATGATGACGGTTATGATGATTATTATGATGAAGTCTGTGATGACGATTATTATGAGGATTATGAGGACTATTATGATGATGACTATGATGATGATTATGATGACGATTATGATGATGACTATGATGACGATTATGATAATGATTATGATGACGGTTGTGATGATGATTATGATGATGATTATGATGATGACTATGATGATGATTATGATGATGATTATGATGATGATTATGATGATGATTATGATGATGATTATGATGATGATTATGATGATGATTATGATCATGATTATGATGACTATTATGATGACTATAATGATGAGGATTATGATGACTATTATGATGAAGTCTATGATGATGATTATTATGAGGATTATGAGGACTATTATGATGATGACTATGATGATGATTATGATGATTATTATGATGATGATTATGATGATGATTATGACGATGGATTATGATGATGATTATGATGATGATTATGATGATGGTTATGATGACTATAATGATGACGATTATGATGACGATTATGATGACGATTACGATGACGATTATGATGATGATTGTGATGATGATTATCATAATGATTATGATGATGATTATGATGATGATTATGATGATGATTATGATGACTATTATGATAACTATAATGATGACGATTATGATGATGACTATGATGATGATTATGATGATGATTATGATCATGATTATGATGACTATTATGATGATGATTATGATGATGATTATGATGATGATTATGATGATGATTATGATGACTATAATGATGACGATTGTGATGACTATTATGATGATGATTATGATGATGATTATGATGACGGTTATGATGATGATTATGATGATGATTATGATGATGATTATGATGATGGTTGTGAGGACTATTATGATGATGACTATGATGATGATTATGATGATGACTATGATGATGATTATGATGATGCCTATGATGACGATTATGATAATGATTATGATGACGATTATGATGATGACTATGGTGACGATTATGATAATGATTATGATGATGATTATGATGAATATTATGATGATGATTATGATGATGATTATGATGATGATTATGATGATGATTATGACGATGATTGTGATGATGATTATGATAATGATTATGATGATGATTATCATGACTATTATGACTATGACTATGATGCTGATTACGTTGACGGTTATGATGATGATTATGATGCTGATTATGATAATGATTATGATGATGATTATGATGATGATTATGATGACTATAATGATGACGATTGTGATGACTATTATGATGATGATTATGATGATGATTATGATGACGGTTATGATGATTATTATGATGAAGTCTGTGATGATGATTATTATGAGGATTATGAGGACTATTATGATGATGACTATGATGATGATTATGATGACGATTATGATGATGACTATGATGACGATTATGATAATGATTATGATGACGGTTGTGATGATGATTATGATGATGATTATGATGATGACTATGATGATGATTATGATGATGATTATGATGATGATTATGATGATGATTATGATGATGATTATGATGATGATTATGATGATGATTATGATCATGATTATGATGACTATTATGATGACTATAATGATGAGGATTATGATGACTATTATGATGAAGTCTATGATGATGATTATTATGAGGATTATGAGGACTATTATGATGATGACTATGATGATGATTATGATGATTATTATGATGATGATTATGATGATGATTATGACGATGGATTATGATGATGATTATGATGATGATTATGATGATGGTTATGATGACTATAATGATGACGATTATGATGACGATTATGATGACGATTACGATGACGATTATGATGATGATTGTGATGATGATTATCATAATGATTATGATGATGATTATGATGATGATTATGATGATGATTATGATGATGCCTATGATGACGATTATGATACTGATTATGATGACGATTATGATGATGACTATGGTGACGATTATGATAATGATTATGATGATGATTATGATGAATATTATGATGATGATTATGATGATGATTATGATGATGATTATGATGATGATTATGACGATGATTGTGATGATGATTATGATAATGATTATGATGATGATTATCATGACTATTATGACTATGACTATGATGCTGATTACGTTGACGGTTATGATGATGATTATGATGCTGATTATGATAATGATTATGATGATGATTATGATGATGATTATGATGACTATAATGATGACGATTGTGATGACTATTATGATGATGATTATGATGATGATTATGATGACGGTTATGATGATTATTATGATGAAGTCTGTGATGACGATTATTATGAGGATTATGAGGACTATTATGATGATGACTATGATGATGATTATGATGACGATTATGATGATGACTATGATGACGATTATGATAATGATTATGATGACGGTTGTGATGATGATTATGATGATGATTATGATGATGACTATGATGATGATTATGATGATGATTATGATGATGATTATGATGATGATTATGATGATGATTATGATGATGATTATGATGATGATTATGATCATGATTATGATGACTATTATGATGACTATAATGATGAGGATTATGATGACTATTATGATGAAGTCTATGATGATGATTATTATGAGGATTATGAGGACTATTATGATGATGACTATGATGATGATTATGATGATTATTATGATGATGATTATGATGATGATTATGACGATGGATTATGATGATGATTATGATGATGATTATGATGATGGTTATGATGACTATAATGATGACGATTATGATGACGATTATGATGACGATTACGATGACGATTATGATGATGATTGTGATGATGATTATCATAATGATTATGATGATGATTATGATGATGATTATGATGATGATTATGATGACTATTATGATAACTATAATGATGACGATTATGATGATGACTATGATGATGATTATGATGATGATTATGATCATGATTATGATGACTATTATGATGATGATTATGATGATGATTATGATGATGATTATGATGATGATTATGATGACTATAATGATGACGATTGTGATGACTATTATGATGATGATTATGATGATGATTATGATGACGGTTATGATGATGATTATGATGATGATTATGATGATGATTATGATGATGGTTGTGAGGACTATTATGATGATGACTATGATGATGATTATGATGATGACTATGATGATGATTATGATGATGCCTATGATGACGATTATGATAATGATTATGATGACGATTATGATGATGACTATGGTGACGATTATGATAATGATTATGATGATGATTATGATGAATATTATGATGATGATTATGATGATGATTATGATGATGATTATGATGATGATTATGACGATGATTGTGATGATGATTATGATAATGATTATGATGATGATTATCATGACTATTATGACTATGACTATGATGCTGATTACGTTGACGGTTATGATGATGATTATGATGCTGATTATGATAATGATTATGATGATGATTATGATGATGATTATGATGACTATAATGATGACGATTGTGATGACTATTATGATGATGATTATGATGATGATTATGATGACGGTTATGATGATTATTATGATGAAGTCTGTGATGATGATTATTATGAGGATTATGAGGACTATTATGATGATGACTATGATGATGATTATGATGACGATTATGATGATGACTATGATGACGATTATGATAATGATTATGATGACGGTTGTGATGATGATTATGATGATGATTATGATGATGACTATGATGATGATTATGATGATGATTATGATGATGATTATGATGATGATTATGATGATGATTATGATGATGATTATGATGATGATTATGATCATGATTATGATGACTATTATGATGACTATAATGATGAGGATTATGATGACTATTATGATGAAGTCTATGATGATGATTATTATGAGGATTATGAGGACTATTATGATGATGACTATGATGATGATTATGATGATTATTATGATGATGATTATGATGATGATTATGACGATGGATTATGATGATGATTATGATGATGATTATGATGATGGTTATGATGACTATAATGATGACGATTATGATGACGATTATGATGACGATTACGATGACGATTATGATGATGATTGTGATGATGATTATCATAATGATTATGATGATGATTATGATGATGATTATGATGATGATTATGATGACTATTATGATAACTATAATGATGACGATTATGATGATGACTATGATGATGATTATGATGATGATTATGATCATGATTATGATGACTATTATGATGATGATTATGATCATGATTATGATGATGATTATGATGATGATTATGATGATGATTATGATGATGATTATGATCATGATTATGATGACTATTATGATAACTATAATGATGACGATTATGATGACTATTATGATGATGACTATGATGATGATTATGATGACTATTATGATGATGACTATAATGATGATTATGTTGATGAATATGATGATGATTATGATAATGATTATGATGATGATTATGATGACTATTATGATGATGATTATGATGATGATTATGATGATGATTATGATGATGATTACGATGATCATTATGATGATGATTATGATGATGATTATGACGATGATTATGATGATGATTATGATGACGGTTATGATGATGATTATGATGATTATTATGATGATGATTATGATGATGATTATGATGATGATTATGATGATGATTATGAGGACTATTATGATGATGACTATGATGATGATTATGATGATGACTATGATGATGATTATGATGATGCCTATGATGACGATTATGATAATGATTATGATGACGATTATGATGATGACTATGGTGACGATTATGATAATGATTATGATGATGATTATGATGAATATTATGATGATGATTATGATGATTATGATGATGATTATGATGATGATTATGACGATGATTATGATGATGATTATGATGATGATTATGATAATGATTATGATGATGATTATGATGATGATTATGATGAATATTATGTTGATGATTATGTTAATGATTATGATGATGATTATGATGATGATTACGATGATCATTATGATGATGATTATGATGATCATTATGATGATGATTATGATGGTGATTATTATTATGATTACGATTATGATTACGACGTCTATAATGATGACGATTATGATGGCTATTATGATGATGACTATGATGACGATTATGATGATGAAATGAGGACTGTAATGATGACGATTATGAGGACTATTATGAGGACTATTATGATGATGACTATGATGATGATTATGATGCTGATTATGATGACGGTTATGATGATGATTATGATGATGATTATGATGATGATTATGATGATGATTATGATGATGATTATGATGATGATTATGATGATGATTATGAGGACTATTATGATGATGATTATGAGGACTATTATGATGATTATGATGATGACTATGATGATGATTATGATGATGATTATGATGATGATTATGATGATGATTATGATGATGGTTGTGAGGACTATTATGATGATGACTATGATGATGATTATGATGATGCCTATGATGACGATTATGATAATGATTATGATGACGATTATGATGATGACTATGGTGACGATTATGATAATGATTATGATGATGATTATGATGAATATTATGATGATGATTATGATGATGATTATGATAATGATTATGATGATGATTATGATGATGACTATGATGATGATTATGATGATGATTATGATGATGATTATGATGATGATTATGATGATGATTATGATGATGATTATGATGATGATTATGATCATGATTATGATGACTATTATGATGACTATAATGATGAGGATTATGATGACTATTATGATGATGACTATGATGATGATAATGATGACTGTTATGATGATGACTATAATGATGATTATGATGATGATTATGATGATGATTATGATTATGATTATTATGACTATAATGATGACGATTATGATGACTATTATGATGATGACTATGATGACGATTATGATGACGGTTATGATAATGATTATTATAATGATTATGATGATGACTATGATGATGAATATGATGATGATTATGATGATGATTATGATGATGATTATGATGACTATTATGATGATTATGATGACGATTATGATGATGATTATGATGATGATTATGATGATGATTATGATGACTATTATGATGATGGCTATGATGCTGATTACGATGACGGTTATGATGATGATTATGATTATGATTATGATGACTATAATGATGACGATTATGATGACTATTATGATGATGACTATGATGATGAATATGATGATGATTATGATGATGATTATGATGATGATTATGATGACTATAAAGATGACGATTGTGATGACAATGATGATGATTATGATGATGATTATGATGATGATTATGATGACTATAATGATGACGATTATGATGACTATTATGATGATGATTGTGATGATGATTATGTTGATGAATATGATGATGATTATGATAATGAGTATGATGATGATTATGATGACTATTATGATGATGATTATGATGATGATTATGATGATGATTATGATGATGATTATGATGATGATAATGATGACTATAATGATGTCGATTATGATGACTATTATGATGATTATGATGACGATTATGATGATGATTATGATGATGATTATGATGATGATTATGATGACTATTATGATGATGGCTATGATGCTGATTACGATGACGGTTATGATGATGATTATGATGATGATTATGATGATGATTATGACGATGATTATGATGATGATTATGATGACGATTATGATGATGACTATGATGACGATTATGATAATGATTATGATGATGATTATGATGAATATTATGATGATGATTATGATGATGATTATGATGATGATTATGATGTTGATTATGATGATGATTATGATGATGATTATGATGATGATTATGAGGACTGTAATGATGACGATTATGAGGACTATTATGAGGACTATTATGATGATGACTATGGTGATGATTCTGATGCTGATTATGATGACGGTTATGATGATGATTATGATGATGATTATGATGATGATTATGATGATGATTATGATGATGATTATGATGATGATTATGATGATGATTATGAGGACTATTATGATGATGACTATGATGATGATTATGATGATGACTATGATGATGATTATGATGATGCCTATGATGACGATTATGATAATGATTATGATGACGATTATGATGATGATTGTGATGATGATTATGTTGATGAATATGATGATGATTATGATAATGATTATGATGATGATTATGATGACTATTATGATGATGATTATGATGATGATTATGATGATGATTATGAGGACTGTAATGATGACGATTATGAGGACTATTATGATGATGACTATGATGATGATTATGATGCTGATTATGATGACGGTTATGATGATGATTATGATGATGATTATGATGATGATTATGATGATGGTTGTGAGGACTATTATGATGATGACTATGATGATGATTATGATGACGGTTATGATAATGATTATGATAATGATTATGATGATGACTATGATGATGAATATGATGATGATTATGATGATGATTATGATAATGATTATGATGATGATTATGATGTTGATTATGATGATGATTATGATGATGATTATGATGATGATTATGAGGACTGTAATGATGACGATTATGAGGACTATTATGAGGACTATTATGATGATGACTATGATGATGATTATGATGATGATTATGATGATGATTATGATGATGATTATGATGATGATTATGATCATGATTATGATGACTATTATGATGACTATAATGATGAGGATTATGATGACTATTATGATGATGACTATGATGATGATAATGATGACTATTATGATGATGACTATAATGATGATTATGATGATGATTATGATGATGATTATGATGATGATTATGATTATGATTATTATGACTATAATGATGACGATTATGATGACTATTATGATGATGACTATGATGACGATTATGATGACGGTTATGATAATGATTATGATAATGATTATGATGATGACTATGATGATGAATATGATGATGATTATGATGATGATTATGATGACTATAATGATGACGATTATAATGACTATTATGATGATGCTTGTGATGATGATTATGTTGATGAATATGATGATGATTATGATAATGATTATGATGATGATGATGATGACTATTATGATGATGATTATGATGATGATTATGATGATGATTATGATGATGATAATGATGACTATAATGATGTCGATTATGATGACTATTATGATGATTATGATGACGATTATGATGATGATTATGATGATGATTATGATGATGATTATGATGATGATTATGATGATGCTTATGAGGACTGTAATGATGACGATTATGAGGACTATTATGATGATGACTATGATGATGATTATGATGCTGATTATGATGACGGTTATGATGATGATTATGACGATGATTATGATGATGATTATGATGATGGTTGTGAGGACTATTATGATGATGACTATGATGATGATTATGATGATGACTATGATGATGATTATGATGATGCCTATGATGACGATTATGATAATGATTATGATGACGATTATGATGATGACTATGGTGACGATTATGATAATGATTATGATGATGATTATGATGAATATTATGATGATGATTATGATGAATATTATGATGATGATTATGATGATGATTATGATGATGATTATGATGATGATTATGATGATGATTATGATGATGATTATGATCATGATTATTATGACTATTATGATGACTATAATGATGAGGATTATGATGACTATTATGATGATGACTATGATGATGATAATGATGACTATTATGATGATGACTAGAATGATGATTATGATGATGATTATGATGATTATGATTATGATTATGATGACTATAATGATGACGATTATGATGACTATTATGATGATGACTATGATGACGATTATGATGACGGTTATGATAATGATTATGATAATGATTATGATGATGACTATGATGATGAATATGATGATGATTATGATGATGATTATGACGATGATTATGATGATGATTATGATGATGATTATGATGATAATTATGATGATGATTATCATGATGATTATGATGACTATAATGATGACGATTGTGATGACTATTATGATGATGACTATGATGACGATTATGATAATTTTATGATGACTATAATGATGACTATAATGATGACGATTATGATGACTATCATGATGATGACTATGATGACGATTATGATAATGATTATGATGATAATTATGATGACGGTTATGATGATGATTATGATGACGATTATGATAATGATTATGATGATGATTATGATGAATATTATGATGACTGTAATGATGACGATTATGAGGACTATTATGATGATGACTATGATGATCATTATGATGATGACTATGATGATGATTACGATGACGATTATGATGATGATTATGATGATGACTATGATGCTGATTATGATGACGGTTATGATGATGATTATGATGATGATTATGATAATGAGTATGATGATGATTATGATGATGATTACGATGATCATTATGATGATGATTATGATGATCATTATGATGATGATTATGATGATGATTATGATGATGATTATGATGATGATTATGATGATGGTTATGATGACTATAATGAAGACGATTATGATGACGATTATGATGACGATTATGATGATGATTATCAGGACTAATATGATGATGACTATTATAATGATTATGATGACGATTATGATGATGATTATGATGATGATTATGATGATGATTATGATGATGATTATGATGATGATTATGATGACGGTTATGATGATGACTATGATGATGATGATGATGATGATTATGATGATGATTATGATGATGATTATGATGATGATTATGACGATGATTATGATGACGATTATGATGATGATTATGATGATGATTATGACGATGATTATGATGATGATTATGATGATGATTATGATGATGATTATGATGACGATTATCATGATGATTATGATGACTATAATGATGACGATTGTGATGACTATTATGATGATGACTATGATGACGATTATGATAATGATTATGATGACTATAATGATGACTATAATGATGACGATTATGATGACTATCATGATGATGATTATGATGACGATTATGATAATGATTATGATGATAATTATGATGACGGTTATGATGATGATTATGATGACGATTATGATAATGATTATGATGATCATTATGATGAATATTATGATGACTGTAATAATGACGATTATGAGGACTATTATGATGATGACTATGATGATGATTATGATGATGATTATGATGATGATTATGATGATGATTATGATGATGATTATGATGATGATTATGATCATGATTATGATGACTATAATGATGAGGATTATGATGACTATTATGATGATGACTATGATGATGATATAGATGACTATTATGATGATGACTAGAATGATGATTATGATGATGATTATGATGATTATGATTATGATTATGATGACTATAATGATGACGATTATGATGACTATTATGATGATGACTATGATGTCGATTATGATGACGGTTATGATAATGATTATGATAATGATTATGATGATGACTATGATGATGAATATGATGATGATTATGATGATGATTATGACGATGATTATGATGATGATTATGATGATGATTATGATGATGATTATGATGATGATTATCATGATGATTATGATGACTATAATGATGACGATTGTGATGACTATTATGACGATGACTATGATGACGATTATGATGATGATAATGATGACTATAATGATGTCGATTATGATGACTATTATGATGATTATGATGACGATTATGATGATGATTATGATGATGATTATGATGATGATTATGATGACTATTATGATGATGGCTATGATGCTGATTACGATGACGGTTATGATGATGATTATGATTATGATTATGATGACTATAATGATGACGATTATGATGACTATTATGATGATGACTATGATGACGATTATGATGACGGTTATGATAATGATTATGATAATGATTATGATGATGACTATGATGATGAATATGATGATGATTATGATGATGATTATGATGATGATTATGATGATGATTATGATGATGATTATGATGATGGTTATGATGACTATAATGAAGACGATTATGATGACGATTATGATGACGATTATGATGATGATTATCAGGACTAATATGATGATGACTATTATAATGATTATGATGACGATTATGATGATGATTATGATGATGATTATGATGATGATTATGATGATGATTATGATGATGATTATGATGACGGTTATGATGATGACTATGATGATGATGATGATGATGATTATGATGATGATTATGATGATGATTATGATGATGATTATGACGATGATTATGATGACGATTATGATGATGATTATGATGATGATTATGACGATGATTATGATGATGATTATGATGATGATTATGATGATGATTATGATGACGATTATCATGATGATTATGATGACTATAATGATGACGATTGTGATGACTATTATGATGATGACTATGATGACGATTATGATAATGATTATGATGACTATAATGATGACTATAATGATGACGATTATGATGACTATCATGATGATGATTATGATGACGATTATGACAATGATTATGATGATAATTATGATGACGGTTATGATGATGATTATGATGACGATTATGATAATGATTATGATGATCATTATGATGAATATTATGATGACTGTAATAATGACGATTATGTGGACTATTATGATGATGACTATGATGATGATTATGATGATGATTATGATGATGATTATGATGATGATTATGATGATGATTATGATGATGATTATGATGATGATTATGATCATGATTATGATGACTATAATGATGAGGATTATGATGACTATTATGATGATGACTATGATGATGATTATGATGACTATAATGATGACGATTGTGATGACTATTATGACGATGACTATGATGACGATTATGATGATGATAATGATGACTATAATGATGTCGATTATGATGACTATTATGATGATTATGATGACGATTATGATGATGATTATGATGATGATTATGATGATGATTATGATGACTATTATGATGATGGCTATGATGCTGATTACGATGACGGTTATGATGATGATTATGATTATGATTATGATGACTATAATGATGACGATTATGATGACTATTATGATGATGACTATGATGACGATTATGATGACGGTTATGATAATGATTATGATAATGATTATGATGATGACTATGATGATGAATATGATGATGATTATGATGATGATTATGATGATGATTATGATGATGATTATGATGATGATTATGATGATGGTTATGATGACTATAATGAAGACGATTATGATGACGATTATGATGACGATTATGATGATGATTATCAGGACTAATATGATGATGACTATTATAATGATTATGATGACGATTATGATGATGATTATGATGATGATTATGATGATGATTATGATGATGATTATGATGATGATTATGATGACGGTTATGATGATGACTATGATGATGATGATGATGATGATTATGATGATGATTATGATGATGATTATGATGATGATTATGACGATGATTATGATGACGATTATGATGATGATTATGATGATGATTATGACGATGATTATGATGATGATTATGATGATGATTATGATGATGATTATGATGACGATTATCATGATGATTATGATGACTATAATGATGACGATTGTGATGACTATTATGATGATGACTATGATGACGATTATGATAATGATTATGATGACTATAATGATGACGATTATGATGACTATCATGATGATGATTATGATGACGATTATGACAATGATTATGATGATAATTATGATGACGGTTATGATGATGATTATGATGACGATTATGATAATGATTATGATGATCATTATGATGAATATTATGATGACTGTAATAATGACGATTATGTGGACTATTATGATGATGACTATGATGATGATTATGATGATGATTATGATGATGATTATGATGATGATTATGATGATGATTATGATGATGATTATGATGATGATTATGATCATGATTATGATGACTATAATGATGAGGATTATGATGACTATTATGATGATGACTATGATGATGATATAGATGACTATTATGATGATGACTAGAATGATGATTATGATGATGATTATGATGATTATGATTATGATTATGATGACTATAATGATGACGATTATGATGACTATTATGATGATGACTATGATGACGATTATGATGACGGTTATGATAATGATTATGATAATGATTATGATGATGACTATGATGATGAATATGATGATGATTATGATGATGATTATGACGATGATTATGATGATGATTATGATGATGATTATGATGATGATTATGATGATGATTATCATGATGATTATGATGACTATAATGATGACGATTGTGATGACTATTATGACGATGACTATGATGACGATTATGATGATGATAATGATGACTATAATGATGTCGATTATGATGACTATTATGATGATTATGATGACGATTATGATGATGATTATGATGATGATTATGATGATGATTATGATGACTATTATGATGATGGCTATGATGCTGATTACGATGACGGTTATGATGATGATTATGATTATGATTATGATGACTATAATGATGACGATTATGATGACTATTATGATGATGACTATGATGACGATTATGATGACGGTTATGATAATGATTATGATAATGATTATGATGATGACTATGATGATGAATATGATGATGATTATGATGATGATTATGATGACTATAAAGATGACGATTATGATGACTATAAAGATGACGATTATGATGACAATGATGATGATTATGATGATGATTATGATGACTATAATGATGACGATTATGATGACTATAATGATGACGATTATGATGACGATTATGATGATGATTATGATGATGATTATGATGATGATTATGATGATGATTATGATGATGATTATGATGATGATTATGATCATTATGATGACGATTATGATCACGATTATGATGACGATTATGATGATGATTATGATGATGATTATGATGATGACTATGATGATGATTATGACGATGATTATGATGATGATTATGATGATGATTATGATGATGATTATGATGATGATTATGATGACTATTATGATGATGACTATGGTGACGATTATGATAATGATTATGATGATGATTATGATGAATATTATGATGATGATTATGATGATGATTATGATAATGATTATGATGATGATTATGATGATGACTATGATGATGATTATGATGATGATTATGATGATGATTATGATGATGATTATGATGATGATTATGATGATGATTATGATGATGATTATGATCATGATTATGATGACTATTATGATGACTATAATGATGAGGATTATGATGACTATTATGATGATGACTATGATGATGATAATGATGACTGTTATGATGATGACTATAATGATGATTATGATGATGATTATGATGATGATTATGATTATGATTATTATGACTATAATGATGACGATTATGATGACTATTATGATGATGACTATGATGACGATTATGATGACGGTTATGATAATGATTATTATAATGATTATGATGATGACTATGATGATGAATATGATGATGATTATGATGATGATTATGATGATGATTATGATGACTATTATGATGATTATGATGACGATTATGATGATGATTATGATGATGATTATGATGATGATTATGATGACTATTATGATGATGGCTATGATGCTGATTACGATGACGGTTATGATGATGATTATGATTATGATTATGATGACTATAATGATGACGATTATGATGACTATTATGATGATGACTATGATGACGATTATGATGACGGTTATGATAATGATTATGATAATGATTACGATGATGACTATGATGATGAATATGATGATGATTATGATGATGATTATGATGATGATTATGATGACTATAAAGATGACGATTGTGATGACAATGATGATGATTATGATGATGATTATGATGATGATTATGATGACTATAATGATGACGATTATGATGACTATTATGATGATGATTGTGATGATGATTATGTTGATGAATATGATGATGATTATGATAATGAGTATGATGATGATTATGATGACTATTATGATGATGATTATGATGATGATTATGATGATGATTATGATGATGATTATGATGATGATAATGATGACTATAATGATGTCGATTATGATGACTATTATGATGATTATGATGACGATTATGATGATGATTATGATGATGATTATGATGATGATTATGATGACTATTATGATGATGGCTATGATGCTGATTACGATGACGGTTATGATGATGATTATGATGATGATTATGATGATGATTATGACGATGATTATGATGATGATTATGATGACGATTATGATGATGACTATGATGACGATTATGATAATGATTATGATGATGATTATGATGAATATTATGATGATGATTATGATGATGATTATGATGATGATTATGATGTTGATTATGATGATGATTATGATGATGATTATGATGATGATTATGAGGACTGTAATGATGACGATTATGAGGACTATTATGAGGACTATTATGATGATGACTATGGTGATGATTCTGATGCTGATTATGATGACGGTTATGATGATGATTATGATGATGATTATGATGATGATTATGATGATGATTATGATGATGATTATGATGATGATTATGATGATGATTATGAGGAGTATTATGATGATGACTATGATGATGATTATGATGATGACTATGATGATGATTATGATGATGCCTATGATGACGATTATGATAATGATTATGATGACGATTATGATGATGATTGTGATGATGATTATGTTGATGAATATGATGATGATTATGATAATGATTATGATGATGATTATGATGACTATTATGATGATGATTATGATGATGATTATGATGATGATTATGAGGACTGTAATGATGACGATTATGAGGACTATTATGATGATGACTATGATGATGATTATGATGCTGATTATGATGACGGTTATGATGATGATTATGATGATGATTATGATGATGATTATGATGATGGTTGTGAGGACTATTATGATGATGACTATGATGATGATTATGATGACGGTTATGATAATGATTATGATAATGATTATGATGATGACTATGATGATGAATATGATGATGGTTATGATGATGATTATGATGATGATTATGATGATGGTTGTGAGGACTATTATGATGATGACTATGATGATGATTATGATGACGGTTATGATAATGATTATGATGATGATTATGATGAATATTATGATGATGATTATGATGAATATTATGATGATGATTATGATGATGATTATGATGATGATTATGATGATGATTATGACGATGATTATGATGATGATTATGATAATCATTATGATGATGATTATCATGACTATTATGACTATGACTATGATGCTGATTACGTTGACGGTTATGATGATGATTATGATGATGATTATGATAATGATTATGATGATGACTATGATGATGATTATGATGCTGATTATGATGACGGTTATGATGATGATTATGACGATGATTATGATGATGATTATGATGATGGTTGTGAGGACTATTATGATGATGACTATGATGATGATTATGATGATGACTATGATGATGATTATGATGATGCCTATGATGACGATTATGATAATGATTATGATGACGATTATGATGATGACTATGGTGACGATTATGATAATGATTATGATGATGATTATGATGAATATTATGATGATGATTATGAAGAATATTATGATGATGATTATGATGATGATTATGATGATGATTATGATGATGATTATGATGATGATTATGATGATGATTATGATCATGATTATTATGACTATTATGATGACTATAATGATGAGGATTATGATGACTATTATGATGATGACTATGATGATGATAATGATGACTATTATGATGATGACTAGAATGATGATTATGATGATGATTATGATGATTATGATTATGATTATGATGACTATAATGATGACGATTATGATGACTATTATGATGATGACTATGATGACGATTATGATGACGGTTATGATAATGATTATGATAATGATTATGATGATGACTATGATGATGAATATGATGATGATTATGATGATGATTATGACGATGATTATGATGATGATTATGATGATGATTATGATGATAATTATGATGATGATTATCATGATGATTATGATGACTATAATGATGACGATTGTGATGACTATTATGATGATGACTATGATGACGATTATGATAATTTTATGATGACTATAATGATGACTATAATGATGACGATTATGATGACTATCATGATGATGACTATGATGACGATTATGATAATGATTATGATGATAATTATGATGACGGTTATGATGATGATTATGATGACGATTATGATAATGATTATGATGATGATTATGATGAATATTATGATGACTGTAATGATGACGATTATGAGGACTATTATGATGATGACTATGATGATCATTATGATGATGACTATGATGATGATTACGATGACGATTATGATGATGATTATGATGATGACTATGATGCTGATTATGATGACGGTTATGATGATGATTATGATGATGATTATGATAATGAGTATGATGATGATTATGATGATGATTACGATGATCATTATGATGATGATTATGATGATCATTATGATGATGATTATGATGATGATTATGATGATGATTATGATGATGATTATGATGATGGTTATGATGACTATAATGAAGACGATTATGATGACGATTATGATGACGATTATGATGATGATTATCAGGACTAATATGATGATGACTATTATAATGATTATGATGACGATTATGATGATGATTATGATGATGATTATGATGATGATTATGATGATGATTATGATGATGATTATGATGATGATTATGATGACGGTTATGATGATGACTATGATGATGATGATGATGATGATTATGATGATGATTATGATGATGATTATGATGATGATTATGACGATGATTATGATGACGATTATGATGATGATTATGATGATGATTATGACGATGATTATGATGATGATTATGATGATGATTATGATGATGATTATGATGATGATTATCATGATGATTATGATGACTATAATGATGACGATTGTGATGACTATTATGATGATGACTATGATGACGATTATGATAATGATTATGATGACTATAATGATGACTATAATGATGACGATTATGATGACTATCATGATGATGATTATGATGACGATTATGATAATGATTATGATGATAATTATGATGACGGTTATGATGATGATTATGATGACGATTATGATAATGATTATGATGATCATTATGATGAATATTATGATGACTGTAATAATGACGATTATGAGGACTATTATGATGATGACTATGATGATGATTATGATGATGATTATGATGATGATTATGATGATGATTATGATGATGATTATGATGATGATTATGATGATGATTATGATGATGATTATGATCATGATTATGATGACTATAATGATGAGGATTATGATGACTATTATGATGATGACTATGATGATGATATAGATGACTATTATGATGATGACTAGAATGATGATTATGATGATGATTATGATGATTATGATTATGATTATGATGACTATAATGATGACGATTATGATGACTATTATGATGATGACTATGATGACGATTATGATGACGGTTATGATAATGATTATGATAATGATTATGATGATGACTATGATGATGAATATGATGATGATTATGATGATGATTATGACGATGATTATGATGATGATTATGATGATGATTATGATGATGATTATGATGATGATTATCATGATGATTATGATGACTATAATGATGACGATTGTGATGACTATTATGACGATGACTATGATGACGATTATGATGATGATAATGATGACTATAATGATGTCGATTATGATGACTATTATGATGATTATGATGACGATTATGATGATGATTATGATGATGATTATGATGATGATTATGATGACTATTATGATGATGGCTATGATGCTGATTACGATGACGGTTATGATGATGATTATGATTATGATTATGATGACTATAATGATGACGATTATGATGACTATTATGATGATGACTATGATGACGATTATGATGACGGTTATGATAATGATTATGATAATGATTATGATGATGACTATGATGATGACAATGATGATGATTATGATGATGATTATGATGACTATAATGATGACGATTATGATGACTATAATGATGACGATTATGATGACGATTATGATGATGATTATGATGATGATTATGATGATGATTATGATGATGATTATGATGATGATTATGATGATGATTATGATCATTATGATGACGATTATGATCACGATTATGATGACGATTATGATGATGATTATGATGATGATTATGATGATGATTATGATGATGATTATGATGATGATTATGATGATGATTATGATGATGATTATGATGATGATTATGATGACTATTATGATGATGACTATGGTGACGATTATGATAATGATTATGATGATGATTATGATGAATATTATGATGATGATTATGATGATGATTATGATAATGATTATGATGATGATTATGATGATGACTATGATGATGATTATGATGATGATTATGATGATGATTATGATGATGATTATGATGATGATTATGATGATGATTATGATGATGATTATGATCATGATTATGATGACTATTATGATGACTATAATGATGAGGATTATGATGACTATTATGATGATGACTATGATGATGATAATGATGACTGTTATGATGATGACTATAATGATGATTATGATGATGATTATGATGATGATTATGATTATGATTATTATGACTATAATGATGACGATTATGATGACTATTATGATGATGACTATGATGACGATTATGATGACGGTTATGATAATGATTATTATAATGATTATGATGATGACTATGATGATGAATATGATGATGATTATGATGATGATTATGATGATGATTATGATGACTATTATGATGATTATGATGACGATTATGATGATGATTATGATGATGATTATGATGATGATTATGATGATGATAATGATGACTATAATGATGTCGATTATGATGACTATTATGATGATTATGATGACGATTATGATGATGATTATGATGATGATTATGATGATGATTATGATGATGATTATGATGATGATTATGAGGACTGTAATGATGACGATTATGAGGACTATTATGATGATGACTATGATGATGATTATGATGCTGATTATGATGACGGTTATGATGATGATTATGACGATGATTATGATGATGATTATGATGATGGTTGTGAGGACTATTATGATGATGACTATGATGATGATTATGATGATGACTATGATGATGATTATGATGATGCCTATGATGACGATTATGATAATGATTATGATGACGATTATGATGATGACTATGGTGACGATTATGATAATGATTATGATGATGATTATGATGAATATTATGATGATGATTATGATGAATATTATGATGATGATTATGATGATGATTATGATGATGATTATGATGATGATTATGATGATGATTATGATGATGATTATGATCATGATTATTATGACTATTATGATGACTATAATGATGAGGATTATGATGACTATTATGATGATGACTATGATGATGATAATGATGACTATTATGATGATGACTAGAATGATGATTATGATGATGATTATGATGATTATGATTATGATTATGATGACTATAATGATGACGATTATGATGACTATTATGATGATGACTATGCTGACGATTATGATGACGGTTATGATAATGATTATGATAATGATTATGATGATGACTATGATGATGAATATGATGATGATTATGATGATGATTATGACGATGATTATGATGATGATTATGATGATGATTATGATGATAATTATGATGATGATTATCATGATGATTATGATGACTATAATGATGACGATTGTGATGACTATTATGATGATGACTATGATGACGATTATGATAATTTTATGATGACTATAATGATGACTATAATGATGACGATTATGATGACTATCATGATGATGACTATGATGACGATTATGATAATGATTATGATGATAATTATGATGACGGTTATGATGATGATTATGATGACGATTATGATAATGATTATGATGATGATTATGATGAATATTATGATGACTGTAATGATGACGATTATGAGGACTATTATGATGATGACTATGATGATCATTATGATGATGACTATGATGATGATTACGATGACGATTATGATGATGATTATGATGATGACTATGATGCTGATTATGATGACGGTTATGATGATGATTATGATGATGATTATGATAATGAGTATGATGATGATTATGATGATGATTACGATGATCATTATGATGATGATTATGATGATCATTATGATGATGATTATGATGATGATTATGATGATGATTATGATGATGATTATGATGATGGTTATGATGACTATAATGAAGACGATTATGATGACGATTATGATGACGATTATGATGATGATTATCAGGACTAATATGATGATGACTATTATAATGATTATGATGACGATTATGATGATGATTATGATGATGATTATGATGATGATTATGATGATGATTATGATGATGATTATGATGATGATTATGATGACGGTTATGATGATGACTATGATGATGATGATGATGATGATTATGATGATGATTATGATGATGATTATGATGATGATTATGACGATGATTATGATGACGATTATGATGATGATTATGATGATGATTATGACGATGATTATGATGATGATTATGATGATGATTATGATGATGATTATGATGATGATTATCATGATGATTATGATGACTATAATGATGACGATTGTGATGACTATTATGATGATGACTATGATGACGATTATGATAATGATTATGATGACTATAATGATGACTATAATGATGACGATTATGATGACTATCATGATGATGATTATGATGACGATTATGATAATGATTATGATGATAATTATGATGACGGTTATGATGATGATTATGATGACGATTATGATAATGATTATGATGATCATTATGATGAATATTATGATGACTGTAATAATGACGATTATGAGGACTATTATGATGATGACTATGATGATGATTATGATGATGATTATGATGATGATTATGATGATGATTATGATGATGATTATGATGATGATTATGATGATGATTATGATGATGATTATGATCATGATTATGATGACTATAATGATGAGGATTATGATGACTATTATGATGATGACTATGATGATGATATAGATGACTATTATGATGATGACTAGAATGATGATTATGATGATGATTATGATGATTATGATTATGATTATGATGACTATAATGATGACGATTATGATGACTATTATGATGATGACTATGATGACGATTATGATGACGGTTATGATAATGATTATGATAATGATTATGATGATGACTATGATGATGAATATGATGATGATTATGATGATGATTATGACGATGATTATGATGATGATTATGATGATGATTATGATGATGATTATGATGATGATTATCATGATGATTATGATGACTATAATGATGACGATTGTGATGACTATTATGACGATGACTATGATGACGATTATGATGATGATAATGATGACTATAATGATGTCGATTATGATGACTATTATGATGATTATGATGACGATTATGATGATGATTATGATGATGATTATGATGATGATTATGATGACTATTATGATGATGGCTATGATGCTGATTACGATGACGGTTATGATGATGATTATGATTATGATTATGATGACTATAATGATGACGATTATGATGACTATTATGATGATGACTATGATGACGATTATGATGACGGTTATGATAATGATTATGATAATGATTATGATGATGACTATGATGATGACAATGATGATGATTATGATGATGATTATGATGACTATAATGATGACGATTATGATGACTATAATGATGACGATTATGATGACGATTATGATGATGATTATGATGATGATTATGATGATGATTATGATGATGATTATGATGATGATTATGATGATGATTATGATCATTATGATGACGATTATGATCACGATTATGATGACGATTATGATGATGATTATGATGATGATTATGATGATGATTATGATGATGATTATGATGATGATTATGATGATGATTATGATGATGATTATGATGATGATTATGATGACTATTATGATGATGACTATGGTGACGATTATGATAATGATTATGATGATGATTATGATGAATATTATGATGATGATTATGATGATGATTATGATAATGATTATGATGATGATTATGATGATGACTATGATGATGATTATGATGATGATTATGATGATGATTATGATGATGATTATGATGATGATTATGATGATGATTATGATGATGATTATGATCATGATTATGATGACTATTATGATGACTATAATGATGAGGATTATGATGACTATTATGATGATGACTATGATGATGATAATGATGACTGTTATGATGATGACTATAATGATGATTATGATGATGATTATGATGATGATTATGATTATGATTATTATGACTATAATGATGACGATTATGATGACTATTATGATGATGACTATGATGACGATTATGATGACGGTTATGATAATGATTATTATAATGATTATGATGATGACTATGATGATGAATATGATGATGATTATGATGATGATTATGATGATGATTATGATGACTATTATGATGATTATGATGACGATTATGATGATGATTATGATGATGATTATGATGATGATTATGATGATGATAATGATGACTATAATGATGTCGATTATGATGACTATTATGATGATTATGATGACGATTATGATGATGATTATGATGATGATTATGATGATGATTATGATGATGATTATGATGATGATTATGAGGACTGTAATGATGACGATTATGAGGACTATTATGATGATGACTATGATGATGATTATGATGCTGATTATGATGACGGTTATGATGATGATTATGACGATGATTATGATGATGATTATGATGATGGTTGTGAGGACTATTATGATGATGACTATGATGATGATTATGATGATGACTATGATGATGATTATGATGATGCCTATGATGACGATTATGATAATGATTATGATGACGATTATGATGATGACTATGGTGACGATTATGATAATGATTATGATGATGATTATGATGAATATTATGATGATGATTATGATGAATATTATGATGATGATTATGATGATGATTATGATGATGATTATGATGATGATTATGATGATGATTATGATGATGATTATGATCATGATTATTATGACTATTATGATGACTATAATGATGAGGATTATGATGACTATTATGATGATGACTATGATGATGATAATGATGACTATTATGATGATGACTAGAATGATGATTATGATGATGATTATGATGATTATGATTATGATTATGATGACTATAATGATGACGATTATGATGACTATTATGATGATGACTATGCTGACGATTATGATGACGGTTATGATAATGATTATGATAATGATTATGATGATGACTATGATGATGAATATGATGATGATTATGATGATGATTATGACGATGATTATGATGATGATTATGATGATGATTATGATGATAATTATGATGATGATTATCATGATGATTATGATGACTATAATGATGACGATTGTGATGACTATTGTGATGATGACTATGATGACGATTATGATAATGATTATGATGATAATTATGATGACGGTTATGATGATGATTATGATGACGGTTATGATGATGATTATGATGATGATTATGATAATGAGTATGATGATGATTATGATGATGATTACGATGATCATTATGATGATGATTATGATGATCATTATGATGATGATTATGATGATGATTATGATGATGATTATGATGATGATTATGATGATGGTTATGATGACTATAATGAAGACGATTATGATGACGATTATGATGACGATTATGATGATGATTATCAGGACTAATATGATGATGACTATTATAATGATTATGATGACGATTATGATGATGATTATGATGATGATTATGATGATGATTATGATGATGATTATGATGATGATTATGATGACGGTTATGATGATGACTATGATGATGATGATGATGATGATTATGATGATGATTATGATGATGATTATGATGATGATTATGACGATGATTATGATGACGATTATGATGATGATTATGATGATGATTATGACGATGATTATGATGATGATTATGATGATGATTATGATGATGATTATGATGACGATTATCATGATGATTATGATGACTATAATGATGACGATTGTGATGACTATTATGATGATGACTATGATGACGATTATGATAATGATTATGATGACTATAATGATGACTATAATGATGACGATTATGATGACTATCATGATGATGATTATGATGACGATTATGATAATGATTATGATGATAATTATGATGACGGTTATGATGATGATTATGATGACGATTATGATAATGATTATGATGATCATTATGATGAATATTATGATGACTGTAATAATGACGATTATGAGGACTATTATGATGATGACTATGATGATGATTATGATGATGATTATGATGATGATTATGATGATGATTATGATGATGATTATGATGATGATTATGATGATGATTATGATCATGATTATGATGACTATAATGATGAGGATTATGATGACTATTATGATGATGACTATGATGATGATATAGATGACTATTATGATGATGACTAGAATGATGATTATGATGATGATTATGATGATTATGATTATGATTATGATGACTATAATGATGACGATTATGATGACTATTATGATGATGACTATGATGACGATTATGATGACGGTTATGATAATGATTATGATAATGATTATGATGATGACTATGATGATGAATATGATGATGATTATGATGATGATTATGACGATGATTATGATGATGATTATGATGATGATTATGATGATGATTATGATGATGATTATCATGATGATTATGATGACTATAATGATGACGATTGTGATGACTATTATGACGATGACTATGATGACGATTATGATGATGATAATGATGACTATAATGATGTCGATTATGATGACTATTATGATGATTATGATGACGATTATGATGATGATTATGATGATGATTATGATGATGATTATGATGACTATTATGATGATGGCTATGATGCTGATTACGATGACGGTTATGATGATGATTATGATGATGATTATGATGATGATTATGATGATAATTATGATGATGATTATCATGATGATTATGATGACTATAATGATGACGATTGTGATGACTATTATGATGATGACTATGATGACGATTATGATAATGATTATGATGATAATTATGATGACGGTTATGATGATGATTATGATGACGATTATGATAATGATTATGATGATGATTATGATGAATATTATGATGACTGTAATGATGACGATTATGAGGACTATTATGATGATGACTATGATGATCATTATGATGATGACTATGATGATGATTACGATGACGATTATGATGATGATTATGATGATGACTATGATGCTGATTATGATGACGGTTATGATGATGATTATGATGATGATTATGATAATGAGTATGATGATGATTATGATGATGATTACGATGATCATTATCATGATGATTATGATGACTATAATGATGACGATTGTGATGACTATTATGACGATGACTATGATGACGATTATGATGATGATAATGATGACTATAATGATGTCGATTATGATGACTATTATGATGATTATGATGACGATTATGATGATGATTATGATGATGATTATGATGATGATTATGATGACTATTATGATGATGGCTATGATGCTGATTACGATGACGGCTATGATGATGATTATGATTATGATTATGATGACTATAATGATGACGATTATGATGACTATTATGATGATGACTATGATGACGATTATGATGACGGTTATGATAATGATTATGATAATGATTATGATGATGACTATGATGATGAATATGATGATGATTATGATGATGATTATGATGACTATAAAGATGACGATTATGATGACTATAAAGATGACGATTATGATGACAATGATGATGATTATGATGATGATTATGATGACTATAATGATGACGATTATGATGACTATAATGATGACGATTATGATGACGATTATGATGATGATTATGATGATGATTATGATGATGATTATGATGATGATTATGATGATGATTATGATGATGATTATGATCATTATGATGACGATTATGATCACGATTATGATGACGATTATGATGATGATTATGATGATGATTATGATGATGACTATGATGATGATTATGACGATGATTATGATGATGATTATGATGATGATTATGATGATGATTATGATGACGATTGTGATGACTATTATGATGATGACTATGATGACGATTATGATAATGATTATGATGACTATAATGATGACTATAATGATGACGATTATGATGACTATCATGATGATGATTATGATGACGATTATGATAATGATTATGATGATAATTATGATGACGATTATGATGATGATTATGATGATGATTATGATGATGATTATGATGATGATTATGATGATGATTATGACGATGATTATGATGATGATTATGATGACGATTATGATGATGACTATGATGACGATTATGATAATGATTATGATGATGATTATGATGAATATTATGATGATGATTATGATGATGATTATGATGATGATTATGATGATGATTATGATGATGATTATGATGATGATTATGATGATGATTATGATGATGATAATGATGACTATAATGATGTCGATTATGATGACTATTATGATGATTATGATGACGATTATGATGATGATTATGATGATGATTATGATGATGATTATGATGACTATTATGATGATGGCGATGATGCTGATTACGATGACGGTTATGATGATGATTATGATGATGATTATGATGATGATTATGATGATGATTATGACGATGATTATGATGATGATTATGATGACGATTATGATGATGACTATGATGACGATTATGATAATGATTATGATGATGATTATGATGAATATTATGATGATGATTATGATGATGATTATGATGACTATTATGATGATGGCTATGATGCTGATTACGATGACGGTTATGATGATGATTATGATGATGATTATGATGATGATTATGATGATGATTATGACGATGATTATGATGATGATTATGATGACGATTATGATGATGACTATGATGACGATTATGATAATGATTATGATGATGATTATGATGAATATTATGATGATGATTATGATGATGATTATGATGATGATTATGATGATGATTATGATGATGATTATGATGATGATTATGATGATGATTATGATGATGATTATGATGATGATTATGATGATGATTATGATGATGATTATGATCATTATGATGACGATTATGATCACCATTATGATGACGATTATGATGATGATTATGATGATGATTATGATGATGACTATGATGCTGATTATGATGACGGTTATGATGATGATTATGATGATGATTATGATAATGATTATGATGATGATTATGATGACTATAATGATGACGATTATGATGACTATTATGATGAGGATTATGAAGATGATTACGATGATGATTATGATGATGATTATGATGATGATTATGATGATGACTATGATGATGATTATGATGATGAGTATGATGATGGTTATGATGACTATAATGATGAAGATTATGATAACGATTATGATGACGATTATGATGATGATTCTGATCACGGTTATGATGATGATTATGATGATGATTATGACGATGATTATGATGATGATTATGATGATGATTATGATGATGATTATGATGATGATTATGATGATGATTATGATGATGATTATGATGACTATAATGATGACGATTATGATGACTATAATGATGACGATTATGATGACGATTATGATGACAATTATGATGATGACTATGATGATGATTACGATGACGATTATGATGATGATTATGATTATGATTATGATGACTATAATGATGACGATTATGATGACTATTATGATGATGACTATGATGCTGATTATGATGACTGTTATGATGATGATTATGATGATGATTATGATAATGAGTATGATGATGATTATGATGATGATTACGATGATCATTATGATGATGATTATGATGATCATTATGATGATGATTATGATTATGATTATGATGATGATTATGATGATGATTATGATGATGGTTATGATGACTATAATGAAGACGATTATGATGACGATTATGATGACGATTATGATGATGATTATCAGGACTAATATGATGATGACTATTATAATGATTATGATGACGATTATGATGATGATTATGATGATGATTATGATGATGATTATGATGATGATTATGATGATGATTATGATGACGGTTATGATGATGACTATGATGATGATGATGATGATGATTATGATGATGATTATGATGATGATTATGATGATGATTATGATGATGATTATGATGATGATTATGATCATGATTATGATGACTATTATGATGACTATAATGATGAGGATTATGATGACTATTATGATGATGACTATGATGATGATATAGATGACTATTATGATGATGACTAGAATGATGATTATGATGATGATTATGATGATTATGATTATGATTATGATGACTATAATGATGACGATTATGATGACTATTATGATGATGACTATGATGACGATTATGATGACGGTTATGATAATGATTATGATAATGATTATGATGATGACTATGATGATGAATATGATGATGATTATGATGATGATTATGACGATGATTATGATGATGATTATGATGATGATTATGATGATGATTATGATGATGATTATCATGATGATTATGATGACTATAATGATGACGATTGTGATGACTATTATGACGATGACTATGATGACGATTATGATGATGATAATGATGACTATAATGATGTCGATTATGATGACTATTATGATGATTATGATGACGATTATGATGATGATTATGATGATGATTATGATGATGATTATGATGACTATTATGATGATGGCTATGATGCTGATTACGATGACGGTTATGATGATGATTATGATTATGATTATGATGACTATAATGATGACGATTATGATGACTATTATGATGATGACTATGATGACGATTATGATGACGGTTATGATAATGATTATGATAATGATTATGATGATGACTATGATGATGAATATGATGATGATTATGATGATGATTATGATGATGATTATGATGACTATAAAGATGACGATTATGATGACAATGATGATGATTATGATGATGATTATGATGACTATAATGATGACGATTATGATGACTATTATGATGATGATTGTGATGATGATTATGTTGATGAATATGATGATGATTATGATACTGAGTATGATGATGATTATGATGACTATTATGATGATGATTATGATGATGATTATGATGATGATTATGATGATGATTATGATGATGATTATGATGATGATAATGATGACTATAATGATGTCGATTATGATGACTATTATGATGATTATGATGACGATTATGATGATGATTATGATGATGATTATGATGATGATTATGATGACTATTATGATGATGGCGATGATGCTGATTACGATGACGGTTATGATGATGATTATGATGATGATTATGATGATGATTATGATGATGATTATGACGATGATTATGATGATGATTATGATGATGATTATGATGATGACTATGATGACGATTATGATAATGATTATGATGATGATTATGATGAATATTATGATGATGATTATGATGATGATTATGATGACTATTATGATAATGGCTATGATGCTGATTACGATGACGGTTATGATGATGATTATGATGATGATTATGATGATGATTATGATGATGATTATGACGATGATTATGATGATGATTATGATGACGATTATGATGATGACTATGATGACGATTATGATAATGATTATGATGATGATTATGATGAATATTATGATGATGATTATGATGATGATTATGATGATGATTATGATGATGATTATGATGATGATTATGATGATGATTATGATGATGATTATGATGATGATTATGATGATGATTATGAGGACTGTAATGATGACGATTATGAGGACTATTATGATGATGCCTATGATGATGATTATGATGCTGATTATGATGACGGTTATGATGATGATTATGATGATGACTATGATGATGATTATGATGATGCCTATGATGACGATTATGATAATGATTATGATGATGATTATGATGATGATTATGATGATGATTATGACGATGATTATGATGACGGTTATGATGATGACTATGATGATGATGATGATGATGATTATGATGATGATTATGATGATGATTATGATGATGATTATGACGATGATTATGATGACGATTATGATGATGATTATGATGATGATTATGACGATGATTATGATGATGATTATGATGATGATTATGATGATGATTATGATGATGATTATCATGATGATTATGATGACTATAATGATGACGATTGTGATGACTATTATGATGATGACTATGATGACGATTATGATAATGATTATGATGACTATAATGATGACTATAATGATGGCGATTATGATGACTATCATGATGATGATTATGATGACGATTATGATAATGATTATGATGATAATTATGATGACGGTTATGATGATGATTATGATGACGATTATGATAATGATTATGATGATCATTATGATGAATATTATGATGACTGTAATAATGACGATTATGAGGACTATTATGATGATGACTATGATGATGATTATGATGATGACTATGATGATGATTACGATGACGATTATGATGATGATTATGATGATGACTATGATGCTGATTATGATGACGGTTATGATGATGATTATGATGATGATTATGATATTGAGTATGATGATGATTATGATGATGATTACGATGATCATTATGATGATGATTATGATGATGATTATGATGATGATTATGATGATGATTATGATGATGATTATGATGATGATTATGATGATGATTATGATGATGATTATGATGATGATTATGATGATGATTATGATGATGATTATGATGATGATTATGATGATGATTATGATCATTATGATGACGATTATGATCACGATTATGATGACGATTATGATGATGATTATGATGATGATTATGATGATGACTATGATGCTGATTATGATGACGGTTAGGATGATGATTATGATGATGATTATGATAATGATTATGATGATGATTATGATGACTATAATGATGACGATTATGATGACTATTATGATGAGGATTATGAAGATGATTACGATGATGATTATGATGATGATTATGATGATGATTATGATGATGACTATGATGATGATTATGATGATGAGTATGATGATGGTTATGATGACTATAATGATGAAGATTATGATAACGATTATGATGACGATTATGATGATGATTCTGATCACGGTTATGATGATGATTATGATGATGATTATGACGATGATTATAATGATGATTATGATGATGATTATGATGATGATTATGATGATGATTATGATGATGATTATGATGATGATTATGATGATGATTATGATGATGATTATGATGATGATTATGATGATGATTATGATGACTATAATGATGACGATTATGATGACTATAATGATGACGATTATGATGACGATTATGATGACAATTATGATGATGACTATGATGATGATTACGATGACGATTATGATGATGATTATGATTATGATTATGATGACTATAATGATGACGATTATGATGACTATTATGATGATGACTATGATGCTGATTATGATGACGGTTATGATGATGATTATGATGATGATTATGATAATGAGTATGATGATGATTATGATGATGATTACGATGATCATTATGATGATGATTATGATGATCATTATGATGATGATTATGATTATGATTATGATGATGATTATGATGATGATTATGATGATGGTTATGATGACTATAATGAAGACGATTATGATGACGATTATGATGACGATTATGATGATGATTATCAGGACTAATATGATGATGACTATTATAATGATTATGATGACGATTATGATGATGATTATGATGATGATTATGATGATGATTATGATGATGATTATGATGATGATTATGATGACGGTTATGATGATGACTATGATGATGATGATGATGATGATTATGATGACGATTATGATGACTATTATGATGATGACTATGATGACGATTATGATGACGGTTATGATAATGATTATGATAATGATTATGATGATGACTATGATGATGAATATGATGATGATTATGATGATGATTATGACGATGATTATGATGATGATTATGATGATGATTATGATGATGATTATGATGATGATTATCATGATGATTATGATGACTATAATGATGACGATTGTGATGACTATTATGACGATGACTATGATGACGATTATGATGATGATAATGATGACTATAATGATGTCGATTATGATGACTATTATGATGATTATGATGACGATTATGATGATGATTATGATGATGATTATGATGATGATTATGATGACTATTATGATGATGGCTATGATGCTGATTACGATGACGGTTATGATGATGATTATGATTATGATTATGATGACTATAATGATGACGATTATGATGACTATTATGATGATGACTATGATGACGATTATGATGACGGTTATGATAATGATTATGATAATGATTATGATGATGACTATGATGATGAATATGATGATGATTATGATGATGATTATGATGATGATTATGATGACTATAAAGATGACGATTATGATGACAATGATGATGATTATGATGATGATTATGATGATGATTATGATGACTATAATGATGACGATTATGATGACTATTATGATGATGATTGTGATGATGATTATGTTGATGAATATGATGATGATTATGATACTGAGTATGATGATGATTATGATGACTATTATGATGATGATTATGATGATGATTATGATGATGATTATGATGATGATTATGATGATGATTATGATGATGATAATGATGACTATAATGATGTCGATTATGATGACTATTATGATGATTATGATGACGATTATGATGATGATTATGATGATGATTATGATGATGATTATGATGACTATTATGATGATGGCGATGATGCTGATTACGATGACGGTTATGATGATGATTATGATGATGATTATGATGATGATTATGATGATGATTATGACGATGATTATGATGATGATTATGATGACGATTATGATGATGACTATGATGACGATTATGATAATGATTATGATGATGATTATGATGAATATTATGATGATGATTATGATGATGATTATGATGACTATTATGATAATGGCTATGATGCTGATTACGATGACGGTTATGATGATGATTATGATGATGATTATGATGATGATTATGATGATGATTATGACGATGATTATGATGATGATTATGATGACGATTATGATGATGACTATGATGACGATTATGATAATGATTATGATGATGATTATGATGAATATTATGATGATGATTATGATGATGATTATGATGATGATTATGATGATGATTATGATGATGATTATGATGATGATTATGATGATGATTATGATGATGATTATGATGATGATTATGATGGTGATTATGATGATGATTATGATGATGATTATGAGGACTGTAATGATGACGATTATGAGGACTATTATGATGATGACTATGATGATGATTATGATGCTGATTATGATGACGGTTATGATGATGATTATGATGATGACTATGATGATGATTATGATGATGCCTATGATGACGATTATGATAATGATTATGATGACGATTATGATGATGACTATGGTGACGATTGTGATAATGATTATGATGATGATTATGATGAATATTATGATGATGATTATGATGATGATTATGATGATGATTATGATGATGATTATGACGATGATTATGATGACGGTTATGATGATGACTATGATGATGATGATGATGATGATTATGATGATGATTATGATGATGATTATGATGATGATTATGACGATGATTATGATGACGATTATGATGATGATTATGATGATGATTATGACGATGATTATGATGATGATTATGATGATGATTATGATGATGATTATGATGATGATTATCATGATGATTATGATGACTATAATGATGACGATTGTGATGACTATTATGATGATGACTATGATGACGATTATGATAATGATTATGATGACTATAATGATGACTATAATGATGACGATTATGATGACTATCATGATGATGATTATGATGACGATTATGATAATGATTATGATGATAATTATGATGACGGTTATGATGATGATTATGATGACGATTATGATAATGATTATGATGATCATTATGATGAATATTATGATGACTGTAATAATGACGATTATGAGGACTATTATGATGATGACTATGATGATGATTATGATGATGACTATGATGATGATTACGATGACGATTATGATGATGATTATGATGATGACTATGATGCTGATTATGATGACGGTTATGATGATGATTATGATGATGATTATGATATTGAGTATGATGATGATTATGATGATGATTACGATGATCATTATGATGATGATTATGATGATGATTATGATGATGATTATGATGATGATTATGATGATGATTATGATGATGATTATGATGATGATTATGATGATGATTATGATGATGATTATGACCATTATGATGACGATTATGATCACGATTATGATGACGATTATGATGATGATTATGATGATGATTATGATGATGACTATGATGCTGATTATGATGACGGTTATGATGATGATTATGATGATGATTATGATAATGATTATGATGATGATTATGATGACTATAATGATGACGATTATGATGACTATTATGATGAGGATTATGAAGATGATTACGATGATGATTATGATGATGATTATGATGATGATTATGATGATGATTATGATGACTATAATGATGACGATTATGATGACTATAATGATGACGATTATGATGACGATTATGATGACAATTATGATGATGACTATGATGATGATTACGATGACGATTATGATGATGATTATGATGATGACTATGATGCTGATTATGATGACGGTTATGATGATGATTATGATGATGATTATGATAATGAGTATGATGATGATTATGATGATGATTACGATGATCATTATGATGATGATTATGATGATCATTATGATGATGATTATGATTATGATTATGATGATGATTATGATGATGATTATGATGATGGTTATGATGACTATAATGAAGACGATTATGATGACGATTATGATGACGATTATGATGATGATTATCAGGACTAATATGATGATGACTATTATAATGATTATGATGACGATTATGATGATGATTATGATGATGATTATGATGATGATTATGATGATGATTATGATGATGATTATGATGATGATTATGATGACGGTTATGATGATGACTATGATGATGATGATGATGATGATTATGATGATGATTATGATGATGATTATGATGATGATTATGATGATGATTATGATGATGATTATGATCATGATTATGATGACTATTATGATGACTATAATGATGAGGATTATGATGACTATTATGATGATGACTATGATGATGATATAGATGACTATTATGATGATGACTAGAATGATGATTATGATGATGATTATGATGATTATGATTATGATTATGATGACTATAATGATGACGATTATGATGACTATTATGATGATGACTATGATGACGATTATGATGACGGTTATGATAATGATTATGATAATGATTATGATGATGACTATGATGATGAATATGATGATGATTATGATGATGATTATGACGATGATTATGATGATGATTATGATGATGATTATGATGATGATTATGATGATGATTATCATGATGATTATGATGACTATAATGATGACGATTGTGATGACTATTATGACGATGACTATGATGACGATTATGATGATGATAATGATGACTATAATGATGTCGATTATGATGACTATTATGATGATTATGATGACGATTATGGTGATGATTATGATGATGATTATGATGATGATTATGATGACTATTATGATGATGGCTATGATGCTGATTACGATGACGGTTATGATGATGATTATGATTATGATTATGATGACTATAATGATGACGATTATGATGACTATTATGATGATGACTATGATGACGATTATGATGACGGTTATGATAATGATTATGATAATGATTATGATGATGACTATGATGATGAATATGATGATGATTATGATGATGATTATGATGATGATTATGATGACTATAAAGATGACGATTATGATGACAATGATGATGATTATGATGATGATTATGATGATGATTATGATGACTATAATGATGACGATTATGATGACTATTATGATGATGATTGTGATGATGATTATGTTGATGAATATGATGATGATTATGATAATGAGTATGATGATGATTATGATGACTATTATGATGATGATTATGATGATGATTATGATGATGATTATGATGACGATTATGATGACAATGATGATGATTATGATGATGATTATGATGATGATTATGATGACTATAAAGATGACGATTATGATGACAATGATGATGATTATGATGATGATTATGATGATGATTATGATGACTATAATGATGACGATTATGATGACTATTATGATGATGATTGTGATGATGATTATGTTGATGAATATGATGATGATTATGATAATGAGTATGATGATGATTATGATGACGATTATGATGATGATTATGATGATGATTATGATGATGATTATGATGACTATTATGATGATGGCGATGATGCTGATTACGATGACGGTTATGATGATGATTATGATGATGATTATGATGATGATTATGATGATGATTATGACGATGATTATGATGATGATTATGATGACGATTATGATGATGACTATGATGACGATTATGATAATGATTATGATGATGATTATGATGAATATTATGATGATGATTATGATGATGATTATGATGACTATTATGATAATGGCTATGATGCTGATTACGATGACGGTTATGATGATGATTATGATGATGATTATGATGATGATTATGATGATGATTATGACGATGATTATGATGATGATTATGATGACGATTATGATGATGACTATGATGACGATTATGATAATGATTATGATGATGATTATGATGAATATTATGATGATGATTATGATGATGATTATGATGATGATTATGATGATGATTATGATGATGATTATGATGATGATTATGATGATGATTATGATGATGATTATGAGGACTGTAATGATGACGATTATGAGGACTATTATGATGATGACTATGATGATGATTATGATGCTGATTATGATGACGGTTATGATGATGATTATGATGACGATTATGATGATGCGTATGATGGCTATAAAGATGACGATTATGAGGACTATTATGATGATGACTATGATGATGATTATGATGACGATTATGATGATGACTATGATGATGATTATGCTCATGATTAAGATGACGATTATGAGGACTATTATGATGATGACAATGATGATGATTATGATGACGATTATGCTGATGATTATGATGATGACTATGACGATGATTATGATGATGATTATGATAATGATTATGATGATGATTATGATGATGATTATGATTATGATTATGATGATGATTATGATGACGATTATGATGATCATAATGTGATGATTATGATGATGATTATGATGACTATAAAGATGACGATTATGAGGACTATTATGATGATGACTATGATGATGATTATGATGACGATTATGATGGCTATTATGGTGATGACTATGATGATGATTATGATGACGATTATGACGACGATTATGATGATGATTATGATGATGATTATGATGATGATTATGATGATGATTATGACGATGATTATGATGATGATTATGATGATGATTATGATGATGATTATGATGATGATTATGATGACGACTATGATGACTATTATGATCATGATTATGATGACGATTATGATGATGACTATGATGGTGATTATGCTCATGATTAAGATGACGATTATGATGGCTATTATGGTGATGACTATGATGATGATTATGATGACGATTATGACGATGATTATGATGATGATTATGATGATGATTATGATGATGATTATGATGATGATTATGATGATGATTATGATGACGATTATGATGATGATTATGATGATGATTATGATGATGATTATGATGATGATGATGATGATGATTATGACGATGATTATGATGACGATTATGCTGATGATTATGATGATGACTATGACGATGATTATGATGATGATTATGTTAATGATTATGATGATGATTATGATGATGATTATGATTATGATTATGATGATGATTATGATGACGATTATGATGATCATAATGTGATGATTATGATGATGATTATGATGACTATAAAGATGACGATTATGAGGACTATTATGATGATGACTATGATGATGATTATGATGACGATTATGATGGCTATTATGGTGATGACTATGATGATGATTATGATGACGATTATGACGATGATTATGATGATGATTATGATGATGATTATGATGATGATTATGATGATGATTATGATGATGATTATGATGACGATTATGATGATGATTATGATGATTATTATGATGATGATTATGATGATGATTATGATGATGATTATGTCGATGATTATGATGACTATAATGATGACGACTATGATGACTATTATGATGATGATTATGATGATGATTATGTCGATGATTATGATGACTATAATGATGACGACTGTGATGACTATTATGATGAGGATTATGATGACGGTTATGATGATGATTATGATGATTATTATGATGATGATTATGATGATGATTATGATTATGATTATGATGATGATTATGATGACTATAATGCCGACTATAATTATGACGATTATGATGATGACTATGATGATGATGATGATGATGATTATGATGATGATTATGATGATGATTATGATGATGATTATGACGATGATTATGATGATGATTATGATGATGATTATGATGATGATTATGATGATGATTATGATGACGATTATGATGATGATTATGATGGCTATAAAGATGACGATTATGAGGACTATTATGATGATGACTATGATGATGATTATGATGACGATTATGATGATGATTATGATAATGATTATGATGATGATTATGATGATGATTATGATGATGATTATGATGATGATTATGATGATGATTATGATGACTATAATGCCGACTATAATTATGACGATTATGATGATGACTATGATGATGATGATGATGATGATTATGATGATGATTATGATGATGATTATGACGATGATTATGATGATGATTATGATGATGATTATGATGATGATTATGATGATGATTATGATGACGATTATGATGATGCTTATGATGGCTATAAAGATGACGATTATGAGGACTATTATGATGATGACTATGATGATGATTATGATGACGATTATGATGATGACTATGATGATGATTATGCTCATGATTAAGATGACGATTATGAGGACTATTATGATGATTATGATGACGATTATGATGGCTATTATGGTGATGACTATGATGATGATTATGATGACGATTATGATGATGATTATGATGATGATTATGATGATGATTATGATGACTATAATGATGACGATTATGATGACTATAATGATGACGATTATGATGACGATTATGATGACAATTATGATGATGACTATGATGATGATTACGATGACGATTATGATGATGATTATGATGATGACTATGATGCTGATTATGATGACGGTTATGATGATGATTATGATGATGATTATGATAATGAGTATGATGATGATTATGATGATGATTACGATGATCATTATGATGATGATTATGATGATCATTATGATGATGATTATGATGATGATTATGATGATGATTATGATGACTATTATGATGATGGCGATGATGCTGATTACGATGACGGTTATGATGATGATTATGATGATGATTATGATGATGATTATGATGATGATTATGACGATGATTATGATGATGATTATGATGACGATTATGATGATGACTATGATGACGATTATGATAATGATTATGATGATGATTATGATGAATATTATGATGATGATTATGATGATGATTATGATGACTATTATGATAATGGCTATGATGCTGATTACGATGACGGTTATGATGATGATTATGATGATGATTATGATGATGATTATGATGATGATTATGACGATGATTATGATGATGATTATGATGACGATTATGATGATGACTATGATGACGATTATGATAATGATTATGATGATGATTATGATGAATATTATGATGATGATTATGATGATGATTATGATGATGATTATGATGATGATTATGATGATGATTATGATGATGATTATGATGATGATTATGATGATGATTATGAGGACTGTAGTGATGACGATTATGAGGACTATTATGATGATGACTATGATGATGATTATGATGCTGATTATGATGACGGTTATGATGATGATTATGATGATGACTATGATGATGATTATGATGATGCCTATGATGACGATTATGATAATGATTATGATGACGATTATGATGATGACTATGGTGACGATTGTGATAATGATTATGATGATGATTATGATGAATATTATGATGATGATTATGATGATGATTATGATGATGATTATGATGATGATTATGACGATGATTATGATGACGGTTATGATGATGACTATGATGATGATGATGATGATGATTATGATGATGATTATGATGATGATTATGATGATGATTATGACGATGATTATGATGACGATTATGATGATGATTATGATGATGATTATGACGATGATTATGATGATGATTATGATGATGATTATGATGATGATTATGATGATGATTATCATGATGATTATGATGACTATAATGATGACGATTGTGATGACTATTATGATGATGACTATGATGACGATTATGATAATGATTATGATGACTATAATGATGACTATAATGATGACGATTATGATGACTATCATGATGATGATTATGATGACGATTATGATAATGATTATGATGATAATTATGATGACGGTTATGATGATGATTATGATGACGATTATGATAATGATTATGATGATCATTATGATGAATATTATGATGACTGTAATAATGACGATTATGAGGACTATTATGATGATGACTATGATGATGATTATGATGATGACTATGATGATGATTACGATGACGATTATGATGATGATTATGATGATGACTATGATGCTGATTATGATGACGGTTATGATGATGATTATGATGATGATTATGATATTGAGTATGATGATGATTATGATGATGATTACGATGATCATTATGATGATGATTATGATGATGATTATGATGATGATTATGATGATGATTATGATGATGATTATGATGATGATTATGATGATGATTATGATGATGATTATGATGATGATTATGATCATTATGATGACGATTATGATCACGATTATGATGACGATTATGATGATGATTATGATGATGATTATGATGATGACTATGATGCTGATTATGATGACGGTTATGATGATGATTATGATGATGATTATGATAATGATTATGATGATGATTATGATGACTATAATGATGACGATTATGATGACTATTATGATGAGGATTATGAAGATGATTACGATGATGATTATGATGATGATTATGATGATGATTATGATGATGACTATGATGATGATTATGATGATGAGTATGATGATGGTTATGATGACTATAATGATGAAGATTATGATAACGATTATGATGACGATTATGATGATGATTCTGATCACGGTTATGATGATGATTATGATGATGATTATGACGATGATTATGATGATGATTATGATGATGATTATGATGATGATTATGATGATGATTATGATGATGATTATGATGATGATTATGATGATGATTATGATGATGATTATGATGATGATTATGATGATGATTATGATGACTATAATGATGACGATTATGATGACTATAATGATGACGATTATGATGACGATTATGATGACAATTATGATGATGACTATGATGATGATTACGATGACGATTATGATGATGATTATGATGATGACTATGATGCTGATTATGATGACGGTTATGATGATGATTATGATGATGATTATGATAATGAGTATGATGATGATTATGATGATGATTACGATGATCATTATGATGATGATTATGATGATCATTATGATGATGATTATGATTATGATTATGATGATGATTATGATGATGATTATGATGATGGTTATGATGACTATAATGAAGACGATTATGATGACGATTATGATGACGATTATGATGATGATTATCAGGACTAATATGATGATGACTATTATAATGATTATGATGATGATTATGATGATGATTATGATGATGATTATGATGATGATTATGATGATGATTATGATCATGATTATGATGACTATTATGATGACTATAATGATGAGGATTATGATGACTATTATGATGATGACTATGATGATGATATAGATGACTATTATGATGATGACTAGAATGATGATTATGATGATGATTATGATGATTATGATTATGATTATGATGACTATAATGATGACGATTATGATGACTATTATGATGATGACTATGATGACGATTATGATGACGGTTATGATAATGATTATGATAATGATTATGATGATGACTATGATGATGAATATGATGATGATTATGATGATGATTATGACGATGATTATGATGATGATTATGATGATGATTATGATGATGATTATGATGATGATTATCATGATGATTATGATGACTATAATGATGACGCTTGTGATGACTATTATGACGATGACTATGATGACGATTATGATGATGATAATGATGACTATAATGATGTCGATTATGATGACTATTATGATGATTATGATGACGATTATGATGATGATTATGATGATGATTATGATGATGATTATGATGACTATTATGATGATGGCTATGATGCTGATTACGATGACGGTTATGATGATGATTATGATGATGATTATGATGACTATAATGATGACGATTATGATGACTATTATGATGATGATTGTGATGATGATTATGTTGATGAATATGATGATGATTATGATAATGAGTATGATGATGATTATGATGACTATTATGATGATGATTATGATGATGATTATGATGATGATTATGATGATGATTATGATGATGATTATGATGATGATAATGATGACTATAATGATGTCGATTATGATGACTATTATGATGATTATGATGACGATTATGATGATGATTATGATGATGATTATGATGATGATTATGATGACTATTATGATGATGGCGATGATGCTGATTACGATGACGGTTATGATGATGATTATGATGATGATTGTGATGATGATTATGATGATGATTATGACGATGATTATGATGATGATTATGATGACGATTATGATGATGACTATGATGACAATTATGATAATGATTATGATGATGATTATGATGAATATTATGATGATGATTATGATGATGATTATGATGACTATTATGATAATGGCTATGATGCTGATTACGATGACGGTTATGATGATGATTATGATGATGATTATGATGATGATTATGATGATGATTATGACGATGATTATGATGATGATTATGATGACGATTATGATGATGACTATGATGACGATTATGATAATGATTATGATGATGATTATGATGAATATTATGATGATGATTATGATGATGATTATGATGATGATTATGATGATGATTATGATGATGATTATGATGATGATTATGATGATGATTATGATGATGATTATGAGGACTGTAATGATGACGATTATGAGGACTATTATGATGATGACTATGATGATGATTATGATGCTGATTATGATGACGGTTATGATGATGATTATGATGACGATTATGATGATGCGTATGATGGCTATAAAGATGACGATTATGAGGACTATTATGATGATGACTATGATGATGATTATGATGACGATTATGATGATGACTATGATGATGATTATGCTCATGATTAAGATGACGATTATGAGGACTATTATGATGATGACAATGATGATGATTATGATGACGATTATGCTGATGATTATGATGATGACTATGACGATGATTATGATGATGATTATGATAATGATTATGATGATGATTATGATGATGATTATGATTATGATTATGATGATGATTATGATGACGATTATGATGATCATAATGTGATGATTATGATGATGATTATGATGACTATAAAGATGACGATTATGAGGACTATTATGATGATGACTATGATGATGATTATGATGACGATTATGATGGCTATTATGGTGATGACTATGATGATGATTATGATGACGATTATGACGATGATTATGATGATGATTATGATGATGATTATGATGATGATTATGATGATGATTATGATGATGATTATGATGACGATTATGATGATGATTATGATGATGATTATGATGATGATTATGATGATGATTATGATGATGATTATGACGATGATTATGATGACGATTATGCTGATGATTATGATGATGACTATGACGATGATTATGATGATGATTATGTTAATGATTATGATGATGATGATTATGATTATGATTATGATGATGATTATGATGACGATTATGATGATCATAATGTGATGATTATGATGATGATTATGATGACTATAAAGATGACGATTATGAGGACTATTATGATGATGACTATGATGATGATTATGATGACGATTATGATGGCTATTATGGTGATGACTATGATGATGATTATGATGATGATTATGATGACTATTATGATGATGGCGATGATGCTGATTACGATGACGGTTATGATGATGATTATGATGATGATTATGATGATGATTATGATGATGATTATGACGATGATTATGATGATGATTATGATGACGATTATGATGATGACTATGATGACGATTATGATAATGATTATGATGATGATTATGATGAATATTATGATGATGATTATGATGATGATTATGATGACTATTATGATAATGGCTATGATGCTGATTACGATGACGGTTATGATGATGATTATGATGATGATTATGATGATGATTATGACGATGATTATGATGATGATTATGATGACGATTATGATGATGACTATGATGACGATTATGATAATGATTATGATGATGATTATGATGAATATTATGATGATGATTATGATGATGATTATGATGATGATTATGATGATGATTATGATGATGATTATGATGATGATTATGAGGACTGTAATGATGACGATTATGAGGACTATTATGATGATGACTATGATGATGATTATGATGCTGATTATGATGACGGTTATGATGATGATTATGATGACGATTATGATGATGCGTATGATGGCTATAAAGATGACGATTATGAGGACTATTATGATGATGACTATGATGATGATTATGATGACGATTATGATGATGACTATGATGATGATTATGCTCATGATTAAGATGACGATTATGAGGACTATTATGATGATGACAATGATGATGATTATGATGACGATTATGCTGATGATTATGATGATGACTATGACGATGATTATGATGATGATTATGATAATGATTATGATGATGATTATGATGATGATTATGATTATGATTATGATGATGATTATGATGACGATTATGATGATCATAATGTGATGATTATGATGATGATTATGATGACTATAAAGATGACGATTATGAGGACTATTATGATGATGACTATGATGATGATTATGATGACGATTATGATGGCTATTATGGTGATGACTATGATGATGATTATGATGACGATTATGACGATGATTATGATGATGATTATGATGATGATTATGATGATGATTATGATGATGATTATGATGATGATTATGATGACGATTATGATGATGATTATGATGATGATTATGATGATGATTATGATGATGATTATGATGATGATTATGACGATGATTATGATGACGATTATGCTGATGATTATGATGATGACTATGACGATGATTATGATGATGATTATGTTAATGATTATGATGATGATTATGATGATGATTATGATGACGATTATGATGATCATAATGTGATGATTATGATGATGATTATGATGACTATAAAGATGACGATTATGAGGACTATTATGATGATGACTATGATGATGATTATGATGACGATTATGATGGCTATTATGGTGATGACTATGATGATGATTATGATGACGATTATGACGATGATTATGATGATGATTATGATGATGATTATGATGATGATTATGATGATGATTATGATGATGATTATGATGACGATTATGATGATGATTATGATGATTATTATGATGATGATTATGATGATGATTATGATGATGATTATGTCGATGATTATGATGACTATAATGATGACGACTATGATGACTATTATGATGATGATTATGATGATGATTATGTCGATGATTATGATGACTATAATGATGACGACTGTGATGACTATTATGATGAGGATTATGATGACGGTTATGATGATGATTATGATGATTATTATGATGATGATTATGATGATGATTATGATTATGATTATGATGATGATTATGATGACTATAATGCCGACTATAATTATGACGATTATGATGATGACTATGATGATGATGATGATGATGATTATGATGATGATTATGATGATGATTATGATGATGATTATGACGATGATTATGATGATGATTATGATGATGATTATGATGATGATTATGATGATGATTATGATGACGATTATGATGATGATTATGATGGCTATAAAGATGACGATTATGAGGACTATTATGATGATGACTATGATGATGATTATGATGACGATTATGATGATGATTATGATAATGATTATGATGATGATTATGATGATGATTATGATGATGATTATGATGATGATTATGATGATGATTATGATGACTATAATGCCGACTATAATTATGACGATTATGATGATGACTATGATGATGATGATGATGATGATTATGATGATGATTATGATGATGATTATGACGATGATTATGATGATGATTATGATGATGATTATGATGATGATTATGATGATGATTATGATGACGATTATGATGATGCTTATGATGGCTATAAAGATGACGATTATGAGGACTATTATGATGATGACTATGATGATGATTATGATGACGATTATGATGATGACTATGATGATGATTATGCTCATGATTAAGATGACGATTATGAGGACTATTATGATGATGACAATGATGATGATTATGATGACGATTATGCTGATGATTATGATGATGACTATGACGATGATTATGATGATGATTATGATAATGATTATGATGATGATTATGATGATGATTATGATTATGATTATGATGATGATTATGATGACGATTATGATGATCATAATGTGATGATTATGATGATGATTATGATGACTATAAAGATGACGATTATGAGGACTATTATGATGATTATGATGACGATTATGATGGCTATTATGGTGATGACTATGATGAGGATTATGATGACGATTATGACGATGATTATGATGATGATTATGATGATGATTATGATGATGATTATGATGATGATTATGATGACGATTATGATGATGATTATGATGATTATTATGATGATGATTATGATGATGATTATGATGATGATTATGTCGATGATTATGATGACTATAATGATGACGACTATGATGACTATTATGATCATGATTATCATGACGATTATGATGATGACTATGATGGTGATTATGCTCATGATTAAGATGACGATTATGATGGCTATTATGATGATGACTATGATGATGATTATGATGACGATTATGATGATGATTATGATGATGATTATGATGATGATTATGATGATGATTATGACGATGATTATGATGATGATTATGATGATGATTATGATGATGATTATGATGATGATTATGATGATGATTATGATGATGATTATGATGACGACTATGATGACTATTATGATCATGATTATGATGACGATTATGATGATGACTATGATGGTGATTGTGCTCATGATTAAGATGACGATTATGATGGCTATTATGGTGATGACTATGATGATGATTATGATGACGATTATGACGATGATTATGATGATGATTATGATGATGATTATGATGATGATTATGATGATGATTATGATGATGATTATGATGACGATTATGATGATGATTATGATGATGATTATGATGATGATTATGATGATGATTATGATGATGATTATGACGATGATTATGATGACGATTATGCTGATGATTATGATGATGACTATGACGATGATTATGATGATGATTATGTTAATGATTATGATGATGATTATGATGATGATTATGATTATGATTATGATGATGATTATGATGACGATTATGATGATCATAATGTGATGATTATGATGATGATTATGATGACTATAAAGATGACGATTATGAGGACTATTATGATGATGACTATGATGATGATTATGATGACGATTATGATGGCTATTATGGTGATGACTATGATGATGATTATGATGACGATTATGACGATGATTATGATGATGATTATGATGATGATTATGATGATGATTATGATGATGATTATGATGATGATTATGATGACGATTATGATGATGATTATGATGATTATTATGATGATGATTATGATGATGATTATGATGATGATTATGTCGATGATTATGATGACTATAATGATGACGACTATGATGACTATTATGATGATGATTATGATGATGATTATGTCGATGATTATGATGACTATAATGATGACGACTGTGATGACTATTATGATGAGGATTATGATGACGGTTATGATGATGATTATGATGATTATTATGATGATGATTATGATGATGATTATGATTATGATTATGATGATGATTATGATGACTATAATGCCGACTATAATTATGACGATTATGATGATGACTATGATGATGATGATGATGATGATTATGATGATGATTATGATGATGATTATGATGATGATTATGACGATGATTATGATGATGATTATGATGATGATTATGATGATGATTATGATGATGATTATGATGACGATTATGATGATGATTATGATGGCTATAAAGATGACGATTATGAGGACTATTATGATGATGACTATGATGATGATTATGATGACGATTATGATGATGATTATGATAATGATTATGATGATGATTATGATGATGATTATGATGATGATTATGATGATGATTATGATGATGATTATGATGATGATTATGATGACTATAATGCCGACTATAATTATGACGATTATGATGATGACTATGATGATGATGATGATGATGATTATGATGATGATTATGATGATGATTATGACGATGATTATGATGATGATTATGATGATGATTATGATGATGATTATGATGATGATTATGATGACGATTATGATGATGCTTATGATGGCTATAAAGATGACGATTATGAGGACTATTATGATGATGACTATGATGATGATTATGATGACGATTATGATGATGACTATGATGATGATTATGCTCATGATTAAGATGACGATTATGAGGACTATTATGATGATGACAATGATGATGATTATGATGACGATTATGCTGATGATTATGATGATGACTATGACGATGATTATGATGATGATTATGATAATGATTATGATGATGATTATGATGATGATTATGATTATGATTATGATGATGATTATGATGACGATTATGATGATCATAATGTGATGATTATGATGATGATTATGATGACTATAAAGATGACGATTATGAGGACTATTATGATGATTATGATGACGATTATGATGGCTATTATGGTGATGACTATGATGATGATTATGATGACGATTATGACGATGATTATGATGATGATTATGATGATGATTATGATGATGATTATGATGATGATTATGATGACGATTATGATGATGATTATGATGATTATTATGATGATGATTATGATGATGATTATGATGATGATTATGTCGATGATTATGATGACTATAATGATGACGACTATGATGACTATTATGATCATGATTATGATGACGATTATGATGATGACTATGATGGTGATTATGCTCATGATTAAGATGACGATTATGATGGCTATTATGATGATGACTATGATGATGATTATGATGACGATTATGATGATGATTATGATGATGATTATGATGATGATTATGATGATGATTATGACGATGATTATGATGATGATTATGATGATGATTATGACGATGATTATGATGATGATTATGATGACGACTATGATGACTATTATGATCATGATTATGATGACGATTATGATGATGACTATGATGGTGATTATGCTCATGATTAAGATGACGATTATGATGGCTATTATGGTGATGACTATGATGATGATTATGATGACGATTATGACGATGATTATGATGATGATTATGATGATGATTATGATGATGATTATGATGATGATTATGATGATGATTATGATGACGATTATGATGATGATTATGATGATGATTATGATGATGATTATGATGATGATTATGATGATGATTATGACGATGATTATGATGACGATTATGCTGATGATTATGATGATGACTATGACGATGATTATGATGATGATTATGTTAATGATTATGATGATGATTATGATGATGATTATGATGATGATTATGATGATGATTATGATGATGATTATGATGATGATTATGACGATGATTATGATGATGATTATGATGATGATTATGACGATGATTATGATTATGATTATGATGATGATTATGATGACGATTATGATGATGATTATGACGATGATTATGATTATGATTATGATGATGATTATGATGACGATTATGATGATCATAATGTGATGATTATGATGATGATTATGATGACTATAAAGATGACGATTATGAGGACTATTATGATGATGACTATGATGATGATTATGATGACGATTATGATGGCTATTATGGTGATGACTATGATGATGATTATGATGACGATTATGACGATGATTATGATGATGATTATGATGATGATTATGATGATGATTATGATGATGATTATGATGATGATTATGATGACGATTATGATGATGATTATGATGATTATTATGATGATGATTATGATGATGATTATGATGATGATTATGTCGATGATTATGATGACTATAATGATGACGACTATGATGACTATTATGATGATGATTATGATGATGATTATGTCGATGATTATGATGACTATAATGATGACGACTGTGATGACTATTATGATGAGGATTATGATGACGGTTATGATGATGATTATGATGATTATTATGATGATGATTATGATGATGATTATGATTATGATTATGATGATGATTATGATGACTATAATGCCGACTATAATTATGACGATTATGATGATGACTATGATGATGATGATGATGATGATTATGATGATGATTATGATGATGATTATGATGATGATTATGACGATGATTATGATGATGATTATGATGATGATTATGATGATGATTATGATGATGATTATGATGACGATTATGATGATGATTATGATGGCTATAAAGATGACGATTATGAGGACTATTATGATGATGACTATGATGATGATTATGATGACGATTATGATGATGATTATGATAATGATTATGATGATGATTATGATGATGATTATGATGATGATTATGATGATGATTATGATGATGATTATGATGACTATAATGCCGACTATAATTATGACGATTATGATGATGACTATGATGATGATGATGATGATGATTATGATGATGATTATGATGATGATTATGACGATGATTATGATGATGATTATGATGATGATTATGATGATGATTATGATGATGATTATGATGACGATTATGATGATGCTTATGATGGCTATAAAGATGACGATTATGAGGACTATTATGATGATTATGATGACGATTATGATGATGACTATGATGATGATTATGCTCATGATTAAGATGACGATTATGAGGACTATTATGATGATGACAATGATGATGATTATGATGACGATTATGCTGATGATTATGATGATGACTATGACGATGATTATGATGATGATTATGATAATGATTATGATGATGATTATGATGATGATTATGATTATGATTATGATGATGATTATGATGACGATTATGATGATCATAATGTGATGATTATGATGATGATTATGATGACTATAAAGATGACGATTATGAGGACTATTATGATGATTATGATGACGATTATGATGGCTATTATGGTGATGACTATGATGATGATTATGATGACGATTATGACGATGATTATGATGATGATTATGATGATGATTATGATGATGATTATGATGATGATTATGATGACGATTATGATGATGATTATGATGATTATTATGATGATGATTATGATGATGATTATGATGATGATTATGTCGATGATTATGATGACTATAATGATGACGACTATGATGACTATTATGATCATGATTATGATGACGATTATGATGATGACTATGATGGTGATTATGCTCATGATTAAGATGACGATTATGATGGCTATTATGATGATGACTATGATGATGATTATGATGACGATTATGATGATGATTATGATGATGATTATGATGATGATTATGATGATGATTATGACGATGATTACGATGATGATTATGATGATGAGTATGACGATGATTATGATGATGATTATGATGATGATTATGATGATGATTATGATGATGATTATGATGACGATTATGATGATGATTATGATGGCTATAAAGATGACGATTATGAGGACTATTATGATGATGACTATGATGATGATTATGATGACGATTATGATGATGATTATGATTATGATGATGATTACGTTGATCATTATGATGATGCTTATGATGATCATTATTATGATGATTATGATGATGATTATGGTGATGATTATGATGATGATTATGATGATGACAATGATGATGGTTATGATGACGATTATGATGATGATTATGATGATGATTATGATGATGATGATGATGATGATTATGACGATGATTATGATGATGATTATGATGATGATTATGATGATGGTTATGATGATGACTATGATGCTGATTATGATGACGGTTATGATGATGATTATGATGATGATTATGATGATGATTATGATGATGATTATGATGATGATCAAGGTGATGACTATCACGCTGATTAAGATGACGGTTATGATGATGATTATGATGATGATTATGATGATGATTATGATGATGATTATGATGATGATTATGATGATGATTATGATGGCTATAATGATGACGACTATGATGACTATTATGATGATGATTATGATGACGATTATGATGATGACTATGATGATGATTATGCTCATGATTAAGATGACGATTATGAGGACTATTATGATGATGACAATGATGATGATTATGATGACGATTATGCTGATGATTATGATGATGACTATGACGATGATTATGATGATGATTATGATAATGATTATGATGATGATTATGATGATGATTATGATTATGATTATGATGATGATTATGATGACGATTATGATGATCATAATGTGATGATTATGATGATGATTATGATGACTATAAAGATGACGATTATGAGGACTATTATGATGATGACTATGATGATGATTATGATGACGATTATGATGGCTATTATGGTGATGACTATGATGATGATTATGATGACGATTATGACGATGATTATGATGATGCTTATGATGATGATTATGATGATGATTATGATGATGATTATGATGATGATTATGATGACGATTATGATGATGATTATGATGATTATTATGATGATGATTATGATGATGATTATGATGATGATTATGTCGATGATTATGATGACTATAATGATGACGACTATGATGACTATTATGATGATGATTATGATGATGATTATGATGACTATAATGATGACGACTGTGATGACTATTATGATGAGGATTATGATGACGGTTATGATGATGATTATGATGATTATTATGATGATGATTATGATGATGATTATGATGACTATAAAGATGACGATTATGAGGACTATTATGATGATGACAATGATGATGATTATGATGATGATTATGATGATGATTATGATGATGATTATGATTATGATTATGATGATGATTATGATGACTATAATGCCGACTATAATTATGACGATTATGATGATGACTATGATGATGATGATGATGATGATTATGATGATGATTATGATGATGATTATGATGATGATTATGATGATGATTATGACGATGATTATGATGATGATTATGATGATGATTATGATGATGATTATGATGATGATTATGATGACGATTATGATGATGATTATGATGGCTATAAAGATGACGATTATGAGGACTATTATGATGATGACTATGATGATGATTATGATGACGATTATGATGATGATTATGATAATGATTATGATGATGATTATGATGATGATTATGATGATGATTATGATGATGATTATGATGATGATTATGATGATGATTATGATGACTATAATGATGACGATTATGATGACTATAATGATGACGATTATGATGACGATTATGATGACAATTATGATGATGACTATGATGATGATTACGATGACGATTATGATGATGATTATGATGATGACTATGATGCTGATTATGATGACGGTTATGATGATGATTATGATGATGATTATGATAATGAGTATGATGATGATTATGATGATGATTACGATGATCATTATGATGATGATTATGATGATCATTATGATGATGATTATGATTATGATTATGATGATGATTATGATGATGATTATGATGACGATTATGATGATGATTATGATGATGATTATGATGATGATTATGATGATGATTATGATGATGATTATGACGATGATTATGATGATGATTATGATGATGATTATGATGATGATTATGATGATGATTATGATGATGATTATGATGATGATTATGATGATGATTATGATGACTATAATGATGACGATTATGATGACTATAATGATGACGATTATGATGACGATTATGATGACAATTATGATGATGACTATGATGATGATTACGATGACGATTATGATGATGATTATGATGATGACTATGATGCTGATTATGATGACGGTTATGATGATGATTATGATGATGATTATGATAATGAGTATGATGATGATTATGATGATGATTACGATGATCATTATGATGATGATTATGATGATCATTATGATGATGATTATGATTATGATTATGATGATGATTATGATGATGATTATGATGATGGTTATGATGACTATAATGAAGACGATTATGATGACGATTATGATGACGATTATGATGATGATTATCAGGACTAATATGATGATGACTATTATAATGATTATGATGATGATTATGATGATGATTATGATGATGATTATGATGATGATTATGATGATGATTATGATCATGATTATGATGACTATTATGATGACTATAATGATGAGGATTATGATGACTATTATGATGATGACTATGATGATGATATAGATGACTATTATGATGATGACTAGAATGATGATTATGATGATGATTATGATGATTATGATTATGATTATGATGACTATAATGATGACGATTATGATGACTATTATGATGATGACTATGATGACGATTATGATGACGGTTATGATAATGATTATGATAATGATTATGATGATGACTATGATGATGAATATGATGATGATTATGATGATGATTATGACGATGATTATGATGATGATTATGATGATGATTATGATGATGATTATGATGATGATTATCATGATGATTATGATGACTATAATGATGACGCTTGTGATGACTATTATGACGATGACTATGATGACGATTATGATGATGATAATGATGACTATAATGATGTCGATTATGATGACTATTATGATGATTATGATGACGATTATGATGATGATTATGATGATGATTATGATGATGATTATGATGACTATTATGATGATGGCTATGATGCTGATTACGATGACGGTTATGATGATGATTATGATGATGATTATGATGACTATAATGATGACGATTATGATGACTATTATGATGATGATTGTGATGATGATTATGTTGATGAATATGATGATGATTATGATAATGAGTATGATGATGATTATGATGACTATTATGATGATGATTATGATGATGATTATGATGATGATTATGATGATGATTATGATGATGATTATGATGATGATAATGATGACTATAATGATGTCGATTATGATGACTATTATGATGATTATGATGACGATTATGATGATGATTATGATGATGATTATGATGATGATTATGATGACTATTATGATGATGGCGATGATGCTGATTACGATGACGGTTATGATGATGATTATGATGATGATTGTGATGATGATTATGATGATGATTATGACGATGATTATGATGATGATTATGATGACGATTATGATGATGACTATGATGACAATTATGATAATGATTATGATGATGATTATGATGAATATTATGATGATGATTATGATGATGATTATGATGACTATTATGATAATGGCTATGATGCTGATTACGATGACGGTTATGATGATGATTATGATGATGATTATGATGATGATTATGATGATGATTATGACGATGATTATGATGATGATTATGATGACGATTATGATGATGACTATGATGACGATTATGATAATGATTATGATGATGATTATGATGAATATTATGATGATGATTATGATGATGATTATGATGATGATTATGATGATGATTATGATGATGATTATGATGATGATTATGATGATGATTATGATGATGATTATGAGGACTGTAATGATGACGATTATGAGGACTATTATGATGATGACTATGATGATGATTATGATGCTGATTATGATGACGGTTATGATGATGATTATGATGACGATTATGATGATGCGTATGATGGCTATAAAGATGACGATTATGAGGACTATTATGATGATGACTATGATGATGATTATGATGACGATTATGATGATGACTATGATGATGATTATGCTCATGATTAAGATGACGATTATGAGGACTATTATGATGATGACAATGATGATGATTATGATGACGATTATGCTGATGATTATGATGATGACTATGACGATGATTATGATGATGATTATGATAATGATTATGATGATGATTATGATGATGATTATGATTATGATTATGATGATGATTATGATGACGATTATGATGATCATAATGTGATGATTATGATGATGATTATGATGACTATAAAGATGACGATTATGAGGACTATTATGATGATGACTATGATGATGATTATGATGACGATTATGATGGCTATTATGGTGATGACTATGATGATGATTATGATGACGATTATGACGATGATTATGATGATGATTATGATGATGATTATGATGATGATTATGATGATGATTATGATGATGATTATGATGACGATTATGATGATGATTATGATGATGATTATGATGATGATTATGATGATGATTATGATGATGATTATGACGATGATTATGATGACGATTATGCTGATGATTATGATGATGACTATGACGATGATTATGATGATGATTATGTTAATGATTATGATGATGATGATTATGATTATGATTATGATGATGATTATGATGACGATTATGATGATCATAATGTGATGATTATGATGATGATTATGATGACTATAAAGATGACGATTATGAGGACTATTATGATGATGACTATGATGATGATTATGATGACGATTATGATGGCTATTATGGTGATGACTATGATGATGATTATGATGATGATTATGATGACTATTATGATGATGGCGATGATGCTGATTACGATGACGGTTATGATGATGATTATGATGATGATTATGATGATGATTATGATGATGATTATGACGATGATTATGATGATGATTATGATGACGATTATGATGATGACTATGATGACGATTATGATAATGATTATGATGATGATTATGATGAATATTATGATGATGATTATGATGATGATTATGATGACTATTATGATAATGGCTATGATGCTGATTACGATGACGGTTATGATGATGATTATGATGATGATTATGATGATGATTATGACGATGATTATGATGATGATTATGATGACGATTATGATGATGACTATGATGACGATTATGATAATGATTATGATGATGATTATGATGAATATTATGATGATGATTATGATGATGATTATGATGATGATTATGATGATGATTATGATGATGATTATGATGATGATTATGAGGACTGTAATGATGACGATTATGAGGACTATTATGATGATGACTATGATGATGATTATGATGCTGATTATGATGACGGTTATGATGATGATTATGATGACGATTATGATGATGCGTATGATGGCTATAAAGATGACGATTATGAGGACTATTATGATGATGACTATGATGATGATTATGATGACGATTATGATGATGACTATGATGATGATTATGCTCATGATTAAGATGACGATTATGAGGACTATTATGATGATGACAATGATGATGATTATGATGACGATTATGCTGATGATTATGATGATGACTATGACGATGATTATGATGATGATTATGATAATGATTATGATGATGATTATGATGATGATTATGATTATGATTATGATGATGATTATGATGACGATTATGATGATCATAATGTGATGATTATGATGATGATTATGATGACTATAAAGATGACGATTATGAGGACTATTATGATGATGACTATGATGATGATTATGATGACGATTATGATGGCTATTATGGTGATGACTATGATGATGATTATGATGACGATTATGACGATGATTATGATGATGATTATGATGATGATTATGATGATGATTATGATGATGATTATGATGATGATTATGATGACGATTATGATGATGATTATGATGATGATTATGATGATGATTATGATGATGATTATGATGATGATTATGACGATGATTATGATGACGATTATGCTGATGATTATGATGATGACTATGACGATGATTATGATGATGATTATGTTAATGATTATGATGATGATTATGATGATGATTATGATGACGATTATGATGATCATAATGTGATGATTATGATGATGATTATGATGACTATAAAGATGACGATTATGAGGACTATTATGATGATGACTATGATGATGATTATGATGACGATTATGATGGCTATTATGGTGATGACTATGATGATGATTATGATGACGATTATGACGATGATTATGATGATGATTATGATGATGATTATGATGATGATTATGATGATGATTATGATGATGATTATGATGACGATTATGATGATGATTATGATGATTATTATGATGATGATTATGATGATGATTATGATGATGATTATGTCGATGATTATGATGACTATAATGATGACGACTATGATGACTATTATGATGATGATTATGATGATGATTATGTCGATGATTATGATGACTATAATGATGACGACTGTGATGACTATTATGATGAGGATTATGATGACGGTTATGATGATGATTATGATGATTATTATGATGATGATTATGATGATGATTATGATTATGATTATGATGATGATTATGATGACTATAATGCCGACTATAATTATGACGATTATGATGATGACTATGATGATGATGATGATGATGATTATGATGATGATTATGATGATGATTATGATGATGATTATGACGATGATTATGATGATGATTATGATGATGATTATGATGATGATTATGATGATGATTATGATGACGATTATGATGATGATTATGATGGCTATAAAGATGACGATTATGAGGACTATTATGATGATGACTATGATGATGATTATGATGACGATTATGATGATGATTATGATAATGATTATGATGATGATTATGATGATGATTATGATGATGATTATGATGATGATTATGATGATGATTATGATGACTATAATGCCGACTATAATTATGACGATTATGATGATGACTATGATGATGATGATGATGATGATTATGATGATGATTATGATGATGATTATGACGATGATTATGATGATGATTATGATGATGATTATGATGATGATTATGATGATGATTATGATGACGATTATGATGATGCTTATGATGGCTATAAAGATGACGATTATGAGGACTATTATGATGATGACTATGATGATGATTATGATGACGATTATGATGATGACTATGATGATGATTATGCTCATGATTAAGATGACGATTATGAGGACTATTATGATGATGACAATGATGATGATTATGATGACGATTATGCTGATGATTATGATGATGACTATGACGATGATTATGATGATGATTATGATAATGATTATGATGATGATTATGATGATGATTATGATTATGATTATGATGATGATTATGATGACGATTATGATGATCATAATGTGATGATTATGATGATGATTATGATGACTATAAAGATGACGATTATGAGGACTATTATGATGATTATGATGACGATTATGATGGCTATTATGGTGATGACTATGATGAGGATTATGATGACGATTATGACGATGATTATGATGATGATTATGATGATGATTATGATGATGATTATGATGATGATTATGATGACGATTATGATGATGATTATGATGATTATTATGATGATGATTATGATGATGATTATGATGATGATTATGTCGATGATTATGATGACTATAATGATGACGACTATGATGACTATTATGATCATGATTATCATGACGATTATGATGATGACTATGATGGTGATTATGCTCATGATTAAGATGACGATTATGATGGCTATTATGATGATGACTATGATGATGATTATGATGACGATTATGATGATGATTATGATGATGATTATGATGATGATTATGATGATGATTATGACGATGATTATGATGATGATTATGATGATGATTATGATGATGATTATGATGATGATTATGATGATGATTATGATGATGATTATGATGACGACTATGATGACTATTATGATCATGATTATGATGACGATTATGATGATGACTATGATGGTGATTGTGCTCATGATTAAGATGACGATTATGATGGCTATTATGGTGATGACTATGATGATGATTATGATGACGATTATGACGATGATTATGATGATGATTATGATGATGATTATGATGATGATTATGATGATGATTATGATGATGATTATGATGACGATTATGATGATGATTATGATGATGATTATGATGATGATTATGATGATGATTATGATGATGATTATGACGATGATTATGATGACGATTATGCTGATGATTATGATGATGACTATGACGATGATTATGATGATGATTATGTTAATGATTATGATGATGATTATGATGATGATTATGATTATGATTATGATGATGATTATGATGACGATTATGATGATCATAATGTGATGATTATGATGATGATTATGATGACTATAAAGATGACGATTATGAGGACTATTATGATGATGACTATGATGATGATTATGATGACGATTATGATGGCTATTATGGTGATGACTATGATGATGATTATGATGACGATTATGACGATGATTATGATGATGATTATGATGATGATTATGATGATGATTATGATGATGATTATGATGATGATTATGATGACGATTATGATGATGATTATGATGATTATTATGATGATGATTATGATGATGATTATGATGATGATTATGTCGATGATTATGATGACTATAATGATGACGACTATGATGACTATTATGATGATGATTATGATGATGATTATGTCGATGATTATGATGACTATAATGATGACGACTGTGATGACTATTATGATGAGGATTATGATGACGGTTATGATGATGATTATGATGATTATTATGATGATGATTATGATGATGATTATGATTATGATTATGATGATGATTATGATGACTATAATGCCGACTATAATTATGACGATTATGATGATGACTATGATGATGATGATGATGATGATTATGATGATGATTATGATGATGATTATGATGATGATTATGACGATGATTATGATGATGATTATGATGATGATTATGATGATGATTATGATGATGATTATGATGACGATTATGATGATGATTATGATGGCTATAAAGATGACGATTATGAGGACTATTATGATGATGACTATGATGATGATTATGATGACGATTATGATGATGATTATGATAATGATTATGATGATGATTATGATGATGATTATGATGATGATTATGATGATGATTATGATGATGATTATGATGATGATTATGATGACTATAATGCCGACTATAATTATGACGATTATGATGATGACTATGATGATGATGATGATGATGATTATGATGATGATTATGATGATGATTATGACGATGATTATGATGATGATTATGATGATGATTATGATGATGATTATGATGATGATTATGATGACGATTATGATGATGCTTATGATGGCTATAAAGATGACGATTATGAGGACTATTATGATGATGACTATGATGATGATTATGATGACGATTATGATGATGACTATGATGATGATTATGCTCATGATTAAGATGACGATTATGAGGACTATTATGATGATGACAATGATGATGATTATGATGACGATTATGCTGATGATTATGATGATGACTATGACGATGATTATGATGATGATTATGATAATGATTATGATGATGATTATGATGATGATTATGATTATGATTATGATGATGATTATGATGACGATTATGATGATCATAATGTGATGATTATGATGATGATTATGATGACTATAAAGATGACGATTATGAGGACTATTATGATGATTATGATGACGATTATGATGGCTATTATGGTGATGACTATGATGATGATTATGATGACGATTATGACGATGATTATGATGATGATTATGATGATGATTATGATGATGATTATGATGATGATTATGATGACGATTATGATGATGATTATGATGATTATTATGATGATGATTATGATGATGATTATGATGATGATTATGTCGATGATTATGATGACTATAATGATGACGACTATGATGACTATTATGATCATGATTATGATGACGATTATGATGATGACTATGATGGTGATTATGCTCATGATTAAGATGACGATTATGATGGCTATTATGATGATGACTATGATGATGATTATGATGACGATTATGATGATGATTATGATGATGATTATGATGATGATTATGATGATGATTATGACGATGATTATGATGATGATTATGATGATGATTATGACGATGATTATGATGATGATTATGATGACGACTATGATGACTATTATGATCATGATTATGATGACGATTATGATGATGACTATGATGGTGATTATGCTCATGATTAAGATGACGATTATGATGGCTATTATGGTGATGACTATGATGATGATTATGATGACGATTATGACGATGATTATGATGATGATTATGATGATGATTATGATGATGATTATGATGATGATTATGATGATGATTATGATGACGATTATGATGATGATTATGATGATGATTATGATGATGATTATGATGATGATTATGATGATGATTATGACGATGATTATGATGACGATTATGCTGATGATTATGATGATGACTATGACGATGATTATGATGATGATTATGTTAATGATTATGATGATGATTATGATGATGATTATGATGATGATTATGATGATGATTATGATGATGATTATGATGATGATTATGACGATGATTATGATGATGATTATGATGATGATTATGACGATGATTATGATTATGATTATGATGATGATTATGATGACGATTATGATGATGATTATGACGATGATTATGATTATGATTATGATGATGATTATGATGACGATTATGATGATCATAATGTGATGATTATGATGATGATTATGATGACTATAAAGATGACGATTATGAGGACTATTATGATGATGACTATGATGATGATTATGATGACGATTATGATGGCTATTATGGTGATGACTATGATGATGATTATGATGACGATTATGACGATGATTATGATGATGATTATGATGATGATTATGATGATGATTATGATGATGATTATGATGATGATTATGATGACGATTATGATGATGATTATGATGATTATTATGATGATGATTATGATGATGATTATGATGATGATTATGTCGATGATTATGATGACTATAATGATGACGACTATGATGACTATTATGATGATGATTATGATGATGATTATGTCGATGATTATGATGACTATAATGATGACGACTGTGATGACTATTATGATGAGGATTATGATGACGGTTATGATGATGATTATGATGATTATTATGATGATGATTATGATGATGATTATGATTATGATTATGATGATGATTATGATGACTATAATGCCGACTATAATTATGACGATTATGATGATGACTATGATGATGATGATGATGATGATTATGATGATGATTATGATGATGATTATGATGATGATTATGACGATGATTATGATGATGATTATGATGATGATTATGATGATGATTATGATGATGATTATGATGACGATTATGATGATGATTATGATGGCTATAAAGATGACGATTATGAGGACTATTATGATGATGACTATGATGATGATTATGATGACGATTATGATGATGATTATGATAATGATTATGATGATGATTATGATGATGATTATGATGATGATTATGATGATGATTATGATGATGATTATGATGACTATAATGCCGACTATAATTATGACGATTATGATGATGACTATGATGATGATGATGATGATGATTATGATGATGATTATGATGATGATTATGACGATGATTATGATGATGATTATGATGATGATTATGATGATGATTATGATGATGATTATGATGACGATTATGATGATGCTTATGATGGCTATAAAGATGACGATTATGAGGACTATTATGATGATTATGATGACGATTATGATGATGACTATGATGATGATTATGCTCATGATTAAGATGACGATTATGAGGACTATTATGATGATGACAATGATGATGATTATGATGACGATTATGCTGATGATTATGATGATGACTATGACGATGATTATGATGATGATTATGATAATGATTATGATGATGATTATGATGATGATTATGATTATGATTATGATGATGATTATGATGACGATTATGATGATCATAATGTGATGATTATGATGATGATTATGATGACTATAAAGATGACGATTATGAGGACTATTATGATGATTATGATGACGATTATGATGGCTATTATGGTGATGACTATGATGATGATTATGATGACGATTATGACGATGATTATGATGATGATTATGATGATGATTATGATGATGATTATGATGATGATTATGATGACGATTATGATGATGATTATGATGATTATTATGATGATGATTATGATGATGATTATGATGATGATTATGTCGATGATTATGATGACTATAATGATGACGACTATGATGACTATTATGATCATGATTATGATGACGATTATGATGATGACTATGATGGTGATTATGCTCATGATTAAGATGACGATTATGATGGCTATTATGATGATGACTATGATGATGATTATGATGACGATTATGATGATGATTATGATGATGATTATGATGATGATTATGATGATGATTATGACGATGATTACGATGATGATTATGATGATGAGTATGACGATGATTATGATGATGATTATGATGATGATTATGATGATGATTATGATGATGATTATGATGACGATTATGATGATGATTATGATGGCTATAAAGATGACGATTATGAGGACTATTATGATGATGACTATGATGATGATTATGATGACGATTATGATGATGATTATGATTATGATGATGATTACGTTGATCATTATGATGATGCTTATGATGATCATTATTATGATGATTATGATGATGATTATGGTGATGATTATGATGATGATTATGATGATGACTATGATGATGGTTATGATGACGATTATGATGATGATTATGATGATGATTATGATGATGATGATGATGATGATTATGACGATGATTATGATGATGATTATGATGATGATTATGATGATGGTTATGATGATGACTATGATGCTGATTATGATGACGGTTATGATGATGATTATGATGATGATTATGATGATGATTATGATGATGATTATGATGATGATCAAGGTGATGACTATCACGCTGATTAAGATGACGGTTATGATGATGATTATGATGATGATTATGATGATGATTATGATGATGATTATGATGATGATTATGATGATGATTATGATGGCTATAATGATGACGACTATGATGACTATTATGATGATGATTATGATGACGATTATGATGATGACTATGATGATGATTATGCTCATGATTAAGATGACGATTATGAGGACTATTATGATGATGACAATGATGATGATTATGATGACGATTATGCTGATGATTATGATGATGACTATGACGATGATTATGATGATGATTATGATAATGATTATGATGATGATTATGATGATGATTATGATTATGATTATGATGATGATTATGATGACGATTATGATGATCATAATGTGATGATTATGATGATGATTATGATGACTATAAAGATGACGATTATGAGGACTATTATGATGATGACTATGATGATGATTATGATGACGATTATGATGGCTATTATGGTGATGACTATGATGATGATTATGATGACGATTATGACGATGATTATGATGATGCTTATGATGATGATTATGATGATGATTATGATGATGATTATGATGATGATTATGATGACGATTATGATGATGATTATGATGATTATTATGATGATGATTATGATGATGATTATGATGATGATTATGTCGATGATTATGATGACTATAATGATGACGACTATGATGACTATTATGATGATGATTATGATGATGATTATGATGACTATAATGATGACGACTGTGATGACTATTATGATGAGGATTATGATGACGGTTATGATGATGATTATGATGATTATTATGATGATGATTATGATGATGATTATGATGACTATAAAGATGACGATTATGAGGACTATTATGATGATGACAATGATGATGATTATGATGATGATTATGATGATGATTATGATGATGATTATGATTATGATTATGATGATGATTATGATGACTATAATGCCGACTATAATTATGACGATTATGATGATGACTATGATGATGATGATGATGATGATTATGATGATGATTATGATGATGATTATGATGATGATTATGATGATGATTATGACGATGATTATGATGATGATTATGATGATGATTATGATGATGATTATGATGATGATTATGATGACGATTATGATGATGATTATGATGGCTATAAAGATGACGATTATGAGGACTATTATGATGATGACTATGATGATGATTATGATGACGATTATGATGATGATTATGATAATGATTATGATGATGATTATGATGATGATTATGATGATGATTATGATGATGATTATGATGATGATTATGATGATGATTATGATGATGATTATGATGACTATAATGCCGACTATAATTATGACGATTATGATGATGACTATGATGATGATGATGATGATGATTATGATGATGATTATGATGATGATTATGATGATGATTATGATGATGATTATGACGATGATTATGATGATGATTATGATGATGATTATGATGATGATTATGATGATGATTATGATGACGATTATGATGATGCGTATGATGGCTATAAAGATGACGATTATGAGGACTATTATGATGATGACTATGATGATGATTATGATGACGATTATGATGATGACTATGATGATGATTATGCTCATGATTAAGATGACGATTATGAGGACTATTATGATGATGACAATGATGATGATTATGATGACTATAATGCCGACTATAATTATGACGATTATGATGATGACTATGATGATGATGATGATGATGATTATGATGATGATTATGATGATGATTATGATGATGATTATGACGATGATTATGATGATGATTATGATGATGATTATGATGATGATTATGATGATGATTATGATGACGATTATGATGATGATTATGATGGCTATAAAGGTGACGATTATGAGGACTATTATGATGATGACTATGATGATGATTATGATGACGATTATGATGATGATTATGATAATGATTATGATGATGATTATGATGATGATTATGATGATGATTATGATGATGATTATGATGATGATTATGATGATGATTATGATGACTATAATGCCGACTATAATTATGACGATTATGATGATGACTATGATGATGATGATGATGATGATTATGATGATGATTATGATGATGATTATGATGATGACTATGATGATGATTATGATGATGATTATGATGATGATTATGATGATAATTATGATGACGGATATGACGATGATTATGATGATGATTATGATGATGATTATGATGATGATTATGATGATGATTATGATGACGATTATGATGATGCTTATGATGGCTATAAAGAAGACGATTATGAGGACTATTATGATGATGACTATGATGATGATTATGATGACGATTATGATGATGATTATGATTATGATGATGATTACGTTGATCATTATGATGATGCTTATGATGATCATTATTATGATGATTATGATGATGATTATGGTGATGATTATGATGATGATTATGATGATGACTATGATGATGGTTATGATGACGATTATGACGATGATTATGACGATGATTATGATGATGATTATGATGATGATTATGATGATGATTATAATGACGATTATGATGATGATTATGATGGCTATAAAGATGACGATTATGAGGACTATTATGATGATGACTATGATGATGATTATGATGACGATTATGATGATGATTAAGATAATGATTATGATGATGATTATGATGATGATTATGATGATGATTATGATGGTGATTATGATGATGATTATGATGACTATAATGCCGACTATAATTATGACGATTATGATGATGACTATGAAGATGATGATGATGATGATTATGATGATGATTATGATGATGATTATGATGATGATTATGATGATGATTATGATGATGATTATGATGATGATTATGATGATGATGATGATGATGATTATGACGATGATTATGATGATGATTATGATGATGATTATGATGATGGTTATGATGATGACTATGATGCTGATTATGATGACGGTTATGATGATGATTATGATGACGATTATGATGATGACTATGATGATGATTATGCTCATGATTAAGATGACGATTATGATGGCTATTATGATTATGACTATGATGATGATTATGATGACGATTATGATCATGATTATGATGATGATTATGATGATGATTATGATGATGATTATGTCGATGATTATGATGATGATTATGATGACTATAATGCCGACTATAATTATGACGATTATGATGACGATTATGATGATGACTATGATGATGATGATGATGATGATTATGATGATGATTATGATGATGATTATGATGATGATTATGACGATGATTATGATGATGATTATGATGATAATTATGATGATGATTATGATGATGATTATGATGACGATTATGATGATGATTATGATGGCTATAAAGATGACGATTATGAGGACTATTATGATGATGACTATGATGATGATTATGACGATGATTATGATGATGATTATGATGATGATTATGATGATGATTATGATGATGATTATGATGATAATGATGATGATGATTATGATGACTACAATGGTGACGATTATGAGGACTATTTTGATGATGACTATGATGATGATTATGATGATGATTATGATGATGGTTATGATGATGACTATGATGCTGATTATGATGACGGTTATGATGATGATTATGATGATGATTATGATGATGATTATGATGATGATTATGATGATGATCAAGATGATGACTATCATGCTGATTAAGATGACGGTTATGATGATGATTATGATGATGATTATGATGATGATTATGATGATGATTATGATGGCTATAATGATGACGACTATGATGACTATTATGATGATGATTATGATGACGATTATGATGATGACTATGATGATGATTATGCTCATGATTATGATGATGATTATGATGATGATTATGATAATGGTTATGATGATGATTATGATGATGATTATGACGATGCTTATGATGATGATTATGATGATGATTATGATGTTGATTATGATGATGATTATGATGATGATTATGATGATGATTATGATGATGATTATGATGATGACTATGATGATGATTATGATGATGATTATGATGATGATTATGATGATGATTATGTCGATGATTATGATGACTATAATGATGACGACTATGATGACTATTATGATGATGATTATGATGACGATTATGATGATGACTATGATGATGATTATGCTCATGATTAAGATGACGATTATGATGGCTATTATGATGATGACTATGATGATGATTATGATGACGATTATGATCATGATTATGATGATGATTATGATGATGATTATGATGATGATTATGTCGATGATTATGATGATGATTATGATGACTATAATGATGACTATAATGATGACGATTATGATGGCTATTATGATGATGACAATGATGATGATTATGATGACGATTATGATGATGATTATGATGATGATTATGATGATGATTATGATGATGATTATGATGTTGATTATGATGACTATAATGATGACTATAATGATGACGATTATGATGGCTATTATGATGATGACTATGATGATGATTATGATGACGATTATGATGATGATTATGATGATGATTATGATGATGATTATGATGATGATTATGATGTTGATTATGATGACTATAATGATGACGATTGTGATGACTATTATGATGAGGATTATGATGACGGCTATGATGATGATTATGATGATGATTATGATGATGACTATGATGATGATTATGATGATGATTATGATGATGATCAAGATGATGACTATCATGCTGATTAAGATGACGGATATGATGATGATTATGATGATGATTATGATGATGATTATGATGATGATTATGATGATGATTATGATGATGATCAAGATGATGACTATCATGCTAATTATGATGACGGTTATGATGATGATTATGATGATGATTATGATAATGACTATGATGATGATTATGATGATGATTATGATAATGGTTATGATGATGATTATGATGATGATTATGATGACGGTTATCATGATGATTATGATGATGATTATGATGACGATTATGATGATGATTATGATGATGATTATGATGATGATTATGATGATGGTTATGATGACTATTATTATGACGATTATGATGACTATTGTGATGATGACTATGAAGCTAAGTATGATCACGGTTATGATGATGATTATGATGACGATTATGATAATAACCATGATGATGATTATGCTCATGATTATGATGATGATTATGATGATGACTATGATGATCATTATGATGATGATTATGATGATGATTATGATGATGATTATGATGATTATGATGATGACTATCATGACGATTATGATTACGGTTACGATGACGATCATGATGATGATAATGATGATGATTATGATGATGATTATGACGATGATTATGATGATGATTATGATGATGATTATGATGATGGTTATGATGATGATTATGATGATGATTATGATGATGACTATGATGCTGATTATGACGATGATTATGATGATGATTATGATGATGATTATGATGATGATTATGATGATGATTATGATGATGATTATGATGATGATTATGATGATGATTATGATGATGATTATGATGATGATTATGATGATGATTATGATGATGATTATGATGATGATTATGATGACTATAATGATGACTATAATGATGACGATTATGATGGCTATTATGATGATGACTATGATGATGATTATGATGACGATTATGATGATGATTATGATGATGATTATGATGTTGATTATGATGACTATAATGATGACGATTGTGATGACTATTATGATGAGGATTATGATGACGGTTATGATGATGATTATGATGATGATTATGATGATGACTATGATGATGATTATGATGATGATTATGATGATGATTATGATGATAATTATGATGATTATGATGATGATTATGATTATGATTATGATGATGATTCTGATCATGATTATGATGATGATTATGATGATGATTATGATGACGGTTATGATGATGACTATGATGATGATTATGATGATGATCATGATGATGATTATGATGATGATTATGATGATGGTTATGATGATGATTATGATGATGATTATGATGATGACTATGATGAGGATTATGATGGCTATAAAGATGACGATTATGAGGACTATTATGATGATGACTATGATGATGATTATGACGATGATTATGATGATGATTATGATGATGATTATGATGATGATTATGATGATGATCAAGATGATGACTATCATGCTGATTAAGATGACGGTTATGATGATGATTATGATGATGATTATGATGATGATTATGATGATGATTATGATGATGATTATGATGATGATTATGATGGCTATAATGATGACGACTATGATGACTATTATGATGATGATTATGATGACGATTATGATGATGACTATGATGATGATTATGCTCATGATTATGATGACGATTATGAGGACTATTATGATGATGACAATGATGATGATTATGATGACGATTATGCTGATGATTATGATGATGACTATGACGATGATTATGATGATGATTATGATGACGGTTATGATGATGATTATGATGATGATTATGATGATGATTATGATGATGATTATGATGATGATCAAGATGATGACTATCATGCTGATTAAGATGACGGTTATGATGATGATTATGATGATGATTATGATGATGATTATGATGATGATTATGATGATGATTATGATGATGATTATGATGATGATTATGATGACTATAATGATGACGACTGTGATGACTATTATGATGAGGATTATGATGACGGTTATGATGATGATTATGATGATGATTATGATAATGACTATGATGATGATTATGATGATGATTATGATAATGGTTATGATGATGATTATGATGATGATTATGATGACGGTTATCATGATGATTATGATGATGATTATGATGATGATTATGATGATGATTATGATGATGATTATGATGATGATTATGATGATGATTATGATGATGATTATGATGGCTATAAAGATGACGATTATGAGGACTATTATGATGATGACTATGATGATGATTATGACGATGATTATGATGATGATTATGATGATGATTATGATGATGATTATGATGGCTATAATGATGACGACTATGATGACTATTGTGATGAGGATTATGATGACGGTTATGATGATGATTATGATGATGATTATGATAATGACTATGATGATGATTATGATGATGATTATGATAATGGTTATGATGATGATTATGATGATGATTATGATGACGGTTATCATGATGATTATGATGATGATTATGATGATGATTATGATGATGATTATGATGATGATTATGATGATGATTATGATGATGATTATGATGATGATTATGATGATGATTATGATGATGATTATGATGGCTATAAAGATGACGATTATGAGGACTATTATGATGATGACTATGATGATGATTATGACGATGATTATGATGATGATTATGATGATGATTATGATGATGATTATGATTATGATTATGATGATGATTCTGATGATGATTATGATGATGATTATGATGATGATTATGATAATGGTTATGATGACTATTATTATGACGATTATGATGACTATTGTGATGATGACTATGATGCTGATTATGATCACGGTTATGATGATGATTATGATGACGATTATGATAATGACTATGATGATGATTATGCTCATGATTATGATGATGATTATGATGATGACTATGATGATGATTATGATGATGATCATGATGATGATTATGATGATGATTATGATGATGGTTATGATGACGATTATGATGATGATTATGATTATGATGATGATTGCGTTGATCATTATGATGATGCTTATGATGATCATTATTATGATGATTATGATGATGATTATGATGATGATTATGATGATGATTATGGTGATGATTATGATGACGATTATGATGATGATTATGATGGCTATAAAGATGACGATTATGAGGACTATTATGATGATGACTATGATGATGATTATGATGACGATTATGATGATGATTATGATTATGATGATGATTACGTTGATCATTATGATGATGCTTATGATGATCATTATTATGATGATTATGATGATGATTATGGTGATGATTATGATGATGGTTATGATGATGACTATGATGATGGTTATGATGACGATTATGATGATGATTATGATGATGATTATGATGATGATGATGATGATGATAATGACGATGATTATGATGATGATTATGATGATGATTATGATGATGATTATGATGATGGTTATGATGATGACTATGATGCTGATTATGATGACGGTTATGATGATGATTATGATGATGATTATGATGATGATTATGATGATGATTATGATGATGATCAAGGTGATGACTATCATGCTGATTAAGATGACGGTTATGATGATGATTATGATGATGATTATGATGATGATTATGATGATGATTATGATGATGATTATGATGATGATTATGATGGCTATAATGATGACGACTATGATGACTATTATGATGATGATTATGATGACGATTATGATGATGACTATGATGATGATTATGCTCATGATTAAGATGACGATTGTGATGACTATTATGATGAGGATTATGATGACGGTTATGATGATGATTATGATGATGATTATGATGATGACTATGATGATGATTATGATGATGATTATGATGATGATTATGATGATAATTATGATGACGGATATGATGATGATTATGATGATGATTATGATTATGATTATGATGATGATTCTGATCATGATTATGATGATGATTATGATGATGATTATGATGACGGTTATGATGATGACTATGATGATGATTATGATGATGATCATGATGATGATTATGATGATGATTATGATGATGGTTATGATGATGATTATGATGATGATTATGATGATGACTATGATGATGATTATGATGGCTATAAAGATGACGATTATGAGGACTATTATGATGATGACTATGATGATGATTATGACGATGATTATGATGATGATTATGATGATGATTATGATGATGATTATGATGATGATCAAGATGATGACTATCATGCTGATTAAGATGACGGTTATGATGATGATTATGATGATGATTATGATGATGATTATGATGATGATTATGATGATGATTATGATGATGATTATGATGGCTATAATGATGACGACTATGATGACTATTATGATGATGATTATGATGACGATTATGATGATGACTATGATGATGATTATGCTCATGATTATGATGACGATTATGAGGACTATTATGATGATGACAATGATGATGATTATGATGACGATTATGCTGATGATTATGATGATGACTATGACGATGATTATGATGATGATTATGATGATGGTTATGATGATGATTATGATGATGATTATGATGATGATTATGATGATGATTATGATGATGATCAAGATGATGACTATCATGCTGATTAAGATGACGGTTATGATGATGATTATGATGATGATTATGATGATGATTATGATGATGATTATGATGATGATTATGATGATGATTATGATGATGATTATGATGACTATAATGATGACGACTGTGATGACTATTATGATGAGGATTATGATGACGGTTATGATGATGATTATGATGATGATTATGATAATGACTATGATGATGATTATGATGATGATTATGATAATGGTTATGATGATGATTATGATGATGATTATGATGACGGTTATCATGATGATTATGATGATGATTATGATGATGATTATGATGATGATTATGATGATGATTATGATGATGATTATGATGATGATTATGATGATAATTATGATGGCTATAAAGATGACGATTATGAGGACTATTATGATGATGACTATGATGATGATTATGACGATGATTATGATGATGATTATGATGATGATTATGATGATGATTATGATGGCTATAATGATGACGACTATGATGACTATTGTGATGAGGATTATGATGACGGTTATGATGATGATTATGATGATGATTATGATAATGACTATGATGATGATTATGATGATGATTATGATAATGGTTATGATGATGATTATGATGATGATTATGATGACGGTTATCATGATGATTATGATGATGATTATGATGATGATTATGATGATGATTATGATGATGATTATGATGATGATTATGATGATGATTATGATGATGATTATGATGATGATTATGATGATGATTATGATGGCTATAAAGATGACGATTATGAGGACTATTATGATGATGACTATGATGATGATTATGACGATGATTATGATGATGATTATGATGATGATTATGATGATGATTATGATTATGATTATGATGATGATTCTGATGATGATTATGATGATGATTATGATGATGATTATGATAATGGTTATGATGACTATTATTATGACGATTATGATGACTATTGTGATGATGACTATGATGCTGATTATGATCACGGTTATGATGATGATTATGATGACGATTATGATAATGACTATGATGATGATTATGCTCATGATTATGATGATGATTATGATGATGACTATGATGATGATTATGATGATGATCATGATGATGATTATGATGATGATTATGATGATGGTTATGATGACGATTATGATGATGATTATGATTATGATGATGATTGCGTTGATCATTATGATGATGCTTATGATGATCATTATTATGATGATTATGATGATGATTATGATGATGATTATGATGATGATTATGGTGATGATTATGATGACGATTATGATGATGATTATGATGGCTATAAAGATGACGATTATGAGGACTATTATGATGATGACTATGATGATGATTATGATGACGATTATGCTGATGATTATGATGATGACTATGACGATGATTATGATGATGATTATGATGATGATTATGATGATAATGATGATGATGATTATGATGACGATTATGATGATGATTATGATGATGATTATGATGATGATGATGATGATGATTATGACGATGATTATGATGATGATTATGATGATGATTATGATGATGGTTATGATGATGATTATGATTATGATTATGACGATGATTATGATGATGATTATGATGATGATTATGATTATGATTATGACGATGATTATGATGACGATTATGATGATCATAATGTGATGATTATGATCATGATTATGATGACTATAAAGATGACGATTATGAGGACTATTATGATGATGACTATGATGATGATTATGATGACGATTATGCTGATGATTATGATGATGACTATGACGATGATTATGATGATGATTATGATAATGATTATGATGATGATTATGATGATGATTATGATGATGATTATGATGATGATTATGATTATGATTATGACGATGATTATGATGACGATTATGATGATCATAATGTGATGATTATGATCATGATTATGATGACTATAAAGATGACGATTATGAGGACTATTATGATGATGACTATGATGATGATTATGATGACGATTATGCTGATGATTATGATGATGACTATGACGATGATTATGATGATGATTATGATAATGATTATGATGATAATGATGATGATGATTATGATGACGATTATGATGATGATTATGATGATGATTATGATGATGATGATGATGATGATTATGACGATGATTATGATGATGATTATGATGATGATTATGATGATGGTTATGATGATGACTATGATGCTGATTATGATGACGGTTATGATGATGATTATGATGATGATTATGATGATGATTATGATGATGATTATGATGATGATCAAGATGATGACTATCATGCTGATTAAGATGACGGTTATGATGATGATTATGATGATGATTATGATGATGATCAAGATGATGACTATCATGCTGATTAAGATGACGGTTATGATGATGATTATGATGATGATTATGATGATGATTATGATGATGATTATGATGATGATTATGATGATGATTATGATGGCTATAATGATGACGACTATGATGACTATTATGATGATGATTATGATGACGATTATGATGATGACTATGATGATGATTATGCTCATGATTATGATGACGATTATGAGGACTATTATGATGATGACAATGATGATGATTATGATGACGATTATGCTGATGATTATGATGATGACTATGACGATGATTATGATGATGATTATGATGACGGTTATGATGATGATTATGATGATGATTATGATGATGATTATGATGATGATTATGATGATGATCAAGATGATGACTATCATGCTGATTAAGATGACGGTTATGATGATGATTATGATGATGATTATGATGATGATTATGATGATGATTATGATGATGATTATGATGATGATTATGATGATGATTATGATGACTATAATGATGACGACTGTGATGACTATTATGATGAGGATTATGATGACGGTTATGATGATGATTATGATGATGATTATGATAATGACTATGATGATGATTATGATGATGATTATGATAATGGTTATGATGATGATTATGATGATGATTATGATGACGGTTATCATGATGATTATGATGATGATTATGATGATGATTATGATGATGATTATGATGATGATTATGATGATGATTATGATGATGATTATGATGATGATTATGATGGCTATAAAGATGACGATTATGAGGACTATTATGATGATGACTATGATGATGATTATGACGATGATTATGATGATGATTATGATGATGATTATGATGATGATTATGATGGCTATAATGATGACGACTATGATGACTATTGTGATGAGGATTATGATGACGGTTATGATGATGATTATGATGATGATTATGATAATGACTATGATGATGATTATGATGATGATTATGATAATGGTTATGATGATGATTATGATGATGATTATGATGACGGTTATCATGATGATTATGATGATGATTATGATGATGATTATGATGATGATTATGATGATGATTATGATGATGATTATGATGATGATTATGATGATGATTATGATGATGATTATGATGATGATTATGATGGCTATAAAGATGACGATTATGAGGACTATTATGATGATGACTATGATGATGATTATGACGATGATTATGATGATGATTATGATGATGATTATGATGATGATTATGATTATGATTATGATGATGATTCTGATGATGATTATGATGATGATTATGATGATGATTATGATAATGGTTATGATGACTATTATTATGACGATTATGATGACTATTGTGATGATGACTATGATGCTGATTATGATCACGGTTATGATGATGATTATGATGACGATTATGATAATGACTATGATGATGATTATGCTCATGATTATGATGATGATTATGATGATGACTATGATGATGATTATGATGATGATCATGATGATGATTATGATGATGATTATGATGATGGTTATGATGACGATTATGATGATGATTATGATTATGATGATGATTGCGTTGATCATTATGATGATGCTTATGATGATCATTATTATGATGATTATGATGATGATTATGATGATGATTATGATGATGATTATGGTGATGATTATGATGACGATTATGATGATGATTATGATGGCTATAAAGATGACGATTATGAGGACTATTATGATGATGACTATGATGATGATTATGATGACGATTATGATGATGATTATGATTATGATGATGATTACGTTGATCATTATGATGATGCTTATGATGATCATTATTATGATGATTATGATGATGATTATGGTGATGATTATGATGATGGTTATGATGATGACTATGATGATGGTTATGATGACGATTATGATGATGATTATGATGATGATTATGATGATGATGATGATGATGATAATGACGATGATTATGATGATGATTATGATGATGATTATGATGATGATTATGATGATGGTTATGATGATGACTATGATGCTGATTATGATGACGGTTATGATGATGATTATGATGATGATTATGATGATGATTATGATGATGATTATGATGATGATCAAGGTGATGACTATCATGCTGATTAAGATGACGGTTATGATGATGATTATGATGATGATTATGATGATGATTATGATGATGATTATGATGATGATTATGATGATGATTATGATGGCTATAATGATGACGACTATGATGACTATTATGATGATGATTATGATGACGATTATGATGATGACTATGATGATGATTATGCTCATGATTAAGATGACGATTGTGATGACTATTATGATGAGGATTATGATGACGGTTATGATGATGATTATGATGATGATTATGATGATGACTATGATGATGATTATGATGATGATTATGATGATGATTATGATGATAATTATGATGACGGATATGATGATGATTATGATGATGATTATGATTATGATTATGATGATGATTCTGATCATGATTATGATGATGATTATGATGATGATTATGATGACGGTTATGATGATGACTATGATGATGATTATGATGATGATCATGATGATGATTATGATGATGATTATGATGATGGTTATGATGATGATTATGATGATGATTATGATGATGACTATGATGATGATTATGATGGCTATAAAGATGACGATTATGAGGACTATTATGATGATGACTATGATGATGATTATGACGATGATTATGATGATGATTATGATGATGATTATGATGATGATTATGATGATGATCAAGATGATGACTATCATGCTGATTAAGATGACGGTTATGATGATGATTATGATGATGATTATGATGATGATTATGATGATGATTATGATGATGATTATGATGATGATTATGATGGCTATAATGATGACGACTATGATGACTATTATGATGATGATTATGATGACGATTATGATGATGACTATGATGATGATTATGCTCATGATTATGATGACGATTATGAGGACTATTATGATGATGACAATGATGATGATTATGATGACGATTATGCTGATGATTATGATGATGACTATGACGATGATTATGATGATGATTATGATGATGGTTATGATGATGATTATGATGATGATTATGATGATGATTATGATGATGATTATGATGATGATCAAGATGATGACTATCATGCTGATTAAGATGACGGTTATGATGATGATTATGATGATGATTATGATGATGATTATGATGATGATTATGATGATGATTATGATGATGATTATGATGATGATTATGATGACTATAATGATGACGACTGTGATGACTATTATGATGAGGATTATGATGACGGTTATGATGATGATTATGATGATGATTATGATAATGACTATGATGATGATTATGATGATGATTATGATAATGGTTATGATGATGATTATGATGATGATTATGATGACGGTTATCATGATGATTATGATGATGATTATGATGATGATTATGATGATGATTATGATGATGATTATGATGATGATTATGATGATGATTATGATGATAATTATGATGGCTATAAAGATGACGATTATGAGGACTATTATGATGATGACTATGATGATGATTATGACGATGATTATGATGATGATTATGATGATGATTATGATGATGATTATGATGGCTATAATGATGACGACTATGATGACTATTGTGATGAGGATTATGATGACGGTTATGATGATGATTATGATGATGATTATGATAATGACTATGATGATGATTATGATGATGATTATGATAATGGTTATGATGATGATTATGATGATGATTATGATGACGGTTATCATGATGATTATGATGATGATTATGATGATGATTATGATGATGATTATGATGATGATTATGATGATGATTATGATGATGATTATGATGATGATTATGATGATGATTATGATGATGATTATGATGGCTATAAAGATGACGATTATGAGGACTATTATGATGATGACTATGATGATGATTATGACGATGATTATGATGATGATTATGATGATGATTATGATGATGATTATGATTATGATTATGATGATGATTCTGATGATGATTATGATGATGATTATGATGATGATTATGATAATGGTTATGATGACTATTATTATGACGATTATGATGACTATTGTGATGATGACTATGATGCTGATTATGATCACGGTTATGATGATGATTATGATGACGATTATGATAATGACTATGATGATGATTATGCTCATGATTATGATGATGATTATGATGATGACTATGATGATGATTATGATGATGATCATGATGATGATTATGATGATGATTATGATGATGGTTATGATGACGATTATGATGATGATTATGATTATGATGATGATTGCGTTGATCATTATGATGATGCTTATGATGATCATTATTATGATGATTATGATGATGATTATGATGATGATTATGATGATGATTATGGTGATGATTATGATGACGATTATGATGATGATTATGATGGCTATAAAGATGACGATTATGAGGACTATTATGATGATGACTATGATGATGATTATGATGACGATTATGCTGATGATTATGATGATGACTATGACGATGATTATGATGATGATTATGATGATGATTATGATGATAATGATGATGATGATTATGATGACGATTATGATGATGATTATGATGATGATTATGATGATGATGATGATGATGATTATGACGATGATTATGATGATGATTATGATGATGATTATGATGATGGTTATGATGATGATTATGATTATGATTATGACGATGATTATGATGATGATTATGATGATGATTATGATTATGATTATGACGATGATTATGATGACGATTATGATGATCATAATGTGATGATTATGATCATGATTATGATGACTATAAAGATGACGATTATGAGGACTATTATGATGATGACTATGATGATGATTATGATGACGATTATGCTGATGATTATGATGATGACTATGACGATGATTATGATGATGATTATGATAATGATTATGATGATGATTATGATGATGATTATGATGATGATTATGATGATGATTATGATTATGATTATGACGATGATTATGATGACGATTATGATGATCATAATGTGATGATTATGATCATGATTATGATGACTATAAAGATGACGATTATGAGGACTATTATGATGATGACTATGATGATGATTATGATGACGATTATGCTGATGATTATGATGATGACTATGACGATGATTATGATGATGATTATGATAATGATTATGATGATAATGATGATGATGATTATGATGACGATTATGATGATGATTATGATGATGATTATGATGATGATGATGATGATGATTATGACGATGATTATGATGATGATTATGATGATGATTATGATGATGGTTATGATGATGACTATGATGCTGATTATGATGACGGTTATGATGATGATTATGATGATGATTATGATGATGATTATGATGATGATTATGATGATGATCAAGATGATGACTATCATGCTGATTAAGATGACGGTTATGATGATGATTATGATGATGATTATGATGATGATTATGATGATGATTATGATGATGATTATGATGATGATTATGATGATGATTATGATGGCTATAATGATGACGACTATGATGACTATTATGATGATGATTATGATGACGATTATGATGATGACTATGATGATGATTATGCTCATGATTATGATGACGATTATGAGGACTATTATGATGATGACAATGATGATGATTATGATGACGATTATGCTGATGATTATGATGATGACTATGACGATGATTATGATGATGATTATGATGATGATTATGATGACGGTTATGATGATGATTATGATGATGATCATGATGATGATTATGATGATGATTATGATGATGATCAAGATGATGACTATCATGCTAATTATGATCACGGTTATGATGATGATTATGATGACGATTATGATAATGACTATGATGATGATTATGCTCATGATTATGATGATGATTATGATGATGACTATGATGATGATTATGATGATGATCATGATGATGATTATGATGATGACTATGATGATGGTTATGATGACGATTATGATGATGATTATGATTATGATGATGATTTCGTTGATCATTATGATGATGCTTTTGATGATCATTATTATGATGATTATGATGATGATTATGATGATGATTATGATGATGATTATGGTGATGATTATGATGACGATTATGATGATGATTATGATGGCTATACAGATGACGATTATGAGGACTATTATGATGATGACTATGATGATGATTATGATGACGATTATGATGATGATTATGATTATGATGATGATTACGTTGATCATTATGATGATGCTTATGATGATCATTATTATGATGATTATGATGATGATTATGGTGATGATTATGATGATGATTATGATGATGACTATGATGATGGTTATGATGACGATTATGATGATGATTATGATGATGATTATGATGATGATGATGATGATGATTATGACGACGATTATGATGATGATTATGATGATGATCAAGGTGATGACTATCATGCTGATTAAGATGACAGTTATGATGATGATTATGATGATGATTATGATGATGATTATGATGATGATTATGATGATGATTATGATGATGATTATGATGGCTATAATGATGACGACTATGATGACTATTATGATGATGATTATGATGACGATTATGATGATGACTATGATGATGATTATGCTCATGATTAAGATGACGATTATGAGGACTATTATGATGATGACAATGATGATGATTATGATGACGATTATGCTGATGATTATGATGATGACTATGACGATGATTATGATGATGATTATGATAATGATTATGATGATGATTATGCTGATGATTATGATGATGATTATGATTATGATTATGATGATGATTATGATGACGATTATGATGATCATAATGTGATGATTATGATCATGATTATGATGACTATAAAGATGACGATTATGAGGACTATTATGATGATGACTATGATGATGATTATGATGACGATTATGATAGCTATTATGGTGATGACTATCATGATGATTATGATGACGATTATGACGATGATTATGATGATGATTATGATGATGATTATGATGATGATTATGATGATGATTATGATGAATATTATGATGATGATTATGATGATGATTATGATAATGACCATGATGATGATGATGCTCATGATTATGATGATGATTATGATGATGACTATGATGATCATTATGATGATGATTATGATGATGATTATGATGATGATTATGATGATTATGATGATGACTATCATGTCGATTATGATTACGGTTACGATGACGATCATGATGATGATTATGATGATGATTATGATGGCTATAATGATGACGACTATGATGACTATTATGATGATGATTATGATGACGATTATGAGGACTATTATGATGATGACAATGATGATGATTATGATGACGATTATGCTGATGATTATGATGATGACTATGACGATGATTATGATGATGATTATGATGACGGTTATGATGATGATTATGATGATGATTATGATGATGATTATGATGATGATTATGATGATGATCAAGATGATGACTATCATGCTGATTAAGATGACGGTTATGATGATGATTATGATGATGATTATGATGATGATTATGATGATGATTATGATGATGATTATGATGATGATTATGATGACTATAATGATGAAGACTGTGATGACTATTATGATGAGAATTATGATGACGGTTATGATGATGATTATGATGATGATTATGATAATGACTATGATGATGATTATGATGATGATTATGATAATGGTTATGATGATGATTATGATGATGATTATGATGACGGTTATCATGATGATTATGATGATGATTATGATGATGATTATGATGGCTATAATGATGACGACTATGATGACTATTATGATGATGATTATGATGACGATTATGATGATGACTATGATGATGATTATGCTCATGATTATGATGATGATTATGATGATGATTATGATAATGGTTATGATGATGATTATGATGATGATTATGACGATGATTATGATGATGATTATGATGATGATTATGATGTTGATTATGATGATGATTATGATGATGATTATGATGATGATTATGATGATGATTATGATGATGATTATGATGATGATTATGATGATGATTATGATGATGATTATGATGATGATTATGATGATGATTATGATGATGATTATGATGACTATAATGATGACTATAATGATGACGATTATGATGGCTATTATGATGATGACTATGATGATGATTATGATGACGATTATGATGATGATTATGATGATGATTATGATGATGATTATGATGATGATTATGATGTTGATTATGATGACTATAATGATGACGATTGTGATGACTATTATGATGAGGATTATGATGACGGCTATGATGATGATTATGATGATGATTATGATGATGACTATGATGATGATTATGATGATGATTATGATGATGATCAAGATGATGACTATCATGCTGATTAAGATGACGGATATGATGATGATTATGATGATGATTATGATGATGATTATGATGATGATTATGATGATGATCAAGATGATGACTATCATGCTGATTATGATGACGGTTATGATGATGATTATGATGATGATTATGATAATGACTATGATGATGATTATGATGATGATTATGATAATGGTTATGATGATGATTATGATGATGATTATGATGACGGTTATCATGATGATTATGATGATGATTATGATGATGATCAAGATGATGACTATCATGCTGATTAAGATGACGGTTATGATGATGATTATGATGATGATTATGATGATGATTATGATGATGATTATGATGATGATTATGATGATGATTATGATGATGATTATGATGACTATAATGATGACGACTGTGATGACTATTATGATGAGGATTATGATGACGGTTATGATGATGATTATGATGATGATTATGATAATGACTATAATGATGATTATGATGATGATTATGATAATGGTTATGATGATGATTATGATGATGATTATGATGACGGTTATCATGATGATTATGATGATGATTATGATGATGATTATGATGATGATTATGATGATGATTATGATGATGATTATGATGATGATTATGATGATGATTATGATGATGATTATGATGGCTATAAAGATGACGATTATGAGGACTATTATGATGATGACTATGATGATGATTATGACGATGATTATGATGATGATTATGATGATGATTATGATGATGATTATGATTATGATTATGATGATGATTCTGATGATGATTATGATGATGATTATGATGATGATTATGATAATGGTTATGATGACTATTATTATGACGATTATGATGACTATTGTGATGATGACTATGATGCTGATTATGATCACGGTTATGATGATGATTATGATGACGATTATGATAATGACTATGATGATGATTATGCTCATGATTATGATGATGATTATGATGATGACTATGATGATGATTATGATGATGATCATGATGATGATTATGATGATGATTATGATGATGGTTATGATGACGATTATGATGATGATTATGATTATGATGATGATTGCGTTGATCATTATGATGATGCTTATGATGATCATTATTATGATGATTATGATGATGATTATGATGATGATTATGATGATGATTATGGTGATGATTATGATGACGATTATGATGATGATTATGATGGCTATAAAGATGACGATTATGAGGACTATTATGATGATGACTATGATGATGATTATGATGACGATTATGATGATGATTATGATTATGATGATGATTACGTTGATCATTATGATGATGCTTATGATGATCATTATTATGATGATTATGATGATGATTATGGTGATGATTATGATGATGGTTATGATGATGACTATGATGATGGTTATGATGACGATTATGATGATGATTATGATGATGATTATGATGATGATGATGATGATGATAATGACGATGATTATGATGATGATTATGATGATGATTATGATGATGATTATGATGATGGTTATGATGATGACTATGATGCTGATTATGATGACGGTTATGATGATGATTATGATGATGATTATGATGATGATTATGATGATGATTATGATGATGATCAAGGTGATGACTATCATGCTGATTAAGATGACGGTTATGATGATGATTATGATGATGATTATGATGATGATTATGATGATGATTATGATGATGATTATGATGGCTATAATGATGACGACTATGATGACTATTATGATGATGATTATGATGACGATTATGATGATGACTATGATGATGATTATGCTCATGATTAAGATGACGATTATGAGGACTATTATGATGATGACAATGATGATGATTATGATGACGATTATGCTGATGATTATGATGATGACTATGACGATGATTATGATGATGATTATGATAATGATTATGATGATGATTATGATGATGATTATGATGATGATTATGATTATGATTATGATGATGATTATGATGACGATTATGATGATCATAATGTGATGATTATGATCATGATTATGATGACTATAAAGATGACGATTATGAGGACTATTATGATGATGACTATGATGATGATTATGATGACGATTATGATGATGATTATGATTATGATTATGATGATGATTATGATGACGATTATGCTGATGATTATGATGATGACTATGACGATGATTATGATGATGATTATGATGATGATTATGATGAATATTATGATGATGATTATGATGATGATTATGATAATGACCATGATGATGATTATGCTCATGATTATGATGATGATTATGATGATGACTATGATGATCATTATGATGATGATTATGATGATGATTATGATGATGATTATGATGATTATGATGATGACTATCATGACGATTATGATTACGGTTACGATGACGATCATGATGATGATTATGATCATGATTATGATGATGATTATGACGATGATTATGATGATGATTATGATGATGATTATGATGATGGTTTTGATGATGATTATGATGATGATTATGATGATGACTATGATGATGATTATGATGGCTATAAAGATGACGAATATGAGGACTATTATGATGATGACTATGATGATGATTATGACGATGATTATGATGATGATTATGATGATGATTATGATGATGATTATGATGATGATTATGATGATAATGATGATGATGATTATGATGACGATTATGATGATGATTATGATGATGATTATGATGATGATGATGATGATGATTATGACGATGATTATGATGATGATTATGATGATGATTATGATGATGGTTATGATGATGACTATGATGCTGATTATGATGACGGTTATGATGATGATTATGATGATGATTATGATGATGATTATGATGATGATTATGATGATGATCAAGACGATGACTATCATGCTGATTAAGATGACGGTTATGATGATGATTATGATGATGATTATGATGATGATTATGATGATGATTATGATGATGATTATGATGATGATTATGATGGCTATAATGATGACGACTATGATGACTATTATGATGATGATTATGATGACGATTATGATGATGACTATGATGATGATTATGCTCATGATTATGTTGATGATTATGATGATGACTATGATGATGATTATGATGATGATCATGATGATGATTATGATGATGACTATGATGATGGTTATGATGACGATTATGATGATGATTATGATTATGATGATGATTACGTTGATCATTATGATGATGCTTATGATGATCATTATTATGATGATTATGATGATGATTATGATGATGATTATGATGATGATTATGGTGATGATTATGATGACGATTATGATGATGATTATGATGGCTATACAGATGACGATTATGAGGACTATTATGATGATGACTATGATGATGATTATGATGACGATTATGATGATGATTATGATTATGATGATGATTACGTTGATCATTATGATGATGCTTATGATGATCATTATTATGATGATTATGATGATGATTATGGTGATGATTATGATGATGATTATGATGATGACTATGATGATGGTTATGATGACGATTATGATGATGATTATGATGATGATTATGATGATGATGATGATGATGATTATGACGACGATTATGATGATGATTATGATGATGATCAAGGTGATGACTATCATGCTGATTAAGATGACGGTTATGATGATGATTATGATGATGATTATGATGATGATTATGATGATGATTATGATGATGATTATGATGGCTATAATGATGACGACTATGATGACTATTATGATGATGATTATGATGACGATTATGATGATGACTATGATGATGATTATGCTCATGATTAAGATGACGATTATGAGGACTATTATGATGATGACAATGATGATGATTATGATGACGATTATGCTGATGATTATGATGATGACTATGACGATGATTATGATGATGATTATGATAATGATTATGATGATGATTATGCTGATGATTATGATGATGATTATGATTATGATTATGATGATGATTATGATGACGATTATGATGATCATAATGTGATGATTATGATCATGATTATGATGACTATAAAGATGACGATTATGAGGACTATTATGATGATGACTATGATGATGATTATGATGACGATTATGATGGCTATTATGGTGATGACTATCATGATGATTATGATGACGATTATGACGATGATTATGATGATGATTATGATGATGATTATGATGATGATTATGATGATGATTATGATGAATATTATGATGATGATTATGATGATGATTATGATAATGACCATGATGATGATGATGCTCATGATTATGATGATGATTATGATGATGACTATGATGATCATTATGATGATGATTATGATGATGATTATGATGATGATTATGATGATTATGATGATGACTATCATGACGATTATGATTACGGTTACGATGACGATCATGATGATGATTATGATGATGATTATGATGGCTATAATGATGACGACTATGATGACTATTATGATGATGATTATGATGACGATTATGAGGACTATTATGATGATGACAATGATGATGATTATGATGACGATTATGCTGATGATTATGATGATGACTATGACGATGATTATGATGATGATTATGATGACGGTTATGATGATGATTATGATGATGATTATGATGATGATTATGATGATGATTATGATGATGATCAAGATGATGACTATCATGCTGATTAAGATGACGGTTATGATGATGATTATGATGATGATTATGATGATGATTATGATGATGATTATGATGATGATTATGATGATGATTATGATGACTATAATGATGAAGACTGTGATGACTATTATGATGAGAATTATGATGACGGTTATGATGATGATTATGATGATGATTATGATAATGACTATGATGATGATTATGATGATGATTATGATAATGGTTATGATGATGATTATGATGATGATTATGATGACGGTTATCATGATGATTATGATGATGATTATGATGATGATTATGATGATGATTATGATGATGATTATGATGATGATTATGATGATGATTATGATGGCTATAAAGATGACGATTATGAGGACTATTATGATGATGACTATGATGATGATTATGACGATGATTATGATGATGATTATGATGATGATTATGATGATGATTATGATTATGATTATGATGATGATTCTGATGATGACTATGATGATGATTATGATGATGATCATGATGATGATTATGATGATGACTATGATGATGGTTATGATGACGATTATGATGATGATTATGATTATGATGATGATTACGTTGATCATTATGATGATGCTTATGATGATCATTATTATGATGATTATGATGATGATTATGGTGATGATTATGATGATGATTATGATGATGACTATGATGATGGTTATGATGACGATTATGACGATGATTATGATGATGATTATGATGATGATTATGATGATGATTATGATGAATATTATGATGATGATTATGATGATGATTATGATAATGACCATGATGATGATGATGCTCATGATTATGATGATTATTATGATGATGACTATGATGATCATTATGATGATGATTATGATGATGATTATGATGATGATTATGATGATGATTATGATGACGGTTATCATGATGATTATGATGATGATTATGATGATGATTATGATGATGATTATGATGATGATTATGATGATGATTATGATGATGATTATGACGATGATTATGATGATGATTATGATGATGATTATGATGATGGTTATGATGATGATTATGATGATGATTATGATGATGATTATGATGACTATAATGATGACTATAATGATGACGATTATGATGGCTATTATGATGATGACTATGATGATGATTATGATGGCTATTATGATGATGACTATGATCATGATTATGATGACGATTATGATGATGATTACGATGATGATTATGATGATGATTATGATGTTGATTATGATGACTATAATGATGACGATTGTGATGACTATTGTGATGATGACTATGATGCTGATTATGATCACGGTTATGATGATGATTATGATGACGATTATGATAATGACTATGATGATGATTATGCTCATGATTATGATGATGATTATGATGATGACTATGATGATGATTATGATGATGATGATTATGATGATGATGATTATGATGATGATTATGATGATTATGATGATGACTATCATGACGATTACGATTACGGTTACGATGACGATCATGATGATGATTATGATGATGATTATGATTACGGTTATGATGACGATTAGGATAATGATTATGATGATGATTATGATGATGATTATGATGATGATTATGATGATGGTTATGATGACTATAATGTTGACGATTATGATGACTATTATGATGATTATGATGGCGCTTATGATGACTATTATGATGATTATGATGACGATTATGATGATGACCATGATGATGATTATGATGATGATTATGATGATGATTATGTTGATAATTATGATGATGATTATGATGATGACTATGATGATGATTATGATGACGATTATGATGATGACTATGATGACGATTATGATAATGATTATGATGATGATTATGATGAATATTATGATGATGATTATGATGATGATTATGATGATGATTATGATGATGATTATGATGATGATTATGATGATGATTATGATGACTATTATGACTGTGACTATGATGCTGATTACGTTGACGGTTATGATGATGATTATGATTATGATTATGATGATGATTATGATGATTATTATGATGATGATTATGATGATGATTATGCTCATGATTATGATCATGATTATGATGAATATTATGATGATGATTATGTTAATGTATATGATGATGATTATGATGACCATGATGACGATTACGATGATGATTATGATGACGATTATGATGATCATTATGATGATGATTATGATGATGATTATGATTATGATTACGACGTCTATAATGATGCCGATTATGATGACTATTATGATGATGATTATGATGATGATTACGATGATGATTATGATGACTATAATGATGACGATTATGATGACTATTATGATGATGATTATGATGACGATTATGATGATGACTATGATGACGATTATGATAATGATTATGATGATGATTATGATGAATATTATGATGATGATTATGATGACTATAATGATGACGATTATGATGACTATTATGATGATGATTATGATGACGGTTATGATGATGATTATGATGATGATTATGACGATGATTATGACGATGATTATGATAATGATTATGATCATGATTATGATGATGATTATGATTATGATTATGATGATGATTCTGATGATGATTATGATGATGATTATGATGATGATTATGATGACGGTTATGATGATGATTATGATGATGATTATGATGATGACTATGATGATGATTATGACGATGATTATGATGATGATTATGATGATGATTATGATGATGATTATGATGATGATTATGATGACTATAATGATGACGATTGTGATGACTATTGTGATGATGACTATCATGACGATTATGATAATGATTATGATGATAATTATGATGACGGTTATCATGATGATTATGATGATGATTATGATGATGATTATGATGATGACAATGATGATGATTATGATGATGATTATGATGATGATTATGATGATGATTATGATGATGATTATGATGACCATCATGATGATGACTATGATGACGATTATGATAATTATTATGATGATAATTATGATGACGGTTATGATGATGATTATGATGACGATTATGATAATGATTATGATGATGATTATGATGAATATTATGATGATGATTATGATGATGATTATGATGATGATTATGATGATGTTTATGATGATGATTATGATGATGATTATGATGATGATTATGATGATTATGATGATGACTATCATGACGATTATGATTACGGTTACGATGACGATCATGATGATGATTATGATGATGATTATGATGATGATTATGACGATGATTATGATGATGATTATGATGATGATTATGATGATGATTATGATGATGATTATGATGATGATTATGATGATGATTATGATGATGATTATGATGATGATTATGATGATGATTATGATGATGATTATGATGATGATTATGATGACTATAATGATGACTATAATGATGACGATTATGATGGCTATTATGATGATGACTATGATGATGATTATGATTATGATTATGATGATGATTCTGATGATGATTATGATGATGATTATGATGATGATTATGATGACGGTTATGATGATGATTATGATGATGACTATGATGATGATTATGACGATGATTATGATGATGATTATGATGATGATTATGATGATGATTATGATGATGATTATGATGACTATAATGATGACGATTGTGATGATGACTATCATGACGATTATGATAATGATTATGATGATAATTATGATGACGGTTATCATGATGATTATGATGATGATTATGATGATGATTATGATGATGATTATGATGATGATTATGATGACCATCATGATGATGACTATGATGACGATTATGATAATGATTATGATGATAATTATGATGACGGTTATGATGATGATTATGATGACGATTATGATAATGATTATGATGATGATTATGATGAATATTATGATGATGATTATGATGATGATTATGATGATGATTATGATGATGTTTATGATGATGATTATGATGATGATTATGATGATGATTATGATGATGATTATGATGATGATTATGATGATGATTATGATGATGATTATGATGATGATTATGATGATGATTATGATGACGATCATGAGCACTATTATGATGATGACTATGATGATGATTATGATGATGACTATGATGATGATTACGATGACGATTATGATGATGACTATGATGATGATTATGCTCATGATTACGATGATGATTATGGTGAATATTATGATGATGATTATGATGATTATGATGATGATTATGATGATGATTATGATGATGACTATGATGACGATTATGGTAATGATTATGATGATGATTATGATGATGATTATGATGATGACAATGATGACGATTGTGATGATGATTATGACGATGATTATGATGATGATTATGATGATGATTATGATGACCTTTATGATGACGATTATGGTAATGATTATGATGATGATTATGATGCTGAATATGATGATGATTATGATGATGATTATGATGATGATTATGATGATGATTATGATGACGATTATGATGATGATTATGATGATGATTATGATGATGATTATGATGATGACTATGATGCTGATTATGATGACGGTTATGATGACGGTTATGATGATGATTATGATGATTATAATGACGATTATGATGATGATTATGATGATGATTATGATGATGATTATGATGATGATTATGATGACTATAATGATGACGATTATGATGACTATTATGATGACTATTGTGATGATTATTATGATGACGGTTATGATGATGATTGTGATGATGATTATGACGATGATTATGATGATGATTACGATAATGATTATGATGATGATTATGATGACTATAATGATGACGATTGTGATGACTATTGTGATGATGACTATCATGACGATTATGATAATGATTATGATGATGATTATGATGACGATTATGATGATGATTATGATGACTATTATGACTGTGACTATGATGCTGATTACGTTGACGGTTATGATGATGATTATGATTATGATTATGATGATGATTATGATGATGATTATGATGATGATTATGATGATGATTATGATAATGATTATGATGATGATTATTATGAATATTATGATGATGATTATGATGATGATTACGATGATCATTATGATGATGATTATGATGATCATTATGATGATGATTATGATGATGATTATGATTATGATTACGACGTCTATAATGATGCCGATTATGATGACTATTATGATGATGATTATGATGATGATTACGATGATGATTATGATGATAGTTATGATGACTATTCTGATGATTATGATGACTATTATGATGATTATGATGACGATTATGATGATGACCATGATGACGATTATGATGATGATTATGACGATGATTATGTTGATAATTATGATGATGATTATGATGATGACTATGATGATGATTATGATGACGATTATGATGATGACTATGATGACGATTATGATAATGATTATGATGATGATTATGATGAATATTATGATGATGATTATGATGATGATTATGATGATGATTATAATGATGATTATGATGATGATTATGATGATGATTATGATGATGATTATGATGACGGTTATGATGATGATTATGATGATGATTCTGATGATGACTATGATGATGATTATGTCGATGATTATGATGATGATTATGATGATGATTATGATGATGATTATGATGACTATAATGATGACGATTGTGATGACTATTGTGATGATGACTATCATGACGATTATGATAATGATTATGATGATAATTATGATGACGGTTATCATGATTATTATGATTATGATTATGATGATTATTATGATGATGACAATGATGATGATTATGATGATGATTATGATGATGATTATGATGATGATTATGATGACCATCATGATGATGACTATGATGACGATTATGATAATGATTATGATGATAATTATGATGACGGTTATGATGATGATTATGATGACGATTATGATAATGATTATGATGATGATTATGATGAATATTATGATGATGATTATGATGATGATTATGATGATGATTATGATGATGATTATGATGATGATTATGATGATGATTATGATGATGATTATGATGATGATTATGATGATGGTTATGATGACTATAATGTTGACGATTATGATGACTATTATGATGATTATGATGGCGCTTATGATGACTATTATGATGATTATGATGACGATTATGATGATGACCATGATGATGATTATGATGATGATTATGATGATGATTATGTTGATGATTATGACGATGATTATGACGATGATTATGATAATGATTATGATCATGATTATGATGATGATTATGATTATGATTATGATGATGATTCTGATGATGATTATGATGATGATTATGATGATGATTATGATGACGGTTATGATGATGATTATGATGATGATTATGATGATGACTATGATGATGATTATGACGATGATTATGATGATGATTATGATGATGATTATGATGATGATTATGATGATGATTATGATGACTATAATGATGACGATTGTGATGACTATTGTGATGATGACTATCATGACGATTATGATAATGATTATGATGATAATTATGATGACGGTTATCATGATTATGATGATGATTATGATGATGACAATGATGATGATTATGATGATGATTATGATGATGATTATGATGATGATTATGATGACCATCATGATGATGACTATGATGACGATTATGATAATGATTATGATGATAATTATGATGACGGTTATGATGATGATTATGATGACGATTATGATAATGATTATGATGATGATTATGATGAATATTATGATGATGATTATGATGATGATTATGATGATGATTATGATGATGTTTATGATGATGATTATGATGATGATTATGATGATGATTATGATGATGATTATGATGATGATTATGATGATGATTATGATGATGATTATGATGATGATTATGATGATGATTATGATGATGATTATGATGATGATTATGATGATGATTACGATGACGATTATGATGATGACTATGATGATGATTATGCTCATGATTACGATGATGATTATGGTGAATATTATGATGATGATTATGATGATGATTATGATGATGATTATGATGATGATTATGATGATGACTATGATGACGATTATGGTAATGATTATGATGATGATTATGATGATGATTATGATGATGACAATGATGACGATTGTGATAATGATTATGACGATGATTATGATGATGATTATGATGATGATTATTATGAATATTATGATGATGATTATGATTATGATTACGACGTCTATAATGATGCCGATTATGATGACTATTATGATGATGATTATGATGATGATTATGATGATGATTATGATGATGACTATGATGATGATTATGATGACGATTATGATGATGACTATGATGACGATTATGATGATGACTATGATGACGATTATGATAATGATTATGATGATGATTATGATGATGATTATGATGATGATTATGATGATGATTATGATAATGATAATGATGATGATTATTATGAATATTATGATGATGATTATGATGATGATTACGATGATCATTATGATGATGATTATGATGATCATTATGATGATGATTATGATGATGATTATGATGATGATTATGATGATGATTATGATGATGATTATGATGATGATTATGATAATGATTATGATGATGATTATTATGAATATTATGATGATGATTATGATGATGATTACGATGATCATTATGATGATGATTATGATGATCATTATGATGATGATTATGATGATGATTATGATTATGATTACGACGTCTATAATGATGCCGATTATGATGACTATTATGATGATGATTATGATGATGATTACGATGATGATTATGATGATAGTTATGATGACTATTCTGATGATTATGATGGCGATTATGATGACTATTATGATGATTATGATGACGATTATGATGATGACCATGATGACGATTATGATGATGATTATGATGATGATTATGTTGATAATTATGATGATGATTATGATGATGACTATGATGATGATTATGATGATGATTATGATGATGATTATGATGACTATAATGATGACGATTGTGATGACTATTGTGATGATGACTATCATGACGATTATGATAATGATTATGATGATAATTATGATGACGGTTATCATGATTATTATGATGATGACAATGATGATGATTATGATGATGATTATGATGATGATTATGATGATGATTATGATGACCATCATGATGATGACTATGATGACGATTATGATAATGATTATGATGATAATTATGATGACGGTTATGATGATGATTATGATGACGATTATGATAATGATTATGATGATGATTATGATGAATATTATGATGATGATTATGATGATGATTATGATGATGATTATGATGATGTTTATGATGATGATTATGCTCATGATTATGATCATGATTATGATGAATATTATGATGATGAATATTATGATGATGATTATGCTCATGATTATGATCATGATTATGATGAATATTATGATGATGATTATGTTAATGTATATGATGATGATTATGATGATGATTGCGATGATCATTATGATGACGATTATGATGATGATTATGATGACGATTATGATGATGATTATGATGACTATTATGACTGTGACTATGATGCTGATTACGTTGACGGTTATGATGATGATTATGATTATGATTATGATGACGATTGTGATGACTATTATGATGAGGATTATGATGACGGTTATGATGATGATTATGATGATGATTATGATGATGACTATGATGATGATTATGATAATGACTATGATGATGATTATGATGATGATTATGATAATGGTTATGATGATCATTATGATGATGATTATGATGACGGTTATCATGATGATTATGATGATGATTATGATGATGATTATGATGATGATTATGATGATGATTATGATGATGATTATGATGATGATTATGATGATGGTTATGATGACTATTATTATGACGATTATGATGACTATTGTGATGATGACTATGAAGCTAAGTATGATCACGGTTATGATGATGATTATGATGACGATTATTATAATGACCATGATGATGATTATGCTCATGATTATGATGATGATTATGATGATGACTATGATGATCATTATGATGATGATTATGATGATGATTATGATGATGATTATGATGATTATGATGATGACTATCATGACGATTATGATTACGGTTACGATGACGATCATGATGATGATTATGATGATGATTATGATGATGATTATGACGATGATTATGATGATGATTATGATGATTATTATGATGATGATTATGATGATGATTATGATGACTATAATGATGATGATTATGATGATGATTATGATGATGATTATGATGATGATTATGATGATGATTATGATGATGGTTATGATGATGATTATGATGATGATTATGATGATGACTATGATGATGATTATGATGATGATTATGATGATGATTATGACGATGATTATGATGATGATTATGATGATGATTATGATGATGATTATGATGATGATTATGATGATGCTTATGATGATGATTATGATGATGATTATGATGATGATTATGATGATGATTATGATGATGATTATGATGACTATAATGATGACTATAATGATGACGATTATGATGGCTATTATGATGATGACTATGATGATGATTATGATGACGATTATGATGATGATTATGATGATGATTATGATGATGATTATGATGTTGATTATGATGACTATAATGATGACGATTGTGATGACTATTATGATGAGGATTATGATGACGGTTATGATGATGATTATGATGATGATTATGATGATGACTATGATGATGATTATGATGATGATTATGATGATGATTATGATGATGATTATGATGATGATTATGATGATGATTATGATGACTATAATGATGATGATTATGATGATGATTATGATGATGATTATGATGACTATAATGATGATGATTATGATGATGATTATGATGATGATTATGATGATAATTATGATGACGGATATGATGATGATTATGATGATGATTATGATTATGATTATGATTATGATTCTGATGATGATTATGATGATGATTATGATGATGATTATGATGACGGTTATGATGATGATTATGATGATGATTATGATTATGATTATGATGATGATTCTGATGATGATTATGATGATGATTATGAAGATGATTATGATGATGGTTATGATGACTATTATTATGACGATTATGATGACTATTGTGATGATGACTATGATGCTGATTATGATCACGGTTATGATGATGATTATGATGACGATTATGATAATGACTATGATGATGATTATGCTCATGATTATGATGATGATTATGATGATGACTATGATGATGATTATGATGATGATGATTATGATGATGATTATGATGATTATGATGATGACTATCATGACGATTACGATTACGGTTACGATGACGATCATGATGATGATTATGATGATGATTATGATTACGGTTATGATGACGATTAGGATAATGATTATGATGATGATTATGATGATGATTATGATGATAATTATGATGACGGATATGATGATGATTATGATGATGATTATGATTATGATTATGATGATGATTCTGATGATGATTATGATGATGATTATGATGATGATTATGATTACGGTTATGATGATGATTATGATGATGATTATGATGATGACTATGATGATGATTATGACGATGATTATGATGATGATTATGATGATGATTATGATGATGATTATGATGATGATTATGATGATGGTTATGATGACTATAATGTTGACGATTATGATGACTATTATGATGATTATGATAATGATTATGATCATGATTATGATGATGATTATGATTATGATTATGATGATGATTCTGATGATGATTATGATGATGATTATGATGATGATTATGATGACGGTTATGATGATGATTATGATAATGATTATGATGATGACTATGATGATGATTATGACGATGATTATGATGATGATTATGATGATGATTATGATGATGATTATGATGATGATTATGATGACTATAATGATGACGATTGTGATGACTATTGTGATGATGACTATCATGACGATTATGATAATGATTATGATGATAATTATGATGACGGTTATCATGATGATTATGATGATGATTATGATGATGATTATGATGATGACAATGATGATGATTATGATGATGATTATGATGATGATTATGATGATGATTATGATGACGGTTATCATGATGATTATGATGATGATTATGATGATGATTATGGTGATGACAATGATGATGACTATGATGATGATTATGATGATGATTATGATGATAATTATGATGACGGATATGATGATGATTATGATGATGATTATGATTATGATTATGATGATGATTCTGATGATGATTATGATGATGATTATGATGATGATTATGATGACGGTTATGATGATGATTATGATGATGATTATGATGATGACTATGATGATGATTATGACGATGATTATGATGATGATTATGATGATGATTATGATGATGATTATGATGATGATTATGATGATGATTATGATGATGGTTATGATGACTATAATGTTGACGATTATGATGACAATTATGATGATTATGATGGCGCTTATGATGACTATTATGATTATTATGATGACGATTATGATGATGACCATGATGATGATTATGATGATGATTATGATGATGATTATGTTGATGATTATGACGATGATTATGACGATGATTATGATAATGATTATGATCATGATTATGATGATGATTATGATTATGATTATGATGATGATTCTGATGATGATTATGATGATGATTATGATGATGATTATGATGACGGTTATGATGATGATTATGATGATGATTATGATGATGACTATGATGATGATTATGACGATGATTATGATGATGATTATGATGATGATTATGATGATGATTATGATGATGATTATGATGACTATAATGATGACGATTGTGATGACTATTGTGATGATGACTATCATGACGATTATGATAATGATTATGATGATAATTATGATGACGGTTATCATGATTATTATGATGATGATTATGATGATTATTATGATGATGACAATGATGATGATTATGATGATGATTATGATGATGATTATGATGATGATTATGATGATGATTATGATGATGATTATGATGCTGATTATGATGATGATTATGATGATGATTATGATGATGACTATGATGCTGATTATGATGACGGTTATGATGACGGTTATGATGATGATTATGATGATTATGATAACGATTATGATGATGATTATGATGATGATTATGATGATGATTATGATGACTATAATGATGACGATTATGATGACTATTATGATGATTATTATGATGACGGTTATGATGATGATTGTGATGATGATTATGACGATGATTATGATGATGATTATGATAATGATTATGATGATGATTATGCTCATGATTATCATCATGATTATGATGAATATTATGATGATGATTATGCTCATGATTATGATCATGATTATGATGAATATTATGATGATGATTATGTTAATGTATATGATGATGATTATGATGATGATTGCGATGATCATTATGATGACGATTATGATGATGATTATGATGACGATTATGATGATGATTATGATGACTATTATGACTGTGACTATGATGCTGATTACGTTGACGGTTATGATGATGATTATGATTATGATTATGATGATGATTATGATGATGATTATGATGATGATTATGATGATGATTATGATGATGATTATGATAATGATTATGATGATGATTATTATGAATATTATGATGATGATTATGATGATGATTACGATGATCATTATGATGATGATTATGATGATCATTATGATGATGATTATGATGATGATTATGATTATGATTACGACGTCTATAATGATGCCGATTATGATGACTATTATGATGATGATTATGATGATGATTACGATGATGATTATGATGATAGTTATGATGACTATTCTGATGATTATGATGGCGATTATGATGACTATTATGATGATTATGATGACGATTATGATGATGACCATGATGACGATTATGATGATGATTATGATGATGATTATGTTGATAATTATGATGATGATTATGATGATGACTATGATGATGATTATGATGACGATTATGATGATGACTATGATGACGATTATGATAATGATTATGATGATGATTATGATGAATATTATGATGATGATTATGATGATGATTATGATGATGATTATAATGATGATTATGATGATGATTATGATGATGATTATGATGATGATTATGATGACGGTTATGATGATGATTATGATGATGATTATGATGATGACTATGATGATGATTATGTCGATGATTATGATGAGGATTATGATGATGATTATGATGATGATTATGATGACTATAATGATGACGATTGTGATGACTATTGTGATGATGACTATCATGACGATTATGATAATGATTATGATGATAATTATGATGACGGTTATCATGATTATTATGATGATGATTATGATGATTATTATGATGATGACAATGATGATGATTATGATGATGATTATGATGATGATTATGTTAATGTATATGATGATGATTATGATGATGATTGCGATGATCATTATGATGACGATTATGATGATGATTATGATGACGATTATGATGATGATTATGATGACTATTATGACTGTGACTATGATGCTGATTACGTTGACGGTTATGATGATGATTATGATTATGATTATGATGATGATTATGATGATTATTATGATGATGATTATGATGATGATTATGATAATGATTATGATGATGATTATTATGAATATTATGATGATGATTATGATGATGATTACGATGATCATTATGATGATGATTATGATGATCATTATGATGATGATTATGATGATGATTATGATTATGATTACGACGTCTATAATGATGCCGATTATGATGACTATTACGATGATGATTATGATGATGATTACGATGATGATTATGATGACTATAATGATGACTATTATGATGATGATTATGATGACGGTTATGATGATGATTATGATGATGATTATGACGATGATTATGATGATGATTATGACGATGATTATGATGATGATTATGATAATGATTATGATCATGATTATGATGATGATTATGATGATGATTATGTTGATAATTATGATGATGATTATGATGATGACTATGATGATGATTATGATGACGATTATGATGATGACTATGATGACGATTATGATAATGATTATGATGATGATTATGATGAATATTATGATGATGATTATGATGATGATTATGATGATGATTATGATGATGATTATGATGACTATAATGATGACGATTATGATGACTATTATGATGATTATTATGATGACGGTTATGATGATGATTGTGATGATGATTATGACGATGATTATGATGATGATTATGATAATGATTATGATGATGATTATTATGAATATTATGATGATGATTATGATGACTATTATGACTGTGACTATGATGCTGATTACGTTGACTGTTATGATGATGATTATGATTATGATTATGATGACGATTATGATGACTATTATGATGATTATTATGATGATGATTATGTTGATAATTGTGATGATGATTATGACGATGATTATGATGATGATTATGATAATGATTATGATGATGATTATGATGATGATTATGATAATGATTATGATGATGATTATTATGAATATTATGATGATGATTATGATGATGATTACGATGATCATTATGATGATGACTATGATGATGATTATGATGATGACTATGATGATGATTACGATGGCGATTATGATGATGACTATGATGACGATTATGGTAATGATTATGATGATGATTATGATGATGATTATGATGATGACAATGATGACGATTGTGATGATGATTATGACGATGATTATGATGATGATTATGATGATGATTATGATGACTTTTATGATGACGATTATGGTAATGATTATGATGATGATTATGATGCTGAATATGATGATGATTATGATGATGATTATGATGATGATTATGATGACGATTATGATGATGATTATGATGATGATTATGATGATGATTATGATGATGACTATGATGCTGATTATGATGACGGTTATGATGACGGTTATGATGATGATTATGATGATTATGATGACGATTATGATGATGATTATGATGATGATTATGATGATGATTATGATGATGATTATGATGATGATTATGATGACTATAATGATGACGATTATGATGACTATTATGATGATTATTATGATGACGGTTATGATGATGATTGTGATGATGATTATGACGATGATTATGATGATGATTATGATAATGATTATGATGATGATTATGCTCATGATTATGATCATGATTATGATGAATATTATGATGATGATTATGTTAATGTATATGATGATGATTATGATGATGATTGCGATGATCATTATGATGACGATTATGATGATGATTATGATGACTATTATGACTGTGACTATGATGCTGATTACGTTGACGGTCATGATGATGAATATGATTATGATTATGATGATGATTATGATGATTATTATGATGATGATTATGATGACGATTATGATGATGATTATGATGATGATTATGTTGATAATTATGATGATGATTATGATGATGACTATGATGACGATTATGATGACTATTATGATGATTATTATGATGACGGTTATGATGATGATTGTGATGATGATTATGACGATGATTATGATGATGATTATGATAATGATTATGATGATGATTATGACGATGATTATGATGATGATTATGATAATGATTATGATCATGATTATGATGATGATTATGATTATGATTATGATGATGATTCTGATGATGATTATGATGATGATTATGATGATGATTATGATGACGGTTATGATGATGATTATGATGATGATTATGATGATGACTATGATGATGATTATGACGATGATTATGATGATGATTATGATGATGATTATGATGATGATTATGATGATGATTATGATGATGGTTATGATGACTATAATGATGACGATTATGATGACTATTCTGATGATTATGATGGCGATTATGATGACTATTATGATGATTATGATGACGATTATGATGATGACCATGATGACGATTATGATGATGATTATGATGATGATTATGTTGATAATTATGATGATGATTATGATGATGACTATGATGATGATTATGATGACGATTATGATGATGACTATGATGACGATTATGATAATGATTATGATGATGATTATGATGAATATTATGATGATGATTATGATGATGATTATGATGATGATTATGATGATGATTATGATGACTATAATGATGACGATTATGATGACTATTATGATGATTATTATGATGACGGTTATGATGATGATTGTGATGATGATTATGACGATGATTATGATGATGATTATGATAATGATTATGATGATGATTATGATGATGATTATGATAATGATTATGATGATGATTATTATGAATATTATGATGATGATTATGATGATGATTACGATGATCATTATGATGATGATTATGATGATCATTATGATCATGATTATGATGATGATTATGATGATGATTATGTTGATAATTATGATGATGATTATGATGATGACTATGATGATGATTATGATGACGATTATGATGATGAATATGATGATGATTATGATGACTATAATGATGATGATTATGATGATTATGATGACGATTATGATGATGATTATGATGATGATTATGATGATGATTATGATGATGATTATGATGATGATTATGATGACTATAATGATGACGATTATGATGACTATTATGATGATTATTATGATGATTATGATGACGATTATGATGATGATTATGATGATGATTATGATGATGATTATGATGATGATTATGATGATGATTATGATGACTATAATGATGACGATTATGATGACTATTATGATGATTATTATGATGACGGTTATGATGATGATTGCGATGATGATTATGACGATGATTATGATGATCATTATGATGATGACTATGATGATGATTATGATGATGACTATGATGATGATTACGATGACGATTATGATGATGACTATGATGACGATTATGGTAATGATTATGATGATGATTATGATGATGATTATGATGATGACAATGATGACGATTGTGATGATGATTATGACGATGATTATGATGATGATTATGATGATGATTATGATGACTTTTATGATGACGATTATGGTAATGATTATGATGATGATTATGATGCTGAATATGATGCTGAATATGATGATGATTAAGATGATGATTATGATGATGATTATGATGACGATTATGATGATGATTATGATGATGATTATGATGATGATTATGATGATGACTATGATGCTGATTATGATGACGGTTATGATGACGGTTATGATGATGATTATGATGATTATGATGACGATTATGATGATGATTATGATGACTATTATGACTGTGACTATGATGCTGATTACGTTGACGGTTATGATGATGATTATGATTATGATTATGATGATGATTATGATGATTATTATGATGATGATTATGATGACGATTATGATGATGATTATGATGATGATTATGTTGATAATTATGATGATGATTATGATGATGACTATGATGATGATTATGATGACGATTATGATGATGACTATGATGACGATTATGATAATGATTATGATGATGATTATGATGACGATTATGATGATGATTATGATGATGATTATGATGATGATTATGATGATGGTTATGATGACTATAATGATGACGATTATGATGACTATTATGATGATTATTATGATGACGGTTATGATGATGATTGTGATGATGATTATGACGATGATTATGATGATGATTATGATAATGATTATGATCATGATTATGATGATGATTATGATTATGATTATGATGATGATTTTGATGATGATTATGATGATGATTATGATGATGATTACGATGATCATTATGATGATGATTATGATGATCATTATGATGATGATTATGATGATGATTATGATTATGATTACGACGTCTATAATGATGCCGATTATGATGACTATTATGATGATGATTATGATGATGATTACGATGATGATTATGATGACTATAATGATGACTATTATGATGATGATTATGATGACGGTTATGATGATGATTATGATGATGATTATGACGATGATTATGATGATGATTATGATAATGATTATGATCATGATTATGATGATGATTATGATTATGATTATGATGATGATTCTGATGATGATTATGATGATGATTATGATGATGATTATGATGACGGTTATGATGATGATTATGATGATGATTATGATGATGACTATGATGATGATTATGACGATGATTATGATGATGATTATGATGATGATTATGATGATGATTATGATGATGGTTATGATGACTATAATGATGACGATTATGATGACTATTCTGATGATTATGATGGCGATTATGATGACTATTATGATGATTATGATGACGATTATGATGATGACCATGATGACGATTATGATGGTGATTATGATGATGATTATGTTTATAATTATGATGATGATTATGATGATGACTATGATGATGAATATGATGACGATTATGATGATGACTATGATGACGATTATGATAATGATTATGATGATGATTATGATGAATATTATGATGATGATTATGATGATGATTATGATGATGATTATGATGATGATTATGATGACTATAATGATGACGATTATAATGACTATTATGATCATTATTATGATGACGGTTATGATGATGATTGTGATGATGATTATGACGATGATTATGATGATGATTATGATAATGATTATGATGATGATTATGATGATGATTATGATAATGATTATGATGATGATTATTATGAATATTATGATGATGATTATGATGATGATTACGATGATCATTATGATGATGATTATGATGATCATTATGATGATGATTATGATGATGATTATGATGATGATTATGTTGATAATTATGATGATGATTATGATGATGACTATGATGATGATTATGATGACGATTATGATGATGATTATGATGATGATTATGATAATGATTATGATGATGATTATGCTCATGATTATGATCATGATTATGATGAATATTATGATAATGATTATGATGACTATAATGATGACGATTGTGATGACTATTGTGATGATGACTATCATGACGATTATGATAATGATTATGATGATAATTATGATGACGGTTATCATGATGATTATGATGATGATTATGATGATGATTATGATGATGATTATGATGACCATCATGATGATGACTATGATGACGATTATGTTAATGATTATGATGATAATAATGATGACGGTTATGATGATGATTATGATGACGATTATGATAATGATTATGATGATGATTATTATGAATATTATGATGATGATTATGATGATGATTACGATGATCATTATGATGATGATTATGATGATTATTATGATGATGATTATGATGATGACTATAATGATGATTATGGTGATGATTATGATAATGATTATGATGATGATTATTATGAATATTATGATGATGATTATGATGATGATTACGATGATCATTATGATGATGACTATGATGATGATTATGATGATGACTATGATGATGATTACGATGACGATTATGATGATGACTATGATGACGATTATGGTAATGATTATGATGATGATTATGATGATGATTATGATGATGACAATGATGACGATTGTGATGATGATTATGATGATGATTATGATGATGATTATGATGATGATTATGATGATGATTATGATGACTATAATGATGACGATTATGATGACTATTATGATGATTATTATGATGACGGTTATGATGATGATTGTGATGATGATTATGACGATGATTATGATGATGATTATGATAATGATTATGATGATGATTATGATGATGATTGCGATGATCATTATGATGACGATTATGATGATGATTATGATGACGATTATGATGATGATTATGATGACTATTATGACTGTGACTATGATGCTGATTACGTTGACGGTTATGATGATGATTATGATTATGATTATGATGATGATTATGATGATTATTATGATGATGATAATGATGATGATTATGATAATGATTATGATGATGATTATTATGAATATTATGATGATGATTATGATGACGATTACGATGATCATTATGATGATGATTATGATGATCGTTATGATGATGATTATGATGATGATTATGATGACGGTTATGATGATGATTATGATGATGATTATGATGGTGACTATGATGATGATTATGACGATGATTATGATGATAATTATGATGATGATTATGATGATGATTATGATGATGGTTATGATGATGATTATGATGATGATTATGTTGATAATTATGGTGATGATTATGATGATGACTATGATGATGATTATGATGACGATTATGATGATGACTATGATGACGATTATGACAATGATTATGATGATGATTATGATGAATATTATGATGATGATTATGATGATGATTACGATGATGATTATGATGATGATTATGATGATGATTATGATGATGATTATGATGATGATTATGATGACGGTTATGATGATGATTATGATGATGATTATGATGCTGACCATGATGATGATTATGACGATGATTATGATGATGATTATGATGATGATTATGATGATGATTATGATGATGATTATGATGACTATAATGATGACGATTGTGATGACTATAATGATGACGATTGTGATGACTATTGTGATGATGACTATCATGACGATTATGATAATGATTATGATGATAATTATGATGACGGTTATCATGATGATTATAATGATGATTATGATGATGATTATGATGATGACAATGATGATGATTATGATGATGATTATGATGATGATTATGATGATGATTATGATGATGATTATGATGATGATTATGATGACCATCATGATGATGACTATGATGACGATTATGTTAATGATTATGATGATAATAATGATGACGATTATGATGATGATTATGATGACGATTATGATAATGATTATGATGATGATTATGATGATGATTATGATGATGATTATGATGACTATTATGATGATTATTATGATGACGGTTATGATGATGATTGTGATGATGATTATGATGATGATTACGATGATGATTATGATGATGATTATGATGATGATTATGATGACCATCATGATGATGACTATGATGACGATTATGATAATGATTATGATGAGAATTATGATGACGGTTATGATGATGATTATGATGACGATTATGATAATGATTATGATGATGATTATGATGAATATTATGATGATGATTATGATGATGATTATGATGATGATTATAATGATGATTATGATGATGTTTATGATGATGATTATGATGATGATTATGATGATGATTATGATGATGATTATGATGATGATTATGATGATGATTATGATGATGATTATGATGATGATTATGATGACGATCATGAGGACTATTTTGATGATGACTATGATGATGATTATGATGATGACTATGATGATGATTACGATGACGATTATGATGATGACTATGATGATGATTATGCTCATGATTACGATGATGATTATGGTGAATATTATGATGATGATTATGATGATGATTATGATGATGATTATTGTGATGACTATGATGACGATTATGGTAATGATTATGATGATGATTATGATGATGATTATGATGATGATTATGATGATGATTATGATGATGATTATGATGATGATTATGATGATGATTATGATGATGATTATGATGACGATCATGAGGACTATTTTGATGATGACTATGATGATGATTATGATGATGACTATGATGATGATTACGATGACGATTATGATGATGACTATGATGATGATTATGCTCATGATTACGATGATGATTATGGTGAATATTATGATGATGATTATGATGATGATTATGATGATGATTATGATGATGATTATGATGATGACTATGATGACGATTATGGTAATGATTATGATGATGATTATGATGCTGAATATGATGACGATTATGATGATGATTATGATGATGATTATGATGACGATTATGATGATGATTATGATGATGATTATGATGATGATTATGATGATGATTATGATGATGACTATGATGCTGATTATGATGACGGTTATGATGACGGTTATGATGATGATTATGATGATTATGATGACGATTATGATGACGATTATGATGATGATTATGATGATGATTATGATGATGTTTATGATGACTATAATGATGACGATTATGATGACTATTATGATGATTATTATGATGACGGTTATGATGATGATTGTGATGATGATTATGACGATGATTATGATGATGATTATGATAATGATTATGATGATGATTATGCTCATGATTATGATCATGATTATGATGAATATTATGATGATGATTATGTTAATGTATATGATGATGATTATGATGATGATTGCGATGATCATTATGATGACGATTATGATGATGATTATGATGACGATTATGATGATGATTATGATGACTATTATGACTGTGACTATGATGCTGATTACGTTGACGGTTATGATGATGATTATGATTATGATTATGATGATGATTATGATGATTATTATGATGATGATTATGATGATGATTATGATGATGATTATGATAATGATTATGATGATGATTATTATGAATATTATGATGATGATTATGATGATGATTACGATGATCATTATGATGATGATTATGATGATGATTATGATGATGACTATGATGATGATTATGATGACGATTATGATGATGACTATGATGACGATTATGATAATGATTATGATGATGATTATGATGAATATTATGATGATGATTATGATGATGATTACGATGATGATTATGATGATGATTATGATGATGACTATGATGATGATTATGATGATGATTATGATGACGGTTATGATGATGATTATGATGATGATTATGATGCTGACTATGATGATGATTATGACGATGATTATGATGATGATTATGATGATGATTATGATGATGATTATGATGATGATTATGATGACTATAACGATGACGATTGTGATGACTATTGTGATGATGACTATCATGACGATTATGATAATGATTATGATGATAATTATGATGACGGTTATCATGATGATTATGATGATGATTATGATGATGATTATGATGACTATAATGATGACGATTGTCATGAGTATTGTGATGATGACTATCATGACGATTATGATAATGATTATGATGATAATTATGATGACGGTTATCATGATGATTATGATGATGATTATGATGATGATTATGATGATGACAATGATGATGATTATGATGATGATTACGATGATGATTATGATGATTATTATGACGATTATGAGGACTATTATGGTGATGACTATGATAATGATTATTATGACTATAATGATGACGATGATGATGACTATTATGACTGTGACTAGGATGCTGATTACGTTGACGGTTATGATGATGATGATGATTATGATGATGATTATGAAGATGATTATGATGACGATTATGATGATGATTATGATGATGATTATGATGATGATAATGATGATGACTATGATGCTGATTATGATGACGGTTATGATGACGGTTATGATGATGATTATGATGATTATGATGACGATTATGATGACGATTATGATGATGATTATGATGATGATTATGATGATGATTATGATGACTATAATGATGACGATTATGATGACTATTATGATGATTATTATGATGACGGTTATGATGATGATTGTGATGATGATTATGATGATGATTATGATGACGATTATGATGATGATTATGATGATGATTATGATGATGATTATGATGATGACTATGATGCTGATTATGATGACGGTTATGATGACGGTTATGATGATGATTATGATGATTATGATGACGATTATGATGACGATTATGATGATGATTATGATGATGATTATGATGATGATTATGATGACTATAATGATGACGATTATGATGACTATTATGATGATTATTATGATGACGGTTATGATGATGATTGTGATGATGATTATGATGATGACTATGATGACGATTATGGTAATGATTATGATGATGATTATGATGATGATTATGATAATGATTATGATGATGATTATTATGAATATTATGATGATGATTATGATGATGATTACGATGATCATTATGATGATGATTATGATGATGATTATGATGATGACTATGATGATGATTATGATGACGATTATGATGATGACTATGATGACGATTATGATAATGATTATGATGATGATTATGATGAATATTATGATGATGATTATGATGATGATTACGATGATGATTATGATGATGATTATGATGATGATTATGATGATGATTATGATGATGATTATGATGATGATTATGATGCTGACTATGATGATGATTATGACGATGATTATGATGATGATTATGATGATGATTATGATGATGATTATGATGATGATTATGATGATGACTATGATGACGATTATGGTAATGATTATGATGATGATTATGATGCTGAATATGATGACGATTATGATGATGATTATGATGATGATTATGATGACGATTATGATGATGATTATGATGATGATTATGATGATGATTATGATGATGACTATGATGCTGATTATGATGACGGTTATGATGACGGTTATGATGATGATTATGATGATTATGATGACGATTATGATGACGATTATGATGATGATTATGATGATGATTATGATGATGATTATGATGACTATAATGATGACGATTATGATGACTATTATGATGATTATTATGATGACGGTTATGATGATGATTGTGATGATGATTATGATGATGACTATGATGACGATTATGGTAATGATTATGATGATGATTATGATGATGATTATGATAATGATTATGATGATGATTATTATGAATATTATGATGATGATTATGATGATGATTACGATGATCATTATGATGATGATTATGATGATGATTATGATGATGACTATGATGATGATTATGATGACGATTATGATGATGACTATGATGACGATTATGATAATGATTATGATGATGATTATGATGAATATTATGATGATGATTATGATGATGATTACGATGATGATTATGATGATGATTATGATGATGATTATGATGATGATTATGATGATGATTATGATGATGATTATGATGCTGACTATGATGATGATTATGACGATGATTATGATGATGATTATGATGATGATTATGATGATGATTATGATGATGATTATGATGACTATAACGATGACGATTATGATGACTATTGTGATGATGACTATCATGACGATTATGATAATGATTATGATGATAATTATGATGACGGTTATCATGATGATTATGATGATGATTATGATGATGATTATGATGATGATTATGATGATGATTATGATGACTATAATGATGACGATTGTCATGACTATTGTGATGATGACTATCATGAGGATTATGATAATGATTATGATGATAATTATGATGACGGTTATCATGATGATTATGATGATGATTATGATGATGATTATGATGATGACAATGATGATGATTATGATGATGATTATGATGATGATTATGATGATTATTATGACGATTATGAGGACTATTATGATGATGACTATGATAATGATTATTATGACTATAATGATGACGATTATGATGACTATTATGACTGTGACTAGGATGCTGATTACGTTGACGGTTATGATGATGATTATGATTATGATTATGATGATGATTATGATGATTATTATGATGATGATTATGATAATGATTATGATGACGATTATGATGACGATTATGATGATGATTATGATGATGATTATGATGACGATTATGAGGACGATCATGAGGACTATTATGATGATGACTATGATGATGATTACGATGACGATTATGATGATGACTATGATGATGATTATGCTCATGATTACGATGATGATTATGGTGAATGTTATGATGATGATTATGATGATGATTATGATGATGATTATGATGATGACTATGATGACGATTATGGTAATGATTATGATGATGATTATGATGCTGAATATGATGATGATTATGATGATGATTATGAAGATGATTATGATGACGATTATGATGATGATTATGATGATGATTATGATGATGATTATGATGATGACTATGATGCTGATTATGATGACGGTTATGATGACGGTTATGATGATGATTATGATGATTATGATGACGATTATGATGATGATTATGATGATGATTATGATGATGATTATGATGACTATAATGATGACGATTATGATGACTATTATGATGATTATTATGATGACGGTTATGATGATGATTGTGATGATGATTATGACGATGATTATGATGATGATTATGATAATGATTAAGATGATGATTATGCTCATGATTATGATCATGATTATGATGAATATTATGATGATGATTATGTTAATGTATATGATGATGATTATGATGATGATTGCGATGATCATTATGATGACGATCATGATGATGATTATGATGACGATTATGACAATGATTATGATGACTATTATGACTGTGACTATGATGCTGATTACGTTGATGGTTATGATGATGATTATGATTATGATTATGATGATGATTATGATGATTAATATGATGATGATTATGATGATGATTATGATAATGATTATGATGATGATTATTATGAATATTATGATGATGATTATGATGATGATTACGATGATCATTATGATGATGATTATGATGATCATTATGATGATGATTATGATGATGATTATGATTATGATTACGACGTCTATAATGATGCCGATTATGATGACTATTATGATGATGACTATGATGACGATTATGATGATGATTATGATGACTATAATGATGACGATTATGAGGACTATTATGATGATGACAATGGTGATGATTATGATGACGGTTATGATAATGATTATGATAATGATTATGATGATGACTATGATGATGAATATGATGATGACTATGATGATGATTATGATGATGACTATGATGATGAATATGATGATGATTATGATGATGATTATGATGATGATTATGATGATGATTATGATGATGACTATGATGATGATTATGATGACCATCATGACGATTATGATGATGATTATGATGACTATTATGACTGTGACTAGGATGCTGATTACGTTGACGGTTATGATGATGATTATGATTATGATTATGATGATGATTATGATGATTATTATGATGATGATTATGATGATGATTATGATGACGATTATGATGACGATTATGATGATGATTATGATGATGATTATGATGATGACTCTGATGCTGATTATGATGACGGTTATGATGATGATTATGATGATGATTATGATAATGATTATGATGATGATTATGATGATGATTATGATGATGATTATAATGATGATTATGATGATGATTATGGTGATGAGTATGATGCTGATTATGATGATGATTATGATGATGATTATGATGGTGATTATGATGATGATAATGATGATGATTATGATGATGATTATGATGATGATTATGATGAATATTATGATGATGATTATGATGATCATTATGATGATGATTATGATGATGATTATGATGATGAGTATGATGATGATTATGATGATGATTATGATGAATATTATGATGATGATTATGATGATCATTATGATGATGATTATGATGATGATTATGATGATGAGTATGATGATGATTATGATGATTATGATGATGATTATGATGACTATAATGATGACGATTATGATGACTATTATGATGATTATTATGATGACGGTTATGATGATGATTGTGATGATGATTATGACGATGATTATGATGATGATTATGATAATGATTATGATGATGATTATGCTCATGATTATGATCATGATTATGATGAATATTATGATGATGATTATGTTAATGTATATGATGATGATTATGATGATGATTGCGATGATCATTATGATGATGATTATGATGATCATTATGATGATGATTATGATGATGATTATGGTGATGATTATGATGATGATTATGATGACTATAATGATGACTATAATGATGACGATTATGATGACGATTATGATGACTATTATGATGATGACTATGATGACGATTATGATAATGATTATGATGATGATTATGATGACGGTTATGATGATGATTATGATGATGACTATGATGATGAATATGACGATGATTATGATGATGATTATGATGATGATTATGATGACTATAATGATGACGATTATGAGGACTATTATGATGATGACAATGATGATGATTGTGATGAGGGTTATGATAATGATTATGATAATGATTATGATGATGACTATGATGATGAATATGATGATGATTATGATGATGATTATGATGATGATTATGATGATGATTATGATGATTATAATGATGATTATGATGATGATTATGATGAGTATAATGATGACGATTATGATGACTATTATGATGATGACTATGATGACGATTATGATGATGATTATGATTACTATAATGATGACGATTATGAGGACTATTATGATGACTATTATGATGATGATTATGATGAGTCTGATGACTATAAAGACGACGATTATGAGGACTATTATGATGACAGTGGTGATCATTATGATGATGATTATGATGATGATTATGATGATGATTGTGATGATGATTATGATGATGATTATGATGACGGTTATGATGATGATTATGATGATGATTATGACAATGATTATGATGACTATTATGACTGTGACTATGATGCTGATTACGTTGATGATTATTATGAATATTATGATGATGATTATGATGATGATTACGATGATCATTATGATGATGATTATGATGATCATTATGATGATGATTATGATGATGATTATGATTATGATTACGACGTCTATAATGATGCCGATTATGATGACTATTATGATGATGACTATGATGACGATTATGATGATGATTATGATGACTATAATGATGACGATTATGAGGACTATTATGATGATGACAATGGTGATGATTATGATGACGGTTATGATAATGATTATGATAATGATTATGATGATGACTATGATGATGAATATGATGATGATTATGATGATGATTATGATGATGATTATGATGATGATTATGATGAATATAATGATGATTATGATGATGATTATGATGAGTATAATGATGACGATTATGATGACTATTATGATGATGACAATGATGACGATTATGATGATGATTATGATGATGATTATGATGACGGTTATGATAATGATTATGATAATGATTATGATGATGACTATGATGATGAATATGATGATGATTATGATGATGATTATGATGATGATTATGATGATGATTATGATGATGACTATGATGATGATTATGATGACCATCATGACGATTATGATGATGATTATGATGACTATTATGACTGTGACTAGGAAGCTGATTACGTTGACGGTTATGATGATGATTATGACGATGATTATGATGATGATTATGATGATGATTATGATGATGATTATGATGATGATTATGATGATGATTATGATGACTATAATGATGACGATTGTGATGACTATTGTGACGATGACTATCATGACGATTATGATAATGAGTATGATGATAATTATGATGACGGTTATCATGATGATTATAATGATGATTATGATGATGATTATGATGATGATTATGATGATGATTATGATGATGATTATGATGATGATTATGATGATGATTATGATGATGATTATGATGATGACTATGATGCTGATTATGATGACGGTTATGATGACGGTTATGATGATGATTATGATGATTATGATGACGATTATGATGATGATTATGATGATGATTATGATGATGATTATGATGATGATTATGATGACTATAATGATGACGATTATGATGACTATTATGATGATTATTATGATGACGGTTATGATGATGATTGTGATGATGATTATGATGATGATTACGATGATGATTATGATGATGATTATGATGATGATTATGATGATGATTATGATGACCATCATGATGATGACTATGATGACGATTATGATAATGATTATGATGATAATTATGATGACGGTTATGATGATGATTATGATGACGATTATGATAATGATTATGATGATGATTATGATGAATATTATGATGATGATTATGATGATGATTATAATGATGATTATGATGATGTTTATGATGATGATTATGATGATGATTATGATGATGATTATGATGATGATTATGATGATGATTATGATGATGATTATGATGATGATTATGATGATGACTATGATGACGATCATGAGGACTATTTTGATGATGACTATGATGATGATTATGATGATGACTATGATGATGATTACGATGACGATTATGATGATGACTATGATGATGATTATGCTCATGATTACGATGATGATTATGGTGAATATTATGATGATGATTATGATGATGATTATGATGATGATTATGATGATGACTATGATGACGATTATGGTAATGATTATGATGATGATTATGATGATGATTATGATGATGATTATGATGATGATTATGATGATGATTATGATGATGATTATGATGATGATTATGATGATGATTATGATGATGACTATGATGACGATTATGGTAATGATTATGATGATGATTATGATGCTGAATATGATGACGATTATGATGATGATTATGATGATGATTATGATGACGATTATGATGATGATTATGATGATGATTATGATGATGATTATGATGATGACTATGATGCTGATTATGATGACGGTTATGATGACGGTTATGATGATGATTATGATGATTATGATGACGATTATGATGACGATTATGATGATGATTATGATGATGATTATGATGATGATTATGATGACTATAATGATGACGATTATGATGACTATTATGATGATTATTATGATGACGGTTATGACGATGATTGTGATGATGATTATGACGATGATTATGATGATGATTATGATAATGATTATGATGATGATTATACTCATGATTATGATCATGATTATGATGAATATTATGATGATGATTATGTTAATGTATATGATGATGATTATGATGATGATTGCGATGATCATTATGATGACGATTATGATGATGATTATGACGACGATTATGATGATGATTATGATGACTATTATGACTGTGACTATGATGCTGATTACGTTGACGGTTATGATGATGATTATGATTATGATTATGATGATGATTATGATGATTATTATGATGATGATTATGATGATGATTATGATGACGGTTATGATGATGATTATGATGATGATTATGATGCTGACTATGATGATGATTATGATGCTGACTATGATGATGATTATGATGATGATTATGATGATGATTATGATGATGATTATGATGATGATTATGATGATGATTATGATGATGAATATGATGATGATTATGATGACGATCATGAGGACTATTTTGATGATGACTATGATGATGATTATGATGATGACTATGATGATGATTACGATGACGATTATGATGATGACTATGATGATGATTATGCTCATGATTACGATGATGATTATGGTGAATATTATGATGATGATTATGATGATGATTATGATGATGATTATGATGATGACTATGATGACGATTATGGTAATGATTATGATGATGATTATGATGATGATTATGATGATGATTATGATGATGATTATGATGATGATTATGATGATGACTATGATGACGATTATGGTAATGATTATGATGATGATTATGATGCTGAATATGATGACGATTATGATGATGATTATGATGATGATTATGATGACGATTATGATGATGATTATGATGATGATTATGATGATGATTATGATGATGACTATGATGCTGATTATGATGACGGTTTTGATGACGGTTATGATGATGATTATGATGATTATGATGACGATTATGATGACGATTATGATGATGATTATGATGATGATTATGATGATGATTATGATGACTATAATGATGACGATTATGATGACTATTATGATGATTATTATGATGACGGTTATGATGATGATTGTGATGATGATTATGATGATGACTATGATGACGATTATGGTAATGATTATGATGATGATTATGATGATGATTATGATAATGATTATGATGATGATTATTATGAATATTATGATGATGATTATGATGATGATTACGATGATCATTATGATGATGATTATGATGATGATTATGATGATGACTATGATGATGATTATGATGACGATTATGATGATGACTATGATGACGATTATGATAATGATTATGATGATGATTATGATGAATATTATGATGATGATTATGATGATGATTACGATGATGATTATGATGATGATTATGATGATGATTATGATGATGATTATGATGATGATTATGATGATGATTATGATGCTGACTATGATGATGATTATGACGATGATTATGATGATGATTATGATGATGATTATGATGATGATTATGATGATGATTATGATGACTATAACGATGACGATTGTGATGACTATTGTGATGATGACTATCATGACGATTATGATAATGATTATGATGATAATTATGATGACGGTTATCATGATGATTATGATGATGATTATGATGATGATTATGATGATGATTATGATGATGATTATGATGACTATAATGATGACGATTGTCATGACTATTGTGATGATGACTATCATGAGGATTATGATAATGATTATGATGATAATTATGATGACGGTTATCATGATGATTATGATGATGATTATGATGATGATTATGATGATGACAATGATGATGATTATGATGATGATTATGATGATGATTATGATGATTATTATGACGATTATGAGGACTATTATGATGATGACTATGATAATGATTATTATGACTATAATGATGACGATTATGATGACTATTATGACTGTGACTAGGATGCTGATTACGTTGACGGTTATGATGATGATTATGATTATGATTATGATGATGATTATGATGATTATTATGATGATGATTATGATAATGATTATGATGACGATTATGATGACGATTATGATGATGATTATGATGATGATTATGATGACGATTATGAGGACGATCATGAGGACTATTATGATGATGACTATGATGATGATTACGATGACGATTATGATGATGACTATGATGATGATTATGCTCATGATTACGATGATGATTATGGTGAATGTTATGATGATGATTATGATGATGATTATGATGATGACTATGATGACGATTATGGTAATGATTATGATGATGATTATGATGCTGAATATGATGATGATTATGATGATGATTATGAAGATGATTATGATGACGATTATGATGATGATTATGATGATGATTATGATGATGACTATGATGCTGATTATGATGACGGTTATGATGACGGTTATGATGATGATTATGATGATTATGATGACGATTATGATGATGATTATGATGATGATTATGATGATGATTATGATGACTATAATGATGACGATTATGATGACTATTATGATGATTATTATGATGACGGTTATGATGATGATTGTGATGATGATTATGACGATGATTATGATGATGATTATAATGATGATTATGATGATGATTATGGTGATGAGTATGATGCTGATTATGATGATGATTATGATGATGATTATGATGGTGATTATGATGATGATAATGATGATGATTATGATGATGATTATGATGATGATTATGATGAATATTATGATGATGATTATGATGATCATTATGATGATGATTATGATGATGATTATGATGATGAGTATGATGATGATTATGATGATGATTATGATGAATATTATGATGATGATTATGATGATCATTATGATGATGATTATGATGATGATTATGATGATGAGTATGATGATGATTATGATGATTATGATGATGATTACGATGACTATAATGATGACGATTATGATGACTATTATGATGATTATTATGATGACGGTTATGATGATGATTGTGATGATGATTATGACGATGATTATGATGATGATTATGATAATGATTATGATGATGATTATGCTCATGATTATGATCATGATTATGATGAATATTATGATGATGATTATGTTAATGTATATGATGATGATTATGATGATGATTGCGATGATCATTATGATGATGATTATGATGATCATTATGATGATGATTATGATGATGATTATGGTGATGATTATGATGATGATTATGATGACTATAATGATGACTATAATGATGACGATTATGATGACGATTATGATGACTATTATGATGATGACTATGATGACGATTATGATAATGATTATGATGATGATTATGATGACGGTTATGATGATGATTATGATGATGACTATGATGATGAATATGACGATGATTATGATGATGATTATGATGATGATTATGATGACTATAATGATGACGATTATGAGGACTATTATGATGATGACAATGATGATGATTATGATGACGGTTATGATAATGATTATGATAATGATTATGATGATGACTATGATGATGAATATGATGATGATTATGATGATGATTATGATGATGATTATGATGATGATTATGATGATTATAATGATGATTATGATGATGATTATGATGAGTATAATGATGACGATTATGATGACTATTATGATGATGACTATGATGACGATTATGATGATGATTATGATTACTATAATGATGACGATTATGAGGACTATTATGATGACTATTATGATGATGATTATGATGAGTCTGATGACTATAAAGACGACGATTATGAGGACTATTATGATGACAGTGGTGATCATTATGATGATGATTATGATGATGATTATGATGATGATTGTGATGATGATTATGATGATGATTATGATGACGGTTATGATGATGATTATGATGATGATTATGCTCATGATTATGATGATGATTATGATGATGACTATGATGATGACTATGATGATGACTATAATGACTATAATGATGACGATTGTGATGACTATTGTGATGATGACTATCATGACGATTATGATAATGATTATGATGATAATTATGATGACGGTTATCATTATGATTATGATGATGATTATGATGATGATTATGATGATGACAATGATGATGATTATGATGATGATTATGATGATGATTATGATGATGATTATGATGACCATCATGATGATGACTATGATGACCATTATGATAATGATTATGATGATAATTATGATGACGGTTATGATGATGATTATGATGACGATTATGATAATGATTATGATAATGATTATGATGATGATTATGCTCATGATTATGATCATGATTATGATGAATATTATGATGATGATTATGTTAATGTATATGATGATGATTATGATGATGATTGCGATGATGATTATGATGATGATTATGATGATGATTATGATGATGATTATGATGATGATTATGATGATGATTATGATGACGGTTATGATGATGATTATGATGATGATTATGATGATGACTATGATGATGATTATGACGATGATTATGATGATGATTATGATGATGATTGTGATGATGATTATGATGATGGTTATGATGACTATAATGATGACGATTATGATGACTATTATGATGATTATTATGATGACGGTTATGATGATGATTGTGATGATGATTATGACGATGATTATGATGATGATTATGATAATGATTATGATGATGATTATGATGATGATTATGATAATGATTATGATGATGATTATTATGTATATTATGATGATGATTATGATGATGATTACGATGATCATTATGATGATGATTATGATGATCATTATGATGATGATTATGATGATGATTATGTTGATAATTATGATTATGATTATGATGATGACTATGATGATGATTATGATGACGATTATGATGATGATTATGATGATGATTATGATAATGATTATGATGATGATTATGCTCATGATTATGATCATGATTATGATGAATATTATGATAATGATTATGATGACTATAATGATGACGATTGTGATGACTATTGTGATGATGACTATCATGACGATTATGATAATGATTATGATGATAATTATGATGACGATTATGATAATGATTATGATGATAATTATGATGACGGTTATCATGATGATTATGATGATGACTATGATGATGATTATGATGATGACTATGATGATGATTACGATGACGATTATGATGATGACTATGATGATGATTATGCTCATGATTACGATGATGATTATGGTGAATATTATGATGATGATTATGATGATGATTATGATGATGATTATGATGATGATTATGATGATGATTATGATGATGATTATGATGACGATTATGATGATGATTATGATGATGATTATGATGATGATTATGATGATGATTATGATGATGACTATGATGCTGATTATGATGACGGTTATGATGACGGTTATGATGATGATGATGACGATTATGATGATGATTATGATGATGATTATGATGATGATTATGATGACTATAATGATGACGATTGTGATGACTATTGTGATGATGACTATCATGACGATTATGATAATGATTATGATGATAATTATGATGACGGTTATCATGATGATTATGATGATGATTATGATGATGATTATGACGATGATTATGATGATGATTATGATGACGGTTATGATAATGATTATGATAATGATTATGATGATGATTATGATGATGATTATGATGATGATTATGATGATGATTATGATGATGATTATGATGATGATTATGATGATGATTATGATGATGATTATGATGATGATTATGATGATGATTATGATGATGATTATGATGACTATAATGATGACTATAATGATGACGATTATGATGGCTATTATGATGATGACAATGATGATGATTATGATGACAATTATGATGATGACTATGATGATGATTATGCTCATGATTACGATGATGATTATGGTGAATATTATGATGATGATTATGATGATGATTATGATGATGATTATGATGATGACTATGATGACGATTATGGTAATGATTATGATGAAGATTATGATGCTGAATATGATGATGATTATGATGATGATTATGATGATGATTATGATGACGATTATGATGATGATTATGATGATGATTATGATGATGATTATGATGATGATTATGATGATGACTATGATGCTGATTATGATGACGGTTATGATGACGGTTATGATGATGATGATGACGATTATGATGATGATTATGATGATGATTATGATGATGATTATGATGACTATAATGATGACGATTGTGATGACTATTGTGATGATGACTATCATGACGATTATGATAATGATTATGATGATAATTATGATGACGGTTATCATGATGATTATGATGATGATTATGATGATGATTATGATGACTATAATGATGACGATTGTCATGACTATTGTGATGATGACTATCATGACGATTATGATAATGATTATGATGATAATTATGATGACGGTTATCATGATGATTATGATGATGATTATGATGATGATTATGATGATGACAATGATGATGATTATGATGATGATTATGATGATGATTATGATGATGATTATGATGACCATCATGATGATGACTATGATGATGATTATGATGATGATTATGATGACTATAATGATGACGATTGTGATGACTATTGTGATGATGACTATCATGACGATTATGATAATGATTATGATGATAATTATGATGACGGTTATCATGATGATTATGATGATGATTATGATGATGATTATGATGACTATAATGATGACGATTGTCATGACTATTGTGATGATGACTATCATGACGATTATGATAATGATTATGATGATAATTATGATGACGGTTATCATGATGATTATGATGATGATTATGATGATGATTATGATGATGACAATGATGATGATTATGATGATGATTATGATGATGATTATGATGATGATTATGATGATGATTATGATGATGATTATGATGATGATTATGATGATTATTATGATGATGATTATGATGATGATTATGATGACGATTATGATGACGATTATGATGACGATTATGATGACGATTATGATGACGATTATGATGACGATTATGAAGACGATTATGATGATGATTATGATGATGACTCTGATGCTGATTATGATGACGGTTATGATGATGATTATGATGATGATTATGACGATGATTATGATGATGATTATGATAATGATTATGATCATGATTATGATGATGATTATGATTATGATTATGATGATGATTCTGATGATGATTATGATGATGATTATGATGATGATTATGATGACGGTTATGATGATGATTATGATGATGATTATGATGATGATTATGATGATGATTATCATGATGGTTATGATTATGATTACGACGCCTATAATGATGCCGATTATGATGACTATTCTGATGATGACTATGATGACGATTATGATGATGATTATGATGACTATAATGATGTCGATTATGATGACTATTATGATGATTATGATGACGATTATGATGATAACCATGATGACTATTATGATGTTGATTATGATGATGATCATTATGATGATTATGATGATGATTATGATTATGATTATGATGATGATTATGATGACTATAATGATGACGATTATGAGGACTATTATGATGATGACTATGATGCTGATTATGATGACGGTTATGATGATGATTATGATGATGATTATGATAATGATTATGATGATGATTATGATGACTATAATGATGACGATTATGAGGACTATTATGGTGATGACCATGATGACGATTATGATGATGATTATGATATTGATAATGATGACTATTATGATGATGACTATGATGCTGACTATGATGACGGTTTTGATGATGATTATGATGACTATAATGATGACGATTATGAGGACTATTATGATGATGACAATGATGATGATTATGATGACGGTTATGATAATGATTATGATAATGATTATGATGATGACTATGATGATGAATATGATGATGATTATGATGATGATTATGATGATGATTATGATGATTATAATGATGATTATGATGATTATAATGATGATTATGATGATTATAATGATGATTATGATGAGTATAATGATGACGATTATGAGGACTATTATGATGATGACAATGATGATGATTATGATGACGGTTATGATAATGATTATGATAATGATTATGATGATGACTATGATGATGAATATGATGATGATTATGATAATGATTATGATGATGATTATGATGATGATTATGATGACTATAATGATGACGATTATGATGACTATTATGATGACTATTATGATGATGATTATGATGAGTCTGATGACTATAAAGACGACAATTATGAGGACTATTATGATGATGACAATGATGATCATTATGATGATGATTATGATGATGATTATGATGATGATTGTGATGATGATTATGATGATGATCATGATGATGATTATGATGATGATTATGATGATGATTACGATGATGATTATGATGACTATAATGATGACGATTATGATGGCTATTATGATGATGATTATGATGGTTATGATGATGATTATGATGATGATCATGAGGACGATTATTATGATGGTTATGATGATGACTATCATGACGATTATGATTACGGTTACAATGACGATCATGATAATGATTATGATGATGATTGCGATGATCATTATGATGACGATTATGATGATGATTATGATGACGATTATGATGATGATTATGATGACTTTATGACTGTGACTATGATGCTGATTACGTTGACGGTTATGATGATGATTATGATTATGATTATGATGATGATTATGATGATGATTATGATGATGATTATGATGATGACTATGATGATGATTACGATGATGATTATGATGACTATAATGATGAAGATTATGATGGCTATTATGATGATGATTATGATGGTTATGATGATGATTATGATGATGATCATGAGGACGATTATTATGATGGTTATGATGATGACTATCATGACGATTATGATTACGGTTACAATGACGATCATGATAATGATTATGATGATGATTATGATGATGATTACGATGATGATTATGATGACTATAATGATGACGATTATGATGACTATTATGATGATGATTATGATGATGATTATGATGACTATAATGATGACGATTATGATGACTATTATGATGACTATTATGATGATGATTATGATGAGTCTGATGACTATAAAGACGACAATTATGAGGACTATTATGATGATGACAATGATGATCATTATGATGATGATTATGATGATGATTATGATGATGATTGTGATGATGATTATGATGATGATCATGATGATGATTATGATGATGATTATGATGATGATCATGATGATGATTATGATGACGATTATGATGATGATTATGATGACGATTATGATGACGATTATGATGACGATTATGATGACGATTATGATGACGATTATGAAGACGATTATGATGACGATTATGAAGACGATTATGATGATGATTATGATGATGACTCTGATGCTGATTATGATGGCGGTTATGATGATGATTATGATGATGATTATGATAATGATTATGATGATGATTATGATGATGATTATGATGATGATTATGATGATGATTATGATGATGATTATGATGATGATTACGATGATGATTATGATGACTATAATGATGACGATTATGAAGACGATTATGATGACGATTATGAAGACGATTATGATGATGATTGTGATGATGACTCTGATGCTGATTATGATGGCGGTTATGATGATGATTATGATGATGACTATTATGATGATTATGATGACGATTATGATGATGACCATGATGACGATTATGATGATGATTATGATGATGATTATGTTGATAATTATGATGATGATTATGATGATGACTATGATGATGATTATGATGACGATTATGATGATGACTATGATGACGATTATGTATAATGATTATGATGATGATTATGATGAATATTATGATGATGATTATGATGATGATTATGATGATGATTATGATGATGATTATGATGACTATAATGATGACGATTATGATGACTATTATGATGATTATTATGATGACGGTTATGATGATGATTGTGATGATGATTATGACGATGATTATGATGATGATTATGATAATGATTATGATGATGATTATGATGATGATTATGATAATGATTATGATGATGATTATTATGTATATTATGATGATGATTATGATGATGATTACGATGATCATTATGATGATGATTATGATGATCATTATGATAATGATTATGATGATGATTATGTTGATAATTATGATTATGATTATGATGATGACTATGATGATGATTATGATGACGATTATGATGATGATTATGATGATGATTATGATAATGATTATGATGATGATTATGCTCATGATTATGATCATGATTATGATGAATATTATGATAATGATTATGATGACTATAATGATGACGATTGTGATGACTATTGTGATGATGACTATCATGACGATTATGATAATGATTATGATGATAATTATGATGACGGTTATCATGATGATTATGATGATGATTATGATGACGATCATGAGGACTATTATGATGATGACTATGATGATGATTATGATGATGACTATGATGATGATTACGATGACGATTATGATGATGACTATGATGATGATTATGCTCATGATTACGATGATGATTATGGTGAATATTATGATGATGATTATGATGATGATTATGATGATGATTATGATGATGACTATGATGACGATTATGGTAATGATTATGATGATGATTATGATGCTGAATATGATGATGATTATGATGATGATTATGATGATGATTATGATGATGATTATGATGATGATTATGATGACGATCATGAGGACTATTATGATGATGACTATGATGATGATTATGATGATGACTATGATGATGATTACGATGACAATTATGATGATGACTATGATGATGATTATGCTCATGATTACGATGATGATTATGGTGAATATTATGATGATGATTATGATGATAATTATGATGATGATTATGATGATGACTATGATGACGATTATGGTAATGATTATGATGAAGATTATGATGCTGAATATGATGATGATTATGATGATGATTATGATGATGATTATGATGACGATTATGATGATGATTATGATGATGATTATGATGATGATTATGATGATGATTATGATGATGACTATGATGCTGATTATGATGACGGTTATGATGACGGTTATGATGATGATGATGACGATTATGATGATGATTATGATGATGATTATGATGACTATAATGATGACGATTGTGATGACTATTGTGATGATGACTATCATGACGATTATGATAATGATTATGATGATAATTATGATGACGGTTATCATGATGATTATGATGATGATTATGATGATGATTATGATGACTATAATGATGACGATTGTCATGACTATTGTGATGATGACTATCATGACGATTATGATAATGATTATGATGATAATTATGATGACGGTTATCATGATGATTATGATGATGATTATGATGATGATTATGATGATGACAATGATGATGATTATGATGATGATTATGATGATGAGTATGATGATGATTATGATGACCATCATGATGATGACTATGATGATGATTATGATGATGATTATGATGACTATAATGATGACGATTGTGATGACTATTGTGATGATGACTATCATGACGATTATGATAATGATTATGATGATAATTATGATGACGGTTATCATGATGATTATGATGATGATTATGATGATGATTATGATGATGACAATGATGATGATTATGATGATGATTATGATGATGATTATGATGATGATTATGATGACCATCATGATGATGACTATGATGATGATTATGATGATGATTATGATGATGTTTATGATGATGATTATGATGATGATTATGATGATGATTATGATGATGATTATGATGATGATTATGATGATGATTATGATGATGATTATGATGATTATTATGATGATGATTATGATGATGATTATGATGACGATTATGATGACGATTATGATGACGATTATGATGACGATTATGATGACGATTATGATGACGATTATGAAGACGATTATGATGATGATTATGATGATGACTCTGATGCTGATTATGATGACGGTTATGATGATGATTATGATGATGATTATGACGATGATTATGATGATGATTATGATAATGATTATGATCATGATTATGATGATGATTATGATTATGATTATGATGATGATTCTGATGATGATTATGATGATGATTATGATGATGATTATGATGATGACTCTGATGCTGATTATGATGACGGTTATGATGATGATTATGATGATGATTATGACGATGATTATGATGATGATTATGATAATGATTATGATCATGATTATGATGATGATTATGATTATGATTATGACGATGATTATGATGATGATTATGATGATGATTATGGTGATGATTATGATGATGATTATGATGATGACTACGATGATGATTGTGATGACGATTATGATGATGATTATGATTACGGTTATGATAATGATTATGATGATGATTATGATGACTATTATGATGATGACTATGACGACGATTATGATGATGATTGTGATGACTATAAAGATGACGATTATGAGGACTATTATGATGATGACAATGATGATGATTACGATGATGATTATGATGATGATTATGATGATGATTATGATGATGACCATGATGACGATTATGTTGATGATTATGATGTTGATTATGATGATGATTATGATGATGACTATGATGCTGATTATGATGACGGTTATTATGATGATTATGATGATGATTATGATAATGATTATGATGATGATTATGATGATGATTACGATGATCATTATGATGATGATTATGATGATGATTATGATGATGATTATGATGACTATAATGATGACGATTGTCATGACTATTGTGATGATGACTATCATGACGATTATGATAATGATTATGATGATAATTATGATGACGGTTATCATGATGATTATGATGATGATTATGATGATGATTATGATGATGACAATGATGATGATTATGATGATGATTATGATGATGATTATGATGATGATTATGATGATGATTATGATGACCATCATGATGATGACTATGATGATGATTATGATGATGATTATGATGATGTTTATGATGATGATTATGATGATGATTATGATGATGATTATGATGATGATTATGATGATGATTATGATGATGATTATGATGATGATTATGATGATTATTATGATGATGATTATGATGATGATTATGATGACCATCATGATGATGACTATGATGATGGTTATGATGATGATTATGATGATGTTTATGATGATGATTATGATGATGATTATGATGATGATTATGATGATGATTATGATGATGATTATGATAATGATTATGATGATGATTATGATGATGATTACGATGATCATTATGATGATGATTATGATGATCATTATGAGGATGATTATCATGATGGTTATGATTATGATTACGACGCCTATAATGATGCCGATTATGATGACTATTCTGATGATGACTATGATGACGATTATGATGATGATTATGATGACTATAATGATGTCGATTATGATGACTATTATGATGATTATGATGACGATTATGATGATAACCATGATGACTATTATGATGTTGATTATGATGATGATCATTATGATGATTATGATGATGATTATGATTATGATTATGATGATGATTATGATGACTATAATGATGACGATTATGAGGACTATTATGATGATGACTATGATGCTGATTCTGATGACGGTTATGATGATGATTATGATGATGATTATGATAATGATTATGATGATGATTATGATGACTATAATGATGACGATTATGAGGACTATTATGATGATGACCATGATGACGATTATGATGATGATTATGATATTGATAATGATGACTATTATGATGATGACTATGATGCTGACTATGATGACGGTTTTGATGATGATTATGATGACTATAATGATGACGATTATGAGGACTATTATGATGATGACAATGATGATGATTATGATGACGGTTATGATAATGATTATGATAATGATTATGATGATGACTATGATGATGATTATGATGACCATGATGACGATTATGATGATGATTATGATGATGATTATGATGACTATTATGACTGTGACTATGATGCTGATTACGTTGACGGTTATGATGATGATTATGATTATGATTATGATGATGATTATGATGATTATTATGATGATGATTATGAAGACGATTATGATGATGATTATGATGATGACTCTGATGCTGATTATGATGACGGTTATGATGATGATTATGATGATGATTATGATAATGATTATGATGATGATTATGATGATGATTATGATGATGATTATGACGATGATTATGATGATGATTATGATGATGATTATGATGACGGTTATGATGATGATTATGATGACTATTATGATGATGACTATGACGACGATTATGATGATGATTATGATGACTATAAAGATGACGATTATGAGGACTATTATGATGATGATCATGATGATGATTATGATGATGATTGCGATGATCATTATGATGACGATTATGATGATGATTATGATGACGATTATGATGATGATTATGATGACTTTATGACTGTGACTATGATGCTGATTACGTTGACGGTTATGATGATGATTATGATTATGATTATGATGATGATTATGATGATGATTATGATGATGATTATGATGATGACTATGATGATGATTACGATGATGATTATGATGACTATAATGATGACGATTATGATGGCTATTATGATGATGATTATGATGGTTATGATGATGATTATGATGATGATCATGAGGACGATTATTATGATGGTTATGATGATGACTATCATGACGATTATGATTACGGTTACAATGACGATCATGATAATGATTATGATGATGATTATGATGATGATTACGATGATGATTATGATGACTATAATGATGACGATTATGATGACTATTATGATGATGATTATGATGATGATTATGATGACTATAATGATGACGATTATGATGACTATTATGATGACTATTATGATGATGATTATGATGAGTCTGATGACTATAAAGACGACAATTATGAGGACTATTATGATGATGACAATGATGATCATTATGATGATGATTATGATGATGATTATGATGATGATTGTGATGATGATTATGATGATGATCATGATGATGATTATGATGATGATTATGATGATGATCATGATGATGATTATGATGACGATTATGATGATGATTATGATGACGATTATGATGACGATTATGATGACGATTATGATGACGATTATGAAGACGATTATGATGACGATTATGAAGACGATTATGATGATGATTATGATGATGACTCTGATGCTGATTATGATGGCGGTTATGATGATGATTATGATGATGATTATGATGATGGTTATGATGATGATTATGATGATGATTATGATGATGATTATGATGATGATTATGATGATGATTATGATGATGATTATGATGATGATTATGATGATGATTATGATGATGACTCCGATGCTGATTATGATGACGGTTATGATGATGATTATGATGATGATTATGATAATGATTATGATGATGATTATGATGATGATTATGATGATGATTATGATGATGATTATGATGATGATTATGATGATGATTATGATGATGATTACGATGATGATTATGATGACTATAATGATGACGATTATGATGACTATTATGATGATGATTATGATGACGGTTATGATGATGATTATGATGATGATTATGACGATGATTATGATGATGATTATGATAATGATTATGATCATGATTATGATGATGATTATGATGATGATCATGATAATGATTATGATGCTGATTATGATGATGATTACGATGATGATTATGATGACTATAATGAAGACGATTATGATGACTATTATGATGATGATTATGATGATGATTATGATGACTATAATGATGACGATTATGATGACTATTATGATGACTATTATGATGATGATTATGATGAGTCTGATGACTATAAAGACGACAATTATGAGGACTATTATGATGATGACAATGATGATCATTATGATGATGATTATGATGATGATTATGATGATGATTGTGATGATGATTATGATGATGATCATGATGATGATTATGATGATGATTATGATGATGATCATGATGATGATTATGATGACGATTATGATGATGATTATGATGACGATTATGATGACGATTATGATGACGATTATGATGACGATTATGAAGACGATTATGATGACGATTATGAAGACGATTATGATGATGATTGTGATGATGACTCTGATGCTGATTATGATGGCGGTTATGATGATGATTATGATGATGATTATGATGATGATTATGATGATGATTATGATGATGATTATGATGATGATTATGATGATGACTATGATGATGATTATGGCGACGATTATGATGATGATTATGATAATGATTATGATGACCATGATGACGATTATGATGATGATTATGATAATGATTATGATGACGGTTATGATGATGATTATGATGATGATTATGATGACGATTATGAGGAATATTATGATGATGACTATGATAATGATTATTATGACTATAATGTTGACGATTATGATGACTATTATGATGACTATTATGATGATGATTATGATGAGCCTGATGACTATAAAGACGACGATTATGAGGACTATTATGATGATGACAATGATGATGATTATGTTGATGATTATGATGTTGATTATGATGATGATTATGATGATGACTATGATGCTGATTATGATGACGGTTATGATGATGATTATGATGATGACTATGATGATGATTATGATGATGATTATGATGATGATTATGATCATGATTGTGATGATGATTATGATGATGATCATGATGATGATTATGATGATGATTATGATGATGATTATGATGATGACTATGATGATGATTATGATGACCATGATGACGATTATGATGATGATTATGATGATGATTATGATGACTATTATGACTGTGACTACGATGCTGATTACGTTGTCGGTTATGATGATGATTATGATTATGATTATGATGATGATTATGATGATTATTATGATGATGATTATGATGATGATTATGATGACGATTATGATGACGATTATGATGACGATTATGATGACGATTATGATGACGATTATGATGACGATTATGAAGACGATTATGATGATGATTATGATGATGACTCTGATGCTGATTATGATGACGGTTATGATGATGATTGTGATGATGATTATGATGATGATCATGATGATGATTATGATGATGATTATGATGATGATCATGATGATGATTATGATGACGATTATGATGATGATTATGATGACGATTATGATGACGATTATGATGACGATTATGATGACGATTATGAAGACGATTATGATGACGATTATGAAGACGATTATGATGATGATTGTGATGATGACTCTGATGCTGATTATGATGGCGGTTATGATGATGATTATGATGATGATTATGATGATGATTATGATGATGATTATGATGATGATTATGATGATGATTATGATGATGATTATGATGATGACTATGATGATGATTATGGCGACGATTATGATGATGATTATGATAATGATTATGATGACCATGATGACGATTATGATGATGATTATGATAATGATTATGATGACGGTTATGATGATGATTATGATGATGATTATGATGACGATTATGAGGAATATTATGATGATGACTATGATAATGATTATTATGACTATAATGTTGACGATTATGATGACTATTATGATGACTATTATGATGATGATTATGATGAGCCTGATGACTATAAAGACGACGATTATGAGGACTATTATGATGATGACAATGATGATGATTATGTTGATGATTATGATGTTGATTATGATGATGATTATGATGATGACTATGATGCTGATTATGATGACGGTTATGATGATGATTATGATGATGACTATGATGATGATTATGATGATGATTATGATGATGATTATGATCATGATTGTGATGATGATTATGATGATGATCATGATGATGATTATGATGATGATTATGATGATGATTATGATGATGACTATGATGATGATTATGATGACCATGATGACGATTATGATGATGATTATGATGATGATTATGATGACTATTATGACTGTGACTACGATGCTGATTACGTTGTCGGTTATGATGATGATTATGATTATGATTATGATGATGATTATGATGATTATTATGATGATGATTATGATGATGATTATGATGACGATTATGATGACGATTATGATGACGATTATGATGACGATTATGATGACGATTATGATGACGATTATGAAGACGATTATGATGATGATTATGATGATGACTCTGATGCTGATTATGATGACGGTTATGATGATGATTGTGATGATGATTATGATGATGACTATGATGATGATTATGGCGACGATTATGATGATGATTATGATAATGATTATGATGACCATGATGACGATTATGATGATGATTATGATAATGATTATGATGACGGTTATGATGATGATTATGATGATGATTATGATGACGATTATGAGGAATATTATGATGATGACTATGATAATGATTATTATGACTATAATGTTGACGATTATGATGACTATTATGATGACTATTATGATGATGATTATGATGAGCCTGATGACTATAAAGACGACGATTATGAGGACTATTATGATGATGACAATGATGATGATTATGTTGATGATTATGATGTTGATTATGATGATGATTATGATGATGACTATGATGCTGATTATGATGACGGTTATGATGATGATTATGATGATGACTATGATGATGATTATGATGATGATTATGATGATGATTATGATGATGATTGTGATGATGATTATGATGATGATCATGATGATGATTATGATGATGATTATGATGATGATTATGATGATGACTATGATGATGATTATGATGACCATGATGACGATTATGATGATGATTATGATGATGATTATGATGACTATTATGACTGTGACTACGATGCTGATTACGTTGTCGGTTATGATGATGATTATGATTATGATTATGATGATGATTATGATGATTATTATGATGATGATTATGATGATGATTATGATGACGATTATGATGACGATTATGATGACGATTATGATGACGATTATGATGACGATTATGATGACGATTATGAAGACGATTATGATGATGATTATGATGATGATTATGATGATGACTATGATGATGATTATGATGATGATTATGATGATGATTATGATGATGATTGTGATGATGATTATGATGATGATCATGATGATGATTATGATGATGATTATGATGATGATTATGATGATGATTATGATGATGATTATGATGATGACTATGATGACGATTATGGTAATGATTATGATGATGATTATGATGCTGAATATGATGATGATTATGATGATGATTATGATGATGATTATGATGACTATAATGATGACGATTATGAGGACTTGTATGATGATGACCATGATGACGATTATGTTGATGATTATGATGTTGATTATGATGATGATTATGATGATGACTATGATGCTGATTATGATGACGGTTATGATGATGATTATGATTATGATTATGATGATGATTATGATGATGATTATGATGATGATTATGATGATGATTATGATGACTATAATGATGATGACTATGATGATGACTCTGATGCTGATTATGATGACGGTTATGATGATGATTATGATGATGATTATGATAATGATTATGGTGAATATTATGATGATGATTATGATGATGATTATGATGATGATTATGATGATGACTATGATGACGATTATGGTAATGATTATGATGATGATTATGATGCTGAATATGATGATGATTATGATGACGATCATGAGGACTATTATGATGATGACTATGATGATGATTATGATGATGACTATGATGATGATTACGATGACGATTATGATGATGACTATGATGATGATTATGCTCATGATTACGATGATGATTATGGTGAATATTATGATGATGATTATGATGATGATTATGATGATGACTATGATGACGATTATGGTAATGATTATGATGATCATTATGATGCTGAATATGATGATGATTATGATGATGATTATGATGATGATTATGATGACGATTATGATGATGATTATGATGATGATTATGATGATGATTATGATGATGACTATGATGCTGATTATGATGATGATTATGATGATGATTATGATGATGATTATGATGATGATTATGATGACTATAATGATGACGATTATGAGGACTATTATGATGATGACCATGATGACGATTATGTTGATGATTATGATGATGATTATGATGATGATTATGATGATGTTTATGATGATGATTATGATGATGATTATGATGATGATTATGATGATGATTATGATGATGATTATGATGACGATTATGATTACGATTATGATGACGATTATGATGACGATTATGATGACGATTATGAAGACGATTATGATGATGATTATGATGATGACTCTGATGCTGATTATGATGACGGTTATGATGATGATTATGTTGATAATTATGATGATGATTATGATGACGGTTATGATAATGATTATGATAATGATTATGATGATGACTATGATGACGATTATGATAATGATTATGATGATGATTATGATGAATATTATGATGATGATTATGATGATATTATGATGATGATTATGATGATGATTATGATGATGATTATGATGATGATTATGATGATGATTATGATGACGGTTATGATGATGATTATGATAATGATTATGATGATGATTATGATGACGGTTATGATGATTATGATGATGATTCTGATGACGATTATGAGGACTATTATGATGATGACAATGATAATGATTATTATGACTATAATGATGACGATTATGATGACTATTATGATGACTATTATGATGATGATTATGATGAGTCTGATGACTATAAAGACGACGATTATGAGGACTATTATGATGATGACAATGATGATCATTATGATGATGATTATGATGATGATTATGATGATGATTATAATGATGATTATGATGATGAGTATGATGATGATTATGATGATGATTATGATGATGATTATGATGATGATTATAATGATGATTATGATGATGATTATGGTGATGAGTATGATGATGATTATGATGATGATTATGATGATGATTATGATGATGATTATGATGATGATTATGATGACCGTTATGATGATTATGATGATGATTATGATGATGATTATGATGATGATTATGATGATGATTATAATGATGATTATGATGATGATTATGGTGATGAGTATGATGATGATTATGATGATGATTATGATGATGATTATGATGATGATTATGATGATGATTATGATGACGGTTATGATAATGATTATGATAATGATTATGATGATGACTATGATGATGAATATGATGATGATTATGATGATGATTGTGATGATGATTATGATGATGATCATGATGATGATTATGATGATGATTGCGATGATCATTATGATGACGATTATGATGATGATTATGATGACGATTATGATGATGATTATGATGACTTTATGACTGTGACTATGATGCTGATTACGTTGACGGTTATGATGATGATTATGATTATTATTATGATGATGATTATGATGATGATTATGATGATGATTATGATGATGACTATGATGATGATTACGATGATGATTATGATGACTATAATGATGACGATTATGATGGCTATTATGATGATGATTATGATGGTTATGATGATGACTATCATGACGATTATGATTACGGTTACAATGACGATCATGATAATGATTATGATGATGATTATGATGATGATTACGATGATGATTATGATGACTATAATGATGACGATTATGATGACTATTATGATGATGATTATGATGATGATTATGATGACTATAATGATGACGATTATGATGACTATTATGATGACTATTATGATGATGATTATGATGAGTCTGATGACTATAAAGACGACAATTATGAGGACTATTATGATGATGACAATGATGATCATTATGATGATGATTATGATGATGATTATGATGATGATTGTGATGATGATTATGATGATGATCATGATGATGATTATGATGATGATTATGATGATGATCATGATGATGATTATGATGACGATTATGATGATGATTATGATGACGATTATGATGACGATTATGATGACGATTATGATGACGATTATGAAGACGATTATGATGACGATTATGAAGACGATTATGATGATGATTATGATGATGACTCTGATGCTGATTATGATGGCGGTTATGATGATGATTATGATGATGATTATGATGATGGTTATGATGATGATTATGATGATGATTATGATGATGATTATGATGATGATTATGATGATGATTATGATGATGATTATGATGATGATTATGATGATGATTATGATGATGACTCCGATGCTGATTATGATGACGGTTATGATGATGATTATGATGATGATTATGATAATGATTATGATGATGATTATGATGATGATTATGATGATGATTATGATGATGATTATGATGATGATTATGATGATGATTATGATGATGATTACGATGATGATTATGATGACTATAATGATGACGATTATGATGACTATTATGATGATGATTATGATGACGGTTATGATGATGATTATGATGATGATTATGACGATGATTATGATGATGATTATGATCATGATTATGATCATGATTATGATGATGATTATGATGATGATCATGATAATGATTATGATGATGATTATGATGATGATTACGATGATGATTATGATGACTATAATGATGACGATTATGATGACTATTATGATGATGATTATGATGATGATTATGATGACTATAATGATGACGATTATGATGACTATTATGATGAATATTATGATGATGATTATGATGAGTCTGATGACTATAAAGACGACAATTATGAGGACTATTATGATGATGACAATGATGATCATTATGATGATGATTATGATGATGATTATGATGATGATTGTGATGATGATTATGATGATGATCATGATGATGATTATGATGATGATTATGATGATGATCATGATGATGATTATGATGACGATTATGATGATGATTATGATGACGATTATGATGACGATTATGATGACGATTATGATGACGATTATGAAGAAGATTATGATGACGATTATGAAGACGATTATGATGATGATTATGATGATGACTCTGATGCTGATTATGATGGCGGTTATGATGATGATTATGATGATGATTATGATGATGACTATGATGATGATTATGATGACGATTATGATGATGATTATGATGATGATCATGATGATGATTATGATGACGATTATGATGATGATTATGATGACGATTATGATGACGATTATGATGACGATTATGATGACGATTATGAAGACGATTATGATGACGGTTATGATGATGATTATGATGATGATTATGATGACGATTATGAGGAATATTATGATGATGACTATGATAATGATTATTATGACTATAATGTTGACGATTATGATGACTATTATGATGACTATTATGATGATGATTATGATGAGCCTGATGACTATAAAGACGACGATTATGAGGACTATTATGATGATGACAATGATGATGATTATGTTGATGATTATGATGTTGATTATGATGATGATTATGATGATGACTATGATGCTGATTATGATGACGGTTATGATGATGATTATGATGATGACTATGATGATGATTATGATGATGATTATGATGATGATTATGATGATGATTGTGATGATGATTATGATGATGATCATGATGATGATTATGATGATGATTATGATGATGATTATGATGATGACTATGATGATGATTATGATGACCATGATGACGATTATGATGATGATTATGATGATGATTATGATGACTATTATGACTGTGACTACGATGCTGATTACGTTGTCGGTTATGATGATGATTATGATTATGATTATGATGATGATTATGATGATTATTATGATGATGATTATGATGATGATTATGATGACGATTATGATGACGATTATGATGACGATTATGATGACGATTATGATGACGATTATGATGACGATTATGAAGACGATTATGATGATGATTATGATGATGACTCTGATGCTGATTATGATGACGGTTATAATGATGATTATGATGATGATTATGATGATGATTATGATAATGATTATGATGATGATTATGATGATGATTATGATGATGGTTATGATGATGATTATGATGATGATTATGATGATGATTACGATGATGATTATGATGACTATAATGATGACGATTATGAGGACTAGTATGATGATGACCATGATGACGATTATGTTGATGATTATGATGTTGATTATGATGATGATTATGATGATGACTATGATGCTGATTATGATGACGGTTATGATGATGATTATGATTATGATTATGATGATGATTATGATGATTATTATGATGATGATTATGATGATGATTATGATGACGATTATGATGACGATTATGATGACGATTATGATGACGATTATGATGACGATTATGATGACGATTATGATGACGATTATGAAGACGATTATGATGATGACTATGATGATGACTCTGATGCTGATTATGATGACGGTTATGATGATGATTATGATGATGATTATGATAATGATTATGGTGAATATTATGATGATGATTATGATGATGATTATGATGATGATTATGATGATGACTATGATGACGATTATGGTAATGATTATGATGATGATTATGATGCTGAATATGATGATGATTATGATGACGATCATGAGGACTATTATGATGATGACTATGATGATGATTATGATGATGACTATGATGATGATTACGATGACGATTATGATGATGACTATGATGATGATTATGCTCATGATTACGATGATGATTATGGTGAATATTATGATGATGATTATGATGATGATTATGATGATGATTATGATGATGACTATGATGACGATTATGGTAATGATTATGATGATGATTATGATGCTGAATATGATGATGATTATGATGATGATTATGATGATGATTATGATGACGATTATGATGATGATTATGATGATGATTATGATGATGATTATGATGATGACTATGATGCTGATTATGATGATGATTATGATGATGATTATGATGATGATTATGATGATGATTATGATGATGATTATGATGATGATTATGATGACTATAATGATGACGATTATGAGGACTATTATGATGATGACCATGATGACGATTATGTTGATGATTATGATGTTGATTATGATGATGATTATGATGATGACTATGATGCCGATTATGATGACGGTTATGATGATGATTATGATGATGATTATGATAATGATTATGATGATGATTATGATGATGATTATGATGACGATTATGATGACCATCATGATGATGACTATGATGACGATTATGATAATGATTATGATGATGATTATGATGATGATTATGATGATGATTATAATGATGATTATGATGATGATTATGGTGATGAGTATGATGATGATTATGATGATGATTATGATGATGATTATGATGATGATTATGATGATGATTATGATGATGATTATGATGACGGTTATGATAATGATTATGATAATGATTATGATGATGACTATGATGATGAATATGATGATGATTATGATGATGATTGTGATGATGATTATGATGATGATCATGATGATGATTATGATGATGATTGCGATGATCATTATGATGACGATTATGATGATGATTATGATGACGATTATGATGATGATTATGATGACTTTATGACTGTGACTATGATGCTGATTACGTTGACGGTTATGATGATGATTATGATTATTATTATGATGATGATTATGATGATGATTATGATGATGATTATGATGATGATTATGATGATGACTATGATGATGATTACGATGATGATTATGATGACTATAATGATGACGATTATGATGGCTATTATGATGATGATTATGATGGTTATGATGATGACTATCATGACGATTATGATTACGGTTACAATGACGATCATGATAATGATTATGATGATGATTATGATGATGATTACGATGATGATTATGATGACTATAATGATGACGATTATGATGACTATTATGATGATGATTATGATGATGATTATGATGACTATAATGATGACGATTATGAAGACGATTATGATGATGATTATGATGATGACTCTGATGCTGATTATGATGGCGGTTATGATGATGATTATGATGATGATTATGATGATGATTATGATGATGATTATGATGATGATTATGATGATGATTATGATGATGATTATGATGATGACTATGATGATGATTATGGCGACGATTATGATGATGATTATGATAATGATTATGATGACCATGATGACGATTATGATGATGATTATGATAATGATTATGATGACGGTTATGATGATGATTATGATGATGATTATGATGACGATTATGAGGAATATTATGATGATGACTATGATAATGATTATTATGACTATAATGTTGACGATTATGATGACTATTATGATGACTATTATGATGATGATTATGATGAGCCTGATGACTATAAAGACGACGATTATGAGGACTATTATGATGATGACAATGATGATGATTATGTTGATGATTATGATGTTGATTATGATGATGATTATGATGATGACTATGATGCTGATTATGATGACGGTTATGATGATGATTATGATGATGACTATGATGATGATTATGATGATGATTATGATGATGATTATGATGATGATTGTGATGATGATTATGATGATGATCATGATGATGATTATGATGATGATTATGATGATGATTATGATGATGACTATGATGATGATTATGATGTCCATGATGACGATTATGATGATGATTATGATGTCCATGATGACGATTATGATGATGATTATGATGATGATTATGATGACTATTATGACTGTGACTACGATGCTGATTACGTTGTCGGTTATGATGATGATTATGATTATGATTATGATGATGATTATGATGATTATTATGATGATGATTATGATGATGATTATGATGACGATTATGATGACGATTATGATGACGATTATGATGACGATTATGATGACGATTATGATGACGATTATGAAGACGATTATGATGATGATTATGATGATGACTCTGATGCTGATTATGATGACGGTTATGATGATGATTATGATGATGATTATGATGATGATTACGATGATGATTATGATGACTATAATGATGACGATTATGAGGACTAGTATGATGATGACCATGATGACGATTATGTTGATGATTATGATGTTGATTATGATGATGATTATGATGATGACTATGATGCTGATTATGATGACGGTTATGATGATGATTATGATTATGATTATGATGATGATTATGATGATTATTATGATGATGATTATGATGATGATTATGATGACGATTATGATGACGATTATGATGACGATTATGATGACGATTATGATGACGATTATGATGACGATTATGAAGACGATTATGATGATGACTATGATGATGACTCTGATGCTGATTATGATGACGGTTATGATGATGATTATGATGATGATTATGATAATGATTATGGTGAATATTATGATGATGATTATGATGATGATTATGATGATGATTATGATGATGACTATGATGACGATTATGGTAATGATTATGATGATGATTATGATGCTGAATATGATGATGATTATGATGACGATCATGAGGACTATTATGATGATGACTATGATGATGATTATGATGATGACTATGATGATGATTACGATGATGATTATGATGATGACTATGATGATGATTATGCTCATGATTACGATGATGATTATGGTGAATATTATGATGATGATTATGATGATGATTATGATGATGATTATGATGATGACTATGATGACGATTATGGTAATGATTATGATGATGATTATGATGCTGAATATGATGATGATTATGATGATGATTATGATGACGATTATGATGACCATCATGATGATGACTATGATGACGATTATGATAATGATTATGATGATAATTATGATGACGGTTATGATGATGATTATGATGATGATTATGATGACTATAATGATGACGATTATGAGGACTATTATGATGATGACCATGATGACGATTATGTTGATGATTATGATGTTGATTATGATGATGATTATGATGATGACTATGATGCCGATTATGATGACGGTTATGATGATGATTATGATGATGATTATGATAATGATTATGATGATGATTATGATGATGATTATGATGACGATTATGATGACCATCATGATGATGACTATGATGACGATTATGATAATGATTATGATGATAATTATGATGACGGTTATGATGATGATTATGATGACGATTATGATAATGATTATGATGATGATTATGATGAATATTATGATGATGATTATGATGATGATTATGATGATGATTATGATGATGATTATGATGACTATAATGATGACGATTGTGATGACTATTGTGATGATGACTATCATGACGATTATGATAATGATTATGATGATAATTATGATGACGGTTATCATGATGATTATGATGATGATTATGATGATGATTATGATGATGACAATGATGATGATTATGATGATGATTATGATGATGATTATGATGATGATTATGATGACCATCATGATGATGACTATGATGACGATTATGATAATGATTATGATTATAATTATGATGACGGTTATGATGGTGATTATGATGACGATTATGATAATGATTATGATGATGATTATGATGAATATTATGATGATGATTATGATGATGATTATGATGATGATTATGATGATGATTATGATGATGATTATGATGATGTTTATGATGATGATTATGATGATGATTATGATGATGATTATGATGATGATTATGATGATGATTATGATGATGATTATGATGATGATTATGATGATGATTATGATGATGATTATGATGATGATTATGATGACGATCATGAGGACTATTACGATGATGACTATGATGATGATTATGATGATGACTATGATGATGATTACGATGACGATTATGATGATGACTATGATGATGATTATGCTCATGATTACGATGATGATTATGGTGAATATTATGATGATGATTATGATGATGATTATGATGATGATTATGATGATGACTATGATGACGATTATGGTAATGATTATGATGATGATTATGATGCTGAATATGATGATGATTATGATGATGATTATGATGATGATTATGATGACGATTATGATAATGATTATGATGATGATTATGATGAATATTATGATGATGATTATGATGATGATTATGATGATGATTATGATGATGATTATGATGATGATTATGATGACGGTTATGATGATGATTATGATGATGATTATGATGATGACTATGATGATGATTATGACGATGATTATGATGATGATTATGATGATGATTATGATGATGATTATGATGATGATTATGATGATGATTATGATGATGATTATGATGACTATAATGATGACGATTGTGATGACTATTGTGATGATGACTATCATGACGATTATGATAATGATTATGATGATAATTATGATGACGGTTATCATGATGATTATGATGATGATTATGATGATGATTATGATGATGACAATGATGATGATTATGATGATGATTATGATGATGATTATGATGATGATTATGATGACGATCATGAGGACTATTATGATGATGACTATGATGATGATTATGATGATGACTATGATGATGATTACGATGACGATTATGATGATGACTATGATGATGATTATGCTCATGATTACGATGATGATTATGGTGAATATTATGATGATGATTATGATGATGATTATGATGATGATTATGATGATGACTATGATGACGATTATGGTAATGATTATGATGATGATTATGATTCTGAATATGATGATGATTATGATGATGATTATGATGATGATTATGATGACGATTATGATAATGATTATGATGATGATTATGATGAATATTATGATGATGATTATGATGATGATTATGATGATGATTATGATGATGATTATGATGAAGGTTATGATGATGATTATGATGATGATTATGATGATGACTATGATGATGATTATGACGATGATTATGATGATGATTATGATGATGATTATGATGATGATTATGATGATGATTATGATGACTATAATGATGACGATTGTGATGACTATTGTGATGATGACTATCATGACGATTATGATAATGATTATGATGATAATTATGATGACGGTTATCATGATGATTATGATGATGATTATGATGATGATTATGATGATGACAATGATGATGATTATGATGATGATTATGATGATGATTATGATGGTGATTATGATGACCATCATGATGATGACTATGATGACGATTATGATAATGATTATGATGATAATTATGATGACGGTTATGATGATGATTATGATGACGATTATGATAATCATTATGATGATGATTATGATGGATATTATAATGATGATTATGATGATGATTATGATGATGATTATGATGATGATTATGATGATGATTATGATGACGATTATGATAATGATTATGATGATGATTATGATGAATATTATGATGATGATTATGATGATGATTATGATGATGATTATGATGATGATTATGATGACGGTTATGATGATGATTATGATGATGATTATGATGATGACTATGATGATGATTATGACGATGATTATGATGATGATTATGATGATGATTATGATGATGATTATGATGATGATTATGATGATGATTATGATGACATAATGATGACGATTGTGATGACTATTGTGATGATGACTATCATGACGATTATGATAATGATTATGATGATAATTATGATGACGGTTATCATGATGATTATGATGATGATTATGATGATGATTATGATGATGACAATGATGATGATTATGATGATGATTATGATGATGATTATGATGGTGATTATGATGACCATCATGATGATGACTATGATGACGATTATGATAATGATTATGATGATAATTATGATGACGGTTATGATGATGATTATGATGACGATTATGATAATCATTATGATGATGATTATGATGAATATTATAATGATGATTATGATGATGATTATGATGATGATTATGATGATGATTATGATGATGTTTATGATGATGATTATGATGATGATTATGATGATGATTATGATGATGATTATGATGATGATTATGATGATGATTATGATGATGATTATGATGATGATTATGATGACGATCATGAGGACTATTATGATGATGACTATGATGATGATTATGATGATGACTATGATGATGATTACGATGACGATTATGATGATGACTATGATGATGATTATGCTCATGATTACGATGATGATTATGGTGAATATTATGATGATGATTATGATGATGATTATGATGATGATTATGATGATGACTATGATGACGATTATGGTAATGATTATGATGATAATTATGATGACGGTTATCATGATGATTATGATGATGATTATGATGATGATGACAATGATGATGATTATGATGATGATTATGATGATGATTATGATGGTGATTATGATGACCATCATGATGATGACTATGATGACGATTATGATAATGATTATGATGATAATTATGATGACGGTTATGATGATGATTATGATGACGATTATGATAATGATTATGATGATGATTATGATGAATATTATAATGATGATTATGATGATGATTATGATGATGATTATGATGATGATTATGATGATGATTATGATGATGATTATGATGATGATTATGATGATGATTATGATGACTATAATGATGACGATTATGATGACTATTATGATGATGATTATGATGACGGTTATGATGATGATTATGAGGACTATTATGGTGATGACTATGATAATGATTATGATGACGATTATGATGATGATTATGATGATGATTATGATGACTATTATGACTATGACTATGATGCTGATTACGTTGACGGTTATGATGATGATTATGATTATGGTTATGATGATGATTATGATGATGATTATGATGATGATTATGATGACTATTATGATGATTATGATGACGATTATGATGATGATTATGATGATGATTATGATGACTATTATGATGACTATTATGATGATGATTATGATGATTCTGATGACTATAAAGACGACGATTATGAGGACTATTATGATGATGACAATGATGATGATTATGATGATGATTATGATAATGATTATGATGATGACTATGATGATGAATATGATGATGATTATGATGATGACTATGATAATGATTATTATGACTATAATGATGACGATTATGATGACTATTATGATGACTATTATGATGATGATTATGATGAGTCTGATGACTATAAAGACGACGATTATGAGGACTATTATGATGATGACAATGATGATCATTATGATGATGATTATGATGATGATTATGATGATGATTATGATGATGATTGTGATGATGATTATGATGATGATTATGATGACGGTTATGATGATGATTATGATGATGATTAAGATGATGATTATGATGATGATTATGATGACTATAATGATGTAGATTATGATGACTATTATGATGATTATGATGACGGTTATGATGATGATTATGACGATGATTATGATGATGATTATGATGATGATTATGATGATGACTCTGATGCTGATTATGATGGCGGTTATGATGATGATTATGATGATGATTATGATGATGATTATGATGATGATTATGATGATGATTATGATGATGATTATGATGATGATTATGATGATGACTATGATGATGATTATGGCGACGATTATGATGATGATTATGATAATGATTATGATGACCATGATGACGATTATGATGATGATTATGATAATGATTATGATGACGGTTATGATGATGATTATGATGATGATTATGATGACGATTATGAGGAATATTATGATAATGACTATGATAATGATTATTATGACTATAATGTTGACGATTATGATGACTATTATGATGACTATTATGATGATGATTATGATGAGCCTGATGACTATAAAGACGACGATTATGAGGACTATTATGATGATGACAATGATGATGATTATGTTGATGATTATGATGTTGATTATGATGATGATTATGATGATGACTATGATGCTGATTATGATGACGGTTATGATGATGATTATGATGATGACTATGATGATGATTATGATGATGATTATGATGATGATTATGATGATGATTGTGATGATGATTATGATGATGATCATGATGATGATTATGATGATGATTATGATGATGATTATGATGATGACTATGATGATGATTATGATGTCCATGATGACGATTATGATGATGATTATGATGTCCATGATGACGATTATGATGATGATTATGATGATGATTATGATGACTATTATGACTGTGACTACGATGCTGATTACGTTGTCGGTTATGATGATGATTATGATTATGATTATGATGATGATTATGATGATTATTATGATGATGATTATGATGATGATTATGATGACGATTATGATGACGATTATGATGACGATTATGATGACGATTATGATGACGATTATGATGACGATTATGAAGACGATTATGATGATGATTATGATGATGACTCTGATGCTGATTATGATGACGGTTATGATGATGATTATGATGATGATTATGATGATGATTATGATAATGATTATGATGATGATTATGATGATGATTATGATGATGATTATGATGATGATTATGATGATGATTATGATGATGATTACGATGATGATTATGATGACTATAATGATGACGATTATGAGGACTAGTATGATGATGACCATGATGACGATTATGTTGATGATTATGATGTTGATTATGATGATGATTATGATGATGACTATGATGCTGATTATGATGACGGTTATGATGATGATTATGATTATGATTATGATGATGATTATGATGATTATTATGATGATGATTATGATGATGATTATGATGACGATTATGATGACGATTATGATGACGATTATGATGACGATTATGATGACGATTATGATGACGATTATGAAGACGATTATGATGATGACTATGATGATGACTCTGATGCTGATTATGATGACGGTTATGATGATGATTATGATGATGATTATGATAATGATTATGGTGAATATTATGATGATGATTATGATGATGATTATGATGATGATTATGATGATGACTATGATGACGATTATGGTAATGATTATGATGATGATTATGATGCTGAATATGATGATGATTATGATGACGATCATGAGGACTATTATGATGATGACTATGATGATGATTATGATGATGACTATGATGATGATTACGATGATGATTATGATGATGACTATGATGATGATTATGCTCATGATTACGATGATGATTATGGTGAATATTATGATGATGATTATGATGATGATTATGATGATGATTATGATGATGACTATGATGACGATTATGGTAATGATTATGATGATGATTATGATGCTGAATATGATGATGATTATGATGATGATTATGATGATGATTATGATGACGATTATGATGATGATTATGATGATGATTATGATGATGATTATGATGATGACTATGATGCTGATTATGATGATGATTATGATGATGATTATGATGATGATTATGATGATGATTATGATGATGATTATGATGACTATAATGATGACGATTATGAGGACTATTATGATGATGACCATGATGACGATTATGTTGATGATTATGATGTTGATTATGATGATGATTATGATGATGACTATGATGCCGATTATGATGACGGTTATGATGATGATTATGATGATGATTATGATAATGATTATGATGATGATTATGATGATGATTATGATGACGATTATGATGACCATCATGATGATGACTATGATGACGATTATGATAATGATTATGATGATAATTATGATGACGGTTATGATGATGATTATGATGACGATTATGATAATGATTATGATGATGATTATGATGAATATTATGATGATGATTATGATGATGATTATGATGATGATTATGATGATGATTATGATGACTATAATGATGACGATTGTGATGACTATTGTGATGATGACTATCATGACGATTATGATAATGATTATGATGATAATTATGATGACGGTTATCATGATGATTATGATGATGATTATGATGATGATTATGATGATGACAATGATGATGATTATGATGATGATTATGATGATGATTATGATGATGATTATGATGACCATCATGATGATGACTATGATGACGATTATGATAATGATTATGATTATAATTATGATGACGGTTATGATGATGATTATGATGACGATTATGATAATGATTATGATGATGATTATGATGAATATTATGATGATGATTATGATGATGATTATGATGATGATTATGATGATGATTATGATGATGATTATGATGATGTTTATGATGATGATTATGATGATGATTATGATGATGATTATGATGATGATTATGATGATGATTATGATGATGATTATGATGATGATTATGATGATGATTATGATGATGATTATGATGATGATTATGATGACGATCATGAGGACTATTACGATGATGACTATGATGATGATTATGATGATGACTATGATGATGATTACGATGACGATTATGATGATGACTATGATGATGATTATGCTCATGATTACGATGATGATTATGGTGAATATTATGATGATGATTATGATGATGATTATGATGATGATTATGATGATGACTATGATGACGATTATGGTAATGATTATGATGATGATTATGATGCTGAATATGATGATGATTATGATGATGATTATGATGATGATTATGATGACGATTATGATAATGATTATGATGATGATTATGATGAATATTATGATGATGATTATGATGATGATTATGATGATGATTATGATGATGATTATGATGATGATTATGATGACGGTTATGATGATGATTATGATGATGATTATGATGATGACTATGATGATGATTATGACGATGATTATGATGATGATTATGATGATGATTATGATGATGATTATGATGATGATTATGATGATGATTATGATGATGATTATGATGACTATAATGATGACGATTGTGATGACTATTGTGATGATGACTATCATGACGATTATGATAATGATTATGATGATAATTATGATGACGGTTATCATGATGATTATGATGATGATTATGATGATGACTATGATGACGATTATGGTAATGATTATGATGATGATTATGATTCTGAATATGATGATGATTATGATGATGATTATGATGATGATTATGATGACGATTATGATAATGATTATGATGATGATTATGATGAATATTATGATGATGATTATGATGATGATTATGATGATGATTATGATGATGATTATGATGAAGGTTATGATGATGATTATGATGATGATTATGATGATGACTATGATGATGATTATGACGATGATTATGATGATGATTATGATGATGATTATGATGATGATTATGATGATGATTATGATGACTATAATGATGACGATTGTGATGACTATTGTGATGATGACTATCATGACGATTATGATAATGATTATGATGATAATTATGATGACGGTTATCATGATGATTATGATGATGATTATGATGATGATTATGATGATGACAATGATGATGATTATGATGATGATTATGATGATGATTATGATGGTGATTATGATGACCATCATGATGATGACTATGATGACGATTATGATAATGATTATGATGATAATTATGATGACGGTTATGATGATGATTATGATGACGATTATGATAATCATTATGATGATGATTATGATGGATATTATAATGATGATTATGATGATGATTATGATGATGATTATGATGATGATTATGATGATGATTATGATGACGATTATGATAATGATTATGATGATGATTATGATGAATATTATGATGATGATTATGATGATGATTATGATGATGATTATGATGATGATTATGATGACGGTTATGATGATGATTATGATGATGATTATGATGATGACTATGATGATGATTATGACGATGATTATGATGATGATTATGATGATGATTATGATGATGATTATGATGATGATTATGATGATGATTATGATGACTATAATGATGACGATTGTGATGACTATTGTGATGATGACTATCATGACGATTATGATAATGATTATGATGATAATTATGATGACGGTTATCATGATGATTATGATGATGATTATGATGATGATTATGATGATGACAATGATGATGATTATGATGATGATTATGATGATGATTATGATGGTGATTATGATGACCATCATGATGATGACTATGATGACGATTATGATAATGATTATGATGATAATTATGATGACGGTTATGATGATGATTATGATGACGATTATGATAATCATTATGATGATGATTATGATGAATATTATAATGATGATTATGATGATGATTATGATGATGATTATGATGATGATTATGATGATGTTTATGATGATGATTATGATGATGATTATGATGATGATTATGATGATGATTATGATGATGATTATGATGATGATTATGATGATGATTATGATGATGATTATGATGACGATCATGAGGACTATTATGATGATGACTATGATGATGATTATGATGATGACTATGATGATGATTACGATGACGATTATGATGATGACTATGATGATGATTATGCTCATGATTACGATGATGATTATGGTGAATATTATGATGATGATTATGATGATGATTATGATGATGATTATGATGATGACTATGATGACGATTATGGTAATGATTATGATGATAATTATGATGACGGTTATCATGATGATTATGATGATGATTATGATGATGATGACAATGATGATGATTATGATGATGATTATGATGATGATTATGATGGTGATTATGATGACCATCATGATGATGACTATGATGACGATTATGATAATGATTATGATGATAATTATGATGACGGTTATGATGATGATTATGATGACGATTATGATAATGATTATGATGATGATTATGATGAATATTATAATGATGATTATGATGATGATTATGATGATGATTATGATGATGATTATGATGATGATTATGATGATGATTATGATGATGATTATGATGATGATTATGATGACTATAATGATGACGATTATGATGACTATTATGATGATGATTATGATGACGGTTATGATGATGATTATGAGGACTATTATGGTGATGACTATGATAATGATTATGATGACGATTATGATGATGATTATGATGATGATTATGATGACTATTATGACTATGACTATGATGCTGATTACGTTGACGGTTATGATGATGATTATGATTATGGTTATGATGATGATTATGATGATGATTATGATGATGATTATGATGACTATTATGATGATTATGATGACGATTATGATGATGATTATGATGATGATTATGATGACTATTATGATGACTATTATGATGATGATTATGATGATTCTGATGACTATAAAGACGACGATTATGAGGACTATTATGATGATGACAATGATGATGATTATGATGATGATTATGATAATGATTATGATGATGACTATGATGATGAATATGATGATGATTATGATGATGACTATGATAATGATTATTATGACTATAATGATGACGATTATGATGACTATTATGATGACTATTATGATGATGATTATGATGAGTCTGATGACTATAAAGACGACGATTATGAGGACTATTATGATGATGACAATGATGATCATTATGATGATGATTATGATGATGATTATGATGATGATTATGATGATGATTGTGATGATGATTATGATGATGATTATGATGACGGTTATGATGATGATTATGATGATGATTAAGATGATGATTATGATGATGATTATGATGACTATAATGATGTAGATTATGATGACTATTATGATGATTATGATGACGGTTATGATGATGATTATGACGATGATTATGATGATGATTATGATGATGATTATGATGATGATTATAATGATGATTATGATAATGATTATGATGATAATTATGATGACGGTTATGATGATGATTATGATGATGATTATGATGATGATTATGATGATGATCATAATGATGATTATGATGATGATTATGATGATGATTATGATGACTATAATGATGACGATTATGATGACTATCATAATGATGACTATGATGACGATTATGATAATGATTATGATGATAATTATGATGACGGTTATGATGATGATTATGATGACGATTGTGATAATGATTATGATGATGATTATGATGAATATTATGATGATGATTATGATGATGATTATGATGATGATTATGATGATGACTATGATGACGATTATGGTAATGATTATGATGATGATTATGATGCTGAATATGATGATGATTATGATGATGAATATGACGATGATTCTGATGACTATAAAGACGACGATTATGAGGACTATTATGATGATGACAATGATGATGATTATGATGATGATTATGATGAATATTATGATGATGATTATGATGATGATTATGATGATGATTATGATGATGATTATGATGATGATTATGATGATGATTATGATGATGATTATGATGATGATTATGATGATGATTATGATGATGATTATGATGATGATTACGATGATGATTATGATGATGATTATGATGATGATTATGATGATGATTATGATGATGATTATGATGATGATTATGATGACGATTATGAGGACTATTATGATGATGACTATGATGATGATTATGATGATGACTACGATGATGATTACGATGACGATTATGATGATGACTATGATGATGATTATGCTCATGATTACGATGATGATTATGGTGAATATTATGATCATGATTATGATGATGATTATGATGATGATTATGATGATGATTATGATGATGACTATGATGACGATTATGGTAATGATTATGATGACGGTTATGATGATGATTATGACGATGATTATGATGATGATTATGATGATGATTATGATGATGATTATAATGATGATTATGATAATGATTATGATGATAATTATGATGACGGTTATGATGATGATTATGATGATGATTATGATGATGATTATGATGATGATTATGATGATGATTATGATGATGATTATGATGATGATTATGATGATGATTATGATGATGATTATGATGACGATCATGAGGACTATTACGATGATGACTATGATGATGATTATGATGATGACTATGATGATGATTACGATGACGATTATGATGATGACTATGATGATGATTATGCTCATGATTACGATGATGATTATGGTGAATATTATGATGATGATTATGATGATGATTATGATGATGATTATGATGATGACTATGATGACGATTATGGTAATGATTATGATGATGATTATGATGCTGAATATGATGATGATTATGATGATGATTATGATGATGATTATGATGACGATTATGATAATGATTATGATGATGATTATGATGAATATTATGATGATGATTATGATGATGATTATGATGATGATTATGATGATGATTATGATGATGATTATGATGACGGTTATGATGATGATTATGATGATGATTATGATGATGACTATGATGATGATTATGACGATGATTATGATGATGATTATGATGATGATTATGATGATGATTATGATGATGATTATGATGATGATTATGATGATGATTATGATGACTATAATGATGACGATTGTGATGACTATTGTGATGATGACTATCATGACGATTATGATAATGATTATGATGATAATTATGATGACGGTTATCATGATGATTATGATGATGATTATGATGATGATTATGATGATGACAATGATGATGATTATGATGATGATTATGATGATGATTATGATGGTGATTATGATGACCATCATGATGATGACTATGATGACGATTATGATAATGATTATGATGATAATTATGATGACGGTTATGATGATGATTATGATGACGATTATGATAATCATTATGATGATGATTATGATGAATATTATAATGATGATTATGATGATGATTATGATGATGATTATGATGATGATTATGATGATGTTTATGATGATGATTATGATGATGATTATGATGATGATTATGATGATGATTATGATGATGATTATGATGATGATTATGATGATGATTATGATGATGATTATGATGACGATCATGAGGACTATTATGATGATGACTATGATGATGATTATGATGATGACTATGATGATGATTACGATGACGATTATGATGATGACTATGATGATGATTATGCTCATGATTACGATGATGATTATGGTGAATATTATGATGATGATTATGATGATGATTATGATGATGATTATGATGATGACTATGATGACGATTATGGTAATGATTATGATGATGATTATGATTCTGAATATGATGATGATTATGATGATGATTATGATGATGATTATGATGACGATTATGATAATGATTATGATGATGATTATGATGAATATTATGATGATGATTATGATGATGATTATGATGATGATTATGATGATGATTATGATGAAGGTTATGATGATGATTATGATGATGATTATGATGATGACTATGATGATGATTATGACGATGATTATGATGATGATTATGATGATGATTATGATGATGATTATGATGATGATTATGATGACTATAATGATGACGATTGTGATGACTATTGTGATGATGACTATCATGACGATTATGATAATGATTATGATGATAATTATGATGACGGTTATCATGATGATTATGATGATGATTATGATGATGATTATGATGATGACAATGATGATGATTATGATGATGATTATGATGATGATTATGATGGTGATTATGATGACCATCATGATGATGACTATGATGACGATTATGATAATGATTATGATGATAATTATGATGACGGTTATGATGATGATTATGATGACGATTATGATAATCATTATGATGATGATTATGATGGATATTATAATGATGATTATGATGATGATTATGATGATGATTATGATGATGATTATGATGATGATTATGATGACGATTATGATAATGATTATGATGATGATTATGATGAATATTATGATGATGATTATGATGATGATTATGATGATGATTATGATGATGATTATGATGACGGTTATGATGATGATTATGATGATGATTATGATGATGACTATGATGATGATTATGACGATGATTATGATGATGATTATGATGATGATTATGATGATGATTATGATGATGATTATGATGATGATTATGATGACTATAATGATGACGATTGTGATGACTATTGTGATGATGACTATCATGACGATTATGATAATGATTATGATGATAATTATGATGACGGTTATCATGATGATTATGATGATGATTATGATGATGATTATGATGATGACAATGATGATGATTATGATGATGATTATGATGATGATTATGATGGTGATTATGATGACCATCATGATGATGACTATGATGACGATTATGATAATGATTATGATGATAATTATGATGACGGTTATGATGATGATTATGATGACGATTATGATAATCATTATGATGATGATTATGATGAATATTATAATGATGATTATGATGATGATTATGATGATGATTATGATGATGATTATGATGATGTTTATGATGATGATTATGATGATGATTATGATGATGATTATGATGATGATTATGATGATGATTATGATGATGATTATGATGATGATTATGATGATGATTATGATGACGATCATGAGGACTATTATGATGATGACTATGATGATGATTATGATGATGACTATGATGATGATTACGATGACGATTATGATGATGACTATGATGATGATTATGCTCATGATTACGATGATGATTATGGTGAATATTATGATGATGATTATGATGATGATTATGATGATGATTATGATGATGACTATGTTGACGATTATGGTAATGATTATGATGATAATTATGATGACGGTTATCATGATGATTATGATAATGATTATGATGATGATGACAATGATGATGATTATGATGATGATTATGATGATGATTATGATGGTGATTATGATGACCATCATGATGATGACTATGATGACGATTATGATAATGATTATGATGATAATTATGATGACGGTTATGATGATGATTATGATGACGATTATGATAATGATTATGATGATGATTATGATGAATATTATAATGATGATTATGATGATGATTATGATGATGATTATGATGATGATTATGATGATGATTATGATGATGATTATGATGATGATTATGATGATGATTATGATGACTATAATGATGACGATTATGATGACTATTATGATGATGATTATGATGACGGTTATGATGATGATTATGAGGACTATTATGGTGATGACTATGATAATGATTATGATGACGATTATGATGATGATTATGATGATGATTATGATGACTATTATGACTATGACTATGATGCTGATTACGTTGACGGTTATGATGATGATTATGATTATGGTTATGATGATGATTATGATGATGATTATGATGATGATTATGATGACTATTATGATGATTATGATGACGATTATGATGATGATTATGATGATGATTATGATGACTATTATGATGACTATTATGATGATGATTATGATGATTCTGATGACTATAAAGACGACGATTATGAGGACTATTATGATGATGACAATGATGATGATTATGATGATGATTATGATAATGATTATGATGATGACTATGATGATGAATATGATGATGATTATGATGATGACTATGATAATGATTATTATGACTATAATGATGACGATTATGATGACTATTATGATGACTATTATGATGATGATTATGATGAGTCTGATGACTATAAAGACGACGATTATGAGGACTATTATGATGATGACAATGATGATCATTATGATGATGATTATGATGATGATTATGATGATGATTATGATGATGATTGTGATGATGATTATGATGATGATTATGATGACGGTTATGATGATGATTATGATGATGATTAAGATGATGATTATGATGATGATTATGATGACTATAATGATGTAGATTATGATGACTATTATGATGATTATGATGACGGTTATGATGATGATTATGACGATGATTATGATGATGATTATGATGATGATTATGATGATGATTATAATGATGATTATGATAATGATTATGATGATAATTATGATGACGGTTATGATGATGATTATGATGATGATTATGATGATGATTATGATGATGATCATAATGATGATTATGATGATGATTATGATGATGATTATGATGACTATAATGATGACGATTATGATGACTATCATAATGATGACTATGATGACGATTATGATAATGATTATGATGATAATTATGATGACGGTTATGATGATGATTATGATGACGATTGTGATAATAATTATGATGATGATTATGATGAATATTATGATGATGATTATGATGATGACTATGATGATGATTATGATGATGATTATGATGATGATTATGATGATGATTATGATGATGATTATGATGATGATTATGATGATGATTATGATGATGATTATGATGATGATTATGATGATGATTATGATGACGATTATGAAGACTATTATGATGATGACTATGATGATGATTATGATGATGACTACGATGATGATTACGATGACGATTATGATGATGACTATGATGATGATTATGCTCATGATTACGATGATGATTATGGTGAATATTATGATCATGATTATGATGATGATTATGATGACTATTATGATGATGATTATGATGACGGTTATGATGATGATTATGAGGACTATTATGATGATGACTATGATAATGATTATGATGACGATTATGATGATGATTATGAGGACTATTATGATGATGACTATGATAATGATTATGATGACGATTATGATGATGATTATGATGATGATTATGATGACTATTATGACTAAGACTATGATGCTGATTACGTTGACGGTTATGATGATGATTATGATTATGATTATGATGATGATTATGATGATGATTATGATGATGATTATGATGATGATTATGATGACGATTATGATGACGATTATGATGACGATTATGATGACTATTATGATGATTATGATGACGATTATGATGACGATTATGATGACGATTATGATGATGATTATGATGATGATTATGATGATGACTGTGATGCTGATTATGATGACGGTTATGATGATGATTATGATGATGAGAATGATGATGATTATGATAATGATTATGATGATGATTATGATGATGATTATGATGATGATTATGATGACGATTATGATGACGATTATGATGATGATTATGATGATGATTATGATGATGACTATGATGCTGATTATGATGACGGTTATGATGATGATTATGATGATGATTATGATAATGATTATGATGATGATTATGATGATGATTATGCTCATGATTATGATCATGATTATGATGAATATTATGATGATGATTATGATGATGATTTTGATGACGATTATGATGATGATAATGATGACTATAATGATGTCGATTATGATGACTATTATGATGATTATGATGACGATTATGATGATGATTATGATGACTATAATGATGACGATTGTGAGGACTATTATGATGATGACAATGATGATGATTATGATGACGGTTATGATAATGATTATGATAATGATTATGATGATGACTGTGATGATGAATATGATGATGATTCTGATGATGATTATGATGATTATTATGATGATTATAATGATGACGATTATGATGACTATTATGATGATGATTATGATGATTCTGATGACTATAAAGACGACGATTATGAGGACTATTATGATGATGACAATGATGATGATTATGATGATGATTATGATGAATATTATGATGATGATTATGATGATGATTATGATGATGATTATGATGATGATTATGATGATGATTATGATGATGATTATGATGATGATTATGATGATGATTATGATGATGATTATGATGATGATTATGATGATGATTACGATGATGATTATGATGATGATTATGATGATGATTATGATGATGATTATGATGATGATTATGATGATGATTATGATGACGATTATGAGGACTATTATGATGATGACTATGATGATGATTATGATGATGACTACGATGATGATTACGATGACGATTATGATGATGACTATGATGATGATTATGCTCATGATTACGATGATGATTATGGTGAATATTATGATCATGATTATGATGATGATTATGATGATGATTATGATGATGATTATGATGATGACTATGATGACGATTATGGTAATGATTATGATGACGGTTATGATGATGATTATGATGATGATTATGATGATGATTATGATGATGATTATGATGATGATTATGATGATGATTATGATGACTATAATGATGACGATTATGATGACTATTATGATGATGATTATGATGACGGTTATGATGATGATTATGAGGACTATTATGGTGATGACTATGATAATGATTATGATGACGATTATGATGATGATTATGATGATGATTATGATGACTATTATGACTATGACTATGATGCTGATTACGTTGACCGTTATGATGATGATTATGATTATGGTTATGATGATGATTATGATGATGATTATGATGATGATTATGATGATGATAATGATGACTATAATGATGTCGATTATGATGACTATTATGATGATTATGATGACGATTATGATGATGATTATGATGATGATTATGATGACTATTATGATGACTATTATGATGATGATTATGATGATTCTGATGACTATAAAGACGACGATTATGAGGACTATTATGATGATGACAATGATGATGATTATGATGATGATTATGATAATGATTATGATGATGACTATGATGATGAATATGATGATGATTATGATGATGACTATGATAATGATTATTATGACTATAATGATGACGATTATGATGACTATTATGATGACTATTATGATGATGATTATGATGAGTCTGATGACTATAAAGACGACGATTATGAGGACTATTATGATGATGACAATGATGATCATTATGATGATGATTATGATGATGATTATGATGATGATTATGATCATGATTGTGATGATGATTATGATGATGATTATGATGACGGTTATGATGATGATTATGATGATGATTAAGATGATGATTATGATGATGATTATGATGACTATAATGATGTAGATTATGATGACTATTATGATGATTATGATGACGGTTATGATGATGATTATGACGATGATTATGATGATGATTATGATGATGATTATGATGATGATTATAATGATGATTATGATAATGATTATGATGATAATTATGATGACGGTTATGATGATGATTATGATGATGATTATGATGATGATTATGATGAAGATCATAATGATGATTATGATGATGATTATGATGATGATTATGATGACTATAATGATGACGATTATGATGACTATCATAATGATGACTATGATGACGATTATGATAATGATTATGATGATAATTATGATGACGGTTATGATGATGATTATGATGACGATTGTGATAATGATTATGATGATGATTATGATGAATATTATGATGATGATTATGATGATGATTATGATGATGATTATGATGATGATTATGATGATGATTATGATGATGATTATGATGATGATTATGATGATGATTATGATGATGATTATGATGATGATTATGATGATGATTATGATGATGATTATGATGACGATTATGAAGACTATTATGATGATGACTATGATGATGATTATGATGATGACTACGATGATGATTACGATGACGATTATGATGATGACTATGATGATGATTATGCTCATGATTACGATGATGATTATGGTGAATATTATGATCATGATTATGATGATGATTATGATGACTATTATGATGATGATTATGATGACGGTTATGATGATGATTATGAGGACTATTATGATGATGACTATGATAATGATTATGATGACGATTATGATGATGATTATGATGATGATTATGATGACTATTATGACTAAGACTATGATGCTGATTACGTTGACGGTTATGATGATGATTATGATTATGATTATGATGATGATTATGATGATGATTATGATGATGATTATGATGATGATTATGATGACGATTATGATGACGATTATGATGACGATTATGATGACTATTATGATGATTATGATGACGATTATGATGACGATTATGATGACGATTATGATGATGATTATGATGATGATTATGATGATGACTGTGATGCTGATTATGATGACGGTTATGATGATGATTATGATGATGAGAATGATGATGATTATGATAATGATTATGATGATGATTATGATGATGATTATGATGATGATTATGATGACGATTATGATGACGATTATGATGATGATTATGATGATGATTATGATGATGACTATGATGCTGATTATGATGACGGTTATGATGATGATTATGATGATGATTATGATAATGATTATGATGATGATTATGATGATGATTATGCTCATGATTATGATCATGATTATGATGAATATTATGATGATGATTATGTTAATGTATATGATGATGATTATGATGATGATTTTGATGACGATTATGATGATGATAATGATGACTATAATGATGTCGATTATGATGACTATTATGATGATTATGATGACGATTATGATGATGATTATGATGACTATAATGATGACGATTGTGAGGACTATTATGATGATGACAATGATGATGATTATGATGACGGTTATGATAATGATTATGATAATGATTATGATGATGACTGTGATGATGAATATGATGATGATTCTGATGATGATTATGATGATGAGAATGATGATGATTATGATAATGATTATGATGATGATTATGATGATGATTATGATGATGATTATGATGACGATTATGATGACGATTATGATGATGATTATGATGATGATTATGATGATGACTATGATGCTGATTATGATGACGGTTATGATGATGATTATGATGATGATTATGATAATGATTATGATGATGATTATGATGATGATTATGCTCATGATTATGATCATGATTATGATGAATATTATGATGATGATTATGTTAATGTATATGATGATGATTATGATGATGATTTTGATGACGATTATGATGATGATAATGATGACTATAATGATGTCGATTATGATGACTATTATGATGATTATGATGACGATTATGATGATGATTATGATGACTATAATGATGACGATTGTGAGGACTATTATGATGATGACAATGATGATGATTATGATGACGGTTATGATAATGATTATGATAATGATTATGATGATGACTGTGATGATGAATATGATGATGATTCTGATGATGATTATGATGATTATTATGATGATTATAATGATGACGATTATGATGACTATTATGATGATGATTATGATGATTCTGATGACTATAAAGACGACGATTATGAGGACTATTATGATGATGACAATGATGATGATTATGATGATGATTATGATGATGATTATGATGATGATTATGATGATGATTGTGATGATGATTATGATGATGATTATGATGATGATTATGATGATGATTATGATGATGATTTTGATGACGATTATGATGATGATAATGATGACTATAATGATGTCGATTATGATGACTATTATGATGATTATGATGACGATTATGATGATGATTATGATGATGATTATGATGATGATTATGATGACTATTATGATGACTATTATGATGATGATTATGATGATTCTGATGACTATAAAGACGACGATTATGAGGACTATTATGATGATGACAATGATGATGATTATGATGATGATTATGATAATGATTATGATGATGACTATGATGATGAATATGATGATGATTATGATGATGATTATGATGATGATTATGATGACTATAATGATGACGATTATGATGACTATTATGATGACTATTATGATGATGATTATGATGAGTCTGATGACTATAAAGACGACGATTATGAGGACTATTATGATGATGACAATGATGATCATTATGATGATGATTATGATGATGATTATGATGATGATTATGATCATGATTGTGATGATGATTATGATGATGATTATGATGACGGTTATGATGATGATTATGATGATGATTAAGATGATGATTATGATGATGATTATGATGACTATAATGATGTAGATTATGATGACTATTATGATGATTATGATGACGGTTATGATGATGATTATGACGATGATTATGATGATGATTATGATGATGATTATGATGATGATTATAATGATGATTATGATAATGATTATGATGATAATTATGATGACGGTTATGATGATGATTATGATGATGATTATGATGATGATTATGATGAAGATCATAATGATGATTATGATGATGATTATGATGATGATTATGATGACTATAATGATGACGATTATGATGACTATCATAATGATGACTATGATGACGATTATGATAATGATTATGATGATAATTATGATGACGGTTATGATGATGATTATGATGACGATTGTGATAATGATTATGATGATGATTATGATGAATATTATGATGATGATTATGATGATGATTATGATGATGATTATGATGATGATTATGATGATGATTATGATGATGATTATGATGATGATTATGATGATGATTATGATGATGATTATGATGACGATTATGAAGACTATTATGATGATGACTATGATGATGATTATGATGATGACTACGATGATGATTACGATGACGATTATGATGATGACTATGATGATGATTATGCTCATGATTACGATGATGATTATGGTGAATATTATGATCATGATTATGATGATGATTATGATGACTATTATGATGATGATTATGATGACGGTTATGATGATGATTATGAGGACTATTATGATGATGACTATGATAATGATTATGATGACGATTATGATGATGATTATGATGATGATTATGATGACTATTATGACTAAGACTATGATGCTGATTACGTTGACGGTTATGATGATGATTATGATTATGATTATGATGATGATTATGATGATGATTATGATGATGATTATGATGATGATTATGATGACGATTATGATGACGATTATGATGACGATTATGATGACTATTATGATGATTATGATGACGATTATGATGACGATTATGATGACGATTATGATGATGATTATGATGATGATTATGATGATGACTGTGATGCTGATTATGATGACGGTTATGATGATGATTATGATGATGAGAATGATGATGATTATGATAATGATTATGATGATGATTATGATGATGATTATGATGATGATTATGATGACGATTATGATGACGATTATGATGATGATTATGATGATGATTATGATGATGACTATGATGCTGATTATGATGACGGTTATGATGATGATTATGATGATGATTATGATAATGATTGTGATGATGATTATGATGATGATTATGATGATTCTGATGACTATAAAGACGACGATTATGAGGACTATTATGATGATGACAATGATGATGATTATGATGATGATTATGATGATGATTATGATGATGATTATGATGATGATTGTGATGATGATTATGATGATGATTATGATGATGATTATGATGATGATTATGATGATGATTATGATGATGATTTTGATGACGATTATGATGATGATAATGATGACTATAATGATGTCGATTATGATGACTATTATGATGATTATGATGACGATTATGATGATGATTATGATGATGATTATGATGATGATTATGATGACTATTATGATGACTATTATGATGATGATTATGATGATTCTGATGACTATAAAGACGACGATTATGAGGACTATTATGATGATGACAATGATGATGATTATGATGATGATTATCATAATGATTATGATGATGACTATGATGATGAATATGATGATGATTATGATGATGATTATGATGATGATTATGATGACTATAATGATGACGATTATGATGACTATTATGATGACTATTATGATGATGATTATGATGAGTCTGATGACTATAAAGACGACGATTATGAGGACTATTATGATGATGACAATGATGATCATTATGATGATGATTATGATGATGATTATGATGATTATTGTGATGATGATCATGATGATGATCATGATGATGATTATGATGATGATTATGATGATGATTATGATGATGACTATGATGATGATTATGATGACCATGATGACGATTATGATGATGATTATGATGATGACTACGATGATGATTACGATGACGATTATGATGATGACTATGATGATGATTATGCTCATGATTACGATGATGATTATGGTGAATATTATGATCATGATTATGATGATGATTATGATGATGATTATGATGATGATTATGATGATGACTATGATGACGATTATGGTAATGATTATGATGACGGTTATGATGATGATTATGATGATGATTATGATGATGATTATGATGATGATTATGATGATGATTATGATGACGATTATGATGACTATAATGATGACGATTATGATGACTATTATGATGATGATTATGATGACGGTTATGATGATGATTATGAGGACTATTATGGTGATGACTATGATAATGATTATGATGACGATTATGATGATGATTATGATGATGATTATGATGACTATTATGACTATGACTATGATGCTGATTACGTTGACGGTTATGATGATGATTATGATTATGGTTATGATGATGATTATGATGATGATTATGATGATGATTATGATGATGATAATGATGACTGTAATGATGTCGATTATGATGACTATTATGATGATTATGATGACGATTATGATGATGATTATGATGATGATTATGATGACTATTATGATGACTATTATGATGATGATTATGATGATTCTGATGACTATAAAGACGACGATTATGAGGACTATTATGATGATGACAATGATGATGATTATGATGATGATTATGATAATGATTATGATGATGACTATGATGATGAATATGATGATGATTATGATGATGACTATGATAATGATTATTATGACTATAATGATGACGATTATGATGACTATTATGATGACTATTATGATGATGATTATGATGAGTCTGATGACTATAAAGACGACGATTATGAGGACTATTATGATGATGACAATGATGATCATTATGATGATGATTATGATGATGATTATGATGATGATTATGATGATGATTGTGATGATGATTATGATGATGATTATGATGACGGTTATGATGATGATTATGATGATGATTAAGATGATGATTATGATGATGATTATGATGACTATAATGATGTAGATTATGATGACTATTATGATGATTATGATGACGGTTATGATGATGATTATGACGATGATTATGATGATGATTATGATGATGATTATGATGATGATTATAATGATGATTATGATAATGATTATGATGATAATTATGATGACGGTTATGATGATGATTATGATGATGATTATGATGATGATTATGATGATGATCATAATGATGATTATGATGATGATTATGATGATGATTATGATGACTATAATGATGACGATTATGATGACTATCATAATGATGACTATGATGACGATTATGATAATGATTATGATGATAATTATGATGACGGTTATGATGATGATTATGATGACGATTGTGATAATGATTATGATGATGATTATGATGAATATTATGATGATGATTATGATGATGACTATGATGATGATTATGATGATGATTATGATGATGATTATGATGATGATTATGATGATGATTATGATGATGATTATGATGATGATTATGATGATGATTATGATGATGATTATGATGATGATTATGATGACGATTATGAAGACTATTATGATGATGACTATGATGATGATTATGATGATGACTACGATGATGATTACGATGACGATTATGATGATGACTATGATGATGATTATGCTCATGATTACGATGATGATTATGGTGAATATTATGATCATGATTATGATGATGATTATGATGACTATTATGATGATGATTATGATGACGGTTATGATGATGATTATGAGGACTATTATGATGATGACTATGATAATGATTATGATGACGATTATGATGATGATTATGATGATGATTATGATGACTATTATGACTAAGACTATGATGCTGATTACGTTGACGGTTATGATGATGATTATGATTATGATTATGATGATGATTATGATGATGATTATGATGATGATTATGATGATGATTATGATGACGATTATGATGACGATTATGATGACGATTATGATGACTATTATGATGATTATGATGACGATTATGATGACGATTATGATGACGATTATGATGATGATTATGATGATGATTATGATGATGACTGTGATGCTGATTATGATGACGGTTATGATGATGATTATGATGATGAGAATGATGATGATTATGATAATGATTATGATGATGATTATGATGATGATTATGATGATGATTATGATGACGATTATGATGACGATTATGATGACGATTATGATGATGATTATGATGATGATTATGATGATGACTATGATGCTGATTATGATGACGGTTATGATGATGATTATGATGATGATTATGATAATGATTATGATGATGATTATGATGATGATTATGCTCATGATTATGATCATGATTATGATGAATATTATGATGATGATTATGTTAATGTATATGATGATGATTATGATGATGATTTTGATGACGATTATGATGATGATAATGATGACTATAATGCTGTCGATTATGATGACTATTATGATGATTATGATGACGATTATGATGATGATTATGATGACTATAATGATGACGATTGTGAGGACTATTATGATGATGACAATGATGATGATTATGATGACGGTTATGATAATGATTATGATAATGATTATGATGATGACTGTGATGATGAATATGATGATGATTCTGATGATGATTATGATGATTATTATGATGATTATAATGATGACGATTATGATGACTATTATGATGATGATTATGATGATTCTGATGACTATAAAGACGACGATTATGAGGACTATTATGATGATGACAATGATGATGATTATGATGATGATTATGATGATGATTATGATGATGATTATGATGATGATTGTGATGATGATTATGATGATGATTATGATGATGATTATGATGATGATTATGATGATGATTTTGATGACGATTATGATGATGATAATGATGACTATAATGATGTCGATTATGATGACTATTATGATGATTATGATGACGATTATGATGATGATTATGATGATGATTATGATGATGATTATGATGACTATTATGATGACTATTATGATGATGATTATGATGATTCTGATGACTATAAAGACGACGATTATGAGGACTATTATGATGATGACAATGATGATCATTATGATGATGATTATGATGTTGATTATGATGATGATTGTGATGATGATTATGATGATGATCATGATGATGATTATGATGATGATTATGATGATGATTATGATGATGACTATGATGATGATTATGATGACCATGATGACGATTATGATGATGACTTTGATGACGATTATGATGATGATTATGATGACTATTATGACTGTGACTATGATGCTGATTACGTTGACGGTTATGATGATGATTATGATTATGATTATGATGATGATTATGATGATTATTATGATGATGATTATGATGATGATTATGATGACGATTATGATGACGATTAAGATGATGATTATGATGATGATTATGATGATGATTATGATGATGATTATGATGATGATTATGATGATGATTATGATGATGATTGTGATGATGATTATGATGATGATTATGATGATGATTTCGATGATGATTATGATGATGATTTTGATGACGATTATGATGATGATAATGATGACTATAATGATGTCGATTATGATGACTATTATGATGATTATGATGACGATTATGATGATGATTATGATGATGATTATGATGACTATTATGATGACTATTATGATGATGATTATGATGATTCTGATGACTATAAAGACGACGATTATGAGGACTATTATGATGATGACAATGATGATGATTATGATGATGATTATGATAATGATTATGATGATGACTATGATGATGAATATGATGATGATTATGATGATGACTATGATAATGATTATTATGACTATAATGATGACGATTATGATGACTATTATGATGACTATTATGATGATGATTATGATGAGTCTGATGACTATAAAGACGACGATTATGAGGACTATTATGATGATGACAATGATGATCATTATGATGATGATTATGATGATGACAATGATGATCATTATGATGATGATTATGATGATGATTATGATGATGATTATGATCATGATTGTGATGATGATTATGATGATGATTATGATGACGGTTATGATGATGATTATGATGATGATTAAGATGATGATTATGATGATGATTATGATGACTATAATGATGTAGATTATGATGACTATTATGATGATTATGATGACGGTTATGATGATGATTATGACGATGATTATGATGATGATTATGATGATGATTATGATGATGATTATAATGATGATTATGATAATGATTATGATGATAATTATGATGACGGTTATGATGATGATTATGATGATGATTATGATGATGATTATGATGAAGATCATAATGATGATTATGATGATGATTATGATGATGATTATGATGACTATAATGATGACGATTATGATGACTATCATAATGATGACTATGATGACGATTATGATAATGATTATGATGATAATTATGATGACGGTTATGATGATGATTATGATGACGATTGTGATAATGATTATGATGATGATTATGATGAATATTATGATGATGATTATGATGATGATTATGATGATGATTATGATGATGATTATGATGATGATTATGATGATGATTATGATGATGATTATGATGATGATTATGATGATGATTATGATGACGATTATGAAGACTATTATGATGATGACTATGATGATGATTATGATGATGACTACGATGATGATTACGATGACGATTATGATGATGACTATGATGATGATTATGCTCATGATTACGATGATGATTATGGTGAATATTATGATCATGATTATGATGATGATTATGATGACTATTATGATGATGATTATGATGACGGTTATGATGATGATTATGAGGACTATTATGATGATGACTATGATAATGATTATGATGACGATTATGATGATGATTATGATGATGATTATGATGACTATTATGACTAAGACTATGATGCTGATTACGTTGACGGTTATGATGATGATTATGATTATGATTATGATGATGATTATGATGATGATTATGATGATGATTATGATGATGATTATGATGACGATTATGATGACGATTATGATGACGATTATGATGACTATTATGATGATTATGATGACGATTATGATGACGATTATGATGACGATTATGATGATGATTATGATGATGATTATGATGATGACTGTGATGCTGATTATGATGACGGTTATGATGATGATTATGATGATGAGAATGATGATGATTATGATAATGATTATGATGATGATTATGATGATGATTATGATGATGATTATGATGACGATTATGATGACGATTATGATGATGATTATGATGATGATTATGATGATGACTATGATGCTGATTATGATGACGGTTATGATGATGATTATGATGATGATTATGATAATGATTGTGATGATGATTATGATGATGATTATGCTCATGATTATGATCATGATTATGATGAATATTATGATGATGATTATGTTAATGTATATGATGATGATTATGATGATGATTTTGATGACGATTATGATGATGATAATGATGACTATAATGATGTCGATTATGATGACTATTATGATGATTATGATGACGATTATGATGATGATTATGATGACTATAATGATGACGATTGTGAGGACTATTATGATGATGACAATGATGATGATTATGATGACGGTTATGATAATGATTATGATAATGATTATGATGATGACTGTGATGATGAATATGATGATGATTCTGATGATGATTATGATGATTATTATGATGATTATAATGATGACGATTATGATGACTATTATGATGATGATTATGATGATTCTGATGACTATAAAGACGACGATTATGAGGACTATTATGATGATGACAATGATGATGATTATGATGATGATTATGATGATGATTATGATGATGATTATGATGATGATTGTGATGATGATTATGATGATGATTATGATGATGATTATGATGATGATTATGATGATGATTATGATGATGATTTTGATGACGATTATGATGATGATAATGATGACTATAATGATGTCGATTATGATGACTATTATGATGATTATGATGACGATTATGATGATGATTATGATGATGATTATGATGATGATTATGATGACTATTATGATGACTATTATGATGATGATTATGATGATTCTGATGACTATAAAGACGACGATTATGAGGACTATTATGATGATGACAATGATGATGATTATGATGATGATTATGATGATGATCATGATGATGATTATGATGATGATTATGATGATGATTATGATGATGACTATGATGATGATTATGATGACCATGATGACGATTATGATGATGATTTTGATGATGATTATGATGATGGTTATGATGACTACAATGATGACGATTATGATGACGATTATGATGATGATTATGATGACTATTATGACTGTGACTATGATGCTGATTACGTTGACGGTTATGATGATGATTATGATTATGATTATGATGATGATTATGATGATTATTATGATGATGATTATGATGATGATTATGATGACGATTATGATGACGATTAAGATGATGATTATGATGATGATTATGATGATGATTATGATGATGACTATGATGCTGATTATGATGACGGTTATGATGATGATTATGATGATGATTATGATAATGATTATGATGATGATTATGATGATGATTATGATGATGATTATGATGACGATTATGAGGACTATTATGATGATGACAATGATGATCATTATGATGATGATTATGATGATGATTATGATGACGATTATGATGACGATTATGATGACGATTATGATGACGATTATGATGACTATTATGATGATTATGATGACGATTATGATGACGATTATGATGACGATTATGATGATGATTATGATGATGATTCTGATGATGATTATGATGATTATTATGATGATTATAATGATGACGATTATGATGACTATTATGATGATGACAATGATGATGATTATGATGATGATTATGATAATGATTATGATGATGACTATGATGATGAATATGATGATGATTATGATGATGATTATGATGATGATTATGATGACTATAATGATGACGATTATGATGACTATTATGATGACTATTATGATGATGATTATGATGAGTCTGATGACTATAAAGACGACGATTATGAGGACTATTATGATGATGACAATGATGATCATTATGATGATGATTATGATGATGATTATGATGCTGATTGTGATGATGATTATGATGCTGATCATGATGATGATTATGATGATGATTATGATGATGATTATGATGATGACTATGATGATGATTATGATGACCATGATGACGATTATGATGATGATTATGATGACGATTATGATGATGATTATGATGACTATTATGACTGTGACTATGATGCTGATTACGTTGACGGTTATGATGATGATTATGATTATGATTATGATGATGATTATGATGATTATTATGATGATGATTATGATGATGATTATGATGACGATTATGATGACGATTATGATGATGATTATGATGATGATTATGATGATGATTATGATGATGACTATGATGCTGATTATGATGACGGTTATGATGATGATTATGATGATGATTATGATAATGATTATGATGATGATTATGATGATGATTATGCTCATGATTATGATCATGATTATGATGAATATTATGATGATGATTATGTTAATGTATATGATGATGATTATGATGATGATTGCGATGATCATTATGATGATGATTATGATGATCATTATGATGATGATTATGATGATGGTTATGATGACTACAATGATGACGATTATGATGACGATTATGATGACGATTATGATGACGATTATGATGATGAGTATGATGATGATTATGATGATGATTACGATGATAATTATGATGATGATCATGATGATCATTATGATGATGATTATGATGATGATTATGATGACGGTTATGATGATGATTATGATGATGATTATGATGACGATTATGAGGACTATTATGATGATGACTATGATAATGATTATTATGACTATAATGATGACGATTATGATTACTATTATGATGACTATTATGATGACTATTATGATGATGATTATGATGAGTCTGATGACTATAAAGACGACGATTATGAGGACTATTATGATGATGACAATGATGATCATTATGATGATGATTATGATGATGATTATGATGATGATTATGATGATGATTGTGATGATGATTATGATGATGATTATGATGACGGTTATGATGATGATTATGATGATGATTATGATGACGATTATGAGGACTATTATGATGATGACTATGATAATGATTATTATGACTATAATGATGACGATTATGATGACTATTATGGTGACTATTATGATGATGATTATGATGAGTCTGATGACTATAAAGACGACGATTATGAGGACTATTATGATGATGACAATGATGATCATTATGATGATGATTATGATGATGATTATGATGATGATTATGATGATGATTGTGATGATGATTATGATGATGATCATGATGATGATTATGATGATGATTATGATGATGATTATGATGATGATTATGATGATGATTATGATGATGACTATGATGATGATTATGATGACCATGATGACGATTATGATGATGATTATGATGACGATTATGATGACTATTATGACTGTTACTATGATGCTGATTACGTTGACGGTTATGATGATGATTATGATGATGATTGTGATGATTATTATGATGATGATTATGATGATGATTATGATGACGATTATGAGGACTATTATGATGATGACTATGATGATGATTATGATGATGACTACGATGATGATTACGATGACGATTATGATGATGACTATGATGATGATTATGCTCATGATTACGATGATGATTATGGTGAATATTATGATCATGATTATGATGATGATTATGATGATGATTATGATGATGATTATGATGATGACTATGATGACGATTATGGTAATGATTATGATGACGGTTATGATGATGATTATGATGATGATTATGATGATGATTATGATGATGATTATGATGATGATTATGATGATGATTCTGATGATGATTATGATGACTATAATGATGACGATTATGATGACTATTATGATGATGATTATGATGACGGTTATGATGATGATTATGAGGACTATTATGATGATGACTATGATAATGATTATGATGACGATTATGATGATGATTATTATGATGATTATGATGACTATTATGACTATGACTATGATGCTGATTACGTTGACGGTTATGATGATGATTATGATTATGATTATGATGATGATTATGATGATGATTATGATGATGATTATGATGATGATTATGATGACGATTATGATGATGATTATGATAATGATTATGATGATGATTATGATGATGATTATGATGACGATTATGATGACGATTATGATGATGATTATGATGATGATTATGATGATGACTATGATGCTGATTATGATGACGGTTATGATGATGATTATGATGATGATTATGATAATGATTATGATGATGATTATGATGATGATTATGCTCATGATTATGATCATGATTATGATGAATATTATGATGATGATTATGTTAATGTATATGATGATGATTATGATGATGATTTTGATGACGATTATGATGATGATAATGATGACTATAATGATGTCGATTATGATGACTATTATGATGATTATGATGACGATTATGATGATGATTATGATGACTATAATGATGACGATTGTGAGGACTATTATGATGATGACAATGATGATGATTATGATGACGGTTATGATAATGATTATGATAATGATTTTGATGATGACTGTGATGATGAATATGATGATGATTCTTATGATGATGATGATGATGATTATGATGATTATAATGATGACGATTATGATGATGATAATGATGACTATAATGATGTCGATTATGATGACTATTATGATGATTATGATGACGATTATGATGATGATTATGATGATGATTATGATGACTATTATGATGACTATTATGATGATGATTATGATGATGCTGATGACTATAAAGACGACGATTATGAGGACTATTATGATGATGACAATGATGATGATTATGATGATGATTATGATAATGATTATGATGATGACTATGATGATGAATATGATGATGATTATGATGATGATTATGATGATGATTATGATGACTATAATGATGACGATTATGATGACTATTATGATGACTATTATGATGATGATTATGATGAGTCTGATGACTATAAAGACGACGATTATGAGGACTATTATGATGATGACAATGATGATCATTATGATGATGATTATGATGATGATTATGATGATGATTGTGATGATGATTATGATGATGATCATGATGATGATTATGATGATGATTATGATGATGATTATGATGATGATTATGATGATGACTATGATGATGATTATGATGACCATGATGACGATTATGATGATGATTATGATGACGATTATGATGATGATTATGATGACTATTATGACTGTGACTATGATGCTGATTACGTTGACGGTTATGATGATGATTATGATTATGATTATGATGATGATTATGATGATTATTATGATGATGATTATGATGATGATTATGATGACGATTATGATGACGATTATGATGATGATTATGATGATGATTATGATGATGATTATGATGATGACTATGATGCTGATTATGATGACGGTTATGATGATGATTATGATGATGATTATGATAATGATTATGATGATGATTATGATGATGATTATGCTCATGATTATGATCATGATTATGATGATGATTATGTTAATGTATATGATGATGATTATGATGATGATTGCGATGATCATTATGATGATGTTTATGATGATGTTTATGATGATCATTATGATGATGATTATGATGATGGTTATGATGACTACAATGATGACGATTATGATGACGATTATGATGACGATTATGATGACGATTATGATGATGAGTATGATGATGATTATGATGATGATTACGATGATAATTATGATGATGATCATGATGATCATTATGATGATGATTATGATGATGATTATGATTATGATTACGACGTCTATAATGATGCCGATTATGATGACTATTATGATGATGACTATGACAATGATTATGATGATGATTATGATAATGATTATGATGATGATTATGATGATGATTATGATTATGATTATGATGATGATTCTGATGATGATTATGATGATGATTATGATGATGATTATGATGGCGGTTATGATGATGATTATGATGATGATTATGATGACGGTTATGATGATGATTATGATGATGATAATGATGATGACTATGATGATGATTATGACGACGATTATGATGATGATTATGATGATGATTATGATGATGATTATGATGACTATAGTGATGACTATAGTGATGACGATTGTGATGACTATTATGATGATGACTATGATGACGATTATGATAATGATTATGATGATAATTATGATGACGGTTATGATGATGATTATGATGATGATTATGATGATGATTATGATGATGACAATGATGATGATTATGATGATGATTATGATGATGAGTATGATGATGATTATGATGACGATTATGATGAATATTATGATGATGATTATGATGATGATTATGATGATGATTATGATGATGATTATGATGATGTTTATGATGATGATTATGATGATGATTATGATGATGATTATGATGAATATTATGATGATGATTATGATGATGATTATGATGATGATTATGATGATGATTATGATGATGTTTATGATGATGATTATGATGATGATTATGATGATGATTATGATGATGATTATGATGATGATTATGATGATGATTATGATGACTATAATGATGTCGATTATGATGACTATTATGATGATTATGATGACGATTATGATGATGATTATGATGATGATTATGATGACTATAATGATGTAGATTATGCTGACTATTATGATGATTATGATGACGGTTACGATGATCATTATGATGATGATTATGATAATCATTATGATGATGATTATGATGATCATTATGATTATGATTATGACGATGATTATGATGATGATTATGATGATGATTATGGTGATGATTATGATGATGATTATGATCATGACTACGATTATGATTGTGATGACGATTATGATGATGATTATGATTACGGTTATGATAATGATTATGATAATGATTATGATGATGACTATGATGATGATTATGACGATGATTATGATGATGACTATGATGATGATTATGATGACCATGATGACGATCATGATGATGATTATGATGATGATTACGTTGACGGTTATGATGATGATTATGATTATGATTATGATGATGATTATGATGATGATTATGATGATGATTATGATGATGATTATGATGACGGTTATGATGATGATTATGATGATGATTATGATGATGACTATGATGATGATTATGACGATGATTATGATGATGATTATGATGATGATTATGATGATGATTATGATGATGGTTATGATGATGATTATGATGACGGTTATGATGATGATTATGATGATGATTATGATGACGATTATGAGGACTATTATGATGATGACTATGATAATGATTATTATGACTATAATGATGACGATTATGATGACTATTATGATGACTATTATGATGATGATTATGATGAGTCTGATGACTATAAAGACGACGATTATGAGGACTATTATGATGATGACAATGATGATCATTATGATGATGATTATGATGATGATTATGATGATGATTGTGATGATGATTATGATGATGATCATGATGATGATTATGATGATGACTATGATGATGATTATGATGACCATGATGACGATCATGATGATGATTATGATGACCATGATGACGATCATGATGATGATTATGATGATGATTATGATGACTATTATGACTGTGACTATGATGCTGATTACGTTGACGGTTATGATGATGATTATGATTATGATTATGATGATGATTATGATGATTATTATGATGATGATTATGATGATGATTATGATAATGATTATGATGATGATTATGATGAATATTATGATGATGATTATGATGACGATTATGATGACCATCATGATGATGATTATGATGACGATTATGAAGACTATTATGATGATGACTATGATGATGATTATGATGATGACTACGATGATGATTACGATGACGATTATGATGATGACTATGATGATGATTATGCTCATGATTACGATGATGATTATGGTGAATATTATGATGATGATTATGATGATGACTATGATGCTGATTATGATGACGGTTATGATGATGATTATGATGATGATTATGATGATGATTATGATGACGATTATGATGACGATTATGAGGACTATTATGATGATGACTACGATAATTATTATGATGACGATTATGATGATGATTATGATAATGATTATCATGACTATTATGACTATGACTATGATGCTGATTACGTTGACTTTTATGATGATGATTATGATTATGATTATGATGATGATTATGATGATTATTATGATGATGATTATGATGATGATTATAATGGTGATTATGATGATAATTATGATGATGATTATGATGATGGTTATGATGACTATAATGATGACGATTATGATGACGATTATGATGACGATTATGATGACAATTATGATGACGATTATGATGACGATTATGATGATGATTATGATGATGACTATGATGCTGATTATGATGACGGTTATGATGATGATTATGATGATGATTATGATAATGATTATGATGATGATTATGATGATGATTATGATGATGATTATGATGATGATTATGATGATGATTATGATGATGATTATGATGATTATGATGACGATTATGATGACTATAATGATGACGATTATGATGACTATTATGATGACTATTATGATGATGATTATGATGAGTCTGATGACTATAAAGACGACGACTATGAGGACTATTATGATGATGACAATGATGATCATTATGATGATGATTATGATGATGTTTATGATTATGATTATGATGATGATTGTGATGATGATTATGATGATGATCATGATGATGATTATGATGATGATTATGATGATGATTATGATGATGATTATGATGATGACTATGATGATGATTATGATGACCATGATGACGATTATGATGATGATTATGATGATGATTATGATGACTATTATGACTGTTACTATGATGCTGATTACGTTGACGGTTATGATGATGATTATGATTATGATTATGATGATGATTATGATGATTATTATGATGATGATTATGATGACTATAATGATGTAGATTATGATGACTATTATGATGATTATGATGACGGTTATGATGATGATTGTGATGATGATTATGATAATGATTATGATGATAATTATGATGACGGTTATGATGATGATTATGATGATGATTATGATGATGATTATGATGATGATCATAATGATGATTATGATGATGATTAAGATGATTATTATGATGATGATTATGATGACTATAATGATGTAGATTATGATGACTATTATGATGATTATGATGACGGTTATGATGATGATTATGACGATGATTATGATGATGATTATGATGATGATTATGATGATGATTATAATGATGATTATGATAATGATTATGATGATGATTATGATGATGATTAAGATGACGATTATGATGATGATTATGATGACTATAATGATGTAGATTATGATGACTATTATGACGATTATGATGATGATTATGATGACGATTATGATAATGATTATGATGATGATTATGATGATGATTATGATGATGATTATGATGATGATTATGATGATGATTATGATGATGATTATGATGATGATTATGATGATGATTATGATGACGATTATGAGGACTATTATGATGATGATTATAATGATGATTATGATAATGATTATGATGATGATTATGATGATGATTAAGATGATGATTATGATGATGATTACGATGACTATAATGATGTAGATTATGATGACTATTATGATGATTATGATGACGGTTATGATGATGATTATGACGATGATTATGATGATGATTATGATGATGATTATGATGATGATTATAATGATGATTATGATAATGATTATGATGATAATTATGATGACGGTTATGATGATGATTATGATGATGATTATGATGATGATCATAATGATGATTATGATGATGATTATGATGATGATTATGATGACTATAATGATGACGATTATGATGACTATCATAATGATGACTATGATGACGATTATGATAATGATTATAATGATAAATATGATGACGGTTATGATGATGATTATGATGACGATTATGATAATGATTATGATGATGATTATGATGAATATTATGATGATGATTATGATGATGATTATGATGATGATTATGATGATGATTATGATGATGATTATGATGATGATTATGATGATGATTATGATGATGATTATGATGATGATTATGATGATGATTATGATGATGATTACGATGATGATTATGATGATGATTATGATGATGATTATGATGATGATTATGATGATGATTATGATGATGATTATGATGACGATTATGAGGACTATTATGATGATGACTATGATGATGATTATGATGATGACTACGATGATGATTACGATGACGATTATGATGATGACTATGATGATGATTATGCTCATGATTACGATGATGATTATGGTGAATATTATGATCATGATTATGATGATGATTATGATGATGATTATGATGGTGATTATGATGATGACTATGATGACGATTATGGTAATGATTATGATGACGGTTATGATGATGATTATGATGATGATTATGATGATGATTATGATGATGATTATGATGATGATTATGATGATGATTATGATGATGATTATGATGACTATAATGATGACGATTATGATGACTATTATGATGATGATTATGATGACGGTTATGATGATGATTATGAGGACTATTATGGTGATGACTATAATAATGATTATGATGACGATTATGATGATGATTATGATGATGATTATGATGACTATTATGACTATGACTATGATGCTGATTACGTTGACGGTTATGATGATGATTATGATTATGGTTATGATGATGATTATGATGATGATTATGATGATGATTATGATGATGATAATGATGACTATAATGATGTCGATTATGATGACTATTATGATGATTATGATGACGATTATGATGATGATTATGATGGCTATAATGATGACGATTGTGAGGACTATTATGATGATGACAATGATGATGATTATGATGACGGTTATGATAATGATTATGATAATGATTATGATGATGACTGTGATGATGAATATGATGTTGATTCTGATGATGATTATGATGATGATTATGATGATTATAATGATGACGATTATGATGACTATTATGATGATGATTATGATGATTCTGATGACTATAAAGACGACGATTATGAGGACTATTATGATGATGACAATGATGATGATTATGATGATGATTATGATGATGATTATGATGATGATTATGATGATGATTGTGATGATGATTATGATGATGATTATGATGATGATTATGATGATGATTATGATGATGATTTTGATGACGATTATGATGATGATAATGATGACTATAATGATGTCGATTATGATGACTATTATGATGATTATGATGACGATTATGATGATGATTATGATGATGATTATGATGATGATTATGATGACTATTATGATGACTATTATGATGATGATTATGATGATTCTGATGACTATAAAGACGACGATTATGAGGACTATTATGATGATGACAATGATGATGATTATGATGATGATTATGATAATGATTATGATGATGACTATGATGATGAATATGATGATGATTATGATGATGATTATGATGATGATTATGATGACTATAATGATGACGATTATGATGACTATTATGATGACTATTATGATGATGATTATGATGAGTCTGATGACTATAAAGACGACGATTATGAGGACTATTATGATGATGACAATGATGATCATTATGATGATGATTATGATGATGATTATGATGATGATTGTGATGATGATTATGATGATGATCATGATGATGATTATGATGATGATTATGATGATGATTATGATGATGACTATGATGATGATTATGATGACCATGATGACGATTATGATGATGACTTTGATGACGATTATGATGATGATTATGATGACTATTATGACTGTGACTATGATGCTGATTACGTTGACGGTTATGATGATGATTATGATTATGATTATGATGATGATTATGATGATTATTATGATGATGATTATGATGATGATTATGATGACGATTATGATGACGATTAAGATGATGATTATGATGATGATTATGATGATGATTATGATGATGATTATGATGATGATTATGATGATGATTATGATGATGATTGTGATGATGATTATGATGATGATTATGATGATGATTATGATGATGATTATGATGATGATTTTGATGACGATTATGATGATGATAATGATGACTATAATGATGTCGATTATGATGACTATTATGATGATTATGATGACGATTATGATGATGATTATGATGATGATTATGATGACGGTTATGATGATGATTATGATGATGATTATGATGACGATTATGAGGACTATTATGATGATGACTATGATAATGATTATTATGACTATAATGATGACGATTATGATGACTATTATGATGACTATTATGATGATGATTATGATGAGTCTGATGACTATAAAGACGACGATTATGAGGACTATTATGATGATGACAATGATGATCATTATGATGATGATTATGATGATGATTATGATGATGATTGTGATGATGATTATGATGATGATCATGATGATGATTATGATGATGACTATGATGATGATTATGATGACCATGATGACGATCATGATGATGATTATGATGACCATGATGACGATCATGATGATGATTATGATGATGATTATGATGACTATTATGACTGTGACTATGATGCTGATTACGTTGACGGTTATGATGATGATTATGATTATGATTATGATGATGATTATGATGATTATTATGATGATGATTATGATGATGATTATGATAATGATTATGATGATGATTATGATGAATATTATGATGATGATTATGATGACGATTATGATGACCATCATGATGATGATTATGATGACGATTATGAAGACTATTATGATGATGACTATGATGATGATTATGATGATGACTACGATGATGATTACGATGACGATTATGATGATGACTATGATGATGATTATGCTCATGATTACGATGATGATTATGGTGAATATTATGATGATGATTATGATGATGACTATGATGCTGATTATGATGACGGTTATGATGATGATTATGATGATGATTATGATGATGATTATGATGACGATTATGATGACGATTATGAGGACTATTATGATGATGACTACGATAATTATTATGATGACGATTATGATGATGATTATGATAATGATTATCATGACTATTATGACTATGACTATGATGCTGATTACGTTGACTTTTATGATGATGATTATGATTATGATTATGATGATGATTATGATGATTATTATGATGATGATTATGATGATGATTATAATGGTGATTATGATGATAATTATGATGATGATTATGATGATGGTTATGATGACTATAATGATGACGATTATGATGACGATTATGATGACGATTATGATGACAATTATGATGACGATTATGATGACGATTATGATGATGATTATGATGATGACTATGATGCTGATTATGATGACGGTTATGATGATGATTATGATGATGATTATGATAATGATTATGATGATGATTATGATGATGATTATGATGATGATTATGATGATGATTATGATGATGATTATGATGATGATTATGATGATTATGATGACGATTATGATGACTATAATGATGACGATTATGATGACTATTATGATGACTATTATGATGATGATTATGATGAGTCTGATGACTATAAAGACGACGACTATGAGGACTATTATGATGATGACAATGATGATCATTATGATGATGATTATGATGATGTTTATGATTATGATTATGATGATGATTGTGATGATGATTATGATGATGATCATGATGATGATTATGATGATGATTATGATGATGATTATGATGATGATTATGATGATGACTATGATGATGATTATGATGACCATGATGACGATTATGATGATGATTATGATGATGATTATGATGACTATTATGACTGTTACTATGATGCTGATTACGTTGACGGTTATGATGATGATTATGATTATGATTATGATGATGATTATGATGATTATTATGATGATGATTATGATGACTATAATGATGTAGATTATGATGACTATTATGATGATTATGATGACGGTTATGATGATGATTGTGATGATGATTATGATAATGATTATGATGATAATTATGATGACGGTTATGATGATGATTATGATGATGATTATGATGATGATTATGATGATGATCATAATGATGATTATGATGATGATTATGATGATTATTATGATGATGATTATGATGACTATAATGATGTAGATTATGATGACTATTATGATGATTATGATGACGGTTATGATGATGATTATGACGATGATTATGATGATGATTATGATGATGATTATGATGATGATTATAATGATGATTATGATAATGATTATGATGATGATTATGATGATGATTAAGATGACGATTATGATGATGATTATGATGACTATAATGATGTAGATTATGATGACTATTATGACGATTATGATGATGATTATGATGACGATTATGATAATGATTATGATGATGATTATGATGATGATTATGATGATGATTATGATGATGATTATGATGATGATTATGATGATGATTATGATGATGATTATGATGATGATTATGATGACGATTATGAGGACTATTATGATGATGATTATAATGATGATTATGATAATGATTATGATGATGATTATGATGATGATTAAGATGATGATTATGATGATGATTACGATGACTATAATGATGTAGATTATGATGACTATTATGATGATTATGATGACGGTTATGATGATGATTATGACGATGATTATGATGATGATTATGATGATGATTATGATGATGATTATAATGATGATTATGATAATGATTATGATGATAATTATGATGACGGTTATGATGATGATTATGATGATGATTATGATGATGATCATAATGATGATTATGATGATGATTATGATGATGATTATGATGACTATAATGATGACGATTATGATGACTATCATAATGATGACTATGATGACGATTATGATAATGATTATAATGATAAATATGATGACGGTTATGATGATGATTATGATGACGATTATGATAATGATTATGATGATGATTATGATGAATATTATGATGATGATTATGATGATGATTATGATGATGATTATGATGATGATTATGATGATGATTATGATGATGATTATGATGATGATTATGATGATGATTATGATGATGATTATGATGATGATTACGATGATGATTATGATGATGATTATGATGATGATTATGATGATGATTATGATGATGATTATAATGATGATTATGATAATGATTATGATGATAATTATGATGACGGTTATGATGATGATTATGATGATGATTATGATGATGATTATGATGACGATTATGAGGACTATTATGATGATGACTATGATGATGATTATGATGATGACTACGATGATGATTACGATGACGATTATGATGATGACTATGATGATGATTATGCTCATGATTACGATGATGATTATGGTGAATATTATGATCATGATTATGATGATGATTATGATGATGATTATGATGGTGATTATGATGATGACTATGATGACGATTATGGTAATGATTATGATGACGGTTATGATGATGATTATGATGATGATTATGATGATGATTATGATGATGATTATGATGATGATTATGATGATGATTATGATGATGATTATGATGACTATAATGATGACGATTATGATGACTATTATGATGATGATTATGATGACGGTTATGATGATGATTATGAGGACTATTATGGTGATGACTATAATAATGATTATGATGACGATTATGATGATGATTATGATGATGATTATGATGACTATTATGACTATGACTATGATGCTGATTACGTTGACGGTTATGATGATGATTATGATTATGGTTATGATGATGATTATGATGATGATTATGATGATGATTATGATGATGATAATGATGACTATAATGATGTCGATTATGATGACTATTATGATGATTATGATGACGATTATGATGATGATTATGATGGCTATAATGATGACGATTGTGAGGACTATTATGATGATGACAATGATGATGATTATGATGACGGTTATGATAATGATTATGATAATGATTATGATGATGACTGTGATGATGAATATGATGTTGATTCTGATGATGATTATGATGATGATTATGATGATTATAATGATGACGATTATGATGACTATTATGATGATGATTATGATGATTCTGATGACTATAAAGACGACGATTATGAGGACTATTATGATGATGACAATGATGATGATTATGATGATGATTATGATGATGATTATGATGATGATTATGATGATGATTATGATGATGATTGTGATGATGATTATGATGATGATTATGATGATGATTATGATGATGATTATGATGATGATTTTGATGACGATTATGATGATGATAATGATGACTATAATGATGTCGATTATGATGACTATTATGATGATTATGATGACGATTATGATGATGATTATGATGATGATTATGATGACTATTATGATGACTATTATGATGATGATTATGATGATTCTGATGACTATAAAGACGACGATTATGAGGACTATTATGATGATGACAATGATGATGATTATGATGATGATTATGATAATGATTATGATGATGACTATGATGATGAATATGATGATGATTATGATGATGACTATGATAATGATTATTATGACTATAATGATGACGATTATGATGACTATTATGATGACTATTATGATGATGATTATGATGAGTCTGATGACTATAAAGACGACGATTATGAGGACTATTATGATGATGACAATGATGATCATTATGATGATGATTATGATGATGATTATGATGATGATTATGATGATGATTGTGATGATGATTATGATGATGATTATGATGACGGTTATGATGATGATTATGATGACGGTTATGATGATGATTATGACGATGATTATGATGATGATTATGATGATGATTATGATGATGATTATAATGATGATTATGATAATGATTATGATGATAATTATGATGACGGTTATGATGATGATTATGATGATGATTATGATGATGATTATGATGATGATCATAATGATGATTATGATGATGATTATGATGATGATTATGATGACTATAATGATGACGATTATGATGACTATCATAATGATGACTATGATGACGATTATGATAATGATTATGATGATAATTATGATGACGGTTATGATGATGATTATGATGACGATTGTGATAATGATTATGATGATGATTATGATGAATATTATGATGATGATTATGATGATGACTATGATGATGATTATGATGATGATTATGATGATGATTATGATGATGATTATGATGATGATTATGATGATGATTATGATGATGATTATGATGATGATTATGATGATGATTATGATGATGATTATGATGATGATTATGATGACGATTATGAAAACTATTATGATGATGACTATGATGATGATTATGATGATGACTACGATGATGATTACGATGACGATTATGATGATGACTATGATGATGATTATGCTCATGATTACGATGATGATTATGGTGAATATTATGATCATGATTATGATGATGATTATGATGACTATTATGATGATGATTATGATGACGGTTATGATGATGATTATGAGGACTATTATGATGATGACTATGATAATGATTATGATGACGATTATGATGATGATTATGATGATGATTATGATGACTATTATGACTAAGACTATGATGCTGATTACGTTGACGGTTATGATGATGATTATGATTATGATTATGATGATGATTATGATGATGATTATGATGATGATTATGATGATGATTATGATGACGATTATGATGACGATTATGATGACGATTATGATGACTATTATGATGATTATGATGACGATTATGATGACGATTATGATGACGATTATGATGATGATTATGATGATGATTATGATGATGACTGTGATGCTGATTATGATGACGGTTATGATGATGATTATGATGATGAGAATGATGATGATTATGATAATGATTATGATGATGATTATGATGATGATTATGATGATGATTATGATGACGATTATGATGACGATTATGATGATGATTATGATGATGATTATGATGATGACTATGATGCTGATTATGATGACGGTTATGATGATGATTATGATGATGATTATGATAATGATTATGATGATGATTATGATGATGATTATGCTCATGATTATGATCATGATTATGATGAATATTATGATGATGATTATGTTAATGTATATGATGATGATTATGATGATGATTTTGATGACGATTATGATGATGATAATGATGACTATAATGATGTCGATTATGATGACTATTATGATGATTATGATGACGATTATGATGATGATTATGATGACTATAATGATGACGATTGTGAGGACTATTATGATGATGACAATGATGATGATTATGATGATGATTATGATAATGATTATGATGATGACTGTGATGATGAATATGATGATGATTCTGATGATGATTATGATGATTATTATGATGATTATAATGATGACGATTATGATGACTATTATGATGATGATTATGATGATTCTGATGACTATAAAGACGACGATTATGAGGACTATTATGATGATGACAATGATGATGATTATGATGATGATTATGATGATGATTATGATGATGATTATGATGATGATTGTGATGATGATTATGATGATGATTATGATGATGATTATGATGATGATTATGATGATGATTTTGATGACGATTATGATGATGATAATGATGACTATAATGATGTCGATTATGATGACTATTATGATGATTATGATGACGATTATGATGATGATTATGATGATGATTATGATGATGATTATGATGACTATTATGATGACTATTATGATGATGATTATGATGATTCTGATGACTATAAAGACGACGATTATGAGGACTATTATGATGATGACAATGATGATGATTATGATGATGATTATGATAATGATTATGATGATGACTATGATGATGAATATGATGATGATTATGATGATGATTATGATGATGATTATGATGACTATAATGATGACGATTATGATGACTATTATGATGACTATTATGATGATGATTATGATGAGTCTGATGACTATAAAGACGACGATTATGAGGACTATTATGATGATGACAATGATGATCATTATGATGATGATTATGATGATGATTATGATGATGATTGTGATGATGATTATGATGATGATCATGATGATGATTATGATGATGATTATGATGATGATTATGATGATGACTATGATGATGATTATGATGACCATGATGACGATTATGATGATGACTTTGATGACGATTATGATGATGATTATGATGACTATTATGACTGTGACTATGATGCTGATTACGTTGACGGTTATGATGATGATTATGATTATGATTATGATGATGATTATGATGATTATTATGATGATGATTATGATGATGATTATGATGACGATTATGATGACGATTAAGATGATGATTATGATGATGATTATGATGATGATTATGATGATGATTATGATGATGATTATGATGATGATTATGATGATGATTGTGATGATGATTATGATGATGATTATGATGATGATTATGATGATGATTATGATGATGATTTTGATGACGATTATGATGATGATAATGATGACTATAATGATGTCGATTATGATGACTATTATGATGATTATGATGACGATTATGATGATGATTATGATGATGATTATGATGACTATTATGATGACTATTATGATGATGATTATGATGATTCTGATGACTATAAAGACGACGATTATGAGGACTATTATGATGATGACAATGATGATGATTATGATGATGATTATGATAATGATTATGATGATGACTATGATGATGAATATGATGATGATTATGATGATGACTATGATAATGATTATTATGACTATAATGATGACGATTATGATGACTATTATGATGACTATTATGATGATGATTATGATGAGTCTGATGACTATAAAGACGACGATTATGAGGACTATTATGATGATGACAATGATGATCATTATGATGATGATTATGATGATGATTATGATGATGATTATGATCATGATTGTGATGATGATTATGATGATGATTATGATGACGGTTATGATGATGATTATGATGATGATTAGGATGATGATTATGATGATGATTATGATGACTATAATGATGTAGATTATGATGACTATTATGATGATTATGATGACGGTTATGATGATGATTATGACGATGATTATGATGATGATTATGATGATGATTATGATGATGATTATAATGATGATTATGATAATGATTATGATGATAATTATGATGACGGTTATGATGATGATTATGATGATGATTATGATGATGATTATGATGAAGATCATAATGATGATTATGATGATGATTATGATGATGATTATGATGACTATAATGATGACGATTATGATGACTATCATAATGATGACTATGATGACGATTATGATAATGATTATGATGATAATTATGATGACGGTTATGATGATGATTATGATGACGATTGTGATAATGATTATGATGATGATTATGATGAATATTATGATGATGATTATGATGATGATTATGATGATGATTATGATGATGATTATGATGATGATTATGATGATGATTATGATGATGATTCTGATGATGATTATGATGATGATTATGATGACGATTATGAAGACTATTATGATGATGACTATGATGATGATTATGATGATGACTACGATGATGATTACGATGACGATTATGATGATGACTATGATGATGATTATGCTCATGATTACGATGATGATTATGGTGAATATTATGATCATGATTATGATGATGATTATGATGACTATTATGATGATGATTATGATGACGGTTATGATGATGATTATGAGGACTATTATGATGATGACTATGATAATGATTATGATGACGATTATGATGATGATTATGATGATGATTATGATGACTATTATGACTAAGACTATGATGCTGATTACGTTGACGGTTATGATGATGATTATGATTATGATTATGATGATGATTATGATGATGATTATGATGATGATTATGATGATGATTATGATGACGATTATGATGACGATTATGATGACGATTATGATGACGATTATGATGACTATTATGATGATTATGATGACGATTATGATGACGATTATGATGACGATTATGATGATGATTATGATGATGATTATGATGATGACTGTGATGCTGATTATGATGACGGTTATGATGATGATTATGATGATGAGAATGATGATGATTATGATAATGATTATGATGATGATTATGATGATGATTATGATGATGATTATGATGACGATTATGATGACGATTATGATGATGATTATGATGATGATTATGATGATGACTATGATGCTGATTATGATGACGGTTATGATGATGATTATGATGATGATTATGATAATGATTATGATGATGATTATGATGATGATTATGCTCATGATTATGATCATGATTATGATGAATATTATGATGATGATTATGTTAATGTATATGATGATGATTATGATGATGATTTTGATGACGATTATGATGATGATAATGATGACTATAATGATGTCGATTATGATGACTATTATGATGATTATGATGACGATTATGATGATGATTATGATGACTATAATGATGACGATTGTGAGGACTATTATGATGATGACAATGATGATGATTATGATGACGGTTATGATAATGATTATGATAATGATTATGATGATGACTGTGATGATGAATATGATGATGATTCTGATGATGATTATGATGATTATTATGATGATTATAATGATGACGATTATGATGACTATTATGATGATGATTATGATGATTCTGATGACTATAAAGACGACGATTATGAGGACTATTATGATGATGACAATGATGATGATTATGATGATGATTATGATGATGATTATGATGATGATTATGATGATGATTGTGATGATGATTATGATGATGATTATGATGATGATTATGATGATGATTATGATGATGATTATGATGATGATTTTGATGACGATTATGATGATGATAATGATGACTATAATGATGTCGATTATGATGACTATTATGATGATTATGATGACGATTATGATGATGATTATGATGATGATTATGATGATGATTATGATGACTATTATGATGACTATTATGATGATGATTATGATGATTCTGATGACTATAAAGACGACGATTAGGAGGACTATTATGATGATGACAATGATGATGATTATGATGATGATTATGATGATGATTATGATGATGATTATGATGATGACAATGATGATCATTATGATGATGATTATGATGATGATTATGATGACGATTATGATGACGATTATGATGACGATTATGATGACGATTATGATGACTATTATGATGATTATGATGACGATTATGATGACGATTATGATGACGATTATGATGATGATTATGATGACGATTATGATGATGATTATGATGATGATTATGATGATGATTATGATGACTATTATGATGACTATTATGATGATGATTATGATGATTCTGATGACTATAAAGACGACGATTATGAGGACTATTATGATGATGACAATGATGATCATTATGATGATGATTATGATGATGATTATGATGACGATTATGATGACGATTATGATGACGATTATGATGACGATTATGATGACGATTATGATGACTATTATGATGATTATGATGACGATTATGATGACGATTATGATGACGATTATGATGATGATTATGATGATGATTATGATGATGACTGTGATGCTGATTATGATGACGGTTATGATGATGATTATGATGATGATTATGATGATGATTATGATAATGAGTATGATGATGATGATGATGATGATTATGATGATGATTATGATGACGATTATGATGACGATTATGATGATGATTATGATGATGATTATGATGATGACTATGATGCTGATTATGATGACGGTTATGATGATGATTATGATGATGATTATGATAATGATTATGATGATGATTATGATGATGATTATGCTCATGATTATGATCATGATTATGATGAATATTATGATGATGATTATGTCAATGTATATGATGATGATTATGATGATGATTTTGATGACGATTATGATGATGATAATGATGACTATAATGATGTCGATTATGATGACTATTATGATGATTATGATGACGATTATGATGATGATTATGATGACTATAATGATGACGATTATGAGGACTATTATGATGATGACAATGATGATCATTATGATGATGATTATGATGATGATTATGATGATGATTGTGATGATGATTATGATGATGATCATGATGATGATTATGATGATGATTATGATGATGATTATGATGATGACTATGATGATGATTATGATGACCATGATGACGATTATGATGATGACTTTGATGACGATTATGATGATGATTATGATGACTATTATGACTGTGACTATGATGCTGATTACGTTGACGGTTATGATGATGATTATGATTATGATTATGATGATGATTATGATGATTATTATGATGATGATTATGATGATGATTATGATGACGATTATGATGACGATTAAGATGATGATTATGATGATGATTATGATGATGATTATGATGATGATTATGATGATGATTATGATGATGATTATGATGATGATTGTGATGATGATTATGATGATGATTATGATGATGATTATGATGATGATTATGATGATGATTTTGATGACGATTATGATGATGATAATGATGACTATAATGATGTCGATTATGATGACTATTATGATGATTATGATGACGATTATGATGATGATTATGATGATGATTATGATGACTATTATGATGACTATTATGATGATGATTATGATGATTCTGATGACTATAAAGACGACGATTATGAGGACTATTATGATGATGACAATGATGATGATTATGATGATGATTATGATAATGATTATGATGATGACTATGATGATGAATATGATGATGATTATGATGATGACTATGATAATGATTATTATGACTATAATGATGACGATTATGATGACTATTATGATGACTATTATGATGATGATTATGATGAGTCTGATGACTATAAAGACGACGATTATGAGGACTATTATGATGATGACAATGATGATCATTATGATGATGATTATGATGATGATTATGATGATGATTATGATCATGATTGTGATGATGATTATGATGATGATTATGATGACGGTTATGATGATGATTATGATGATGATTAAGATGATGATTATGATGATGATTATGATGACTATAATGATGTAGATTATGATGACTATTATGATGATTATGATGACGGTTATGATGATGATTATGACGATGATTATGATGATGATTATGATGATGATTATGATGATGATTATAATGATGATTATGATAATGATTATGATGATAATTATGATGACGGTTATGATGATGATTATGATGATGATTATGATGATGATTATGATGAAGATCATAATGATGATTATGATGATGATTATGATGATGATTATGATGACTATAATGATGACGATTATGATGACTATCATAATGATGACTATGATGACGATTATGATAATGATTATGATGATAATTATGATGACGGTTATGATGATGATTATGATGACGATTGTGATAATGATTATGATGATGATTATGATGAATATTATGATGATGATTATGATGATGATTATGATGATGATTATGATGATGATTATGATGATGATTATGATGATGATTATGATGATGATTCTGATGATGATTATGATGATGATTATGATGACGATTATGAAGACTATTATGATGATGACTATGATGATGATTATGATGATGACTACGATGATGATTACGATGACGATTATGATGATGACTATGATGATGATTATGCTCATGATTACGATGATGATTATGGTGAATATTATGATCATGATTATGATGATGATTATGATGACTATTATGATGATGATTATGATGACGGTTATGATGATGATTATGAGGACTATTATGATGATGACTATGATAATGATTATGATGACGATTATGATGATGATTATGATGATGATTATGATGACTATTATGACTAAGACTATGATGCTGATTACGTTGACGGTTATGATGATGATTATGATTATGATTATGATGATGATTATGATGATGATTATGATGATGATTATGATGATGATTATGATGACGATTATGATGACGATTATGATGACGATTATGATGACGATTATGATGACTATTATGATGATTATGATGACGATTATGATGACGATTATGATGACGATTATGATGATGATTATGATGATGATTATGATGATGACTGTGATGCTGATTATGATGACGGTTATGATGATGATTATGATGATGAGAATGATGATGATTATGATAATGATTATGATGATGATTATGATGATGATTATGATGATGATTATGATGACGATTATGATGACGATTATGATGATGATTATGATGATGATTATGATGATGACTATGATGCTGATTATGATGACGGTTATGATGATGATTATGATGATGATTATGATAATGATTATGATGATGATTATGATGATGATTATGCTCATGATTATGATCATGATTATGATGAATATTATGATGATGATTATGTTAATGTATATGATGATGATTATGATGATGATTTTGATGACGATTATGATGATGATAATGATGACTATAATGATGTCGATTATGATGACTATTATGATGATTATGATGACGATTATGATGATGATTATGATGACTATAATGATGACGATTGTGAGGACTATTATGATGATGACAATGATGATGATTATGATGACGGTTATGATAATGATTATGATAATGATTATGATGATGACTGTGATGATGAATATGATGATGATTCTGATGATGATTATGATGATTATTATGATGATTATAATGATGACGATTATGATGACTATTATGATGATGATTATGATGATTCTGATGACTATAAAGACGACGATTATGAGGACTATTATGATGATGACAATGATGATGATTATGATGATGATTATGATGATGATTATGATGATGATTATGATGACGATTATGATGATGATTATGATGATGATTATGATGATGATTATGATGACTATTATGATGACTATTATGATGATGATTATGATGATTCTGATGACTATAAAGACGACGATTAGGAGGACTATTATGATGATGACAATGATGATGATTATGATGATGATTATGATGATGATTATGATGATGATTATGATGATGACAATGATGATCATTATGATGATGATTATGATGATGATTATGATGACGATTATGATGACGATTATGATGACGATTATGATGACGATTATGATGACTATTATGATGATTATGATGACGATTATGATGACGATTATGATGACGATTATGATGATGATTATGATGACGATTATGATGATGATTATGATGATGATTATGATGATGATTATGATGACTATTATGATGACTATTATGATGATGATTATGATGATTCTGATGACTATAAAGACGACGATTATGAGGACTATTATGATGATGACAATGATGATCATTATGATGATGATTATGATGATGATTATGATGACGATTATGATGACGATTATGATGACGATTATGATGACGATTATGATGACGATTATGATGACTATTATGATGATTATGATGACGATTATGATGACGATTATGATGACGATTATGATGATGATTATGATGATGATTATGATGATGACTGTGATGCTGATTATGATGACGGTTATGATGATGATTATGATGATGATTATGATGATGATTATGATAATGAGTATGATGATGATGATGATGATGATTATGATGATGATTATGATGACGATTATGATGACGATTATGATGATGATTATGATGATGATTATGATGATGACTATGATGCTGATTATGATGACGGTTATGATGATGATTATGATGATGATTATGATAATGATTATGATGATGATTATGATGATGATTATGCTCATGATTATGATCATGATTATGATGAATATTATGATGATGATTATGTCAATGTATATGATGATGATTATGATGATGATTTTGATGACGGTTATGATGATGATAATGATGACTATAATGATGTCGATTATGATGACTATTATGATGATTATGATGACGATTATGATGATGATTATGATGACTATAATGATGACGATTATGAGGACTATTATGATGATGACAATGATGATCATTATGATGATGATTATGATGATGATTATGATGATGATTGTGATGATGATTATGATGATGATCATGATGATGATTATGATGATGATTATGATGATGATTATGATGATGACTATGATGATGATTATGATGACCATGATGACGATTATGATGATGACTTTGATGACGATTATGATGATGATTATGATGACTATTATGACTGTGACTATGATGCTGATTACGTTGACGGTTATGATGATGATTATGATTATGATTATGATGATGATTATGATGATTATTATGATGATGATTATGATGATGATTATGATGACGATTATGATGACGATTAAGATGATGATTATGATGATGATTATGATGATGATTATGATGATGATTATGATGATGATTATGATGATGATTATGATGATGATTGTGATGATGATTATGATGATGATTATGATGATGATTATGATGATGATTATGATGATGATTTTGATGACGATTATGATGATGATAATGATGACTATAATGATGTCGATTATGATGACTATTATGATGATTATGATGACGATTATGATGATGATTATGATGATGATTATGATGACTATTATGATGACTATTATGATGATGATTATGATGATTCTGATGACTATAAAGACGACGATTATGAGGACTATTATGATGATGACAATGATGATGATTATGATGATGATTATGATAATGATTATGATGATGACTATGATGATGAATATGATGATGATTATGATGATGACTATGATAATGATTATTATGACTATAATGATGACGATTATGATGACTATTATGATGACTATTATGATGATGATTATGATGAGTCTGATGACTATAAAGACGACGATTATGAGGACTATTATGATGATGACAATGATGATCATTATGATGATGATTATGATGATGATTATGATGATGATTATGATCATGATTGTGATGATGATTATGATGATGATTATGATGACGGTTATGATGATGATTATGATGATGATTAAGATGATGATTATGATGATGATTATGATGACTATAATGATGTAGATTATGATGACTATTATGATGATTATGATGACGGTTATGATGATGATTATGACGATGATTATGATGATGATTATGATGATGATTATGATGATGATTATAATGATGATTATGATAATGATTATGATGATAATTATGATGACGGTTATGATGATGATTATGATGATGATTATGATGATGATTATGATGAAGATCATAATGATGATTATGATGATGATTATGATGATGATTATGATGACTATAATGATGACGATTATGATGACTATCATAATGATGACTATGATGACGATTATGATAATGATTATGATGATAATTATGATGACGGTTATGATGATGATTATGATGACGATTGTGATAATGATTATGATGATGATTATGATGAATATTATGATGATGATTATGATGATGATTATGATGATGATTATGATGATGATTATGATGATGATTATGATGATGATTATGATGATGATTCTGATGATGATTATGATGATGATTATGATGACGATTATGAAGACTATTATGATGATGACTATGATGATGATTATGATGATGACTACGATGATGATTACGATGACGATTATGATGATGACTATGATGATGATTATGCTCATGATTACGATGATGATTATGGTGAATATTATGATCATGATTATGATGATGATTATGATGACTATTATGATGATGATTATGATGACGGTTATGATGATGATTATGAGGACTATTATGATGATGACTATGATAATGATTATGATGACGATTATGATGATGATTATGATGATGATTATGATGACTATTATGACTAAGACTATGATGCTGATTACGTTGACGGTTATGATGATGATTATGATTATGATTATGATGATGATTATGATGATGATTATGATGATGATTATGATGATGATTATGATGACGATTATGATGACGATTATGATGATGATTATGATGATGATTATGATGATGACTGTGATGCTGATTATGATGACGGTTATGATGATGATTATGATGATGAGAATGATGATGATTATGATAATGATTATGATGATGATTATGATGATGATTATGATGATGATTATGATGACGATTATGATGACGATTATGATGATGATTATGATGATGATTATGATGATGACTATGATGCTGATTATGATGACGGTTATGATGATGATTATGATGATGATTATGATAATGATTATGATGATGATTATGATGATGATTATGCTCATGATTATGATCATGATTATGATGAATATTATGATGATGATTATGTTAATGTATATGATGATGATTATGATGATGATTTTGATGACGATTATGATGATGATAATGATGACTATAATGATGTCGATTATGATGACTATTATGATGATTATGATGACGATTATGATGATGATTATGATGACTATAATGATGACGATTGTGAGGACTATTATGATGATGACAATGATGATGATTATGATGACGGTTATGATAATGATTATGATAATGATTATGATGATGACTGTGATGATGAATATGATGATGATTCTGATGATGATTATGATGATTATTATGATGATTATAATGATGACGATTATGATGACTATTATGATGATGATTATGATGATTCTGATGACTATAAAGACGACGATTATGAGGACTATTATGATGATGACAATGATGATGATTATGATGATGATTATGATGATGATTATGATGATGATTATGATGATGATTGTGATGATGATTATGATGATGATTATGATGATGATTATGATGATGATTATGATGATGATTATGATGATGATTTTGATGACGATTATGATGATGATAATGATGACTATAATGATGTCGATTATGATGACTATTATGATGATTATGATGACGATTATGATGATGATTATGATGATGATTATGATGATGATTATGATGACTATTATGATGACTATTATGATGATGATTATGATGATTCTGATGACTATAAAGGCGACGATTAGGAGGACTATTATGATGATGACAATGATGATGATTATGATGATGATTATGATGATGATTATGATGATGATTATGATGATGACAATGATGATCATTATGATGATGATTATGATGATGATTATGATGACGATTATGATGACGATTATGATGACGATTATGATGACGATTATGATGACTATTATGATGATTATGATGACGATTATGATGACGATTATGATGACGATTATGATGATGATTATGATGACGATTATGATGATGATTATGATGATGATTATGATGATGATTATGATGACTATTATGATGACTATTATGATGATGATTATGATGATTCTGATGACTATAAAGACGACGATTATGAGGACTATTATGATGATGACAATGATGATCATTATGATGATGATTATGATGATGATTATGATGACGATTATGATGACGATTATGATGACGATTATGATGACGATTATGATGACTATTATGATGATTATGATGACGATTATGATGACGATTATGATGACGATTATGATGATGATTATGATGATGATTATGATGATGACTGTGATGCTGATTATGATGACGGTTATGATGATGATTATGATGATGATTATGATGATGATTATGATAATGAGTATGATGATGATGATGATGATGATTATGATGATGATTATGATGACGATTATGATGACGATTATGATGATGATTATGATGATGATTATGATGATGACTATGATGCTGATTATGATGACGGTTATGATGATGATTATGATGATGATTATGATAATGATTATGATGATGATTATGATGATGATTATGCTCATGATTATGATCATGATTATGATGAATATTATGATGATGATTATGTCAATGTATATGATGATGATTATGATGATGATTTTGATGACGATTATGATGATGATAATGATGACTATAATGATGTCGATTATGATGACTATTATGATGATTATGATGACGATTATGATGATGATTATGATGACTATAATGATGACGATTGTGAGGACTATTATGATGATGACAATGATGATGATTATGATGACGGTTATGATAATGATTATGATAATGATTATGATGATGATTCTGATGATGATTATGATGATTATTATGATGATTATAATGATGACGATTATGATGACTATTATGATGATGATTATGATGACGGTTATGATGATGATTATGAGGACTATTATGATGATGACTATGATAATGATTATGATGACGATTATGATGATGATTATGATGATGATTATGATGACTATTATGACTATGACTATGATGCTGATTACGTTGACGGTTATGATGATGATTATGATTATGATTATGATGATGATTATGATGATGATTATGATGATGATTATGATGATGATTATGATGACGATTATGATGATGATTATGATAATGATTATGATGATGATTATGATGATGATTATGATGACGATTATGATGACGATTATGATGATGATTATGATGATGATTATGATGATGACTATGATGCTGATTATGATGACGGTTATGATGATGATTATGATGATGATTATGATAATGATTATGATGATGATTATGATGATGATTATGCTCATGATTATGATCATGATTATGATGAATATTATGATGATGATTATGTTAATGTATATGATGATGATTATGATGATGATTTTGATGACGATTATGATGATGATAATGATGACTATAATGATGTCGATTATGATGACTATTATGATGATTATGATGACGATTATGATGATGATTATGATGACTATAATGATGACGATTGTGAGGACTATTATGATGATGACAATGATGATGATTATGATGACGGTTATGATAATGATTATGATAATGATTTTGATGATGACTGTGATGATGAATATGATGATGATTCTTATGATGATGATGATGATGATTATGATGATTATAATGATGACGATTATGATGATGATAATGATGACTATAATGATGTCGATTATGATGACTATTATGATGATTATGATGACGATTATGATGATGATTATGATGATGATTATGATGACTATTATGATGACTATTATGATGATGATTATGATGATTCTGATGACTATAAAGACGACGATTATGAGGACTATTATGATGATGACAATGATGATGATTATGATGATGATTATGATAATGATTATGATGATGACTATGATGATGAATATGATGATGATTATGATGATGATTATGATGATGATTATGATGACTATAATGATGACGATTATGATGACTATTATGATGACTATTATGATGATGATTATGATGAGTCTGATGACTATAAAGACGACGATTATGAGGACTATTATGATGATGACAATGATGATCATTATGATGATGATTATGATGATGATTATGATGCTGATTGTGATGATGATTATGATGCTGATCATGATGATGATTATGATGATGATTATGATGATGATTATGATGATGACTATGATGATGATTATGATGACCATGATGACGATTATGATGATGATTATGATGACGATTATGATGATGATTATGATGACTATTATGACTGTGACTATGATGCTGATTACGTTGACGGTTATGATGATGATTATGATTATGATTATGATGATGATTATGATGATTATTATGATGATGATTATGATGATGATTATGATGACGATTATGATGACGATTATGATGATGATTATGATGATGATTATGATGATGATTATGATGATGACTATGATGCTGATTATGATGACGGTTATGATGATGATTATGATGATGATTATGATAATGATTATGATGATGATTATGATGAGTCTGATGACTATAAAGACGACGATTATGAGGACTATTATGATGATGACAATGATGATCATTATGATGATGATTATGATGATGATTATGATGATGATTATGATGATGATTGTGATGATGATTATGATGATGATTATGATGACGGTTATGATGATGATTATGATGATGATTATGATGACGATTATGAGGACTATTATGATGATGACTATGATAATGATTATTATGACTATAATGATGACGATTATGATGACTATTATGATGACTATTATGATGATGATTATGATGAGTCTGATGACTATAAAGACGACGATTATGAGGACTATTATGATGATGACAATGATGATCATTATGATGATGATTATGATGATGATTATGATGATGATTATGATGATGATTGTGATGATGATTATGATGATGATCATGATGATGATTATGATGATGATTATGATGATGATTATGATGATGATTATGATGATGACTATGATGATGATTATGATGACCATGATGACGATTATGATGATGATTATGATGACGATTATGATGACTATTATGACTGTTACTATGATGCTGATTACGTTGACGGTTATGATGATGATTATGATGATGATTGTGATGATTATTATGATGATGATTATGATGACGATTATGAGGACTATTATGATGATGACTATGATGATGATTATGATGATGACTACGATGATGATTACGATGACGATTATGATGATGACTATGATGATGATTATGCTCATGATTACGATGATGATTATGGTGAATATTATGATCATGATTATGATGATGATTATGATGATGATTATGATGATGATTATGATGATGACTAAGATGACGATTATGGTAATGATTATGATGACGGTTATGATGATGATTATGATGATGATTATGATGATGATTATGATGATGATTATGATGATGATTATGATGATGATTCTGATGATGATTATGATGACTATAATGATGACGATTATGATGACTATTATGATGATGATTATGATGACGGTTATGATGATGATTATGAGGACTATTATGATGATGACTATGATAATGATTATGATGACGATTATGATGATGATTATGATGATGATTATGATGACTATTATGACTATGACTATGATGCTGATTACGTTGACGGTTATGATGATGATTATGATTATGATTATGATGATGATTATGATGATGATTATGATGATGATTATGATGATGATTATGATGACGATTATGATGATGATTATGATAATGATTATGATGATGATTATGATGATGATTATGATGACGATTATGATGACGATTATGATGATGATTATGATGATGATTATGATGATGACTATGATGCTGATTATGATGACGGTTATGATGATGATTATGATGATGATTATGATAATGATTATGATGATGATTATGATGATGATTATGCTCATGATTATGATCATGATTATGATGAATATTATGATGATGATTATGTTAATGTATATGATGATGATTATGATGATGATTTTGATGACGATTATGATGATGATAATGATGACTATAATGATGTCGATTATGATGACTATTATGATGATTATGATGACGATTATGATGATGATTATGATGACTATAATGATGACGATTGTGAGGACTATTATGATGATGACAATGATGATGATTATGATGACGGTTATGATAATGATTATGATAATGATTTTGATGATGACTGTGATGATGAATATGATGATGATTCTTATGATGATGATGATGATGATTATGATGATTATAATGATGACGATTATGATGATGATAATGATGACTATAATGATGTCGATTATGATGACTATTATGATGATTATGATGACGATTATGATGATGATTATGATGATGATTATGATGACTATTATGATGACTATTATGATGATGATTATGATGATTCTGATGACTATAAAGACGACGATTATGAGGACTATTATGATGATGACAATGATGATGATTATGATGATGATTATGATAATGATTATGATGATGACTATGATGATGAATATGATGATGATTATGACGATGATTATGATGATGATTATGATGACTATAATGATGACGATTATGATGACTATTATGATGACTATTATGATGATGATTATGATGAGTCTGATGACTATAAAGACGACGATTATGAGGACTATTATGATGATGACAATGATGATCATTATGATGATGATTATGATGATGATTATGATGATGATTGTGATGATGATTATGATGATGATCATGATGATGATTATGATGATGATTATGATGATGATTATGATGATGATTATGATGATGACTATGATGATGATTATGATGACCATGATGACGATTATGATGATGATTATGATGACGATTATGATGATGATTATGATGACTATTATGACTGTGACTATGATGCTGATTACGTTGACGGTTATGATGATGATTATGATTATGATTATGATGATGATTATGATGATTATTATGATGATGATTATGATGATGATTATGATGACGATTATGATGACGATTATGATGATGATTATGATGATGATTATGATGATGATTATGATGATGACTATGATGCTGATTATGATGACGGTTATGATGATGATTATGATGATGATTATGATAATGATTATGATGATGATTATGATGATGATTATGCTCATGATTATGATCATGATTATGATGATGATTATGTTAATGTATATGATGATGATTATGATGATGATTGCGATGATCATTATGATGATGTTTATGATGATGTTTATGATGATCATTATGATGATGATTATGATGATGGTTATGATGACTACAATGATGACGATTATGATGACGATTATGATGACGATTATGATGACGATTATGATGATGAGTATGATGATGATTATGATGATGATTACGATGATAATTATGATGATGATCATGATGATCATTATGATGATGATTATGATGATGATTATGATTATGATTACGACGTCTATAATGATGCCGATTATGATGACTATTATGATGATGACTATGATGACGATTATGATGATGATTATGATGACTATAATGATGACGATTATGAGGACTATTATGATGATGACCATGATGACGATTATGTTGATGATTATGATGTTGATTATGATGATGATTATGATGATGACTATGATGCTGATTATGATGACGGTTATGATGATGATTATGATGATGATTATGATGATCATTATGATTATGATTATGACGATGATTATGATGATGATTATGATGATGATTGTGATGATGATTATGATGATGATTATGACAATGATTATGATGATGATTATGATAATGATTATGATGATGATTATGATGATGATTATGATTATGATTATGATGATGATTCTGATGATGATTATGATGATGATTATGATGATGATTATGATGGCGGTTATGATGATGATTATGATGATGATTATGATGACGGTTATGATGATGATTATGATGATGATAATGATGATGACTATGATGATGATTATGACGACGATTATGATTATGATTATGACGATGATTATGATGATGATTATGATGATGATTATGGTGATGATTATGATGATGATTATGATCATGACTACGATTATGATTGTGATGACGATTATGATGATGATTATGATGATGATTATGATGATGATTATGATGATGATTATGATGATTATGATGACGATTATGATGACTATAATGATGACGATTATGATGACTATTATGATGACTATTATGATGATGATTATGATGAGTCTGATGACTATAAAGACGACGACTATGAGGACTATTATGATGATGACAATGATGATCATTATGATGATGATTATGATGATGTTTATGATGATGATTATGATGATGATTGTGATGATGATTATGATGATGATCATGATGATGATTATGATGATGATTATGATGATGATTATGATGATGATTATGATGATGACTATGATGATGATTATGATGACCATGATGACGATTATGATGATGATTATGATGATGATTATGATGACTATTATGACTGTTACTATGATGCTGATTACGTTGACGGTTATGATGATGATTATGATTATGATTATGATGATGATTATGATGATTATTATGATGATGATAATGATGACGATTATGAAGACGATTATGATGACGATTATGATGACGATTAGGATGATGATTATGATTATGATTATGATGATGATTCTGATGATGATTCTGATGATGATTATGATGATGATTATGATGACGGTTATGATGATGATTATGATGATGATTATGATGATGATTATGATGATGATTATGATGACTATAGTGATGACGATTGTGATGACTATTATGATGATGACTATGATGACGCTTATGATAATGATTATGATGATAATTATGATGACGGTTATGATGATGATTATGATGATGATTATGATGATGATTATGATGATGACAATGATGATGATTATGATGATGATTATGATGATGAGTATGATGATGATTATGATGACGATTATGATGACCATCATGATGATGACTATGATGACGATTATGATAATGATTATGATGATAATTATGATGACGGTTATGATGATGATTATGATGAGGATTATGATCATTATTGATTATGATGATGATTATGATGAATATTATGATGATGATTATGATGATGATTATGATGATGATTACGATGATGTTTATGATGATGATTATGATGATGATTATGATGATGATTATGATGATGATTATGATGATGATTATGATGATGATTATGATGATGATTATGATGACTATAATGATGCCGATTATGATGACTATTATGATGATTATGATGACGATTATGATGATGATTATGATGATGATTATGATGACTATTATGATGATTATGATGACGGTTACGATGATCATTATGATGATGATTATGATAATCATTATGATGATGATTATGATGATCATTATGATTATGATTATGACGATGATTATGATGATGATTATGATGATGATTATGGTGATGATTATGATGATGATTATGATGATGACTACGATGATGATTGTGATGACGATTATGATGATGATTATGATTACGGTTATGATAATGATTATGATAATGATTATGATGATGACTATGATGATGATTATGACGATGATTATGATGATGACTATGATGATGATTATGATGACCATGATGACGATCATGATGATGATTATGATGATGATTATGATGACTATTATGACTGTGACTATGATGCTGATTACGTTGACGATTATGATGATGATTATAATTATGATTATGATGATGATTATGATGATTATTATGATGATGATTATGATGATGATTATGATAATGATTATGATGATGATTATGATGAATATTATGATGATGATTATGATGACGATTATGATGACCATCATGATGATGACTATGATGACGATTATGATAATGATTATGATGATAATTATGATGACGGCTATGATGATGATTATGATGACGATTATGATCATTATTGATTATGATGATGATTATGATGAATATTATGATGATGATTATGATGATGATTATGATGATGATTACGATGATGTTTATGATGATGATTATGATGATGATTATGATGATGATTATGATGATGATTATGATGATGATTATGATGATGATTATGATGACTATAATGATGTCGATTATGATGACTATTATGATGATTATGATGACGATTATGATGATGATTATGATGATGATTATGATGACTATAATGATGTAGATTATGATGACTATTATGATGATTATGATGACGGTTACGATGATCATTATGATGATGATTATGATAATCATTATGATGATGATTATGATGATCATTATGATTATGATTATGACGATGATTATGATGATGATTATGATGATGATTATGGTGATGATTATGATGATGGTTATGATGATGACTACGATGATGATTGTGATGACGATTATGATGATGATTATGATTACGGTTATGATAATGATTATGATAATGATTATGATGATGACTATGATGATGATTATGACGATGATTATGATGATGACTATGATGATGATTATGATGACCATGATGACGATCATGATGATGATTATGATGATGATTATGATGACTATTATGACTGTGACTATGATGCTGATTACGTTGACGGTTATGATGATGATTATGATTATGATTATGATTATGATGATGATTATGATGACTATTATGACTGTGACTATGATGCTGATTACGTTGACGGTTATGATGATGATTATGATTATGATTATGATGATGATTATGATGATTATTATGATGATGATTATGATGATGATTATGATAATGATTATGATGATGATTATGATGAATATTATGATGATGATTATGATGATGACTATGATGATCATTATGATGATGATTATGATGATCATTATGATGATGATTATGATGACGATTATGATGATGACTATGATGACGATTATGATACTGATTATGATGATGATTATGATGAATATTATGATGATGATTATGATGATATTATGATGATGATTATGATGATGATTATGATGATGATTATGATGATGATTATGATGACGGTTATGATGATGATTATGATGATGATTATGATGACGATTATGAGGACTATTATGATGATGACTATGATAATGATTATTATGACTATAATGATGACGATTATGATGACTATTATGATGACTATTATGATGATGATTATGATGAGTCTGATGACTATAAAGACGACGATTATGAGGACTATTATGATGATGACAATGATGATCATTATGATGATGATTATGATGATGATTATGATGATGATTGTGATGATGATTATGATGATGATCATGATGATGATTATGATGATGATTATGATGATGATTACGATGATGATTATGATGACTATAATGATGACGATTATGATGACTATTATGATGATGATTATAATGACGGTTATGATGATGATTATGATGATGATTATGACGATGATTATGATGATTATGATAATGATTATGATGATGATTATGATGATGATTATGATGATGACTATGATGATGATTATGATGATTATGATGACGATTATGATGACTATTATGATGATGATTATGATGACTAGTATGATGATGACCATGATGACGATTATGTTGATGATTATGATGTTGATTATGATGACGGTTATGATGACGATTATGATGACGATTATGATGACGATTATGATGACGATTATGATGATGAGTATGATGATGATTATGATGATGATTACGATGATAATTATGATGATAATCATGATGATCATTATGATGATGATTATGATGATGATTATGATTATGATTACGACGTCTATAATGATGCCGATTATGATGACTATTATGATGATGATTATGATGACTAGTATGATGATGACCATGATGACGATTATGTTGATGATTATGATGTTGATTATGATGATGATTATGATGATGACTATGATGCTGATTATGATGACGGTTATGATGATGATTATGATGATGATTATGATGATCATTATCATTATCATTATGATTATGACGATGATTATGATGATGATTATGATGATGATTATGATGACGGTTATGATGATGATTATGATGATGATTATGATGACGATTATGAGGACTATTATGATGATGACTATGATAATGATTATTATGACTATAATGATGACGATTATGATGACTATTATGATGACTATTATGATGATGATTATGATGAGTCTGATGACTATAAAGACGACGATTATGAGGACTATTATGATGATGACAATGATGATCATTATGATGACGGTTATGATAATGATTATGATAATGATTATGATGATGACTATGATGATGAATATGATGATGATTATGATGATGATTATGATGATGATTATGATGATTATAATGATGATTATGATGATTATAATGATGATTATGATGATGATTATGATGAGTATAATGATGATCATTATGATGATGATTATGATGATGATTATGATGACGGTTATGATGATGATTATGATGATGATTATGACGATGATTATGATGATGATTATGATGATGACTCTGATGATGATTATGATGACCATGATGACGATTATGATGACTATTATGATGATCATTATGATGATGATTATGATGACAATTATGATGATGAGTATGATGATGATTATGATGACGATTATGATGACCATCATGATGATGACTATGATGACGATTATGATAATGATTATGATGATAATTATGATGACGGTTATGATGATGATTATGATGACGATTATGATAATGATTATGATGATGATTATGATGAATATTATGATGATGATTATGATGATGATTATGATGATGATTATGATGATGTTTATGATGATGATTATGATGATGATTATGATGATGATTATGATGATGATTATGATGATGATTATGATGATGATTATGATGACTATAATGATGTCGATTATGATGACTATTATGATGATTATGATGACGATTATGATGATGATTATGATGATGATTATGATGACTATATTGATGTCGATTATGATGACTATTATGATGATTATGATGACGATTATGATGATAACCATGATGACTATTATGATGTTGATTATGATGATGATCAGTATGATGATTATGATGATGATTATGATGATGATTATGATGATGATTATGATGATGATTATGATGATGATTGTGATGATGATTATGATGATGATCATGATGATGATTATGATGATGATTATGATGATGATTATGATGATGATTATGATGATGACTATGATGATGATTATGATGACCATGATGACGATTATGATGATGATTATGATGATGATTATGATGACTATTATGACTGTTACTATGATGCTGATTACGTTGACGGTTATGATGATGATTATGATTATGATTATGATGATGATTATGATTATGATTATGATGATGATTCTGATGATGATTCTGATGATGATTATGATGATGATTATGATGACGGTTATGATGATGATTATGATGATGATTATGATGACGGTTATGATGATGATTATGATGATGATTATGATGATGACTATGATGATGATTATGACGACGATTATGATGATGATTATGATGATGATTATGATGATGATTATGATGATGATTATGATGACTATAGTGATGACGATTGTGATGACTATTATGATGATGACTATGATGACGATTATGATAATGATTATGATGATAATTATGATGACGGTTATGATGATGATTATGATGATGATTATGATGATGATTATGATGATGACAATGATGATGATTATGATGATGATTATGATGATGAGTATGATGATGATTATGATGACGATTATGATGACCATCATGATGATGACTATGATGACGATTATGATAATGATTATGATGATAATTATGATGACGGTTATGATGATGATTATGATGACGATTATGATCATTATTGATTATGATGATGATTATGATGAATATTATGATGATGATTATGATGATGATTATGATGATGATTACGATGATGTTTATGATGATGATTATGATGATGATTATGATGATGATTATGATGATGATTATGATGATGATTATGATGATGATTATGATGACTATATTGATGTCGATTATGATGACTATTATGATGATTATGATGACGATTATGATGATGATTATGATGATGATTATGATGACTATAATGATGTAGATTATGATGACTATTATGATGATTATGATGACGGTTACGATGATCATTATGATGATGATTATGATAATCATTATGATGATGATTATGATGATCATTATGATTATGATTATGACGATGATTATGATGATGATTATGATGATGATTATGGTGATGATTATGATGATGATTATGATGATGACTACGATGATGATTGTGATGACGATTATGATGATGTTTATGATTACGGTTATGATAATGATTATGATAATGATTATGATGATGACTATGATGATGATTATGACGATGATTATGATGATGACTATGATGATGATTATGATGACCATGAAGACGATCATGATGATGATTATGATGATGATTATGATGACTATTATGACTGTGACTATGATGCTGATTACGTTGACGGTTATGATGATGATTATGATTATGATTATGATTATGATGATGATTATGATGACTATTATGACTGTGACTATGATGCTGATTACGTTGACGGTTATGATGATGATTATGATTATGATTATGATGATGATTATGATGATTATTATGATGATGATTATGATGATGATTATGATAATGATTATGATGATGATTATGATGAATATTATGATGATGATTATGATGATGACTATGATGATCATTATGATGATGATTATGATGATCATTATGATGATGATTATGATGACGATTATGATGATGACTATGATGACGATTATGATACTGATTATGATGATGATTATGATGAATATTATGATGATGATTATGATGATATTATGATGATGATTATGATGATGATTATGATGATGATTATGATTATGATTATGATGACGGTTATGATGATGATTATGATGATGATTATGATGACGATTATGAGGACTATTATGATGATGACTATGATAATGATTATTATGACTATAATGATGACGATTATGATGACTATTATGATGACTATTATGATGATGATTATGATGAGTCTGATGACTATAAAGACGACGATTATGAGGACTATTATGATGATGACAATGATGATCATTATGATGATGATTATGATGATGATTATGATGATGATTGTGATGATGATTATGATGATGATCATGATGATGATTATGATGATGATTATGATGATGATTATGATGATGATTATGATGATGATTATGATGATGACTCTGATGATGATTATGATGACCATGATGACGATTATGATGATGATTATGATGATGATTATGATGATGATTACGATGATGATTATGATGACTATAATGATGACGATTATGATGACTATTATGATGATGATTATGATGACGGTTATGATGATGATTATGATGATGATTATGACGATGATTATGATGATTATGATAATGATTATGATGATGATTATGATGATGATTATGATGATGACTATGATGATGATTATGATGATTATGATGACGATTATGATGACTATTATGATGATGATTATGATGACTAGTATGATGATGACCATGATGACGATTATGTTGATGATTATGATGTTGATTATGATGACGGTTATGATGACGATTATGATGACGATTATGATGACGATTATGATGACGATTATGATGATGAGTATGATGATGATTATGATGATGATTACGATGATAATTATGATGATAATCATGATGATCATTATGATGATGATTATGATGATGATTATGATGATGACTATGATGCTGATTATGATGACGGTTATGATGATGATTATGATGATGATTATGATGATCATTATGATTATGATTATGACGATGATTATGATGATGATTATGATGATGATTATGATGACGGTTATGATGATGATTATGATGATGATTATGATGACGATTATGAGGACTATTATGATGATGACTATGATAATGATTATTATGACTATAATGATGACGATTATGATGACTATTATGATGACTATTATGATGATGATTATGATGAGTCTGATGACTATAAAGACGACGATTATGAGGACTATTATGATGATGACAATGATGATCATTATAATGACGGTTATGATAATGATTATGATAATGATTATGATGATGACTATGATGATGAATATGATGATGATTATGATGATGATTATGATGATGATTATGATGATTATAATGATGATTATGATGATTATAATGATGATTATGATGATGATTATGATGAGTATAATGATGATCATTATGATGATGATTATGATGATGATTATGATGACGGTTATGATGATGATTGTGATGATGATTATGACGATGATTATGATGATGATTATGATGATGACTCTGATGATGATTATGATGATGATTATGATGATGATTACGATGATGATTATGATGACTATAATGATGACGATTATGATGACTATTATGATGATCATTATGATGACGGTTATGATGATGATCATGATGATGATTATGATGATGATTATGATGATGATTATGATGATGATTATGATGACGATTATGATGACTATTATGATGATCATTATGATGACGGTTATGATGATGATTATGATGATGACAATGATGATGATTATGATGACGATTATGATGATGAGTATGATGATGATTATGATGACGATTATGATGACCATCATGATGATGACTATGATGACGATTATGATAATGATTATGATGATAATTATGATGACGGTTATGATGATGATTATGATGACGATTATGATAATGATTATGATGATGATTATGATGAATATTATGATGATGATTACGATAATGATTATGATGTCGATTATGATGACTATTATGATGATTATGATGACGATTATGATGATGATTATGATGATGATTATGATGACTATAATGATGTCGATTATGATGACTATTATGATGATTATGATGACGATTATGATGATAACCATGATGACTATTATGATGTTGATTATGATGATGATCAGTATGATGATTATGATGATGATTATGATGATGATTATGATGATGATTATGATGATGATTATGATGATGATTGTGATGATGATTATGATGATGATCATGATGATGATTATGATGATGATTATGATGATGATTATGATGATGATTATGATGATGACTATGATGATGATTATGATGACCATGATGACGATTATGATGATGATTATGATGATGATTATGATGACTATTATGACTGTTACTATGATGCTGATTACGTTGACGGTTATGATGATGATTATGATTATGATTATGATTATGATGATGATTATGATTATGATTATGATGATGATTCTGATGATGATTCTGATGATGATTATGATGATGATTATGATGACGGTTATGATGATGATTATGATGATGATTATGATGACGGTTATGATGATGATTATGATGATGATTATGATGATGACTATGATGATGATTATGACGACGATTATGATGATGATTATGATGATGATTATGATGATGATTATGATGATGATTATGATGATGATTATAATGACTATAGTGATGACGATTGTGATGACTATTATGATGATGACTATGATGACGATTATGATAATGATTATGATGATAATTATGATGACGATTATGATGATGATTATGATGAGGATTATGATGATGATTATGATGATGACAATGATGATGATTATGATGATGATTATGATGATGAGTATGATGATGATTATGATGACGATTATGATGACCATCATGATGATGACTATGATGACGATTATGATAATGATTATGATGATAATTATGATGACGGTTATGATGATGATTATGATGACGATTATGATCATTATTGATTATGATGATGATTATGATGAATATTATGATGATGATTATGATGATGATTATGATGATGATTACGATGATGTTTATGATGATGATTATGATGACGGTTATGATGATGATTATGATGATGATTATGACGATGATTATGATGATGATTATGATGATGACTCTGATGATGATTATGATGACCATGATGACGATTATGATGATGATTATGATGATGATTATGATGATGATTACGATGATGATTATGATGACTATAATGATGACGATTATGATGATTATTATGATGATCATTATGATGACGGTTATGATGATGATCATGATGATGATTATGATGATGATTATGATGATGATTATGATGATGATTATGATGACGATTATGATGACTATTATGATGATCATTATGATGACGGTTATGATGATGATTATGATGATGACAATGATGATGATTATGATGACGATTATGATGATGAGTATGATGATGATTATGATGACGATTATGATGACCATCATGATGATGACTATGATGACGATTATGATAATGATTATGATAATAATTATGATGACGGTTATGATGATGATTATGATGACGATTATGATAATGATTATGATGATGATTATGATGAATATTATGATGATGATTATGATGATGATTATGATGATGATTATGATGATGTTTATGATGATGATTATGATGATGATTATGATGATGATTATGATGATGATTATGATGATGATTATGATGATGATTATGATGACTATAATGATGTCGATTATGATGACTATTATGATGATTATGATGACGATTATGATGATGATTATGATGATGATTATGATGACTATAATGATGTCGATTATGATGACTATTATGATGATTATGATGACGATTATGATGATAACCATGATGACTATTATGATGCTGATTATGATGATGATCAGTATGATGATTATGATGATGATTATGATGATGATTATGATGATGATTATGATGATGATTATGATGATGATTGTGATGATGATTATGATGATGATCATGATGATGATTATGATGATGATTATGATGATGATTATGATGATGATTATGATGATGACTATGATGATGATTATGATGACCATGATGACGATTATGATGATGATTATGATGATGATTATGATGACTATTATGACTGTTACTATGATGCTGATTACGTTGACGGTTATGATGATGATTATGATTATGATTATGATTATGATGATGATTATGATTATGATTATGATGATGATTCTGATGATGATTCTGATGATGATTATGATGATGATTATGATGACGGTTATGATGATGATTATGATGATGATTATGATGACGGTTATGATGATGATTATGATGATGATTATGATGATGACTATGATGATGATTATGATGATGATTATGATGACTATAATGATGTAGATTATGATGACTATTATGATGATTATGATGACGGTTACGATGATCATTATGATAATGATTATGATAATCATTATGATGATGATTATGATGATCATTATGATTATGATTATGACGACGATTGTGATGATGATTATGATGATGATTATGATGATGATTATGATGATGATTATGATGATGATTATGATGACTATAGTGATGACGATTGTGATGACTATGATGACGATTATGATAATGATTATGATGATAATTATGATGACGATTATGATGATGATTATGATGAGGATTATGATGATGATTATGATGATGACAATGATGATGATTATGATGATGATTATGATGATGAGTATGATGATGATTATGATGACGATTATGATGACCATCATGATGATGACTATGATGACGATTATGATAATGATTATGATGATAATTATGATGACGGTTATGATGATGATTATGATGACGATTATGATCATTATTGATTATGATGATGATTATGATGAATATTATGATGATGATTATGATGATGATTATGATGATGATTACGATGATGTTTATGATGATGATTATGATGATGATTATGATGATGATTATGATGATGATTATGATGATGATTATGATGATGATTATGATGACTATAATGATGTCGATTATGATGACTATTATGATGATTATGATGACGATTATGATGATGATTATGATGATGATTATGATGACTATAATGATGTAGATTATGATGACTATTATGATGATTATGATGACGGTTACGATGATCATTATGATGATGATTATGATAATCATTATGATGATGATTATGATTATGACGATGATTATGATGACGATTATGATGATGATTATGGTGATGATTACGATGATGATTATGATGATGACTACGATGATGATTGTGATGACGATTATGATGATGATTATGATTACGGTTATGATAATGATTATGATAATGATTATGATGATGACTATGATGATGATTATGACGATGATTATGATGATGACTATGATGATGATTATGATGACCATGATGACGATCATGATGATGATTATGATGTTGATTATGATAATGATTATGATGATGACTATGATGCTGATTATGATGACGGTTATGATGATGATTATGATGATGATTATGATAATGATTATGATGATGATTACGATGATCATTATGATGATGATTATGATGATGATTATGATGATCATTATGATTATGATTATGACGATGATTATGATGATGATTATGATGATGATTATGATGACGGTTATGATGATGATTATGATGATGATTATGATGACGATTATGAGGACTATTATGATGATGACTATGATAATGATTATTATGACTATAATGATGACGATTATGTTGACTATTATGATGACTATTATGATGATGATTATGATGAGTCTGATGACTATAAAGACGACGATTATGAGGACTATTATGATGATGACAATGATGATCATTATGATGATGATTATGATGATGATTATGATGATGATTATGATGATGATTGTGATGATGATTATCATGATGATTATGATGACGGTTATGATGATGATTATGATGATGATTATGATGACGATTATGAGGACTATTATGATGATGACTATGATAATGATTATTATGACTATAATGATGACGATTATGATGACTATTATGATGACTATTATGATGATGATTATGATGAGTCTGATGACTATAAAGACGACGATTATGAGGACTATTATGATGATGACAATGATGATCATTATGATGATGATTATGATGATGTTTATGATGATGATTATGATGATGATTGTGATGATGATTATGATTATGATTATGATGATGATTATGATGATTATTATGATGATGATTATGATGACGATTATGAAGACGATTATGATGACGATTATGATGATGATTATGATGATGACTATGACGATGATTATGACGACGATTATGATGATTATGATGACGATTATGATGATGATTATGATGATGATTATGATGACTATAATGATGATGACTATGATGATGATTATGATGATGACTACGATGATGATTACGATGACGATTATGATGATGACTATGATGATGATTATGCTCATGATTACGATGATGATTATGGTGAATATTATGATCATGATTATGATGATGATTATGATGATGATTATGATGATGATTATGATGACTATAGTGATGTCGATTGTGATGACTATTATGATGATGACTATGATGACGATTATGATAATGATTATGATGATAATTATGATGACGGTTATGATGATGATTATGCTGATGATTATGATGACTATTATGATGATTATGATGACGATTATGATGATGATTATGATGATGATTATGATGACTATAATGATGATGACTATGATGATGATTATGATGATGACTACGATGATGATTACGATGACGATTATGATGATGACTATGATGATGATTATGCTCATGATTACGATGATGATTATGGTGAATATTATGATCATGATTATGATGATGATTATGATGATGATTATGATGATGATTATGATGATGACTATGATGCTGATTACGTTGACGGTTATGATGATGATTATGATTATGATTATGATGATGATTATGATGACTATAATGATGACGATTATGATGAGTATTATGATGATGATTATGATGACGGTTATGATGATGATTATGAGGACTATTATGATGATGACTATGATAATGATTATGATGACGATTATGATGATGATTATGATGATGATTATGATGACTATTATGACTATGACTATGATGCTGATTACGTTGACGGTTATGATGATGATTATGATTATGATTATGATGATGATTATGATGATGATTAGGATGATGATTATGATGATGATTATGATGACGATTATGATGACGATTATGATGACGATTATGATGACTATTATGATGATTATGATGACGATTATGATGACGATTATGATGACGATTATGATGATGATTATGATGATGATTATGATGATGACTGTGATGCTGATTATGATGACGGTTATGATGATGATTATGATGATGATTATGATGATGATTATGATAATGATTATGATGATGATTATGATGATGATTATGATGACGATTATGATGACGATTATGATGATGATTATGATGATGATTATGATGATGACTATGATGCTGATTATGATGACGGTTATGATGATGATTATGATGATGATTATGACGATGATTATGATGATGATTATGATAATGATTATGATGATGATTATGATGATGATTATGATGATGATTAAGATGATGATTATGATGATGATTATAATGATGATTATGATAATGATTATGATGATAATTATGATGACGGTTATGATGATGATTATGATGATGATTATGATGATGATTATGATGATGATTATGATGATGATCATAATGATGATTATGATGATGATTATGATGATGATTATGATGACTATAATGATGACGATTATGATGACTATCATAATGATGACTATGATGACGATTATGATAATGATTATGATGATAATTATGATGATGATTATGATGACGATTATGATAATGATTATGATGATGATTATGATGAATATTATGATGATGATTGTGATGATGATTATGATGATGATTATGATGATGATTATGATGATGATTATGATGATGATTATGATGATGATTATGATGATGATTATGATGATGATTATGATGATGATTATGATGATGATTATGATGATGATTATGATGACGATTATGAGGACTATTATGATGATGATTATGATGACGGTTATGATGATGATTATGATGATGATTATGATGATGACTATGATGATGATTATGATAATGATTATGATGGTGATTATGATGATGATTATGATTATGATGATGATGATGATTATGATGATGATTATGATGATGATTAAGATGATGATTATGATGATGATTATGATGACTATAATGATGTAGATTATGATGACTATTATGATGATTATGATGACGGTTATGATGATGAATATGACGATGATTATGATGATGATTATGATGATGATTATGATGATGATTATAATGATGATTATGATAATGATTATGATGATGATTATGATGATGATTAAGATGATGATTATGATGATGATTATGATGACGGTTATGATGATGATTATGACGATGATTATGATGATGATTATGATGATGATTATGATGATGATTATAATGATGATTATGATAATGATTATGATGATAATTATGATGACGGTTATGATGATGATTATGATGATGATTATGATGATGATCATAATGATGATTATGATGATGATTATGATGATGATTATGATGACTATAATGATGACGATTATGATGACTATCATAATGATGACTATGATGACGATTATGATAATGATTATGATGATAATTATGATGACGGTTATGATGATGATTATGATGACGATTATGATAATGATTATGATGATGATTATGATGAATATTATGATGATGATTATGATGATGATTATGATGATGATTATGATGATGATTATGATGATGATTATGATGATGATTATGATGATGATTATGATGATGATTATGATGATGATTATGATGATGATTATGATGATGACTATGATGATGATTATGATGATGATTATGATGACGATTATGAGGACTATTATGATGATGACTATGATGATGATTATGATGATGACTACGATGATGATTACGATGACGATTATGATGATGACTATGATGATGATTATGCTCATGATTACGATGATGATTACGGTGAATATTATGATCATGATTATGATGATGATTATGATGATGATTATGATGATGATTATGATGACGATTATGATGACGATTATGATGACGATTATGATGACTATTATGATGATTATGATGACGATTATGATGACGATTATGATGACGATTATGATGATGATTATGATGATGATTATGATGATGACTATGATGCTGATTATGATGACGGTTATGATGATGATTATGATGATGATTATGATAATGATTATGATGATGATTATGATGATGATTATGATGATGATTATGCTCATGATTATGATCATGATTATGATGATGATTATGATGATGATTATGATGATGACTATGATGATGATTATGATGACCATGATGACGATTATGATGATGATTATGATGACGATTATGATGACTATTATGACTGTTACTATGATGCTGATTACGTTGACGGTTATGATGATGATTATGATTATGATTATGATGATGATTATGATGATGATTATGATCATGATTATGATGATGATTATGATGATGATTATGATGATGATTATGATGATGATTATGATAACTATAATGATGACGATTGTGATGACTATTATGATGATGACTATGATGACGATTATGATAATGATTATGATGATAATTATGATGACGGTTATGATGATGATTATGATGATGATTATGATGATGATTATGATGATGATTGTGATGATGATTATGATGATGATCATGATGATGATTATGATGATGATTATGATGATGATTATGATGATGATTATGATGCTGAATATGATGATGATTATGATGATGATTATGATGACGGTTATGATGATGATTATGATGATGATTATGATAATGATTATGATGATGATTATGATGATGATTACGATGATCATTATGATGATGATTATGATGATCATTATGATGATGATTATGATGACGATTATGATGACGACTATGATGACGATTATGATAATGACTATGATGCTGATTATGATGACGGTTATGATGATGATTATGATGATGATTATGATAATGATTATGATGATGATTATGATATTGATTATGATGATGATTATGATGATGATTATGATGATGACTATGATGCTGATTATGATGACGGTTATGATGATGATTATGATGATGATTATGATGATGATTATGATGATGATTATGATGACGATTATGGTGACGATTATGAGGACTATTGTGATGATGATTATGATGCTGATTATGATGATGATTATGATGATGATTATGATGACGATTATGATGACGATTATGAGGACTATTATGATGACGATTATGATGACGATTATGATGACGATTATGATGACGATTATGAAGACGATTATGATGATGATTATGATGATGACTCTGATGCTGATTATGATGACGGTTATGATGATGATTATGATGATGATTATGATGATGATTATGATGATGATTATGATGATGATTATGATGATGATTATGATGACGGTTATGATGATGATTATGATAATGATTATCATGACTATTATGACTATGACTATGATGCTGATTACGTTGACTTTTATGATGATGATTATGATTATGATTATGATGATGATTATGATGATTATTATGATGATGATTATGATGATGATTATGATGGTGATTATGATGATAATTATGATGATGATTATGATGATGGTTATGATGACTATAATGATGACGATTATGATGACGATTATGATGACGATTATGATGACGATTATGATGACGATTATGATGATGATTATGATGATGACTATGATGCTGATTATGATGACGGTTATGATGATGATTATGATGATGATTATGATAATGATTATGATGATGATTATGATGATGATTATGATGATGATTATGATGATGATTATGATGATGATTATGATGATGATTATGATGATTATGATGACGATTATGATGACTATAATGATGACGATTATGATGACTATTATGATGATGATTATGATGACTAGTATGATGATGACCATGATGCCGATTATGTTGATGATTATGATGTTGATTATGATGACGGTTATGATGATGATTATGATGATGATTATGATAATGATTATGATGATGATTATGATGATGATTACGATGATCATTATGATGATGATTATGATGATCATTATGATGATGATTATGATGACGATTATGATGACGACTATGATTACGATTATGATAATGACTATGATGCTGATTATGATGACGGTTATGATGATGATTATGATGATGATTATGATGATGATTATGCTCATGATTATGATCATGATTATGATGATGATTATGATGATGATTATGATGATGACTATGATGATGATTATGATGACCATGATGACGATTATGATGATGATTATGATGACGATTATGATGACTATTATGACTGTTACTATGATGCTGATTACGTTGACGGTTATGATGATGATTATGATTATGATTATGATGATGATTATGATGATGATTATGATCATGATTATGATGATGATTATGATGATGATTATGATGACTATAATGATGACGATTATGATGACTATTATGATGATGATTATGATGACTAGTATGATGATGACCATGATGCCGATTATGTTGATGATTATGATAATGATTATGATGATGATTATGATGATGATTATGCTCATGATTATGATCATGATTATGATGATGATTATGATGATGATTATGATGATGACTATGATGATGATTATGATGACCATGATGACGATTATGATGATGATTATGATGACGATTATGATGACTATTATGAGTGTTACTATGATGCTGATTACGTTGACGGTTATGATGATGATTATGATTATGATTATGATGATGATTATGATGATGATTATGATCATGATTATGATGATGATTATGATGATGATTATGATGATGATTATGATGATGATTATGATAACTATAATGATGACGATTGTGATGACTATTATGATGATGACTATGATGACGATTATGATAATGATTATGATGATAATTATGATGACGGTTATGATGATGATTATGATGATGATTATGATGATGATTATGATGATGATTGTGATGATGATTATGATGATGATCATGATGATGATTATGATGATGATTATGATGATGATTATGATGATGATTATGATGCTGAATATGATGATGATTATGATGATGATTATGATGACGGTTATGATGATGATTATGATGATGATTATGATAATGATTATGATGATGATTATGATGATGATTACGATGATCATTATGATGATGATTATGATGATCATTATGATGATGATTATGATGACGATTATGATGACGACTATGATGACGATTATGATAATGACTATGATGCTGATTATGATGACGGTTATGATGATGATTATGATGATGATTATGATAATGATTATGATGATGATTATGATGATGATTATGATGATGATTATGATGATGATTATGATGATGACTATGATGCTGATTATGATGACGGTTATGATGATGATTATGATGATGATTATGATGATGATTATGATGATGATTATGATGACGATTATGGTGACGATTATGAGGACTATTGTGATGATGATTATGATGCTGATTATGATGATGATTATGATGATGATTATGATGACGATTATGATGACGATTATGAGGACTATTATGATGACGATTATGATGACGATTATGATGACGATTATGATGACGATTATGAAGACGATTATGATGATGATTATGATGATGACTCTGATGCTGATTATGATGACGGTTATGATGATGATTATGATGATGATTATGATGACGGTTATGATGATGATTATGATAATGATTATCATGACTATTATGACTATGACTATGATGCTGATTACGTTGACTTTTATGATGATGATTATGATTATGATTATGATGATGATTATGATTATGATTATGATGATGATTATGATGATTATTATGATGATGATTATGATGATGATTATGATGGTGATTATGATGATAATTATGATGATGATTATGATGATGGTTATGATGACTATAATGATGACGATTATGATGACGATTATGATGACGATTATGATGACGATTATGATGACGATTATGATGATAATTATGATGATGACTATGATGCTGATTATGATGACGGTTATGATGATGATTATGATGATGATTATGATAATGATTATGATGATGATTATGATGATGATTATGATGATGATTATGATGATGATTATGATGATGATTAAGATGATGATTATGATGATGATTATAATGATGATTATGATAATGATTATGATGATAATTATGATGACGGTTATGATGATGATTATGATGATGATTATGATGATGATTATGATGATGATTATGATGATGATCATAATGATGATTATGATGATGACTATTATGATGATTATGATGACGATTATGATGATGATTATGATGATGATTATGATGACTATAATGATGATGACTATGATGATGATTATGATGATGACTACGATGATGATTACGATGACGATTATGATGATGACTATGATGATGATTATGCTCATGATTACGATGATGATTATGGTGAATATTATGATCATGATTATGATGATGATTATGATGATGATTATGATGATGATTATGATGATGACTATGATGACGATTATGGTAATGATTATGATGACGGTTATGATGATGATTATGATGATGATTATGATGATGATTATGATGATGATTATGATGATGATTATGATGATGATTATGATGATGATTATGATGATGATTATGATGACTATAATGATGACGATTATGATGAGTATTATGATGATGATTATGATGACGGTTATGATGATGATTATGAGGACTATTATGATGATGACTATGATAATGATTATGATGACGATTATGATGATGATTATGATGATGATTATGATGACTATTATGACTATGACTATGATGCTGATTACGTTGACGGTTATGATGATGATTATGATTATGATTATGATGATGATTATGATGATGATTAGGATGATGATTATGATGATGATTATGATGACGATTATGATGACGATTATGATGACGATTATGATGACTATTATGATGATTATGATGACGATTATGATGACGATTATGATGACGATTATGATGATGATTATGATGATGATTATGATGATGACTGTGATGCTGATTATGATGACGGTTATGATGATGATTATGATGATGATTATGATGATGATTATGATAATGATTATGATGATGATTATGATGATGATTATGATGACGATTATGATGACGATTATGATGATGATTATGATGATGATTATGATGATGACTATGATGCTGATTATGATGACGGTTATGATGATGATTATGATGATGATTATGACGATGATTATGATGATGATTATGATAATGATTATGATGATGATTATGATGATGATTATGATGATGATTAAGATGATGATTATGATGATGATTATAATGATGATTATGATAATGATTATGATGATAATTATGATGACGGTTATGATGATGATTATGATGATGATTATGATGATGATTATGATGATGATTATGATGATGATCATAATGATGATTATGATGATGATTATGATGATGATTATGATGACTATAATGATGACGATTATGATGACTATCATAATGATGACTATGATGACGATTATGATAATGATTATGATGATAATTATGATGATGATTATGATGACGATTATGATAATGATTATGATGATGATTATGATGAATATTATGATGATGATTGTGATGATGATTATGATGATGATTATGATGATGATTATGATGATGATTATGATGATGATTATGATGATGATTATGATGATGATTATGATGATGATTATGATGATGATTATGATGATGATTATGATGATGATTATGATGACGATTATGAGGACTATTATGATGATGATTATGATGACGGTTATGATGATGATTATGATGATGATTATGATGATGACTATGATGATTATTATGATAATGATTATGATGGTGATTATGATGATGATTATGATTATGATGATGATGATGATTATGATGATGATTATGATGATGATTAAGATGATGATTATGATGATGATTATGATGACTATAATGATGTAGATTATGATGACTATTATGATGATTATGATGACGGTTATGATGATGAATATGACGATGATTATGATGATGATTATGATGATGATTATGATGATGATTATAATGATGATTATGATAATGATTATGATGATGATTATGATGATGATTAAGATGATGATTATGATGATGATTATGATGACGGTTATGATGATGATTATGACGATGATTATGATGATGATTATGATGATGATTATGATGATGATTATAATGATGATTATGATAATGATTATGATGATAATTATGATGACGGTTATGATGATGATTATGATGATGATTATGATGATGATCATAATGATGATTATGATGATGATTATGATGATGATTATGATGACTATAATGATGACGATTATGATGACTATCATAATGATGACTATGATGACGATTATGATAATGATTATGATGATAATTATGATGACGGTTATGATGATGATTATGATGACGATTATGATAATGATTATGATGATGATTATGATGAATATTATGATGATGATTATGATGATGATTATGATGATGATTATGATGACGATTATGATGACGATTATGATGACGATTATGATGACTATTATGATGATTATGATGACGATTATGATGACGATTATGATGACGATTATGATGATGATTATGATGATGATTATGATGATGACTATGATGCTGATTATGATGACGGTTATGATGATGATTATGATGATGATTATGATAATGATTATGATGATGATTATGATGATGATTATGCTCATGATTATGATCATGATTATGATGATGATTATGATGATGATTATGATGATGACTATGATGATGATTATGATGACCATGATGACGATTATGATGATGATTATGATGACGATTATGATGACTATTATGACTGTTACTATGATGCTGATTACGTTGACGGTTATGATGATGATTATGATTATGATTATGATGATGATTATGATGATGATTATGATCATGATTATGATGATGATTATGATGATGATTATGATGATGATTATGATGATGATTATGATAACTATAATGATGACGATTGTGATGACTATTATGATGATGACTATGATGACGATTATGATAATGATTATGATGATAATTATGATGACGGTTATGATGATGATTATGATGATGATTATGATGATGATTATGATGATGATTGTGATGATGATTATGATGATGATCATGATGATGATTATGATGATGATTATGATGATGATTATGATGATGATTATGATGCTGAATATGATGATGATTATGATGATGATTATGATGACGGTTATGATGATGATTATGATGATGATTATGATAATGATTATGATGATGATTATGATGATGATTACGATGATCATTATGATGATGATTATGATGATCATTATGATGATGATTATGATGACGATTATGATGACGACTATGATGACGATTATGATAATGACTATGATGCTGATTATGATGACGGTTATGATGATGATTATGATGATGATTATGATAATGATTATGATGATGATTATGATGATGATTATGATGATGATTATGATGATGATTATGATGATGACTATGATGCTGATTATGATGACGGTTATGATGATGATTATGATGATGATTATGATGATGATTATGATGATGATTATGATGACGATTATGGTGACGATTATGAGGACTATTGTGATGATGATTATGATGCTGATTATGATGATGATTATGATGATGATTATGATGACGATTATGATGACGATTATGAGGACTATTATGATGACGATTATGATGACGATTATGATGACGATTATGATGACGATTATGAAGACGATTATGATGATGATTATGATGATGACTCTGATGCTGATTACGATGACGGTTATGATGATGATTATGATGATGATTATGATGATGATTATGATGATGATTATGATGATGATTATGATGATGATTATGATGACGGTTATGATGATGATTATGATAATGATTATCATGACTATTATGACTATGACTATGATGCTGATTACGTTGACTTTTATGATGATGATTATGATTATGATTATGATGATGATTATGATGATTATTATGATGATGATTATGATGATGATTATGATGGTGATTATGATGATAATTATGATGATGATTATGATGATGGTTATGATGACTATAATGATGACGATTATGATGACGATTATGATGACGATTATGATGACGATTATGATGACGATTATGATGATGATTATGATGATGACTATGATGCTGATTATGATGACGGTTATGATGATGATTATGATGATGATTATGATAATGATTATGATGATGATTATGATGATGATTATGATGATGATTATGATGATGATTATGATGATGATTATGATGATGATTATGATGATTATGATGACGATTATGATGACTATAATGATGACGATTATGATGACTATTATGATGATGATTATGATGACTAGTATGATGATGACCATGATGCCGATTATGTTGATGATTATGATGTTGATTATGATGACGGTTATGATGATGATTATGATGATGATTATGATGGTGATTATGATGATAATTATGATGATGATTATGATGATGGTTATGATGACTATAATGATGACGATTATGATGACGATTATGATGACGATTATGATGACGATTATGATGACGATTATGATGATGATTATGATGATGACTATGATGCTGATTATGATGACGGTTATGATGATGATTATGATGATGATTATGATAATGATTATGATGATGATTATGATGATGATTATGATGATGATTATGATGATGATTATGATGATGATTATGATGATGATTATGATGATTATGATGACGATTATGATGACTATAATGATGACGATTATGATGACTATTATGATGATGATTATGATGACTAGTATGATGATGACCATGATGCCGATTATGTTGATGATTATGATGTTGATTATGATGACGGTTATGATGATGATTATGATGATGATTATGATAATGATTATGATGATGATTATGATGATGATTACGATGATCATTATGATGATGATTATGATGATCATTATGATGATGATTATGATGACGATTATGATGACGACTATGATTACGATTATGATAATGACTATGATGCTGATTATGATGACGGTTATGATGATGATTATGATGATGATTATGATGATGATTATGATGATGATTATGATGACGATTATGGTGACGATTATGAGGACTATTGTGATGATGATTATGATGCTGATTATGATGATGATTATGATGATGATTATGATGACGATTATGATGACGATTATGAGGACTATTATGATGACGATTATGATGACGATTATGATGACGATTATGATGACGATTATGAAGACGATTATGATGATGATTATGATGATGACTCTGATGCTGATTACGATGACGGTTATGATGATGATTATGATGATGATTATGATGATGATTATGATGATGATTATGATGATGATTATGATGATGATTATGATGACGGTTATGATGATGATTATGATAATGATTATCATGACTATTATGACTATGACTATGATGCTGATTACGTTGACTTTTATGATGATGATTATGATTATGATTATGATGATGATTATGATGATTATTATGATGATGATTATGATGATGATTATGATGGTGATTATGATGATAATTATGATGATGATTATGATGATGGTTATGATGACTATAATGATGACGATTATGATGACGATTATGATGACTATTATGACTGTTACTATGATGCTGATTACGTTGACGGTTATGATGATGATTATGATTATGATTATGATGATGATTATGATGATGATTATGATCATGATTATGATGATGATTATGATGATGATTATGATGACTATAATGATGACGATTATGATGACTATTATGATGATGATTATGATGACTAGTATGATGATGACCATGATGCCGATTATGTTGATGATTATGATAATGATTATGATGATGATTATGATGATGATTATGCTCATGATTATGATCATGATTATGATGATGATTATGATGATGATTATGATGATGACTATGATGATGATTATGATGACCATGATGACGATTATGATGATGATTATGATGACGATTATGATGACTATTATGACTGTTACTATGATGCTGATTACGTTGACGGTTATGATGATGATTATGATTATGATTATGATGATGATTATGATGATGATTATGATCATGATTATGATGATGATTATGATGATGATTATGATGATGATTATGATGATGATTATGATAACTATAATGATGACGATTGTGATGACTATTATGATGATGACTATGATGACGATTATGATAATGATTATGATGATAATTATGATGACGGTTATGATGATGATTATGATGATGATTATGATGATGATTATGATGATGATTGTGATGATGATTATGATGATGATCATGATGATGATTATGATGATGATTATGATGATGATTATGATGATGATTATGATGCTGAATATGATGATGATTATGATGATGATTATGATGACGGTTATGATGATGATTATGATGATGATTATGATAATGATTATGATGATGATTATGATGATGATTACGATGATCATTATGATGATGATTATGATGATCATTATGATGATGATTATGATGACGATTATGATGACGACTATGATGACGATTATGATAATGACTATGATGCTGATTATGATGACGGTTATGATGATGATTATGATGATGATTATGATAATGATTATGATGATGATTATGATGATGATTATGATGATGATTATGATGATGATTATGATGATGACTATGATGCTGATTATGATGACGGTTATGATGATGATTATGATGATGATTATGATGATGATTATGATGATGATTATGATGACGATTATGGTGACGATTATGAGGACTATTGTGATGATGATTATGATGCTGATTATGATGATGATTATGATGATGATTATGATGACGATTATGATGACGATTATGAGGACTATTATGATGACGATTATGATGACGATTATGATGACGATTATGATGACGATTATGAAGACGATTATGATGATGATTATGATGATGACTCTGATGCTGATTATGATGACGGTTATGATGATGATTATGATGATGATTATGATGATGATTATGATGATGATTATGATGATGATTATGATGATGATTATGATGACGGTTATGATGATGATTATGATAATGATTATCATGACTATTATGACTATGACTATGATGCTGATTACGTTGACTTTTATGATGATGATTATGATTATGATTATGATGATGATTATGATGATTATTATGATGATGATTATGATGATGATTATGATGGTGATTATGATGATAATTATGATGATGATTATGATGATGGTTATGATGACTATAATGATGACGATTATGATGACGATTATGATGACGATTATGATGACGATTATGATGACGATTATGATGATGATTATGATGATGACTATGATGCTGATTATGATGACGGTTATGATGATGATTATGATGATGATTATGATAATGATTATGATGATGATTATGATGATGATTATGATGATGATTATGATGATGATTATGATGATGATTATGATGATTATGATGACGATTATGATGACTATAATGATGACGATTATGATGACTATTATGATGATGATTATGATGACTAGTATGATGATGACCATGATGCCGATTATGTTGATGATTATGATGTTGATTATGATGACGGTTATGATGATGATTATGATGATGATTATGATAATGATTATGATGATGATTATGATGATGATTACGATGATCATTATGATGATGATTATGATGATCATTATGATGATGATTATGATGACGATTATGATGACGACTATGATTACGATTATGATAATGACTATGATGCTGATTATGATGACGGTTATGATGATGATTATGATGATGATTATGATAATGATTATGATGATGATTATGATGATGATTATGATGATGATTATGATGTTGATTATGATAATGATTATGATGATGACTATGATGCTGATTATGATGACGGTTATGATGATGATTATGATGATGATTATGATAATGATTATGATGATGATTACGATGATCATTATGATGATGATTATGATGATCATTATGATGATGATTATGATGACGATTATGATGACGACTATGATGACGATTATGATAATGACTATGAAGACTATAATGATGTCGATTATGATGACTATTATGATGATTATGATGACAATTATGATGATAACCATGATGACTATTATGATGTTGATTATGATGATGATCAGTATGATGATTATAATGATGATTATGATGATGATTATGATGATGATTATGATGGTGATTATGATGACTATAATGATTACGATTATGAGGTCTATTATGATGATGACCATGATGACGATTATGTTGATGATTATGATGTTGATTATGATAATGATTATGATGATGATTATGATGATGATTATGATGATGACTATGATGCTGATTATGATGACGGTTATGATGATGATTATGATGATGATTATGATGATGATTATGATGATGATTATGATGACGATTATGGTGACGATTATGAGGACTATTGTGATGATGATTATGATGATGATTATGATGACTAGTATGATGATGACCATGATGACGATTATGTTGATGATTATGATGTTGATTATGATGACGGTTATGATGATGATTATGATGATGATTATGATAATGATTATGATGATGATTATGATGATGATTACGATGATCATTATGATGATGATTATGATGATCATTATGATGATGATTATGATGACGATTATGATGACGACTATGATGACGATTATGATAATGACTATGATGCTGATTATGATGACGGTTATGATGATGATTATGATGATGATTATGATAATGATTATGATGATGATTATGATGATGATTATGATGATGACTATGATGCTGATTATGATGACGGTTATGATGATGATTATGATGATGATTATGATGATGATTATGATGATGATTATGATGACGATTATGGTGACGATTATGAGGACTATTGTGATGATGATTATGATGCTGATTATGATGATGATTATGATGATGATTATGATGACGATTATGATGACGATTATGAGGACTATTATGATGACGATTATGATGACGATTATGATGACGATTATGATGACGATTATGAAGACGATTATGATGATGATTATGATGATGACTCTGATGCTGATTATGATGACGGTTATGATGATGATTATGATGATGATTATGATGATGATTATGATGATGATTATGATGATGATTATGATGACGGTTATGATGATGATTATGATAATGATTATCATGACTATTATGACTATGACTATGATGCTGATTACGTTGACTTTTATGATGATGATTATGATTATGATTATGATGATGATTATGATGATTATTATGATGATGATTATGATGATGATTATGATGGTGATTATGATGATAATTATGATGATGATTATGATGATGGTTATGATGACTATAATGATGACGATTATGATGACGATTATGATGACGATTATGATGACGATTATGATGACGATTATGATGATGATTATGATGATGACTATGATGCTGATTATGATGACGGTTATGATGATGATTATGATGATGATCATGATAATGATTATGATGATGATTATGATGATGATTATGATGATGATTATGATGATGATTATGATGATGATTATGATGATTATGATGACGATTATGATGACTATAATGATGACGATTATGATGACTATTATGATGATGATTATGATGACTAGTATGATGATGACCATGATGCCGATTATGTTGATGATTATGATGTTGATTATGATGACGGTTATGATGATGATTATGATGATGATTATGATAATGATTATGATGATGATTATGATGATGATTACGATGATCATTATGATGATGATTATGATGATCATTATGATGATGATTATGATGACGATTATGATGACGACTATGATTACGATTATGATAATGACTATGATGCTGATTATGATGACGGTTATGATGATGATTATGATGATGATTATGATAATGATTATGATGATGATTATGATGATGATTATGATGATGATTATGATGTTGATTATGATAATGATTATGATGATGACTATGATGCTGATTATGATGACGGTTATGATGATGATTATGATGATGATTATGATAATGATTATGATGATGATTACGATGATCATTATGATGATGATTATGATGATCATTATGATGATGATTATGATGACGATTATGATGACGACTATGATGACGATTATGATAATGACTATGAAGACTATAATGATGTCGATTATGATGACTATTATGATGATTATGATGACAATTATGATGATAACCATGATGACTATTATGATGTTGATTATGATGATGATCAGTATGATGATTATAATGATGATTATGATGATGATTATGATGATGATTATGATGGTGATTATGATGACTATAATGATTACGATTATGAGGTCTATTATGATGATGACCATGATGACGATTATGTTGATGATTATGATGTTGATTATGATAATGATTATGATGATGATTATGATGATGATTATGATGATGACTATGATGCTGATTATGATGACGGTTATGATGATGATTATGATGATGATTATGATGATGATTATGATGATGATTATGATGACGATTATGGTGACGATTATGAGGACTATTGTGATGATGATTATGATGATGATTATGATGACTAGTATGATGATGACCATGATGACGATTATGTTGATGATTATGATGTTGATTATGATGACGGTTATGATGATGATTATGATGATGATTATGATAATGATTATGATGATGATTATGATGATGATTACGATGATCATTATGATGATGATTATGATGATCATTATGATGATGATTATGATGACGATTATGATGACGACTATGATGACGATTATGATAATGACTATGATGCTGATTATGATGACGGTTATGATGATGATTATGATGATGATTATGATAATGATTATGATGATGATTATGATGATGATTATGATGATGATTATGATGTTGATTATGATAATGATTATGATGATGACTATGATGCTGATTATGATGACGGTTATGATGATGATTATGATGATGATTATGATAATGATTATGATGATGATTACGATGATCATTATGATGATGATTATGATGATCATTATGATGATGATTATGATGACGATTATGATGACGACTATGATGACGATTATGATAATGACTATGAAGACTATAATGATGTCGATTATGATGACTATTATGATGATTATGATGACGATTATGATGATAACCATGATGACTATTATGATGTTGATTATGATGATGATCAGTATGATGATTATAATGATGATTATGATGATGATTATGATGATGATTGTGATGGTGATTATGATGACTATAATGATTACGATTATGAGGTCTATTATGATGATGACCATGATGACGATTATGTTGATGATTATGATGTTGATTATGATAATGATTATGATGATGATTATGATGATGATTATGATGATGACTATGATGCTGATTATGATGACGGTTATGATGATGATTATGATGATGCTTATGATGATGATTATGATGATGATTATAATGACGATTATGGTGACGATTATGAGGACTATTGTGATGATGATTATGATGATGATTATGATGATGATTATGATGATGATTATGATGACTATAATGATGACGATTATGATGACTATTATGATGACTATTATGATGATGATTATGATGAGTCTGATGACTATAAAGACGACGATTATGAGGACTATTATGATGATGACAATGATGATCATTATGATGATGATTATGATCATGATTATGATGATGATTATGATGATGATTGTGATGATGATTATGATGATGATCATGATGATGATTATGATGATGATTATGATGATGATTATGATGATGATTATGATGATGACTATGATGATGATTATGATGACCATGATGACGATTATGATGATGATTATGATGACGATTATGATGACTATTATGACTGTTACTATGATGCTGATTACGTTGACGGTTATGATGATGATTATGATTATGATTATGATGATGATTATGATGATGATTATGATGATGATTATGATGATGATTATGATGATGATTATGATGATGATTATGATAACTATAATGATGACGATTGTGATGACTATTATGATGATGACTATGATGACGATTATGATAATGATTATGATGATAATTATGATGACGGTTATGATGATGATTATGATGATGATTATGATGATGATTATGATGATGATTGTGATGATGATTATGATGATGATTATGATGACGGTTATGATGATGATTATGATGATGATTATGATGATGACTATGATGATGATTATGACGATGATTATGATGATGATTATGATGATGATTATGATGATGACTCTGATGCTGATTATGATGACGGTTATGATGATGATTATGATGATTATTATGATGATGATTATGATGATGATTATGATGGTGATTATGATGATAATTATGATGATGATTATGATGATGGTTATGATGACTATAATGATGACGATTATGATGACGATTATGATGACGATTATGATGACGATTATGATGACGATTATGATGATGATTATGATGATGACTATGATGCTGATTATGATGACGGTTATGATGATGATTATGATGATGATTATGATAATGATTATGATGATGATTATGATGATGATTACGATGATCATTATGATGATGATTATGATGATCATTATGATGATGATTATGATGACGATTATGATGACGACTATGATTACGATTATGATAATGACTATGATGCTGATTATGATGACGGTTATGATGATGATTATGATGATGATTATGATAATGATTATGATGATGATTATGATGATGATTATGATGATGATTATGATGTTGATTATGATAATGATTATGATGATGACTATGATGCTGATTATGATGACGGTTATGATGATGATTATGATGATGATTATGATAATGATTATGATGATGATTACGATGATCATTATGATGATGATTATGATGATCATTATGATGATGATTATGATGACGATTATGATGACGACTATGATGACGATTATGATAATGACTATGAAGACTATAATGATGTCGATTATGATGACTATTATGATGATTATGATGACGATTATGATGATAACCATGATGACTATTATGATGTTGATTATGATGATGATCAGTATGATGATTATAATGATGATTATGATGATGATTATGATGATGATTATGATGGTGATTATGATGACTATAATGATTACGATTATGAGGTCTATTATGATGATGACCATGATGACGATTATGTTGATGATTATGATGTTGATTATGATAATGATTATGATGATGATTATGATGATGACTATGATGATGACTATGATGCTGATTATGATGACGGTTATGATGATGATTATGATGATGATTATGATGATGATTATGATGATGATTATGATGACGATTATGGTGACGATTATGAGGACTATTGTGATGATGATTATGATGATGATTATGATGACTAGTATGATGATGACCATGATGACGATTATGTTGATGATTATGATGTTGATTATGATGACGGTTATGATGATGATTATGATGATGATTATGATAATGATTATGATGATGATTATGATGATGATTATGATGATGATTACGATGATCATTATGATGATGATTATGATGATCATTATGATGATGATTATGATGACGATTATGATGACGACTATGATGACGATTATGATAATGACTATGATGCTGATTATGATGACGGTTATGATGATGATTATGATGATGATTATGATAATGATTATGATGATGATTATGATGATGATTATGATGATGATTATGATGATGACTATGATGACGATTATGGTAATGATTATGATGACGGTTATGATGATGATTATGATGATGATTATGATGCTGATTATGATGATGATTATGATGATGATTATGATGATGATTATGATGATGATTATGATGACTATAATGATGTAGATTCTGATGACTATTATGATGATTATGATGACGGTTATGATGATGATTATGACGATGATTATGATGACGGTTATGATGATGATTATGATGATGATTATAATGATGATTATGATAATGATTATGATGATAATTATGATGACGGTTATGATGATGATTATGATGATGATTATGATGATGATTATGATGATGATCATAATGATGATTATGATGATGATTATGATGATGATTATGATGACTATAATGATGACGATTATGATGACTATCATAATGATGACTATGATGACGATTATGATAATGATTATAATGATAATTATGATGACGGTTATGATGATGATTATGATGACGATTATGATAATGATTATGATGATGATTATGATGAATATTATGATGATGATTGTGATGATGATTATGATGATGATTATGATGATGATTATGATGATGATTGTGATGATGATTATGATGATGATTATGATGATGATTATGATGATGATTATGATGATGATTATGATGATGATTATGATGATGATTATGATGATGATTATGATGACGATTATGAGGACTATTATGATGATGATTATGATGACGGTTATGATGATGATTATGATGATGATTATGACGATGATTATGATGATGATTATGATAATGATTATGATGGTGATTATGATGATGATTATGATTATGATGATGATGATGATTATGATGATGATTATGATGATGATTAAGATGATGATCATGATGATGATTATGATGACTATAATGATGTAGATTATGATGACTATTATGATGATTATGATGACGGTTATGATGATGATTATGACGATGATTATGATGATGATTATGATGATGATTATGATGATGATTATAATGATGATTATGATAATGATTATGATGATGAGTATGATGATGATTAAGATGATGATTATGATGATGATTATGATGACGGTTATGATGATGATTATGACGATGATTATGATGATGATTATGATGATGATTATGATGATGATTATAATGATGATTATGATAATGATTATGATGATAATTATGATGACGGTTATGATGATGATTATGATGATGATTATGATGATGATTATGATGATGATCATAATGATGATTATGATGATGATTATGATGATGATTATGATGACTATAATGATGACGATTATGATGACTATCATAATGATGACTATGATGACGATTATGATAATGATTATGATGATAATTATGATGACGGTTATGATGATGATTATGATGACGATTATGATAATGATTATGATGATGATTATGATGAATATTATGATGATGATTATGATGATGATTATGATGATGATTATGATGATGATTATGATGATGATTATGATGATGATTATGATGATGATTATGATGATGATTATGATGATGATTATGATGATGATTATGATGATGACTATGATGATGATTATGATGATGATTATGATGACGATTATGAGGACTATTATGATGATGACTATGATGATGATTATGATGATGACTACGATGATGATTACGATGACGATTATGATGATGACTATGATGATGATTATGCTCATGATTACGATGATGATTACGGTGAATATTATGATCATGATTATGATGATGATTATGATGATGATTATGATGATGATTATGATGATGATAATGATGACGATTATGATGACGATTATGATGACGATTATGATGACTATTATGATGATTATGATGACGATTATGATGACGATTATGATGACGATTATGATGATGATTGTGATGATGATTATGATGATGACTATGATGCTGATTATGATGACGGTTATGATGATGATTATTATGATGATTATGATAATGATTATGATGATGATTATGATGATGATTATGCTCATGATTATGATCATGATTATGATGAATATTATGATGATGATTATGTTAATGTATATGATGATGATTATGATGATGATTTTGATGACGATTATGATGATGATAATGATGACTATAGTGATGTCGATTATGATGACTATTATGATGATTATGATGACGATTATGATGATGATTATGATGACTATAATGATGACGATTGTGAGGACTATTATGATGACGACAATGATGATGATTATGATGACGGTTATGATAATGATTATGATAATGATTACGATGATGACTGTGATGATGAATATGATGATGATTCTGATGATGATTATGATGATGATTATGATGATTATAATGATGACGATTATGATGACTATTATGATGATGATTATGATGATTCTGATCACTATAAAGACGACGATTATGAGGACTATTATGATGATGACAATGATGATGATTATGATGATGATTATGATGCTGATTATGATGATGATTATGATGATGATTGTGATGATGATTATGATGATGATTATGTTGATGATTATGATGTTGATTATGATGATGATTATGATGATGACTATGATGCTGATTATGATGACGGTTATGATGATGATTATGATGATGATTATGATGATCATTATGATTATGATTATGACGATGATTATGATGATGATTATGATGATGATTATGATGACGGTTATGATGATAATTATGATGATGATTATGATGACGATTATGAGGACTATTATGATGATGACTATGATAATGATTATTATGACTATAATGATGACGATTATGATGACTATTATGATGACTATTATGATGATGACAATGATGATCATTATGATGATGATTATGATGATGATTATGATGATGATTATGATGATGATTGTGATGATTATGATGATGATTATGATGATGATTATGATAATGATTATGATGATGATTATGATGATGATTATGATGACGATTATGATGACGATTATGATGATGATTATGATGATGATTATGATGATGACTATGATGCTGATTATGATGACGGTTATGATGATGATTATGATGATGATTATGACGATGATTATGATGATGATTATGATAATGATTATGATGGTGATTATGATGATGGTTATGATTATGATGATGATGATGATTATGATGATGATTATGATGATGATTATGATGATGATTAAGATGATGATTATGATGATGATTATGATGACTATAATGATGTAGATTCTGATGACTATTATGATGATTATGATGACGGTTATGATGATGATTATGACGATGATTATGATGACGGTTATGATGATGATTATGATGATGATTATAATGATGATTATGATAATGATTATGATGATAATTATGATGACGGTTATGATGATGATTATGATGATGATTATGATGATGATTATGATGATGATCATAATGATGATTATGATGATGATTATGATGATGATTATGATGACTATAATGATGACGATTATGATGACTATCATAATGATGACTATGATGACGATTATGATAATGATTATAATGATAATTATGATGACGGTTATGATGATGATTATGATGACGATTATGATAATGATTATGATGATGATTATGATGAATATTATGATGATGATTGTGATGATGATTATGATGATGATTATGATGATGATTATGATGATGATTGTGATGATGATTATGATGATGATTATGATGATGATTATGATGATGATTATGATGATGATTATGATGATGATTATGATGATGATTATGATGATGATTATGATGACGATTATGAGGACTATTATGATGATGATTATGATGACGGTTATGATGATGATTATGATGATGATTATGACGATGATTATGATGATGATTATGATAATGATTATGATGGTGATTATGATGATGATTATGATTATGATGATGATGATGATTATGATGATGATTATGATGATGATTAAGATGATGATTATGATGATGATTATGATGACTATAATGATGTAGATTATGATGACTATTATGATGATTATGATGATGATTATAATGATGATTATGATAATGATTATGATGATGAGTATGATGATGATTAAGATGATGATTATGATGATGATTATGATGACGGTTATGATGATGATTATGACGATGATTATGATGATGATTATGATGATGATTATGATGATGATTATAATGATGATTATGATAATGATTATGATGATAATTATGATGACGGTTATGATGATGATTATGATGATGATTATGATGATGATTATGATGATGATCATAATGATGATTATGATGATGATTATGATGATGATTATGATGACTATAATGATGACGATTATGATGACTATCATAATGATGACTATGATGACGATTATGATAATGATTATGATGATAATTATGATGACGGTTATGATGATGATTATGATGACGATTATGATAATGATTATGATGATGATTATGATGAATATTATGATGATGATTATGATGATGATTATGATGATGATTATGATGATGATTATGATGATGATTATGATGATGATTATGATGATGATTATGATGATGATTATGATGATGATTATGATGATGATTATGATGATGACTATGATGATGATTATGATGATGATTATGATGACGATTATGAGGACTATTATGATGATGACTATGATGATGATTATGATGATGACTACGATGATGATTACGATGACGATTATGATGATGACTATGATGATGATTATGCTCATGATTACGATGATGATTACGGTGAATATTATGATCATGATTATGATGATGATTATGATGATGATTATGATGATGATTATGATGATGATTATGATGACGATTATGATGACGATTATGATGACGATTATGATGACTATTATGATGATTATGATGACGATTATGATGACGATTATGATGACGATTATGATGATGATTGTGATGATGATTATGATGATGACTATGATGCTGATTATGATGACGGTTATGATGATGATTATGATGATGATTATGATAATGATTATGATGATGATTATGATGATGATTATGCTCATGATTATGATCATGATTATGATGAATATTATGATGATGATTATGTTAATGTATATGATGATGATTATGATGATGATTTTGATGACGATTATGATGATGATAATGATGACTATAGTGATGTCGATTATGATGACTGTTATGATGATTATGATGACGATTATGATGATGATTATGATGACTATAATGATGACGATTGTGAGGACTATTATGATGACGACAATGATGATGATTATGATGACGGTTATGATAATGATTATGATAATGATTACGATGATGACTGTGATGATGAATATGATGATGATTCTGATGATGATTATGATGATGATTATGATGATTATAATGATGACGATTATGATGACTATTATGATGATGATTATGATGATTCTGATCACTATAAAGACGACGATTATGAGGACTATTATGATGATGACAATGATGATGATTATGATGATGATTATGATGCTGATTATGATGATGATTATGATGATGATTGTGATGATGATTATGATGATGATTATGTTGATGATTATGATGTTGATTATGATGATGATTATGATGATGACTATGATACTGATTATGATGACGGTTATGATGATGATTATGATGATGATTATGATGATCATTATGATTATGATTATGACGATGATTATGATGATGATTATGATGATGATTATGATGACGGTTATGATGATAATTATGATGATGATTATGATGACGATTATGAGGACTATTATGATGATGACTATGATAATGATTATTATGACTATAATGATGACGATTATGATGACTATTATGATGACTATTATGATGATGATTATGATGAGTCTGATGACTATAAAGACGACGATTATGAGGACTATTATGATGATGACAATGATGATCATTATGATGATGATTATGATGATGACAATGATGATCATTATGATGATGATTATGATGATGATTATGATGATGATTATGATGATGATTGTGATGATGATTATGATGATGATTATGATGACGGTTATGATGATGATTATGATGATGATTATGATGACGATTATGAGGACTATTATGATGATGACTATGATAATGATTATTATGACTATAATGATGACGATTATGATGACTATTATGATGACTATTATGATGACTATTATGATGATGATTATGATGAGTCTGATGACTATAAAGACGACGATTATGAGGACTATTATGATGATGACAATGATGATCATTATGATGATGATTATGATCATGATTATGATGATGATTATGATGATGATTGTGATGATGATTATGATGATGATCATGATGATGATTATGATGATGATTATGATGATGATTATGATGATGATTATGATGATGATTATGATGATGAGTATGATGATGATTATGATGACCATGATGACGATTATGATGATGATTATGATGACGATTATGATGACTATTATGACTGTTACTATGATGCTGATTACGTTGACGGTTATGATGATGATTATGATTATGATTATGATGATGATTATGATGATGATTATGATGATGATTATGATGATGATTATGATGATGATTATGATGATGATTATGATGATGATTATGATAACTATAATGATGACGATTGTGATGACTATTATGATGATGACTATGATGACGATTATGATAATGATTATGATGATAATTATGATGACGGTTATGATGATGATTATGATGATTATTATGATGATGATTATGATGATGATTATGATGGTGATTATGATGATAATTATGATGATGATTATGATGATGGTTATGATGACTATAATGATGACGATTATGATGACGATTATGATGACGATTATGATGACGATTATGATGACGATTATGATGATGATTATGATGATGACTATGATGCTGATTATGATGACGGTTATGATGATGATTATGATGATGATTATGATGACGATTATGTTGATGATTATGATGTTGATTATGATGACGGTTATGATGATGATTATGATGATGATTATGATAATGATTATGATGATGATTATGATGATGATTACGATGATCATTATGATGATGATTATGATGATCATTATGATGATGATTATGATGACGATTATGATGACGACTATGATGACGATTATGATAATGACTATGATGCTGATTATGATGACGGTTATGATGATGATTATGATGATGATTATGATAATGATTATGATGATGATTATGATGATGATTATGATGATGATTATGATGTTGATTATGATAATGATTATGATGATGACTATGATGCTGATTATGATGACGGTTATGATGATGATTATGATGATGATTATGATAATGATTATGATGATGATTACGATGATCATTATGATGATGATTATGATGATCATTATGATGATGATTATGATGACGATTATGATGACGACTATGATGACGATTATGATAATGACTATGAAGACTATAATGATGTCGATTATGATGACTATTATGATGATTATGATGACGATTATGATGATAACCATGATGACTATTATGATGTTGATTATGATGATGATCAGTATGATGATTATAATGATGATTATGATGATGATTATGATGATGATTGTGATGGTGATTATGATGACTATAATGATTACGATTATGAGGTCTATTATGATGATGACCATGATGACGATTATGTTGATGATTATGATGTTGATTATGATAATGATTATGATGATGATTATGATGATGATTATGATGATGACTATGATGCTGATTATGATGACGGTTATGATGATGATTATGATGATGATTATGATGATGATTATGATGATGATTATAATGACGATTATGGTGACGATTATGAGGACTATTGTGATGATGATTATGATGATGATTATGATGATGATTATGATGATGATTATGATGACTATAATGATGACGATTATGATGACTATTATGATGACTATTATGATGATGATTATGATGAGTCTGATGACTATAAAGACGACGATTATGAGGACTATTATGATGATGACAATGATGATCATTATGATGATGATTATGATGATGATTATGATGATGATTATGATGATGATTATGATGATTATGATGACGATTATGATGACTATAATGATGACGATTATGATGACTATTATGATGATGATTATGATGACTAGTATGATGATGACCATGATGACGATTATGTTGATGATTATGATGTTGATTATGATGACGGTTATGATGACGATTATGATGACGATTATGATGACGATTATGATGACGATTATGATGATGAGTATGATGATGATTATGATGATGATTACGATGATAATTATGATGATGATCATGATGATCATTATGATGATGATTATGATGATGATTATGATTATGATTACGACGTCTATAATGATGCCGATTATGATGACTATTATGATGATGACTATGATGACGATTATGATGATGATTATGATGACTATAATGATGACGATTATGAGGACTATTATGATGATGACCATGATGACGATTATGTTGATGATTATGATGTTGATTATGATGATGATTATGATGATGACTATGATGCTGATTATGATGACGGTTATGATGATGATTATGATGATGATTATGATGACGATTATGAGGACTATTATGATGATGACTATGATAATGATTATTATGACTATAATGATGACGATTATGATGACTATTATGATGATTATGATGACGATTATGATGACGATTATGATGACGATTATGATGATGATTATGATGATGATTATGATGATGACTATGATGCTGATTATGATGACGGTTATGATGATGATTATGATGATGATTATGATAATGATTATGATGATGATTATGATGATGATTATGCTCATGATTATGATCATGATTATGATGAATATTATGATGATGATTATGTTAATGTATATGATGATGATTATGATGATGATTTTGATGACGATTATGATGATGATAATGATGACTATAGTGATGTCGATTATGATGACTATTATGATGATTATGATGACGATTATGATGATGATTATGATGACTATAATGATGACGATTGTGAGGACTATTATGATGACGACAATGATGATGATTATGATGACGGTTATGATAATGATTATGATAATGATTACGATGATGACTGTGATGATGAATATGATGATGATTCTGATGATGATTATGATGATGATTATGATGATTATAATGATGACGATTATGATGACTATTATGATGATGATTATGATGATTCTGATCACTATAAAGACGACGATTATGAGGACTATTATGATGATGACAATGATGATGATTATGATGATGATTATGATGCTGATTATGATGATGATTATGATGATGATTGTGATGATGATTATGATGATGATTATGTTGATGATTATGATGTTGATTATGATGATGATTATGATGATGACTATGATGCTGATTATGATGACGGTTATGATGATGATTATGATGATGATTATGATGATCATTATGATTATGATTATGACGATGATTATGATGATGATTATGATGATGATTATGATGACGGTTATAATGATAATTATGATGATGATTATGATGATGATTATGATGACGATTATGAGGACTATTATGATGATGACTATGATAATGATTATTATGACTATAATGATGACGATTATGATGACTATTATGATGACTATTATGATGATGATTATGATGAGTCTGATGACTATAAAGACGACGATTATGAGGACTATTATGATGATGACAATGATGATCATTATGATGATGATTATGATGATGATTATGATGATGATTATGATGATGATTGTGATGATGATTATGATGATGATTATGATGACGGTTATGATGATGATTATGATGATGATTATGATGACGATTATGAGGACTATTATGATGATGACTATGATAATGATTATTATGACTATAATGATGACGATTATGATGACTATTATGATGACTATTATGATGATGATTATGATGAGTCTGATGACTATAAAGACGACGATTATGAGGACTATTATGATGATGACAATGATGATCATTATGATGATGATTATGATCATGATTATGATGATGATTATGATGATGATTGTGATGATGATTATGATGATGATCATGATGATGATTATGATGATGATTATGATGATGATTATGATGATGATTATGATGATGACTATGATGATGATTATGATGACCATGATGACGATTATGATGATGATTATGATGACGATTATGATGACTATTATGACTGTTACTATGATGCTGATTACGTTGACGGTTATGATGATGATTATGATTATGATTATGATGATGATTATGATGATGATTATGATGATGATTATGATGATGATTATGATGATGATTATGATGATGATTATGATGATGATTATGATAACTATAATGATGACGATTGTGATGACTATTATGATGATGACTATGATGACGATTATGATAATGATTATGATGATAATTATGATGACGGTTATGATGATGATTATGATGATGATTATGATGATGATTATGATGATGATTGTGATGATGATTATGATGATGATTATGATGACGGTTATGATGATGATTATGATGATTATTATGATGATGATTATGATGATGATTATGATGGTGATTATGATGATAATTATGATGATGATTATGATGATGGTTATGATGACTATAATGATGACGATTATGATGACGATTATGATGACGATTATGATGACGATTATGATGACGATTATGATGATGATTATGATGATGACTATGATGCTGATTATGATGACGGTTATGATGATGATTATGATGATGATTATGATAATGATTATGATGATGATTATGATGATGATTATGATGATGATTATGATGATGATTATGATGATGATTATGATGATTATGATGACGATTATGATGACTATAATGATGACGATTATGATGACTATTATGATGATGATTATGATGACTAGTATGATGATGACCATGATGCCGATTATGTTGATGATTATGATGTTGATTATGATGACGGTTATGATGATGATTATGATGATGATTATGATAATGATTATGATGATGATTATGATGATGATTACGATGATCATTATGATGATGATTATGATGATCATTATGATGATGATTATGATGACGATTATGATGACGACTATGATTACGATTATGATAATGACTATGATGCTGATTATGATGACGGTTATGATGATGATTATGATGATGATTATGATAATGATTATGATGATGATTATGATGATTATTATGATGATGATTATGATGATGATTATGATGGTGATTATGATGATAATTATGATGATGATTATGATGATGGTTATGATGACTATAATGATGACGATTATGATGACGATTATGATGACGATTATGATGACGATTATGATGACGATTATGATGATGATTATGATGATGACTATGATGCTGATTATGATGACGGTTATGATGATGATTATGATGATGATTATGATAATGATTATGATGATGATTATGATGATGATTATGATGATGATTATGATGATGATTACGATGATCATTATGATGATGATTATGATGATCATTATGATGATGATTATGATGACGATTATGATGACGACTATGATTACGATTATGATAATGACTATGATGCTGATTATGATGACGGTTATGATGATGATTATGATGATGATTATGATAATGATTATGATGATGATTACGATGATCATTATGATGATGATTATGATGATCATTATGATGATGATTATGATGACGATTATGATGACGACTATGATGACGATTATGATAATGACTATGAAGACTATAATGATGTCGATTATGATGACTATTATGATGATTATGATGACGATTATGATGATAACCATGATGACTATTATGATGTTGATTATGATGATGATCAGTATGATGATTATAATGATGATTATGATGATGATTATGATGATGATTATGATGGTGATTATGATGACTATAATGATTACGATTATGAGGTCTATTATGATGATGACCATGATGACGATTATGTTGATGATTATGATGTTGATTATGATAATGATTATGATGATGATTATGATGATGACTATGATGATGACTATGATGCTGATTATGATGACGGTTATGATGATGATTATGATGATGATTATGATGATGATTATGATGATGATTATGATGACGATTATGGTGACGATTATGAGGACTATTGTGATGATGATTATGATGATGATTATGATGACTAGTATGATGATGACCATGATGACGATTATGTTGATGATTATGATGTTGATTATGATGACGGTTATGATGATGATTATGATGATGATTATGATAATGATTATGATGATGATTATGATGATGATTACGATGATCATTATGATGATGATTATGATGATCATTATGATGATGATTATGATGACGATTATGATGACGACTATGATGACGATTATGATAATGACTATGATGCTGATTATGATGACGGTTATGATGATGATTATGATGATGATTATGATAATGATTATGATGATGATTATGATGATGATTATGATGATGATTATGATGTTGATTATGATAATGATTATGATGATGACTATGATGCTGATTATGATGACGGTTATGATGATGATTATGATGATGATTATGATAATGATTATGATGATGATTACGATGATCATTATGATGATGATTATGATGATCATTATGATGATGATTATGATGACGATTATGATGACGACTATGATGACGATTATGATGACTATTATGATGATTATGATGACGATTATGATGATAACCATGATGACTATTATGATGTTGATTATGATGATGATCAGTATGATGATTATAATGATGATTATGATGATGATTATGATGATGATTGTGATGGTGATTATGATGACTATAATGATTACGATTATGAGGTCTATTATGATGATGACCATGATGACGATTATGTTGATGATTATGATGTTGATTATGATAATGATTATGATGATGATTATGATGATGATTATGATGATGACTATGATGCTGATTATGATGACGGTTATGATGATGATTATGATGATGATTATGATGATGATTATGATGATGATTATAATGACGATTATGGTGACGATTATGAGGACTATTGTGATGATGATTATGATGATGATTATGATGATGATTATGATGATGATTATGATGACTATAATGATGACGATTATGATGACTATTATGATGACTATTATGATGATGATTATGATGAGTCTGATGACTATAAAGACGACGATTATGAGGACTATTATGATGATGACAATGATGATCATTATGATGATGATTATGATGATGATTATGATGATGATTATGATGATGATTATGATGATTATGATGACGATTATGATGACTATAATGATGACGATTATGATGACTATTATGATGATGATTATGATGACTAGTATGATGATGACCATGATGACGATTATGTTGATGATTATGATGTTGATTATGATGACGGTTATGATGACGATTATGATGACGATTATGATGACGATTATGATGACGATTATGATGATGAGTATGATGACGATTATGATGATGATTACGATGATAATTATGATGATGATCATGATGATCATTATGATGATGATTATGATGATGATTATGATTATGATTACGACGTCTATAATGATGCCGATTATGATGACTATTATGATGATGACTATGATGACGATTATGATGATGATTATGATGACTATAATGATGACGATTATGAGGACTATTATGATGATGACCATGATGACGATTATGTTGATGATTATGATGTTGATTATGATGATGATTATGATGATGACTATGATGCTGATTATGATGACGGTTATGATGATGATTATGATGATGATTATGATGATCATTATGATTATGATTATGACGATGATTATGATGATGATTATGATGATGATTATGATGACGATTATGAGGACTATTATGATGATGACTATGATAATGATTATTATGACTATAATGATGACGATTATGATGACTATTATGATGACTATTATGATGATGATTATGATGAGTCTGATGACTATAAAGACGACGATTATGAGGACTATTATGATGATGACAATGATGATCATTATGATGATGATTAGATGATGATTATGATGATGATTATGATGATGATTGTGATGATGATTATGATGATGATTATGATGACGGTTATGATGATGATTATGATGATGATTATGATGACGATTATGAGGACTATTATGATGATGACTATGATAATGATTATTATGACTATAATGATGACGATTATGATGACTATTATGATGACTATTATGATGATGATTATGATGAGTCTGATGACTATAAAGACGACGATTATGAGGACTATTATGATGATGACAATGATGATCATTATGATGATGATTATGATGATGTTTATGATGATGATTATGATGATGATTGTGATGATGATTATGATGATGATCATGATGATGATTATGATGATGATTATGATGATGATTATGATGATGATTATGATGATGACTATGATGATGATTATGATGACCATGATGACGATTATGATGATGATTATGATGATGATTATGATGACTATTATGACTGTTACTATGATGCTGATTACGTTGACGGTTATGATGATGATTATGATTATGATTATGATGATGATTATGATGATTATTATGATGATGATTATGATGACGATTATGAAGACGATTATGATGACGATTATGATGATGATTATGATGATGACTATGACGATGATTATGACGACGATTATGATGATGATTATGATGATGATTATGATGATGATTATGATGATGATTATGATGACTATAGTGATGACGATTGTGATGACTATTATGATGATGACTATGATGACGATTATGATAATGATTATGATGATAATTATGATGACGGTTATGATGATGATTATGCTGATGATTATGATGACTATTATGATGATTATGATGACGATTATGATGATGATTATGATGATGATTATGATGACTATAATGATGATGACTATGATGATGATTATGATGATGACTACGATGATGATTACGATGACGATTATGATGATGACTATGATGATGATTATGCTCATGATTACGATGATGATTATGGTGAATATTATGATCATGATTATGATGATGATTATGATGATGATTATGATGATGATTATGATGATGACTATGATGACGATTATGGTAATGATTATGATGACGGTTATGATGATGATTATGATGATGATTATGATGCTGATTATGATGATGATTATGATGATGATTATGATGATGATTATGATGATGATTATGATGATGATTATGATGACTATAATGATGACGATTATGATGAGTATTATGATGATGATTATGATGACGGTTATGATGATGATTATGAGGACTATTATGATGATGACTATGATAATGATTATGATGACGATTATGATGATGATTATGATGATGATTATGATGACTATTATGACTATGACTATGATGCTGATTACGTTGACGGTTATGATGATGATTATGATTCTGATTATGATGATGATTATGATGATGATTAGGATGATGATTATGATGATGATTATGATGACGATTATGATGACGATTATGATGACGATTATGATGACTATTATGATGATTATGATGACGATTATGATGACGATTATGATGACGACTATGATGATGATTATGATGATGATTATGATGATGACTGTGATGCTGATTATGATGACGGTTATGATGATGATTATGATGATGATTATGATGATGATTATGATAATGATTATGATGATGATTATGATGATGATTATGATGACGATTATGATGACGATTATGATGATGATTATGATGATGATTATGATGATGACTATGATGCTGATTATGATGACGGTTATGATGATGATTATGATGATGATTATGACGATGATTATGATGATGATTATGATAATGATTATGATGGTGATTATGATGATGATTATGATTATGATGATGATGATGATTATGATGATGATTATGATGATGATTAAGATGATGATTATGATGATGATTATGATGACTATAATGATGTAGATTCTGATGACTATTATGATGATTATGATGACGGTTATGATGATGATTATGACGATGATGATGATGATGATTATGATGATGATTATGATGATGATTATAATGATGATTATGATAATGATTATGATGATAATTATGATGACGGTTATGATGATGATTATGATGATGATTATGATGATGATTATGATGATGATCATAATGATGATTATGATGATGATTATGATGATGATTATGATGACTATAATGATGACGATTATGATGACTATCATAATGATGACTAGGATGACGATTATGATAATGATTATAATGATAATTATGATGACGGTTATGATGATGATTATGATGACGATAATGATAATGATTATGATGATGAATATGATGAATATTATGATGATGATTGTGATGATGATTATGATGATGATTATGATGATGATTATGATGATGATTGTGATGATGATTATGATGATGATTATGATGATGATTATGATGATGATTATGATGATGATTATGATGATGATTATGATGATGATTATCATGATGATTATGATGACGATTATGAGGACTATTATGATGATGATTATGATGACGGTTATGATGATGATTATGATGATGATTATGACGATGATTATGATGATGATTATGATAATGATTATGATGGTGATTATGATGATGATTATGATTATGATGATGATGATGATTATGATGATGATTATGATGATGATTAAGATGATGATTATGATGATGATTATGATGACTATAATGATGTAGATTATGATGACTATTATGATGATTATGATGACGGTTATGATGATGATTATGACGATGATTATGATGATGATTATGATGATGATTATGATGATGATTATAATGATGATTATGATAATGATTATGATGATGAGTATGATGATGATAAAGATGATGATTATGATGATGATTATGATGATGGTTATGATGATGATTATGACGATGATTATGATGATGATTATGATGATGATTATGATGATGATTATAATGATGATTATGATAATGATTATGATGATAATTATGATGACGGTTATGATGATGATTATGATGATGATTATGATGATGATTATGATGATGATCATAATGATGATTATGATGATGATTATGATGATGATTATGATGATGATTATGATGATGATTATGATGATGATTATGATAACTATAATGATGACGATTGTGATGACTATTATGATGATGACTATGATGACGATTATGATAATGATTATGATGATAATTATGATGACGGTTATGATGATGATTATGATGATGATTATGATGATGATTATGATGATGATTGTGATGATGATTATGTTGATGATCATGATGATGATTATGATGATGATTATGATGATGATTATGATGATGATTATGATGCTGAATATGATGATGATTATGATGATGATTATGATGACTGTTACGATGATGACTATGATGCTGATTATGATGACGGTTATGATGATGATTATGATGATGATTATGATGACGATTATGATGATGACTATGATGCTGATGATGATGACGGTTATGATGATGATTATGATGATGATTATGATGATTATGATGACGATGATGATGACGATTATGATGACGATTATGATGACCATTATGATGATGATTATGATGACGGTTATGATGATGATTATGATGATGATTATGACGATGATTATGATGATGATTATGATAATGATTATGATGGTGATTATGATGATGATTATGATTATGATGATGATGATGATTATGATGATGATTATGATGATGATTAAGATGATGATTATGATGATGATTATGATGACTATAATGATGTAGATTATGATGACTATTATGATGATTATGATGGCGGTTATGATGATGATTATGACGATGATTATGATGATGATTATGATGATGATTATGATGATGATTATAATGATGATTATGATAATGATTATGATGATAATTATGATGACGGTTATGATGATGATTATGATGATGATTATGATGATGATTATGATGATGATCATAATGATGATTATGATGATGATTAAGATGATTATTATGATGATGATTATGATGACTATAATGATGTAGATTATGATGACTATTATGTTGATTATGATGACGGTTATGATGATGATTATGACGATGATTATGATGATGATTATGATGATGATTATGATGATGATTATAATGATGATTATGATAATGATTATGATGATGATTATGATGATGATTAAGATGATGATTATGATGATGATTATGATGACTATAATGATGTAGATTATGATGACTATTATGACGATTATGATGATGATTATGATGACGATTATGATAATGATTATGATGATGATTATGATGATGATTATGATGATGATTATGATGATGATTATGATGATGATTATGATGATGATTATGATGATGATTATGATGATGATTATGATGATGATTATGATGACGATTATGAGGACTATTATGATGATGATTATAATGATGATTATGATAATGATTATGATGATGATTATGATGATGATTAAGATGATGATTATGATGATGATTACGATGACTATAATGATGTAGATTATGATGACTATTATGATGATTATGATGACGGTTATGATGATGATTATGACGATGATTATGATGATGATTATGATGATGATTATGATGATGATTATAATGATGATTATGATAATGATTATGATGATAATTATGATGACGGTTATGATGATGATTATGATGATGATTATGATGATGATTATGATGATGATCATAATGATGATTATGATGATGATTATGATGATGATTATGATGACTATAATGATGACGATTATGATGACTATCATAATGATGACTATGATGACGATTATGATAATGATTATGATGATAATTATGATGACGGTTATGATGATGATTATGATGACGATTATGATAATGATTATGATGATGATTATGATGAATATTATGATGATGATTATGATGATGATTATGATGATGATTATGATGATGATTATGATGATGATTATGATGATGATTATGATGATGATTATGATGATGATTATGATGATGATTATGATGATGATTATGATGATGATTATGATGATGATTATGATGATGATTATGATGATGATTATGATGACGATTATGAGGACTATTATGATGATGACTATGATGATGATTATGATGATGACTACGATGATGATTACGATGACGATTATGATGATGACTATGATGATGATTATGCTCATGATTACGATGATGATTATGGTGAATATTATGATCATGATTATGATGATGATTATGATGATGATTATGATGATGATTATGATGATGACTATGATGACGATTATGGTAATGATTATGATGACGGTTATGATGATGATTATGATGATGATTATGATGATGATTATGATGATGATTATGATGATGATTATGATGATGATTATGATGATGATTATGATGACTATAATGATGACGATTATGATGACTATTATGATGATGATTATGATGACGGTTATGATGATGATAATGAGGACTATTATGATGATGATTATGATGATGATTATGATGATGATTATGATGATGACTATGATGACGATTATGGTAATGATTATGATGACGGTTATGATGATGATTATGATGATGATTATGATGATGATTATGATGATGATTATGATGATGATTATGATGATGATTATGATGATGATTATGATGACTATAATGATGACGATTATGATGACTATTATGATGATGATTATGATGACGGTTATGATGATGATAATGAGGACTATTATGATGATGACTATGATAATGATTATGATGACGATTATGATGATGATTATGATCATGATTATGATGACTGTTATGACTATGACTATGATGCTGATTACGTTGTCGGTTATGATGATGATTATGGTTATGGTTATGATGATGATTATGATGATGATTATGATGATGATTATGATGATGATAGTGATGACTATAATGATGTCGACTATGATGACTATTATGATGATTATGATGACGATTATGATGATGATTATGATGACTATAATGATGACGATTGTGAGGACTATTATGATGATGACAATGATGATGATTATGATGACGGTTATGATAATGATTATGATAATGATTATGATGATAACTGTGATGATGAATATGATGATGATTCTGATGATGATTATGATGATGATTATGATGATTATAATGATGACGATTATGATGACTATTATGATGATGATTATGATGATTCTGATGACTATAAAGACGACGATTATGAGGACTATTATGATGATGACAATGATGATGATTATGATGATGATTATGATGATGATTATGATGATGATTATGATGATGATTATGATGATGATTGTGATGATGATTATGATGATGATTATGATGATGATTATGATGATGATTATGATGATGATTTTGATGACGATTATGATGATGATAATGATGACTATAATGATGTCGATTATGATGACTATTATGATGATTATGATGACGATTATGATGATGATTATGATGATGATTATGATGACTATTATGATGACTATTATGATAATGATTATGATGATTCTGATGACTATAAAGACGACGATTATGAGGACTATTATGATGATGACAATGATGATGATTATGATGATGATTATGATAATGATTATGATGATGACTATGATGATGAATATGATGATGATTATGATGATGACTATGATAATGATTATTATGACTATAATGATGACGATTATGATGACTATTATGATGACTATTATGATGATGATTATGATGAGTCTGATGACTATAAAGACGACGATTATGAGGACTATTATGATGATGACAATGATGATCATTATGATGATGATTATGATGATGATTATGATGATGATTGTGATGATGATTATGATGATGATTATGATGACGGTTATGATGATGATTATGATGATGATTAAGATGATGATTATGATGATGATTATGATGACTATAATGATGTAGATTATGATGACTATTATGATGATTATGATGACGGTTATGATGATGATTATGACGATGATTATGATGATGATTATGATGATGATTATGATGATGATTATAATGATGATTATGATAATGATTATGATGATAATTATGATGACGGTTATGATGATGATTATGATGATGATTATGATGATGATTATGATGATGATCATAATGATGATTATGATTATGATTATGATGATGATTATGATGACTATAATGATGACGATTATGATGACTATCATAATGATGACTATGATGACGATTATGATAATGATTATGATGATAATTATGATGACGGTTATGATGATGATTATGATGACGATTGTGATAATGATTATGATGATGATTATGATGAATATTATGATGATGATTATGATGATGATTATGATGATGATTATGATGATGATTATGATGATGATTATGATGATGATTATGATGATGATTATGATGATGATTATGATGATGATTATGATGATGATTATGATGATGATTATGATGATGATTATGATGATGATTATGATGATGATTATGATAACTATAATGATGACGATTGTGATGACTATTATGATGATGACTATGATGACGATTATGATAATGATTATGATGATAATTATGATGACGGTTATGATGATGATTATGATGATGATTATGATGATGATTATGATGATGATTGTGATGATGATTATGATGATGATTATGATGACGGTTATGATGATGATTATGATGATTATTATGATGATGATTATGATGATGATTATGATGGTGATTATGATGATAATTATGATGATGATTATGATGATGGTTATGATGACTATAATGATGACGATTATGATGACGATTATGATGACGATTATGATGACGATTATGATGACGATTATGATGATGATTATGATGATGACTATGATGCTGATTATGATGACGGTTATGATGATGATTATGATGATGATTATGATAATGATTATGATGATGATTATGATGATGATTATGATGATGATTATGATGATGATTATGATGATGATTATGATGATTATGATGACGATTATGATGACTATAATGATGACGATTATGATGACTATTATGATGATGATTATGATGACTAGTATGATGATGACCATGATGCCGATTATGTTGATGATTATGATGTTGATTATGATGACGGTTATGATGATGATTATGATGATGATTATGATAATGATTATGATGATGATTATGATGATGATTACGATGATCATTATGATGATGATTATGATGATCATTATGATGATGATTATGATGACGATTATGATGACGACTATGATTACGATTATGATAATGACTATGATGCTGATTATGATGACGGTTATGATGATGATTATGATGATGATTATGATAATGATTATGATGATGATTATGATGATTATTATGATGATGATTATGATGATGATTATGATGGTGATTATGATGATAATTATGATGATGATTATGATGATGGTTATGATGACTATAATGATGACGATTATGATGACGATTATGATGACGATTATGATGACGATTATGATGACGATTATGATGATGATTATGATGATGACTATGATGCTGATTATGATGACGGTTATGATGATGATTATGATGATGATTATGATAATGATTATGATGATGATTATGATGATGATTATGATGATGATTATGATGATGATTACGATGATCATTATGATGATGATTATGATGATCATTATGATGATGATTATGATGACGATTATGATGACGACTATGATTACGATTATGATAATGACTATGATGCTGATTATGATGACGGTTATGATGATGATTATGATGATGATTATGATAATGATTATGATGATGATTACGATGATCATTATGATGATGATTATGATGATCATTATGATGATGATTATGATGACGATTATGATGACGACTATGATGACGATTATGATAATGACTATGAAGACTATAATGATGTCGATTATGATGACTATTATGATGATTATGATGACGATTATGATGATAACCATGATGACTATTATGATGTTGATTATGATGATGATCAGTATGATGATTATAATGATGATTATGATGATGATTATGATGATGATTATGATGGTGATTATGATGACTATAATGATTACGATTATGAGGTCTATTATGATGATGACCATGATGACGATTATGTTGATGATTATGATGTTGATTATGATAATGATTATGATGATGATTATGATGATGACTATGATGATGACTATGATGCTGATTATGATGACGGTTATGATGATGATTATGATGATGATTATGATGATGATTATGATGATGATTATGATGACGATTATGGTGACGATTATGAGGACTATTGTGATGATGATTATGATGATGATTATGATGACTAGTATGATGATGACCATGATGACGATTATGTTGATGATTATGATGTTGATTATGATGACGGTTATGATGATGATTATGATGATGATTATGATAATGATTATGATGATGATTATGATGATGATTACGATGATCATTATGATGATGATTATGATGATCATTATGATGATGATTATGATGACGATTATGATGACGACTATGATGACGATTATGATAATGACTATGATGCTGATTATGATGACGGTTATGATGATGATTATGATGATGATTATGATAATGATTATGATGATGATTATGATGATGATTATGATGATGATTATGATGTTGATTATGATAATGATTATGATGATGACTATGATGCTGATTATGATGACGGTTATGATGATGATTATGATGATGATTATGATAATGATTATGATGATGATTACGATGATCATTATGATGATGATTATGATGATCATTATGATGATGATTATGATGACGATTATGATGACGACTATGATGACGATTATGATGACTATTATGATGATTATGATGACGATTATGATGATAACCATGATGACTATTATGATGTTGATTATGATGATGATCAGTATGATGATTATAATGATGATTATGATGATGATTATGATGATGATTGTGATGGTGATTATGATGACTATAATGATTACGATTATGAGGTCTATTATGATGATGACCATGATGACGATTATGTTGATGATTATGATGTTGATTATGATAATGATTATGATGATGATTATGATGATGATTATGATGATGACTATGATGCTGATTATGATGACGGTTATGATGATGATTATGATGATGATTATGATGATGATTATGATGATGATTATAATGACGATTATGGTGACGATTATGAGGACTATTGTGATGATGATTATGATGATGATTATGATGATGATTATGATGATGATTATGATGACTATAATGATGACGATTATGATGACTATTATGATGACTATTATGATGATGATTATGATGAGTCTGATGACTATAAAGACGACGATTATGAGGACTATTATGATGATGACAATGATGATCATTATGATGATGATTATGATGATGATTATGATGATGATTATGATGATGATTATGATGATTATGATGACGATTATGATGACTATAATGATGACGATTATGATGACTATTATGATGATGATTATGATGACTAGTATGATGATGACCATGATGACGATTATGTTGATGATTATGATGTTGATTATGATGACGGTTATGATGACGATTATGATGACGATTATGATGACGATTATGATGACGATTATGATGATGAGTATGATGACGATTATGATGATGATTACGATGATAATTATGATGATGATCATGATGATCATTATGATGATGATTATGATGATGATTATGATTATGATTACGACGTCTATAATGATGCCGATTATGATGACTATTATGATGATGACTATGATGACGATTATGATGATGATTATGATGACTATAATGATGACGATTATGAGGACTATTATGATGATGACCATGATGACGATTATGTTGATGATTATGATGTTGATTATGATGATGATTATGATGATGACTATGATGCTGATTATGATGACGGTTATGATGATGATTATGATGATGATTATGATGATCATTATGATTATGATTATGACGATGATTATGATGATGATTATGATGATGATTATGATGACGATTATGAGGACTATTATGATGATGACTATGATAATGATTATTATGACTATAATGATGACGATTATGATGACTATTATGATGACTATTATGATGATGATTATGATGAGTCTGATGACTATAAAGACGACGATTATGAGGACTATTATGATGATGACAATGATGATCATTATGATGATGATTAGATGATGATTATGATGATGATTATGATGATGATTGTGATGATGATTATGATGATGATTATGATGACGGTTATGATGATGATTATGATGATGATTATGATGACGATTATGAGGACTATTATGATGATGACTATGATAATGATTATTATGACTATAATGATGACGATTATGATGACTATTATGATGACTATTATGATGATGATTATGATGAGTCTGATGACTATAAAGACGACGATTATGAGGACTATTATGATGATGACAATGATGATCATTATGATGATGATTATGATGATGTTTATGATGATGATTATGATGATGATTGTGATGATGATTATGATGATGATCATGATGATGATTATGATGATGATTATGATGATGATTATGATGATGATTATGATGATGACTATGATGATGATTATGATGACCATGATGACGATTATGATGATGATTATGATGATGATTATGATGACTATTATGACTGTTACTATGATGCTGATTACGTTGACGGTTATGATGATGATTATGATTATGATTATGATGATGATTATGATGATTATTATGATGATGATTATGATGACGATTATGAAGACGATTATGATGACGATTATGATGATGATTATGATGATGACTATGACGATGATTATGACGACGATTATGATGATGATTATGATGATGATTATGATGATGATTATGATGATGATTATGATGACTATAGTGATGACGATTGTGATGACTATTATGATGATGACTATGATGACGATTATGATAATGATTATGATGATAATTATGATGACGGTTATGATGATGATTATGCTGATGATTATGATGACTATTATGATGATTATGATGACGATTATGATGATGATTATGATGATGATTATGATGACTATAATGATGATGACTATGATGATGATTATGATGATGACTACGATGATGATTACGATGACGATTATGATGATGACTATGATGATGATTATGCTCATGATTACGATGATGATTATGGTGAATATTATGATCATGATTATGATGATGATTATGATGATGATTATGATGATGATTATGATGATGACTATGATGACGATTATGGTAATGATTATGATGACGGTTATGATGATGATTATGATGATGATTATGATGCTGATTATGATGATGATTATGATGATGATTATGATGATGATTATGATGATGATTATGATGATGATTATGATGACTATAATGATGACGATTATGATGAGTATTATGATGATGATTATGATGACGGTTATGATGATGATTATGAGGACTATTATGATGATGACTATGATAATGATTATGATGACGATTATGATGATGATTATGATGATGATTATGATGACTATTATGACTATGACTATGATGCTGATTACGTTGACGGTTATGATGATGATTATGATTCTGATTATGATGATGATTATGATGATGATTAGGATGATGATTATGATGATGATTATGATGACGATTATGATGACGATTATGATGACGATTATGATGACTATTATGATGATTATGATGACGATTATGATGACGATTATGATGACGACTATGATGATGATTATGATGATGATTATGATGATGACTGTGATGCTGATTATGATGACGGTTATGATGATGATTATGATGATGATTATGATGATGATTATGATAATGATTATGATGATGATTATGATGATGATTATGATGACGATTATGATGACGATTATGATGATGATTATGATGATGATTATGATGATGACTATGATGCTGATTATGATGACGGTTATGATGATGATTATGATGATGATTATGACGATGATTATGATGATGATTATGATAATGATTATGATGGTGATTATGATGATGATTATGATTATGATGATGATGATGATTATGATGATGATTATGATGATGATTAAGATGATGATTATGATGATGATTATGATGACTATAATGATGTAGATTCTGATGACTATTATGATGATTATGATGACGGTTATGATGATGATTATGACGATGATGATGATGATGATTATGATGATGATTATGATGATGATTATAATGATGATTATGATAATGATTATGATGATAATTATGATGACGGTTATGATGATGATTATGATGATGATTATGATGATGATTATGATGATGATCATAATGATGATTATGATGATGATTATGATGATGATTATGATGACTATAATGATGACGATTATGATGACTATCATAATGATGACTAGGATGACGATTATGATAATGATTATAATGATAATTATGATGACGGTTATGATGATGATTATGATGACGATAATGATAATGATTATGATGATGAATATGATGAATATTATGATGATGATTGTGATGATGATTATGATGATGATTATGATGATGATTATGATGATGATTGTGATGATGATTATGATGATGATTATGATGATGATTATGATGATGATTATGATGATGATTATGATGATGATTATGATGATGATTATCATGATGATTATGATGACGATTATGAGGACTATTATGATGATGATTATGATGACGGTTATGATGATGATTATGATGATGATTATGACGATGATTATGATGATGATTATGATAATGATTATGATGGTGATTATGATGATGATTATGATTATGATGATGATGATGATTATGATGATGATTATGATGATGATTAAGATGATGATTATGATGATGATTATGATGACTATAATGATGTAGATTATGATGACTATTATGATGATTATGATGACGGTTATGATGATGATTATGACGATGATTATGATGATGATTATGATGATGATTATGATGATGATTATAATGATGATTATGATAATGATTATGATGATGAGTATGATGATGATAAAGATGATGATTATGATGATGATTATGATGATGGTTATGATGATGATTATGACGATGATTATGATGATGATTATGATGATGATTATGATGATGATTATAATGATGATTATGATAATGATTATGATGATAATTATGATGACGGTTATGATGATGATTATGATGATGATTATGATGATGATTATGATGATGATCATAATGATGATTATGATGATGATTATGATGATGATTATGATGATGATTATGATGATGATTATGATGATGATTATGATAACTATAATGATGACGATTGTGATGACTATTATGATGATGACTATGATGACGATTATGATAATGATTATGATGATAATTATGATGACGGTTATGATGATGATTATGATGATGATTATGATGATGATTATGATGATGATTGTGATGATGATTATGTTGATGATCATGATGATGATTATGATGATGATTATGATGATGATTATGATGATGATTATGATGCTGAATATGATGATGATTATGATGATGATTATGATGACTGTTACGATGATGACTATGATGCTGATTATGATGACGGTTATGATGATGATTATGATGATGATTATGATGACGATTATGATGATGACTATGATGCTGATGATGATGACGGTTATGATGATGATTATGATGATGATTATGATGATTATGATGACGATGATGATGACGATTATGATGACGATTATGATGACCATTATGATGATGATTATGATGACGGTTATGATGATGATTATGATGATGATTATGACGATGATTATGATGATGATTATGATAATGATTATGATGGTGATTATGATGATGATTATGATTATGATGATGATGATGATTATGATGATGATTATGATGATGATTAAGATGATGATTATGATGATGATTATGATGACTATAATGATGTAGATTATGATGACTATTATGATGATTATGATGGCGGTTATGATGATGATTATGACGATGATTATGATGATGATTATGATGATGATTATGATGATGATTATAATGATGATTATGATAATGATTATGATGATAATTATGATGACGGTTATGATGATGATTATGATGATGATTATGATGATGATTATGATGATGATCATAATGATGATTATGATGATGATTAAGATGATTATTATGATGATGATTATGATGACTATAATGATGTAGATTATGATGACTATTATGTTGATTATGATGACGGTTATGATGATGATTATGACGATGATTATGATGATGATTATGATGATGATTATGATGATGATTATAATGATGATTATGATAATGATTATGATGATGATTATGATGATGATTAAGATGATGATTATGATGATGATTATGATGACTATAATGATGTAGATTATGATGACTATTATGACGATTATGATGATGATTATGATGACGATTATGATAATGATTATGATGATGATTATGATGATGATTATGATGATGATTATGATGATGATTATGATGATGATTATGATGATGATTATGATGATGATTATGATGATGATTATGATGACGATTATGAGGACTATTATGATGATGATTATAATGATGATTATGATAATGATTATGATGATGATTATGATGATGATTAAGATGATGATTATGATGATGATTACGATGACTATAATGATGTAGATTATGATGACTATTATGATGATTATGATGACGGTTATGATGATGATTATGACGATGATTATGATGATGATTATGATGATGATTATGATGATGATTATAATGATGATTATGATAATGATTATGATGATAATTATGATGACGGTTATGATGATGATTATGATGATGATTATGATGATGATTATGATGATGATCATAATGATGATTATGATGATGATTATGATGATGATTATGATGACTATAATGATGACGATTATGATGACTATCATAATGATGACTATGATGACGATTATGATAATGATTATGATGATAATTATGATGACGGTTATGATGATGATTATGATGACGATTATGATAATGATTATGATGATGATTATGATGAATATTATGATGATGATTATGATGATGATTATGATGATGATTATGATGATGATTATGATGATGATTATGATGATGATTATGATGATGATTATGATGATGATTATGATGATGATTATGATGATGATTATGATGATGATTATGATGATGATTATGATGATGATTATGATGATGATTATGATGACGATTATGAGGACTATTATGATGATGACTATGATGATGATTATGATGATGACTACGATGATGATTACGATGACGATTATGATGATGACTATGATGATGATTATGCTCATGATTACGATGATGATTATGGTGAATATTATGATCATGATTATGATGATGATTATGATGATGATTATGATGATGATTATGATGATGACTATGATGACGATTATGGTAATGATTATGATGACGGTTATGATGATGATTATGATGATGATTATGATGATGATTATGATGATGATTATGATGATGATTATGATGATGATTATGATGATGATTATGATGACTATAATGATGACGATTATGATGACTATTATGATGATGATTATGATGACGGTTATGATGATGATAATGAGGACTATTATGATGATGATTATGATGATGATTATGATGATGATTATGATGATGACTATGATGACGATTATGGTAATGATTATGATGACGGTTATGATGATGATTATGATGATGATTATGATGATGATTATGATGATGATTATGATGATGATTATGATGATGATTATGATGATGATTATGATGACTATAATGATGACGATTATGATGACTATTATGATGATGATTATGATGACGGTTATGATGATGATAATGAGGACTATTATGATGATGACTATGATAATGATTATGATGACGATTATGATGATGATTATGATCATGATTATGATGACTGTTATGACTATGACTATGATGCTGATTACGTTGTCGGTTATGATGATGATTATGGTTATGGTTATGATGATGATTATGATGATGATTATGATGATGATTATGATGATGATAGTGATGACTATAATGATGTCGACTATGATGACTATTATGATGATTATGATGACGATTATGATGATGATTATGATGACTATAATGATGACGATTGTGAGGACTATTATGATGATGACAATGATGATGATTATGATGACGGTTATGATAATGATTATGATAATGATTATGATGATAACTGTGATGATGAATATGATGATGATTCTGATGATGATTATGATGATGATTATGATGATTATAATGATGACGATTATGATGACTATTATGATGATGATTATGATGATTCTGATGACTATAAAGACGACGATTATGAGGACTATTATGATGATGACAATGATGATGATTATGATGATGATTATGATGATGATTATGATGATGATTATGATGATGATTATGATGATGATTGTGATGATGATTATGATGATGATTATGATGATGATTATGATGATGATTATGATGATGATTTTGATGACGATTATGATGATGATAATGATGACTATAATGATGTCGATTATGATGACTATTATGATGATTATGATGACGATTATGATGATGATTATGATGATGATTATGATGACTATTATGATGACTATTATGATAATGATTATGATGATTCTGATGACTATAAAGACGACGATTATGAGGACTATTATGATGATGACAATGATGATGATTATGATGATGATTATGATAATGATTATGATGATGACTATGATGATGAATATGATGATGATTATGATGATGACTATGATAATGATTATTATGACTATAATGATGACGATTATGATGACTATTATGATGACTATTATGATGATGATTATGATGAGTCTGATGACTATAAAGACGACGATTATGAGGACTATTATGATGATGACAATGATGATCATTATGATGATGATTATGATGATGATTATGATGATGATTGTGATGATGATTATGATGATGATTATGATGACGGTTATGATGATGATTATGATGATGATTAAGATGATGATTATGATGATGATTATGATGACTATAATGATGTAGATTATGATGACTATTATGATGATTATGATGACGGTTATGATGATGATTATGACGATGATTATGATGATGATTATGATGATGATTATGATGATGATTATAATGATGATTATGATAATGATTATGATGATAATTATGATGACGGTTATGATGATGATTATGATGATGATTATGATGATGATTATGATGATGATCATAATGATGATTATGATTATGATTATGATGATGATTATGATGACTATAATGATGACGATTATGATGACTATCATAATGATGACTATGATGACGATTATGATAATGATTATGATGATAATTATGATGACGGTTATGATGATGATTATGATGACGATTGTGATAATGATTATGATGATGATTATGATGAATATTATGATGATGATTATGATGATGATTATGATGATGATTATGATGATGATTATGATGATGATTATGATGATGATTATGATGATGATTATGATGATGATTATGATGATGATTATGATGACGATTATGAAGACTATTATGATGATGACTATGATGATGATTATGATGATGACTACGATGATGATTACGATGACGATTATGATGATGACTATGATGATGATTATGCTCATGATTACGATGATGATTATGGTGAATATTATGATCATGATTATGATGATGATTATGATGACTATTATGATGATGATTATGATGACGGTTATGATGATGATTATGAGGACTATTATGATGATGACTATGATAATGATTATAATGACGATTATGATGATGATTATGATGATGATTATGATGATGATTATGATGATGATTATGATGATGATTATGATGATGATTATGATGACTATAATGATGTCGATTATGATGACTATTATGATGATTATGATGACGATTATGATGATGATTATGATGATGATTATGATGACTATAATGATGTAGATTATGATGACTATTATGATGATTATGATGACGGTTACGATGATCATTATGATGATGATTATGATAATTATTATGATGATGATTATGATGATCATTATGATTATGATTATGACGATGATTATGATGATGATTATGATGATGATTATGGTGATGATTATGATGATGATTATGATGATGATTATGATGAATATTATGATGATGATTATGATGATATTATGATGATGATTATAATGATGATTATGATGATGATTATGATGATGATTATGATGATGATTATGATGATGATTATGATGACGGTTGTGATGATGATTATGATGACGATTATGATGACGATTATGATGACGATTATGATGATGAGTATGATGATGATTATGATGATGATTACGATGATAATTATGATGATAATCATGATGATCATTATGATGATGATTATGATGATGATTATGATTATGATTACGACGTCTATAATGATGCCGATTATGATGACTATTATGATGATGATTATGATGACTAGTATGATGATGACCATGATGACGATTATGTTGATGATTATGATGTTGATTATGATGATGATTATGATGATGACTATGATGCTGATTATGATGACGGTTATGATGATGATTATGATGATGATTATGATGATCATTATGATTATGATTATGACGATGATTATGATGATGATTATGATGATGATTATGATGACGGTTATGATGATGATTATGATGATGATTATGATGACGATTATGAGGACTATTATGATGATGACTATGATAATGATTATTATGACTATAATGATGACGATTATGATGACTATTATGATGACTATTATGATGATGATTATGATGAGTCTGATGACTATAAAGACGACGATTATGAGGACTATTATGATGATGACAATGATGATCATTATGATGATGATTATGATGATGTATATGATGATGATTATGATGATGATTGTGATGATGATTATGATGATGATCATGATGATGATTATGATGATGATTATGATGATGATTATGATGATGATTATGATGATGACTATGATGATGATTATGATGACCATGATGACGATTATGATGATGATTATGATGATGATTATGATGACTATTATGACTGTTACTATGATGCTGATTACGTTGACGGTTATGATGATGATTATGATTATGATTATGATGATGATTATGATGATTATTATGATGATGATTATGATGACGATTATGAAGACGATTATGATGACGATTATGATGATGATTATGATTATGATTATGATGATGATTCTGATGATGATTCTGATGATGATTATGATGATGATTATGATGACGGTTATGATGATGATTATGATGATGATTATGATGACGGTTATGATGATGATTATGATGATGATTATGATGATGACTATGATGATGATTATGACGACGATTATGATGATGATTATGATGATGATTATGATGATGATTATGATGATGATTATGATGACTATAGTGATGACGATTGTGATGACTATTATGATGATGACTATGATGACGATTATGATAATGATTATGATGATAATTATGATGACGGTTATGATGATGATTATGATGATGATTATGATGATGATTATGATGATGACAATGATGATGATTATGATGATGATTATGATGATGAGTATGATGATGATTATGATGACGATTATGATGACCATCATGATGATGACTATGATGACGATTATGATAATGATTATGATGATAATTATGATGACGGTTATGATGATGATTATGATGACGATTATGATCATTATTGATTATGATGATGATTATGATGAATATTATGATGATGATTATGATGATGATTATGATGATGATTACGATGATGTTTATGATGATGATTATGATGATGATTATGATGATGATTATGATGATGATTATGATGATGATTATGATGATGATTATGATGACTATAATGATGTCGATTATGATGACTATTATGATGATTATGATGACGATTATGATGATGATTATGATGATGATTATGATGACTATAATGATGTAGATTATGATGACTATTATGATGATTATGATGACGGTTACGATGATCATTACGATGATGATTATGATAATCATTATGATTATGATTATGACGATGATTATGATGATGATTATGATGATGATTATGGTGATGATTATGATGATGATTATGATGATGACTACGATGATGATTGTGATGACGATTATGATGATGATTATGATTACGGTTATGATAATGATTATGATAATGATTATGATGATGACTATGATGATGATTATGACGATGATTATGATGATGACTATGATGATGATTATGATGACGGTTATGATGATGATTATGATGACGATTATGATGACGATTATGATGACGATTATGATGATGAGTATGATGATGATTATGATGATGATTACGATGATAATTATGATGATAATCATGATGATCATTATGATGATGATTATGATGATGATTATGATTATGATTACGACGTCTATAATGATGCCGATTATGATGACTATTATGATGATGATTATGATGACTAGTATGATGATGACCATGATGACGATTATGTTGATGATTATGATGTTGATTATGATGATGATTATGATGATGACTATGATGCTGATTATGATGACGGTTATGATGATGATTATGATGATGATTATGATGATCATTATGATTATGATTATGTCGATGATTATGATGATGATTATGATGATGATTATGATGACGATTATGAGGACTATTATGATGATGACTATGATAATGATTATTATGACTATAATGATGATGATTATGATGATGATTATGATGACGATTATGAAGACGATTATGATGACGATTATGATGATGATTATGATTATGATTATGATGATGATTCTGATGATGATTCTGATGATGATTATGATGATGACTATGATGATGATTATGACGACGATTATGATGATGATTATGATGATGATTATGATGATGATTATGATGATGATTATGATGACTATAGTGATGACGATTGTGATGACTATTATGATGATGACTATGATGACGATTATGATAATGATTATGATGATAATTATGATGACGGTTATGATGATGATTATGATGATGATTATGATGATGATTATGATGATGACAATGATGATGATTATGATGATGATTATGATGACGGTTATGATGATGATTATGATGATGATTATGATGACGATTATGAGGACTATTATGATGATGACTATGATAATGATTATTATGACTATAATGATGACGATTATGATGACTATTATGATGATGATTATGATGAGTCTGATGACTATAAAGACGACGATTATGAGGACTATTATGATGATGACAATGATGATCATTATGATGATGATTATGATGATGTATATGATGATGATTATGATGATGATTGTGATGATGATTATGATGATGATCATGATGATGATTATGATGATGATTATGATGATGATTATGATGATGATTATGATGATGACTATGATGATGATTATGATGACCATGATGACGATTATGATGATGATTATGATGATGATTATGATGACTATTATGACTGTTACTATGATGCTGATTACGTTGACGGTTATGATGATGATTATGATTATGATTATGATGATGATTATGATGATTATTATGATGATGATTATGATGACGATTATGAAGACGATTATGATGACGATTATGATGATGATTATGATGATGATTATGATGATGATTCTGATGATGATTCTGATGATGATTATGATGATGATTATGATGATGATTATGATGACGGTTATGATGATGATTATGATGATGATTATGATGACGGTTATGATGATGATTATGATGATGATTATGATGATGACTATGATGATGATTATGACGATGATTATGATGATGATTATGATGATGATTATGATGATGATTATGATGATGATTATGATGACTATAATGATGACGATTGTGATGACTATTATGATGATGACTATGATGACGATTATGATAATGATTATGATGATGATTTTGATGAATATTATGATGATGATTATGATGATGATTATGATGATGTATATGATGATGATTATGATGATGATTGTGATGATGTTTATGATGACGATTATGATGATGATTATGATGATGATTATGATGATGATTATGATGATGATTATGATGATGATTATGATGACTATAATGATGTCGATTATGATGACTATTATGATGATTATGATGACGATTATGATGATGATTATGATGATGATTATGATGACTATAATGATGTAGATTATGATGACTATTATGATGATTATGATGACGGTTACAATGATCATTATGATGATGATTATGATAATCATTATGATGATGGTTATGATGATCGTTATGATTATGATTATGACGATGATTATGATGATGATTATGATGATGATTATGGTGATGATTATGATGGTGATTATGATGATGACTACGATGATGATTGTGATGACGATTATGATGATGATTATGATTACGGTTATGATAATGATTATGATAATGATTATGATGATGACTATGGTGATGAATATGATGATGATTATGATGATGATTATGATGATGATTATGATGACTAGTATGATGATGACCATGATGACGATTATGTTGATGATTATGATGTTGATTATGATGATGATTATGATGATGACTATGATGCTGATTATGATGACGGTTATGATGATGATTATGATGATGATTATGATGATCATTATGATTATGATTATGACGATGATTATGATGACGATTATGATGATGAGTATGATGATGATTATGATGATGATTACGATGATAATTATGATGATAATCATGATGATCATTATGATGATGATTATGATGATGATTATGATTATGATTACGACGTCTATAATGATGCCGATTATGATGACTATTATGATGATGATTATGATGACTAGTATGATGATGACCATGATGACGATTATGTTGATGATTATGATGTTGATTATGATGATGATTATGATGATGACTATGATGCTGATTATGATGACGGTTATGATGATGATTATGATGATGATTATGATGATCATTATGATTATGATTATGACGATGATTATGATGATGATTATGATGATGATTATGATGACGGTTATGATGATGATTATGATGATGATTATGATGACGATTATGAGGACTATTATGATGATGACTATGATAATGATTATTATGACTATAATGATGACGATTATGATGACTATTATGATGACTATTATGATGATGATTATGATGAGTCTGATGACTATAAAGACGACGATTATGAGGACTATTATGATGATGACAATGATGATCATTATGATGATGATTATGATGATGATTATGATGATGATTATGATGATGATTGTGATGATGATTATGATGATGATTATGATGACGGTTATGATGATGATTATGATGATGATTATGATGACGATTATGAGGACTATTATGATGATGACTATGATAATGATTATTATGACTATAATGATGACGATTATGATGACTATTATGATGACTATTATGATGATGATTATGATGAGTCTGATGACTATAAAGACGACGATTATGAGGACTATTATGATGATGACAATGATGATCATTATGATGATGATTATGATGATGTATATGATGATGATTATGATGATGATTGTGATGATGATTATGATGATGATCATGATGATGATTATGATGATGATTATGATGATGATTATGATGATGATTATGATGATGACTATGATGATGATTATGATGACCATGATGACGATTATGATCATGATTATGATGATGATTATGATTATGATTATGATGATGATTCTGATGATGATTCTGATGATGATTCTGATGATGATTATGATGATGATTATGATGACGGTTATGATGATGATTATGATGATGATTATGATCATGATTATGATGATGATTATGATTATGATTATGATGATGATTCTGATGATGATTCTGATGATGATTCTGATGATGATTATGATGATGATTATGATGACGGTTATGATGATGATTATGATGATGATTATGATGACGGTTATGATGATGATTATGATGATGATTATGATGATGACTATGATGATGATTATGACGACGATTATGATGATGATTATGATGATGATTATGATGATGATTATGATGATGATTATGATGACTATAGCGATGACGATTGTGATGACTATTATGATGATGACTATGATGACGATTATGATAATGATTATGATGATAATTATGATGACGGTTATGATGATGATTATGATGATGATTATGATGATGATTATGATGATGACAATGATGATGATTATGATGATGATTATGATGATGAGTATGATGATGATTATGATGACGATTATGATGACCATCATGATGATGACTATGATGACGATTATGATAATGATTATGATGATAATTATGATGACGGTTATGATGATGATTATGATGACGATTATGATCATTATTGATTATGATGATGATTATGATGAATATTATGATGATGATTATGATGATGATTATGATGATGATTACGATGATGTTTATGATGATGATTATGATGATGATTATGATGATGATTATGATGATGATTATGATGATGATTATGATGATGATTATGATGACTATAATGATGTCGATTATGATGACTATTATGATGATTATGATGACGATTATGATGATGATTATGATGATGATTATGATGACTATAATGATGTAGATTATGATGACTATTATGATGATTATGATGACGGTTACGATGATCATTACGATGATGATTATGATAATCATTATGATGATGATTATGATGATCATTATGATTATGATTATGACGATGATTATGATGATGATTATGATGATGATTATGGTGATGATTATGATGACGATTATGATGATGATTATGATGATGATTATGATGACTATAATGATGTAGATTATGATGACTATTATGATGATTATGATGACGGTTACGATGATCATTACGATGATGATTATGATAATCATTATGATGATGATTATGATGATCATTATGATTATGATTATGACGATGATTATGATGATGATTACGATGATGTTTATGATGATGATTATGACGATGATTATGATGATGATTATGATGATGATTATGATGATGATTATGATGATGATTATGATGATGATTATGATGACGGTTATGATGATGATTATGATGATGATTATGATGACGATTATGAGGACTATTATGATGATGACTATGATAATGATTATTATGACTATAATGATGACGATTATGATGACTATTATGATGACTATTATGATGATGATTATGATGAGTCTGATGACTATAAAGACGACGATTATGAGGACTATTATGATGATGACAATGATGATCATTATGATGATGATTATGATGATGATTATGATGATGATTGTGATGATGATTATGATGATGATCATGATGATGATTATGATGATGATTATGATGATGATTATGATGATGATTATGATGATGACTCTGATGATGATTATGATGACCATGATGACGATTATGATGATGATTATGATGATGATTATGATGATGATTATGATGATGATTACGATGATGATTATGATGACTATAATGATGACGATTATGATGACTATTATGATGATGATTATGATGACTATAATGATGACGATTGTGATGACTATTATGATGATGACTATGATGACGATTATGATAATGATTATGATGATGATTATGATGAATATTATGATGATGATTATGATGATGATTATGATGATGATTATGATGATGTTTATGATGATGATTATGATGATGATTATGATGATGATTATGATGATGATTATGATGATGATTATGATGATGATTATGATGATGATTATGATGATGATTATGATGATGATTATGATGACTATAATGATGTCGATTATGATGACTATTATGATAATTATGATGACGATTATGATGATGATTATGATGATGATTATGATGATGATTATGATGACTATTATGACTGTTACTATGATGCTGATTACGTTGACGGTTATGATGACGATTATGATTATGATTATGATTATGATTATGATGATGATTCTGATGATGATTCTGATGATGATTATGATGATGATTATGATGACGGTTATGATGATGATTATGATGAGTCTGATGACTATAAAGACGACGATTATGAGGACTATTATGATGATGACAATGATGATCATTATGATGATGATTATGATGATGATTATGACGATGATTGTGATGATGATTATGATGATGATTGTGATGATGATTATGATGATGATTATGATGATGATTATGATGATGATTATGATGATGATTATGATGACTATAATGATGTCGATTATGATGACTATTATGATGATTATGATGACGATTATGATGATGATTATGATGACGATTATGAAGACGATTATGATGACGATTATGATGACGATTATGATGATGATTATGATGATGATTATGATGATGATTCTGATGATGATTCTGATGATGATTATGATGATGATTATGATGATGATTATGATGACGGTTATGATGATGATTATGATGATGATTATGATGACGGTTATGATGATGATTATGATGATGATTATGATGATGACTATGATGATGATTATGACGATGATTATGATGATGATTATGATGATGATTATGATGATGATTATGATGACTATAATGATGACGATTGTGATGACTATTATGATGATGACTATGATGACGATTATGATAATGATTATGATGATGATTTTGATGAATATTATGATGATGATTATGATGATGATTATGATGATGATTATGATGATGTATATGATGATGATTATGATGATGATTGTGATGATGTTTATGATGACGATTATGATGATGATTATGATGATGATTATGATGATGATTATGATGATGATTATGATGATGATTATGATGACTATAATGATGTCGATTATGATGACTATTATGATGATTATGATGACGATTATGATGATGATTATGATGATGATTATGATGACTATAATGATGTAGATTATGATGACTATTATGATGATTATGATGACGGTTACAATGATCATTATGATGATGATTATGATAATCATTATGATGATGGTTATGATGATCGTTATGATTATGATTATGACGATGATTATGATGATGATTATGATGATGATTATGGTGATGATTATGATGGTGATTATGATGATGACTACGATGATGATTGTGATGACGATTATGATGATGATTATGATTACGGTTATGATAATGATTATGATAATGATTATGATGATGACTATGGTGATGAATATGATGATGATTATGATGATGATTATGATGATGATTATGATGACTAGTATGATGATGACCATGATGACGATTATGTTGATGATTATGATGTTGATTATGATGATGATTATGATGATGACTATGATGCTGATTATGATGACGGTTATGATGATGATTATGATGATGATTATGATGATCATTATGATTATGATTATGACGATGATTATGATGACGATTATGATGATGAGTATGATGATGATTATGATGATGATTACGATGATAATTATGATGATAATCATGATGATCATTATGATGATGATTATGATGATGATTATGATTATGATTACGACGTCTATAATGATGCCGATTATGATGACTATTATGATGATGATTATGATGACTCGTCTGATGATGACCATGATGACGATTATGTTGATGATTATGATGTTGATTATGATGATGATTATGATGATGACTATGATGCTGATTATGATGACGGTTATGATGATGATTATGATGATGATTATGATGATCATTATGATTATGATTATGACGATGATTATGATGATGATTATGATGATGATTATGATGACGGTTATGATGATGCTTATGATGATGATTATGATGACGATTATGAGGACTATTATGATGATGACTATGATAATGATTATTATGACTATAATGATGACGATTATGATGACTATTATGATGACTATTACGATGATGATTATGATGAGTCTGATGACTATAAAGACGACGATTATGAGGACTATTATGATGATGACAATGATGATCATTATGATGATGATTATGATGATGATTATGATGATGATTATGATGATGATTGTGATGATGATTATGATGATGATTATGATGACGGTTATGATGATGATTATGATGATGATTATGATGACGATTATGAGGACTATTATGATGATGACTATGATAATGATTATTATGACTATAATGATGACGATTATGATGACTATTATGATGACTATTATGATGATGATTATGATGAGTCTGATGACTATAAAGACGACGATTATGAGGACTATTATGATGATGACAATGATGATCATTATGATGATGATTATGATGATGTATATGATGATGATTATGATGATGATTGTGATGATGATTATGATGATGATCATGATGATGATTATGATGATGATTATGATGATGATTATGATGATGATTATGATGATGACTATGATGATGATTATGATGACCATGATGACGATTATGATCATGATTATGATGATGATTATGATTATGATTATGATGATGATTCTGATGATGATTCTGATGATGATTATGATGATGATTATGATGACGGTTATGATGATGATTATGATGATGATTATGATGACGGTTATGATGATGATTATGATGATGATTATGATGATGACTATGATGATGATTATGACGACGATTATGATGATGATTATGATGATGATTATGATGATGATTATGATGATGATTATGATGACTATAGCGATGACGATTGTGATGACTATTATGATGATGACTATGATGACGATTATGATAATGATTATGATGATAATTATGATGACGGTTATGATGATGATTATGATGATGATTATGATGATGATTATGATGATGACAATGATGATGATTATGATGATGATTATGATGATGAGTATGATGATGATTATGATGACGATTATGATGACCATCATGATGATGACTATGATGACGATTATGATAATGATTATGATGATAATTATGATGACGGTTATGATGATGATTATGATGACGATTATGATCATTATTGATTATGATGATGATTATGATGAATATTATGATGATGATTATGATGATGATTATGATGATGATTACGATGATGTTTATGATGATGATTATGATGATGATTATGATGATGATTATGATGATGATTATGATGATGATTATGATGATGATTATGATGACTATAATGATGTCGATTATGATGACTATTATGATGATTATGATGACGATTATGATGATGATTATGATGATGATTATGATGACTATAATGATGTAGATTATGATGACTATTATGATGATTATGATGACGGTTACGATGATCATTACGATGATGATTATGATAATCATTATGATGATGATTATGATGATCATTATGATTATGATTATGACGATGATTATGATGATGATTATGATGATGATTATGGTGATGATTATGATGATGATTATGATGATGACTACGATGATGATTGTGATGACGATTATGATGATGATTATGATTACGGTTATGATAATGATTATGATAATGATTATGATGATGACTATGATGATGATTATGACGATGATTATGATGATGACTATGATGATGATTATGATGACCATGATGACGATCATGATGATGATTATGATGATGATTATGATGACTATTATGACTGTGACTATGATGCTGATTACGTTGACGGTTATGATGATGATTATGATTATGATTATGATGATGATTATGATGATTATTATGATGATGATTATGATGATGAATATGATAATGATTATGATGATGACTATGATGATGATTATGACGATGATTATGATGATGATTATGATGATGATTATGATGATGATTATGATGATGATTATGATGATGATTATGATGACGGTTATGATGATGATTATGATGATGATTATGATGACGATTATGAGGACTATTATGATGATGACTATGATAATGATTATTATGATTATAATGATGACGATTATGATGACTATTATGATGACTATTATGATGATGATTATGATGAGTCTGATGACTATAAAGACGACGATTATGAGGACTATTATGATGATGACAATGATGATCATTATGATGATGATTATGATGATGATTATGATGATGATTGTGATGATGATTATGATGATGATCATGATGATGATTATGATGATGATTATGATGATGATTATGATGATGATTATGATGATGACTCTGATGATGATTATGATGACCATGATGACGATTATGATGATGATTATGATGATGATTATGATGATGATTATGATGATGATTACGATGATGATTATGATGACTATAATGATGACGATTATGATGACTATTATGATGATGATTATGATGACTATAATGATGACGATTGTGATGACTATTATGATGATGACTATGATGACGATTATGATAATGATTATGATGATGATTATGATGAATATTATGATGATGATTATGATGATGATTATGATGATGATTATGATGATGTTTATGATGATGATTATGATGATGATTATGATGATGATTATGATGATGATTATGATGATGATTATGATGATGATTATGATGATGATTATGATGATGATTATGATGATGATTATGATGACTATAATGATGTCGATTATGATGACTATTATGATAATTATGATGACGATTATGATGATGATTATGATGATGATTATGATGATGATTATGATGACTATTATGACTGTTACTATGATGCTGATTACGTTGACGGTTATGATGACGATTATGATTATGATTATGATGATGATTATGATGATTATTATGATGATGATTATGATGACGATTATGAAGACGATTATGATGACGATTATGATGATGATTATGATTATGATTATGATGATGATTCTGATGATGATTCTGATGATGATTATGATGATGATTATGATGACGGTTATGATGATGATTATGATGAGTCTGATGACTATAAAGACGACGATTATGAGGACTATTATGATGATGACAATGATGATCATTATGATGATGATTATGATGATGATTATGATGATGATTGTGATGATGATTATGATGATGATTGTGATGATGATTATGATGATGATTATGATGATGATTATGATGATGATTATGATGATGATTATGATGACTATAATGATGTCGATTATGATGACTATTATGATGATTATGATGACGATTATGATGATGATTATGATGATGATTATGATGACTATAATGATGTAGATTATGATGACTATTATGATGATTATGATGACGGTTACGATGATCATTATGATGATGATTATGATAATCATTATGATGATGATTATGATGATCATTATGATTATGATTATGACGATGATTATGATGATGATTATGATGATGATTATGGTGATGATTACGATGATGATTATGATGATGACTACGATGATGATTGTGATGACGATTATGATGATGATTATGATTACGGTTATGATAATGATTATGATAATGATTATGATGATGACTATGATGATGATTATGACGATGATTATGATGATGACTATGATGATGATTATGATGACCATGATGACGATCATGATGATGATTATGATGATGATTATGATGACTATTATGACTGTGACTATGATGCTGATTACGTTGACGGTTATGATGATGATTATGATTATGATTATGATGATGATTATGATGATTATTATGATGATGATTATGATGATGAATATGATAATGATTATGATGATGACTATGATGATGATTATGACGATGATTATGATGATGATTATGATGATGATTATGATGATGATTATGATGATGATTATGATGATGATTATGATGACGGTTATGATGATGATTATGATGATGATTATGATGACGATTATGAGGACTATTATGATGATGACTATGATAATGATTATTATGACTATAATGATGACGATTATGATGACTATTATGATGACTATTATGATGATGATTATGATGAGTCTGATGACTATAAAGACGACGATTATGAGGACTATTATGATGATGACAATGATGATCATTATGATGATGATTATGATGATGATTATGATGATGATTGTGATGATGATTATGATGATGATCATGATGATGATTATGATGATGATTATGATGATGATTATGATGATGATTATGATGATGACTCTGATGATGATTATGATGACCATGATGACGATTATGATGATGATTATGATGATGATTATGATGATGATTATGATGATGATTACGATGATGATTATGATGACTATAATGATGACGATTATGATGACTATTATGATGATGATTATGATGACGGTTATGATGATGATTATGATGATGATTATGACGATGATTATGATGATTATGATAATGATTATGATGATGATTATGATGATGATTATGATGATGATTATGATGATGATTATGATGATGATTATGATGATGATTATGATGACTATAATGATGACGATTGTGATGACTATTATGATGATGACTATGATGACGATTATGATAATGATTATGATGATGATTATGATGAATATTATGATGATGATTATGATGATGATTATGATGATGATTATGATGATGTTTATGATGATGATTATGATGATGATTATGATGATGATTATGATGATGATTATGATGATGATTATGATGATGATTATGATGATGATTATGATGACTATAATGATGTCGATTATGATGACTATTATGATGATTATGATGACGATTATGATGATGATTATGATGATGATTATGATGATGATTATGATGACTATTATGACTGTTACTATGATGCTGATTACGTTGACGGTTATGATGATGATTATGATTATGATTATGATGATGATTATGATGATTATTATGATGATGATTATGATGACGATTATGAAGACGATTATGATGACGATTATGATGATGATTATGATTATGATTATGATGATGATTCTGATGATGATTCTGATGATGATTATGATGATGATTATGATGACGGTTATGATGATGATTATGATGAGTCTGATGACTATAAAGACGACGATTATGAGGACTATTATGATGATGACAATGATGATCATTATGATGATGATTATGATGATGATTATGATGATGATTGTGATGATGATTATGATGATGATTGTGATGATGATTATGATGATGATTATGATGATGATTATGATGATGATTATGATGATGATTATGATGACTATAATGATGTCGATTATGATGACTATTATGATGATTATGATGACGATTATGATGATGATTATGATGATGATTATGATGACTATAATGATGTAGATTATGATGACTATTATGATGATTATGATGACGGTTACGATGATCATTATGATGATGATTATGATAATCATTATGATGATGATTATGATGATCATTATGATTATGATTATGACGATGATTATGATGATGATTATGATGATGATTATGGTGATGATTACGATGATGATTATGATGATGACTACGATGATGATTGTGATGACGATTATGATGATGATTATGATGATGACTATGATGATGATTATGATGACCATGATGACGATTATGATCATGATTATGATGATGATTATGATTATGATGAATATTATGATGATGATTATGATGATGACTATGATGACCATCATGATGATGACTATGATGACGATTATGATAATGATTATGATGATAATTATGATGACGGTTATGATGATGATTATGATGACGATTATGATCATTACTGATTATGATGATGATTATGACGACGGTTATGATGATGATTATGATGATGATTATGATGATGATTATGATGATGATTATGATGACTATAGCGATGACGATTGTGATGACTATTATGATGATGACTATGATGACGATTATGATAATGATTATGATGATAATTATGATGACGGTTATGATGATGATTATGATGATGATTATGATGATGATTATGATGACGATTATGGTGATGATTATGATGATGATTATGATGATGACAATGATGATGATTATGATGATGATTATGATGATGAGTATGATGATGATTATGATGATGATTATGATGACGATTATGATGACCATCATGATGATGACTATGATGACGATTATGATAATGATTATGATGATAATTATGATGACGGTTATGATGATGATTATGATGACGATTATGATCATTATTGATTATGATGATGATTATGATGATGTATATGATGATGATTATGATGATGATTGTGATGATGATTATGATGATGATCATGATGATGATTATGATGATGATTATGATGATGATTATGATGATGATTATGATGATGACTATGATGATGATTATGATGACCATGATGACGATTATGATCATGATTATGATGATGATTATGATTATGATTATGATGATGATTCTGATGATGATTCTGATGATGATTATGATGATGATTATGATGACGGTTATGATGATGATTATGATGATGATTATGATGACGGTTATGATGATGATTATGATGATGATTATGATGATGACTATGATGATGATTATGACGACGATTATGATGATGATTATGATGATGATTATGATGATGATTATGATGATGATTATGATGACTATAGCGATGACGATTGTGATGACTATTATGATGATGACTATGATGACGATTATGATAATGATTATGATGATAATTATGATGACGGTTATGATGATGATTATGATGATGATTATGATGATGATTATGATGATGACAATGATGATGATTATGATGATGATTATGATGATGAGTATGATGATGATTATGATGACGATTATGATGACCATCATGATGATGACTATGATGACGATTATGATAATGATTATGATGATAATTATGATGACGGTTATGATGATGATTATGATGACGATTATGATCATTATTGATTATGATGATGATTATGATGAATATTATGATGATGATTATGATGATGATTATGATGATGATTACGATGATGTTTATGATGATGATTATGATGATGATTATGATGATGATTATGATGATGATTATGATGATGATTATGATGATGATTATGATGACTATAATGATGTCGATTATGATGACTATTATGATGATTATGATGACGATTATGATGATGATTATGATGATGATTATGATGACTATAATGATGTAGATTATGATGACTATTATGATGATTATGATGACGGTTACGATGATCATTACGATGATGATTATGATAATCATTATGATGATGATTATGATGATCATTATGATTATGATTATGACGATGATTATGATGATGATTATGATGATGATTATGGTGATGATTATGATGATGATTATGATGATGACTACGATGATGATTGTGATGACGATTATGATGATGATTATGATTACGGTTATGATAACGATTATGATAATGATTATGATGATGACTATGATGATGATTATGACGATGATTATGATGATGACTATGATGATGATTATGATGACCATGATGACGATCATGATGATGATTATGATGATGATTATGATGACTATTATGACTGTGACTATGATGCTGATTACGTTGACGGTTATGATGATGATTATGATTATGATTATGATGATGATTATGATGATTATTATGATGATGATTATGATGATGAATATGATAATGATTATGATGATGACTATGATGATGATTATGACGATGATTATGATGATGATTATGATGATGATTATGATGATGATTATGATGATGATTATGATGATGATTATGATGACGGTTATGATGATGATTATGATGATGATTATGATGACGATTATGAGGACTATTATGATGATGACTATGATAATGATTATTATGATTATAATGATGACGATTATGATGACTATTATGATGACTATTATGATGATGATTATGATGAGTCTGATGACTATAAAGACGACGATTATGAGGACTATTATGATGATGACAATGATGATCATTATGATGATGATTATGATGATGATTATGATGATGATTGTGATGATGATTATGATGATGATCATGATGATGATTATGATGATGATTATGATGATGATTATGATGATGATTATGATGATGACTCTGATGATGATTATGATGACCATGATGACGATTATGATGATGATTATGATGATGATTATGATGATGATTATGATGATGATTACGATGATGATTATGATGACTATAATGATGACGATTATGATGACTATTATGATGATGATTATGATGACTATAATGATGACGATTGTGATGACTATTATGATGATGACTATGATGACGATTATGATAATGATTATGATGATGATTATGATGAATATTATGATGATGATTATGATGATGATTATGATGATGATTATGATGATGTTTATGATGATGATTATGATGATGATTATGATGATGATTATGATGATGATTATGATGATGATTATGATGATGATTATGATGATGATTATGATGATGATTATGATGATGATTATGATGACTATAATGATGTCGATTATGATGACTATTATGATAATTATGATGACGATTATGATGATGATTATGATGATGATTATGATGATGATTATGATGACTATTATGACTGTTACTATGATGCTGATTACGTTGACGGTTATGATGACGATTATGATTATGATTATGATGATGATTATGATGATTATTATGATGATGATTATGATGACGATTATGAAGACGATTATGATGACGATTATGATGATGATTATGATTATGATTATGATGATGATTCTGATGATGATTATGATGATGATTACGATGATGATTATGATGACTATAATGATGACGATTATGATGACTATTATGATGATGATTATGATGACTATAATGATGACGATTGTGATGACTATTATGATGATGACTATGATGACGGTTATGATAATGATTATGATGATGACTATGATGATGATTATGACGATGATTATGATGATGATTATGATGATGATTATGATGATGATTATGATGATGATTATGATGATGATTATGATGATGACTCTGATGATGATTATGATGACCATGATGACGATTATGATGATGATTATGATGATGATTATGATGATGATTATGATGATGATTACGATGATGATTATGATGACTATAATGATGACGATTATGATGACTATTATGATGATGATTATGATGACGGTTATGATGATGATTATGATGATGATTATGACGATGATTATGATGATTATGATAATGATTATGCTGATGATTATGATGATGATTATGATGATGATTATGATGATGATTATGATGATGATTATGATGATGATTATGATGACTATAATGATGACGATTGTGATGACTATTATGATGATGACTATGATGACGATTATGATAATGATTATGATGATGATTATGATGAATATTATGATGATGATTATGATGATGATTATGATGATGATTATGATGATGTTTATGATGATGATTATGATGATGATTATGATGATGATTATGATGATGATTATGATGATGATTATGATGATGATTATGATGATGATTATGATGACTATAATGATGTCGATTATGATGACTATTATGATGATTATGATGACGATTATGATGATGATTATGATGATGATTATGATGATGATTATGATGACTATTATGACTGTTACTATGATGCTGATTACGTTGACGGTTATGATGATGATTATGATTATGATTATGATGATGATTATGATGATTATTATGATGATGATTATGATGACGATTATGAAGACGATTATGATGACGATTATGATGATGATTATGATTATGATTATGATGATGATTCTGATGATGATTCTGATGATGATTATGATGATGATTATGATGACGGTTATGATGATGATTATGATGAGTCTGATGACTATAAAGACGACGATTATGAGGACTATTATGATGATGACAATGATGATCATTATGATGATGATTATGATGATGATTATGATGATGATTGTGATGATGATTATGATGATGATTGTGATGATGATTATGATGATGATTATGATGATGATTATGATGATGATTATGATGATGATTATGATGACTATAATGATGTCGATTATGATGACTATTATGATGATTATGATGACGATTATGATGATGATTATGATGATGATTATGATGACTATAATGATGTAGATTATGATGACTATTATGATGATTATGATGATGGTTACGATGATCATTATGATGATGATTATGATAATCATTATGATGATGATTATGATGATCATTATGATTATGATTATGACGATGATTATGATGATGATTATGATGATGATTATGGTGATGATTACGATGATGATTATGATGATGACTACGATGATGATTGTGATGACGATTATGATGATGATTATGATTACGGTTATGATAATGATTATGATAATGATTATGATGATGACTATGATGATGATTATGACGATGATTATGATGATGACTATGATGATGATTATGATGACCATGATGACGATCATGATGATGATTATGATGATGATTATGATGACTATTATGACTGTGACTATGATGCTGATTACGTTGACGGTTATGATGATGATTATGATTATGATTATGATGATGATTATGATGATTATTATGATGATGATTATGATGATGATTATGATAATGATTATGATGATGATTATGATGAATATTATGATGATGATTATGATGATGACTATGATGACCATCATGATGATGACTATGATGACGATTATGATAATGATTATGATGATAATTATGATGACGGTTATGATGATGATTATGATGACGATTATGATCATTACTGATTATGATGATGATTATGACGACGGTTATGATGATGATTATGATGATGATTATGATGATGATTATGATGATGATTATGATGACTATAGCGATGACGATTGTGATGACTATTATGATGATGACTATGATGACGATTATGATAATGATTATGATGATAATTATGATGACGGTTATGATGATGATTATGATGATGATTATGATGATGATTATGATGATGACAATGATGATGATTATGATGATGATTATGATGATGAGTATGATGATGATTATGATGATGATTATGATGACGATTATGATGACCATCATGATGATGACTATGATGACGATTATGATAATGATTATGATGATAATTATGATGACGGTTATGATGATGATTATGATGACGATTATGATCATTATTGATTATGATGATGATTATGATGAATATTATGATGATGATTATGATGATGATTATGATGATGATTACGATGATGTTTATGATGATGATTATGATGATGATTATGATGATGATTATGATGATGATTATGATGATGATTATGATGATGATTATGATGACTATAATGATGTCGATTATGATGACTATTATGATGATTATGATGACGATTATGATGATGATTATGATGATGATTATGATGACTATAATGATGTAGATTATGATGACTATTATGATGATTATGATGACGGTTACGATGATCATTACGATGATGATTATGATAATCATTATGATGATGATTATGATGATCATTATGATTATGATTATGACGATGATTATGATGATGATTATGATGATGATTATGGTGATGATTATGATGATGATTATGATGATGACTACGATGATGATTGTGATGACGATTATGATGATGATTATGATTACGGTTATGATAATGATTATGATAATGATTATGATGATGACTATGATGATGATTATGACGATGATTATGATGATGACTATGATGATGATTATGATGACCATGATGACGATCATGATGATGATTATGATGATGATTATGATGACTATTATGACTGTGACTATGATGCTGATTACGTTGACGGTTATGATGATGATTATGATTATGATTATGATGATGATTATGATGATTATTATGATGATGATTATGATGATGAATATGATAATGATTATGATGATGACTATGATGATGATTATGACGATGATTATGATGATGATTATGATGATGATTATGATGATGATTATGATGATGATTATGATGATGATTATGATGACGGTTATGATGATGATTATGATGATGATTATGATGACGATTATGAGGACTATTATGATGATGACTATGATAATGATTATTATGACTATAATGATGACGATTATGATGACTATTATGATGACTATTATGATGATGATTATGATGAGTCTGATGACTATAAAGACGACGATTATGAGGACTATTATGATGATGACAATGATGATCATTATGATGATGATTATGATGATGATTATGATGATGATTGTGATGATGATTATGATGATGATCATGATGATGATTATGATGATGATTATGATGATGATTATGATGATGATTATGATGATGACTCTGATGATGATTATGATGACCATGATGACGATTATGATGATGATTATGATGATGATTATGATGATGATTATGATGATGATTACGATGATGATTATGATGACTATAATGATGACGATTATGATGACTATTATGATGATGATTATGATGACGGTTATGATGATGATTATGATGATGATTATGACGATGATTATGATGATTATGATAATGATTATGATGATGATTATGATGATGATTATGATGATGATTATGATGATGATTATGATGATGATTATGATGATGATTATGATGATGATTATGATGATGATTATGATGATGATTATGATGACTATAATGATGTCGATTATGATGACTATTATGATAATTATGATGACGATTATGATGATGATTATGATGATGATTATGATGATGATTATGATGACTATTATGACTGTTACTATGATGCTGATTACGTTGACGGTTATGATGACGATTATGATTATGATTATGATGATGATTATGATGATTATTATGATGATGATTATGATGACGATTATGAAGACGATTATGATGACGATTATGATGATGATTATGATTATGATTATGATGATGATTCTGATGATGATTCTGATGATGATTATGATGATGATTATGATGACGGTTATGATGATGATTATGATGAGTCTGATGACTATAAAGACGACGATTATGAGGACTATTATGATGATGACAATGATGATCATTATGATGATGATTATGATGATGATTATGATGATGATTATGATGATAATTGTGATGATGATTATGATGATGATTGTGATGATGATTATGATGATGATTATGATGATGATTATGATGATGATTATGATGATGATTATGATGACTATAATGATGTCGATTATGATGACTATTATGATGATTATGATGACGATTATGATGATGATTATGATGATGATTATGATGACTATAATGATGTAGATTATGATGACTATTATGATGATTATGATGACGGTTACGATGATCATTATGATGATGATTATGATAATCATTATGATGATGATTATGATGATCATTATGATTATGATTATGACGATGATTATGATGATGATTATGATGATGATTATGGTGATGATTACGATGATGATTATGATGATGACTACGATGATGATTGTGATGACGATTATGATGATGATTATGATTACGGTTATGATAATGATTATGATAATGATTATGATGATGACTATGATGATGATTATGACGATGATTATGATGATGACTATGATGATGATTATGATGACCATGATGACGATCATGATGATGATTATGATGATGATTATGATGACTATTATGACTGTGACTATGATGCTGATTACGTTGACGGTTATGATGATGATTATGATTATGATTATGATGATGATTATGATGATTATTATGATGATGATTATGATGATGAATATGATAATGATTATGATGATGACTATGATGATGATTATGACGATGATTATGATGATGATTATGATGATGATTATGATGATGATTATGATCATGATTATGATGATGATTATGATGACGGTTATGATGATGATTATGATGATGATTATGATGACGATTATGAGGACTATTATGATGATGACTATGATAATGATTATTATGACTATAATGATGACGATTATGATGATGATTATGATGAGTCTGATGACTATAAAGACGACGATTATGAGGACTATTATGATGATGACAATGATGATCATTATGATGATGATTATGATGATGATTATGATGATGATTGTGATGATGATTATGATGATGATCATGATGATGATTATGATGATGATTATGATGATGATTATGATGATGATTATGATGATGACTCTGATGATGATTATGATGACCATGATGACGATTATGATGATGATTATGATGATGATTATGATGATGATTATGATGATGATTACGATGATGATTATGATGACTATAATGATGACGATTATGATGACTATTATGATGATGATTATGATGACGGTTATGATGATGATTATGATGATGATTATGACGATGATTATGATGATTATGATAATGATTATGATGATGATTATGATGATGATTATGATGATGATTATGATGATGATTATGATGATGATTATGATGATGATTATGATGACTATAATGATGACGATTGTGATGACTATTATGATGATGACTATGATGACGATTATGATAATGATTATGATGATGATTATGATGAATATTATGATGATGATTATGATGATGATTATGATGATGATTATGATGATGTTTATGATGATGATTATGATGATGATTATGATGATGATTATGATGATGATTATGATGATGATTATGATGATGATTATGATGATGATTATGATGACTATAATGATGTCGATTATGATGACTATTATGATGATTATGATGACGATTATGATGATGATTATGATGATGATTATGATGATGATTATGATGACTATTATGACTGTTACTATGATGCTGATTACGTTGACGGTTATGATGATGATTATGATTATGATTATGATGATGATTATGATGATTATTATGATGATGATTATGATGACGATTATGAAGACGATTATGATGACGATTATGATGATGATTATGATTATGATTATGATGATGATTCTGATGATGATTCTGATGATGATTATGATGATGATTATGATGACGGTTATGATGATGATTATGATGAGTCTGATGACTATAAAGACGACGATTATGAGGACTATTATGATGATGACAATGATGATCATTATGATGATGATTATGATGATGATTATGATGATGATTGTGATGATGATTATGATGATGATTGTGATGATGATTATGATGATGATTATGATGATGATTATGATGATGATTATGATGATGATTATGATGACTATAATGATGTCGATTATGATGACTATTATGATGATTATGATGACGATTATGATGATGATTATGATGATGATTATGATGACTATAATGATGTAGATTATGATGACTATTATGATGATTATGATGACGGTTACGATGATCATTATGATGATGATTATGATAATCATTATGATGATGATTATGATGATCATTATGATTATGATTATGACGATGATTATGATGATGATTATGATGATGATTATGGTGATGATTACGATGATGATTATGATGATGACTACGATGATGATTGTGATGACGATTATGATGATGATTATGATTACGGTTATGATAATGATTATGATAATGATTATGATGATGACTATGATGATGATTATGACGATGATTATGATGATGACTATGATGATGATTATGATGACCATGATGACGATCATGATGATGATTATGATGATGATTATGATGACTATTATGACTGTGACTATGATGCTGATTACGTTGACGGTTATGATGATGATTATGATTATGATTATGATGATGATTATGATGATTATTATGATGATGATTATGATGATGATTATGATAATGATTATGATGATGATTATGATGAATATTATGATGATGATTATGATGATGACTATGATGACCATCATGATGATGACTATGATGACGATTATGATAATGATTATGATGATAATTATGATGACGGTTATGATGATGATTATGATGACGATTATGATCATTATTGATTATGATGATGATTATGACGACGATTATGATGATGATTATGATGATGATTATGATGATGATTATGATGATGATTATGATGACTATAGTGATGACGATTGTGATGACTATTATGATGATGACTATGATGACGATTATGATAATGATTATGATGATAATTATGATGACGGTTATGATGATGATTATGATGATGATTATGATGATGATTATGATGATGACAATGATGATGATTATGATGATGATTATGATGATGAGTATGATGATGATTATGATGACGATTATGGTGACCATCATGATGATGACTATGATGACGATTATGATAATGATTATGATGATAATTATGATGACGGTTATGATGATGATTATGATGACGATTATGATCATTATTGATTATGATGATGATTATGATGAATATTATGATGATGATTATGATGATGACTATGATGACGATTATGATAATGATTATGATGACTATTATGACTGTTACTATGATGCTGATTACGTTGACGGTTATGATGATGATTATGATTATGATTATGATGATGATTATGATGATTATTATGATGATGATTATGATGACGATTATGAAGACGATTATGATGACGATTATGATGATGATTATGATTATGATTATGATGATGATTCTGATGATGATTCTGATGATGATTATGATGATGATTATGATGACGGTTATGATGATGATTATGATGAGTCTGATGACTATAAAGACGACGATTATGAGGACTATTATGATGATGACAATGATGATCATTATGATGATGATTATGATGATGATTATGATGATGATTGTGATGATGATTATGATGATGATTGTGATGATGATTATGATGATGATTATGATGATGATTATGATGATGATTATGATGATGATTATGATGACTATAATGATGTCGATTATGATGACTATTATGATGATTATGATGACGATTATGATGATGATTATGATGATGATTATGATGACTATAATGATGTAGATTATGATGACTATTATGATGATTATGATGACGGTTACGAGGATCATTATGATGATGATTATGATAATCATTATGATGATGATTATGATGATCATTATGATTATGATTATGACGATGATTATGATGATGATTATGATGATGATTATGGTGATGATTACGATGATGATTATGATGATGACTACGATGATGATTGTGATGACGATTATGATGATGATTATGATTACGGTTATGATAATGATTATGATAATGATTATGATGATGACTATGATGAATATTATGATGATGATTATGACGATGATTATGATGATGACTATGATGATGATTATGATGACCATGATGACGATCATGATGATGATTATGATGATGATTATGATGACTATTATGACTGTGACTATGATGCTGATTACGTTGACGGTTATGATGATGATTATGATTATGATTATGATGATGATTATGATGATTATTATGATGATGATTATGATGATGATTATGATAATGATTATGATGATGATTATGATGAATATTATGATGATGATTATGATGATGACTATGATGACCATCATGATGATGACTATGATGACGATTATGATAATGATTATGATGATAATTATGATGACGGTTATGATGATGATTATGATGACGATTATGATCATTATTGATTATGATGATGATTATGATGAATATTATGATGATGATTATGATGATGATTATGATGATGATTACGATGATGTTTATGATGATGATTATGATGATGATTATGATGATGATTATGATGATGATTATGATGATGATTATGATGATGATTATGATGATGATTATGATGACTATAATGATGTCGATTATGATGACTATTATGATGATTATGATGACGATTATGATGATGATTATGATGATGATTATGATGACTATAATGATGTAGATTATGATGACTATTATGATGATTATGATGACGGTTACGATGATCATTATGATGATGATTATGATAATTATTATGATGATGATTATGATGATCATTATGATTATGATTATGACGATGATTATGATGATGATTATGATGATGATTATGGTGATGATTATGATGATGATTATGATGATGACTACGATGATGATTGTGATGACGATTATGATGATGATTATGATTACGGTTATGATAATGATTATGATAATGATTATGATGATGACTATGATGATGATTATGACGATGATTATGATGATGACTATGATGATGATTATGATGACCATGATGACGATCATGATGATGATTATGATGATGATTATGATGACTATTATGACTGTGACTATGATGCTGATTACGTTGACGGTTATGATGATGATTATGATTATGATTATGATGATGATTATGATGATTATTATGATGATGATTATGATGATGATTATGATAATGATTATGATGATGATTATGATGAATATTATGATGATGATTATGATGATATTATGATGATGATTATAATGATGATTATGATGATGATTATGATGATGATTATGATGACGATTATGATGACGATTATGATGACGGTTGTGATGATGATTATGATGACGATTATGATGATGATTACGATGATAATTATGATGATAATCATGATGATCATTATGATGATGATTATGATGATGATTATGATTATGATTACGACGTCTATAATGATGCCGATTATGATGACTATTATGATGATGATTATGATGACTAGTATGATGATGACCATGATGACGATTATGTTGATGATTATGATGTTGATTATGATGATGATTATGATGATGACTATGATGCTGATTATGATGACGGTTATGATGATGATTATGATGATGATTATGATGATCATTATGATTATGATTATGTCGATGATTATGATGATGATTATGATGATGATTATGATGATGATTATGATGACGATTATGAGGACTATTATGATGATGACTATGATAATGATTATTATGACTATAATGATGACGATTATGATGACTATTATGATGACTATTATGATGATGATTATGATGAGTCTGATGACTATAAAGACGACGATTATGAGGACTATTATGATGATGACAATGATGATCATTATGATGATGATTATGATGATGATTATGATGATGATTATGATGATGATTGTGATGATGATTATGATGATGATTATGATGACGGTTATGATGATGATTATGATGATGATTATGATGACGATTATGAGGACTATTATGATGATGACTATGATAATGATTATTATGACTATAATGATGATGATTATGATGATTATTATGATGATGATTATGATGACGATTATGAAGACGATTATGATGACGATTATGATGATGATTATGATTATGATTATGATGATGATTCTGATGATGATTCTGATGATGATTATGATGATGACTATGATGATGATTATGACGACGATTATGATGATGATTATGATGATGATTATGATGATGATTATGATGATGATTATGATGACTATAGTGATGACGATTGTGATGACTATTATGATGATGACTATGATGACGATTATGATAATGATTATGATGATAATTATGATGACGGTTATGATGATGATTATGATGATGATTATGATGACGATTATGAGGACTATTATGATGATGACTATGATAATGATTATTATGACTATAATGATGACGATTATGATGACTATTATGATGACTATTATGATGATGATTATGATGAGTCTGATGACTATAAAGACGACGATTATGAGGACTATTATGATGATGACAATGATGATCATTATGATGATGATTATGATGATGTATATGATGATGATTATGATGATGATTGTGATGATGATTATGATGATGATCATGATGATGATTATGCTGATGATTATGATGATGATTATGATGATGATTATGATGATGATTATGATGACGGTTATGATGATGATTATGATGATGATTATGATGATGACTATGATGATGATTATGACGATGATTATGATGATGATTATGATGATGATTATGATGATGATTATGATGATGATTATGATGACTATAATGATGACGATTGTGATGACTATTATGATGATGACTATGATGACGATTATGATAATGATTATGATGATGATTTTGATGAATATTATGATGATGATTATGATGATGATTATGATGATGATTATGATGATGTATATGATGATGATTATGATGATGATTGTGATGATGTTTATGATGACGATTATGATGATGATTATGATGATGATTATGATGATGATTATGATGATGATTATGATGATGATTATGATGACTATAATGATGTCGATTATGATGACTATTATGATGATTATGATGACGATTATGATGATGATTATGATGATGATTATGATGACTATAATGATGTAGATTATGATGACTATTATGATGATTATGATGACGGTTACAATGATCATTATGATGATGATTATGATAATCATTATGATGATGGTTATGATGATCGTTATGATTATGATTATGACGATGATTATGATGATGATTATGATGATGATTATGGTGATGATTATGATGATGATTATGATGATGACTACGATGATGATTGTGATGACGATTATGATGATCATTATGATTATGATTATGACGATGATTATGATGACGATTATAATGATGAGTATGATGATGATTATGATGATGATTACGATGATAATTATGATGATAATCATGATGATCATTATGATGATGATTATGATGATGATTATGATTATGATGATGACTATGGTGATGAATATGATGATGATTATGATGATGATTATGATCATGATTATGATGACTAGTATGATGATGACCATGATGACGATTATGTTGATGATTATGATGTTGATTATGATGATGATTATGATGATGACTATGATGCTGATTATGATGACGGTTATGATGATGATTATGATGATGATTATGATGATCATTATGATTATGATTATGACGATGATTATGATGACGATTATGATGATGAGTATGATGATGATTATGATGATGATTACGATGATAATTATGATGATAATCATGATGATCATTATGATGATGATTATGATGATGATTATGATTATGATTACGACGTCTATAATGATGCCGATTATGATGACTATTATGATGATGATTATGATGACTAGTATGATGATGACCATGATGACGATTATGTTGATGATTATGATGTTGATTATGATGATGATTATGATGATGACTATGATGCTGATTATGATGACGGTTATGATGATGATTATGATGATGATTATGATGATCATTATGATTATGATTATGACGATGATTATGATGATGATTATGATGATGATTATGATGACGGTTATGATGATGATTATGATGATGATTATGATGACGATTATGAGGACTATTATGATGATGACTATGATAATGATTATTATGACTATAATGATGACGATTATGATGACTATTATGATGACTATTATGATGATGATTATGATGAGTCTGATGACTATAAAGACGACGATTATGAGGACTATTATGATGATGACAATGATGATCATTATGATGATGATTATGATGATGATTATGATGATGATTATGATGATGATTGTGATGATGATTATGATGATGATTATGATGACGGTTATGATGATGATTATGATGATGATTATGATGACGATTATGAGGACTATTATGATGATGACTATGATAATGATTATTATGACTATAATGATGACGATTATGATGACTATTATGATGACTATTATGATGATGATTATGATGAGTCTGATGACTATAAAGACGACGATTATGAGGACTATTATGATGATGACAATGATGATCATTATGATGATGATTATGATGATGTATATGATGATGATTATGATGATGATTGTGATGATGATTATGATGATGATCATGATGATGATTATGATGATGATTATGATGATGATTATGATGATGATTATGATGATGACTATGATGATGATTATGATGACCATGATGACGATTATGATGATGATTATGATGATGATTATGATGACTATTATGACTGTTACTATGATGCTGATTACGTTGACGGTTATGATGATGATTATGATTATGATTATGATGATGATTATGATGATTATTATGATGATGATTATGATGACGATTATGAAGACGATTATGATGACGATTATGATGATGATTATGATTATGATTATGATGATGATTCTGATGATGATTCTGATGATGATTATGATGATGATTATGATGACGGTTATGATGATGATTATGATGATGATTATGATGACGGTTATGATGATGATTATGATGATGATTATGATGATGACTATGATGATGATTATGACGACGATTATGATGATGATTATGATGATGATTATGATGATGATTATGATGATGATTATGATGACTATAGCGATGACGATTGTGATGACTATTATGATGATGACTATGATGACGATTATGATAATGATTATGATGATAATTATGATGACGGTTATGATGATGATTATGATGATGATTATGATGATGACAATGATGATGATTATGATGATGATTATGATGATGAGTATGATGATGATTATGATGACGATTATGATGACCATCATGATGATGACTATGATGACGATTATGATAATGATTATGATGATAATTATGATGACGGTTATGATGATGATTATGATGACGATTATGATCATTATTGATTATGATGATGATTATGATGAATATTATGATGATGATTATGATGATGATTATGATGATGATTACGATGATGTTTATGATGATGATTATGATGATGATTATGATGATGATTATGATGATGATTATGATGATGATTATGATGATGATTATGATGACTATAATGATGTCGATTATGATGACTATTATGATGATTATGATGACGATTATGGTGATGATTATGATGATGATTATGATGACTATAATGATGTAGATTATGATGACTATTATGATGATTATGATGACGGTTACGATGATCATTACGATGATGATTATGATAATCATTATGATGATGATTATGATGATCATTATGATTATGATTATGACGATGATTATGATGATGATTATGATGATGATTATGGTGATGATTATGATGATGATTATGATGATGACTACGATGATGATTGTGATGACGATTATGATGATGATTATGATTACGGTTATGATAATGATTATGATAATGATTATGATGATGACTATGATGATGATTATGACGATGATTATGATGATGACTATGATGATGATTATGATGACCATGATGACGATCATGATGATGATTATGATGATGATTATGATGACTATTATGACTGTGACTATGATGCTGATTACGTTGACGGTTATGATGATGATTATGATTATGATTATGATGATGATTATGATGATTATTATGATGATGATTATGATGATGAATATGATAATGATTATGATGATGACTATGATGATGATTATGACGATGATTATGATGATGATTATGATGATGATTATGATGATGATTATGATGATGATTATGATGATGATTATGATGACGGTTATGATGATGATTATGATGATGATTATGATGACGATTATGAGGACTATTATGATGATGACTATGATAATGATTATTATGACTATAATGATGACGATTATGATGACTATTATGATGACTATTATGATGATGATTATGATGAGTCTGATGACTATAAAGACGACGATTATGAGGACTATTATGATGATGACAATGATGATCATTATGATGATGATTATGATGATGATTATGATGATGATTGTGATGATGATTATGATGATGATCATGATGATGATTATGATGATGATTATGATGATGATTATGATGATGATTATGATGATGACTCTGATGATGATTATGATGACCATGATGACGATTATGATGACTATTATGATGATGATTATGATGACGGTTATGATGATGATTATGATGATGATTATGACGATGATTATGATGATTATGATAATGATTATGATGATGATTATGATGATGATTATGATGATGATTATGATGATGATTATGATGATGATTATGATGATGATTATGATGACTATAATGATGACGATTGTGATGACTATTATGATGATGACTATGATGACGATTATGATAATGATTATGATGATGATTATGATGAATATTATGATGATGATTATGATGATGATTATGATGATGATTATGATGATGTTTATGATGATGATTATGATGATGATTATGATGATGATTATGATGATGATTATGATGATGATTATGATGATGATTATGATGATGATTATGATGACTATAATGATGTCGATTATGATAACTATTATGATGATTATGATGACGATTATGATGATGATTATGATGATGATTATGATGACTATAATGATGTAGATTATGATGACTATTATGATGATTATGATGACGGTTACAATGATCATTATGATGATGATTATGATAATCATTATGATGATGGTTATGATGATGATTATGATGATGACTACGATGATGATTGTGATGACGATTATGATGATGATTATGATTACGGTTATGATAATGATTATGATAATGATTATGATGATGACTATGATGATGAATATGATGACGATTATGATGACGATTATTATGATGATTATGATGACTATTATGATGATGACCATGACGACGATTATGATGATGATTATGATGACTATAAAGATGACGATTATGAGGACTATTATGATGATGACAATGATGATGATTATGATGATGATTGTGATGATGATTATGATGATGATTATGATGACTATAATGATGACGATTATGAGGACTAGTATGATGATGACCATGATGACGATTATGTTGATGATTATGATGTTGATTATGATGACGGTTATGATGATGATTATGATGATGATTATGATAATGATTATGATGATGATTATGATGATGACTACGATGATCATTATGATGATGATTATGATGATCATTATGATGATGATTATGATGACGATTATGATGACGACTATGATGACGATTATGATAATGACTATGATGACTATAATGATGTCGATTATGATGACTATTATGATGATTATGATGACGATTATGATGATAACCATGATGACTATTATGATGTTGATTATGATGATGATCAGTATGATGATTATGATGATGATTATGATGATGATTATGATGATGATTATGATGACTATAATGATTACGATTATGAGGTCTATTATGATGATGACCATGATGACGATTATGTTGATGATTATGATGTTGATTATGATAATGATTATGATGATGACTATGATGCTGATTATGATGACGGTTATGATGATGATTATGATGATGATTATGATGATGATTATGATGATGACTGTGATGCTGATTATGATGATGATTTTGATGATGATGATGATGATGACTATGATGCTGATTATGATGACGGTTATGATGATGATTATGATGATGATTATGATGACGATTATGATGACGATTATGATGATGATAATGATGATGATTATGATGATGACTATGATGCTGAATATGATGACGGTTATGATGATGATTATCATGATGATTATGATAATGATTATGATGATGATTTTGATGACGATTATGATGATGATAATGATGACTATAATGATGTCGATTGTGATGACTATTATGATGATTATGATGACGATTATGATGATGATTATGATGATGATTATGATGATGATTATGATGATGATTATGATGATGATTATGATGACGGTTATGATGATGATTATGATGATGATTATGATGACGATTATGAGGACTATTATGATGATGACTATGATAATGATTATTATGACTATAATGATGACGATTATGATGACTATTATGATGACTATTATGATGATGATTATGATGAGTCTGATGACTATAAAGACGACGATTATGAGGACTATTATGATGATGACAATGATGATCATTATGATGATGATTATGATGATGATTATGATGATGATTGTGATGATGCTTATGATGATGATCATGATGATGATTATGATGATGATTATGATGATGATTATGATGATGATTATGATGATGACTCTGATGATGATTATGATGACCATGATGACGATTATGATGATGATTATGATGATGATTATGATGATGATTACGATGATGATTATGATGACTATAATGATGACGATTATGATGACTATTATGATGATGATTATGATGACGGTTATGATGATGATTATGATGATGATTATGACGATGATTATGATGATTATGATAATGATTATGATGATGATTATGATGATGATTATGATGATGATTATGATTATGATTATGATGATGATTCTGATGATGATTATGATGATGATTATGATGATGATTATGATGACGGTTATGATGATGATTATGATGATGATTATGATGACGGTTATGATGATGATTATGATGATGATTATGATGATGATTATGATGATGTTTATGATGATGATTATGATGATGATTATGATGATGATTATGATGACTATTATGATGATTATGATGACTATAATGATGTAGATTATGATGACTATTATGATGATTATGATGACGGTTACAATGATCATTATGATGATGATTATGATAATCATTATGATGATGGTTATGATGATCGTTATGATTATGATTATGACGATGATTATGATGATGATTAAGATGATGATTATGGTGATGATTATGATGATGATTATGATGATGACTACGATGATGATTGTGATGACGATTATGATGATGATTATGATTACGGTTATGATAATGATTATGATAACGATTATGATGATGACTATGATGATGAATATGATGATGATTATGATGATGATTATGATGATGATTATGATGACTATTATGATGATGATCATGACGACGATTATGATGATGATTATGATGACTATAAAGATGACGATTATGAGGACTATTATGATGATGACAATGATGATGATTATGATGATGATTGTGATGATGATTATGATGATGATTATGATGATGATTATGATGATGATTATGATAATGATTATGATGATGATTATGATGATGATTACGATGATCATTATGATGATGATTATGATGATCATTATGATGATGATTATGATGACGATTATGATGACGACTATGATGACGATTATGATAATGACTATGATGACTATAATGATGTCGATTATGATGACTATTATGATGATTATGATGACGATTATGATGATAACCATGATGACTATTATGATGTTGATTATGATGATGATCAGTATGATGATTATGATGATGATTATGATGATGATTATGATGATGATTATGATGATGATTATGATGATGATTATGATGACTATAATGATTACGATTATGAGGTCTATTATGATGATGACCATGATGACGATTATGTTGATGATTATGATGTTGATTATGATAATGATTATGATGATGACTATGATGCTGATTATGATGACGGTTATGATGATGATTATGATGATGATTATGATAATGATTATGATGATGATTATGATGATGATTATGATGATGATTATGATGATGATTATGATGATGACTATGATGCTGATTATGATGACGGTTATGATGATGATTATGATGATGATTATGATGATGATTATGATGATGATTATGATGACGATTATGGTGACGATTATGAGGACTATTGTGATGATGATTATGATGATGATTATGATGATGATTATGATGATGATTATGATGACGATTATGATGACGATTATGAGGACTATTATGATGATGACTACGATAATTATTATGATTGCGATGATCATAATGATTATGATGATGATTATGATGAATATTATGACTATGACTATGATGCTGATTACGTTGACGGTTATGATGATGATTATGATTATGCTTATGATGATGATTATGATGATTATTATGATGATGATTATGATGATGATTATGACGGTGATTATGATGATGATTATGATGATGATTATGATGATGGTTATGATGACTACAATGATGACGATTATGATGACGATTATGATGACGATTATGATGACTATTATGATGATTATTATGATGACGGTTACGATGATGATTGTGATGATGATTATGATGACGATTATGATGATGATTATGATGATGATTATGATGACTATAATGATGACGATTATGAGGACTATTATGATGATGACAATGATGATGATTATGATGACGGTTATGATAATGATTATGATAATGATTATGATGATGACTATGATGATGAATATGATGATGATTATGATGATGATTATGATGATGATTATGATGACTATAATGATGACGATTATGATGACTATTATGATGACTATTATGATGATGATTATGATGAGTCTGATGACTATAAAGACGACGATTATGAGGACTATTATGATGATGACAATGATGATGATTATGATGACGGTTATGATAATGATTATGATAATGATTATGATTATGATTATGACGATGATTATGATGATGATTAAGATGATGATTATGGTGATGATTATGATGATGATTATGATGATGACTACGATGATGATTGTGATGACGATTATGATGATGATTATGATTACGGTTATGATAATGATTATGATAACGATTATGATGATGACTATGATGATGAATATGATGATGATTATGATGATGATTATGATGATGATTATGATGACTATTATGATGATGACCATGACGACGATTATGATGATGATTATGATGACTATAAAGATGACGATTATGAGGACTATTATGATGATGACAATGATGATGATTATGATGATGATTGTGATGATGATTATGATGATGATTATGATGATGATTATGATGATGATTATGATAATGATTATGATGATGATTATGATGATGATTACGATGATCATTATGATGATGATTATGATGATCATTATGATGATGATTATGATGACGATTATGATGACGACTATGATGACGATTATGATAATGACTATGATGACTATAATGATGTCGATTATGATGACTATTATGATGATTATGATGACGATTATGATGATAACCATGATGACTATTATGATGTTGATTATGATGATGATCAGTATGATGATTATGATGATGATTATGATGATGATTATGATGACTATAATGATTACGATTATGAGGTCTATTATGATGATGACCATGATGACGATTATGTTGATGATTATGATGTTGATTATGATAATGATTATGATGATGACTATGATGCTGATTATGATGACGGTTATGATGATGATTATGATGATGATTATGATAATGATTATGATGATGATTATTATGATGATTATGATGATGATTATGATGATGATTATGATGATGACTATGATGCTGATTATGATGACGGTTATGATGATGATTATGATGATGATTATGATGATGATTATGATGATGATTATGATGATGATTATGATGACTATAATGATGACGATTATGATGACTATTATGATGACTATTATGATGATGATTATGATGAGTCTGATGACTATAAAGACGACGATTATGAGGACTATTATGATGATGACAATGATGATCATTATGATGATGATTATGATGATGATTATGATGATGATTGTCATGATGATTATGATGATGATCATGATGATGATTATGATGATGATTATGATGATGATTATGATGATGACTATGATGATGATTATGATGACCATGATGACGATTATGATGATGATTATGATGACGATTATGATGATGATTATGATGACTATTATGACTGTGACTATGATGCTGATTACGTTGACGGTTATGATGATGATTATGATTATGATTATGATGATGATTATGATGATTATTATGATGATGATTATGATGATGATTATGATGACGATTATGATGACGATTATGATGATGATTATGATGATGATTATGATGATGATTATGATGATGATTATGCTCATGATTATGATCATGATTATGATGAATATTATGATGATGATTATGTTAATGTATATGATGATGATTATGATAATTATTATGATGATGACTATGATGATGAATATGATGATGATTATGATGATGATTATGATGATGATTATGATGATGATCATAATGATGATTATGATGATGATTATGATGATGATTATGATGATGATTTTGATGACGATTATGATGATGATAATGATGACTATAATGATGTCGATTATGATGACTATTATGATGATTATGATGACGATTATGATGATGATTATGATGATGATTATGATGACTATTATGATGACTGTTATGATGATGATTATGATGATTCTGATGACTATAAAGACGACGATTATGAGGACTATTATGATGATGACAATGATGATGATTATGATGACGGTTATGATAATGATTATGATAATGATTATGATTATGATTATGACGATGATTATGATGATGATTAAGATGATGATTATGGTGATGATTATGATGATGATTATGATGATGACTACGATGATGATTGTGATGACGATTATGATGATGATTATGATTACGGTTATGATAATGATTATGATAACGATTATGATGATGACTATGATGATGAATATGATGATGATTATGATGATGATTATGATGATGATTATGATGACTATTATGATGATGACCATGACGACGATTATGATGATGATTATGATGACTATAAAGATGACGATTATGATGACTATTATGATGACTATTATGATGATGATTATGATGAGTCTGATGACTATAAAGACGACGATTATGAGGACTATTATGATGATGACAATGATGATGATTATGATGACGGTTATGATAATGATTATGATAATGATTATGATTATGATTATGACGATGATTATGATGATGATTAAGATGATGATTATGGTGATGATTATGATGATGATTATGATGATGACTACGATGATGATTGTGATGACGATTATGATGATGATTATGATTACGGTTATGATAATGATTATGATAACGATTATGATGATGACTATGATGATGAATATGATGATGATTATGATGATGATTATGATGATGATTATGATGACTATTATGATGATGACCATGACGACGATTATGATGATGATTATGATGACTATAAAGATGACGATTATGAGGACTATTATGATGATGACAATGATGATGATTATGATGATGATTGTGATGATGATTATGATGATGATTATGATGATGATTATGATGATGATTATGATAATGATTATGATGATGATTATGATGATGATTACGATGATCATTATGATGATGATTATGATGATCATTATGATGATGATTATGATGACGATTATGATGACGACTATGATGACGATTATGATAATGACTATGATGACTATAATGATGTCGATTATGATGACTATTATGATGATTATGATGACGATTATGATGATAACCATGATGACTATTATGATGTTGATTATGATGATGATCAGTATGATGATTATGATGATGATTATGATGATGATTATGATGATGATTATGATGATGATTATGATGACTATAATGATTACGATTATGAGGTCTATTATGATGATGACCATGATGACGATTATGTTGATGATTATGATGTTGATTATGATAATGATTATGATGATGACTATGATGCTGATTATGATGACGGTTATGATGATGATTATGATGATGATTATGATAATGATTATGATGATGATTATTATGATGATTATGATGATGATTATGATGATGATTATGATGATGACTATGATGCTGATTATGATGACGGTTATGATGATGATTATGATGATGATTATGATGATGATTATGATGATGATTATGATGATGATTATGATGACTATAATGATGACGATTATGATGACTATTATGATGACTATTATGATGATGATTATGATGAGTCTGATGACTATAAAGACGACGATTATGAGGACTATTATGATGATGACAATGATGATCATTATGATGATGATTATGATGATGATTATGATGATGATTGTCATGATGATTATGATGATGATCATGATGATGATTATGATGATGATTATGATGATGATTATGATGATGACTATGATGATGATTATGATGACCATGATGACGATTATGATGATGATTATGATGACGATTATGATGATGATTATGATGACTATTATGACTGTGACTATGATGCTGATTACGTTGACGGTTATGATGATGATTATGATTATGATTATGATGATGATTATGATGATTATTATGATGATGATTATGATGATGATTATGATGACGATTATGATGACGATTATGATGATGATTATGATGATGATTATGATGATGATTATGATGATGATTATGCTCATGATTATGATCATGATTATGATGAATATTATGATGATGATTATGTTAATGTATATGATGATGATTATGATAATTATTATGATGATGACTATGATGATGAATATGATGATGATTATGATGATGATTATGATGATGATTATGATGATGATCATAATGATGATTATGATGATGATTATGATGATGATTATGATGATGATTTTGATGACGATTATGATGATGATAATGATGACTATAATGATGTCGATTATGATGACTATTATGATGATTATGATGACGATTATGATGATGATTATGATGATGATTATGATGACTATTATGATGACTGTTATGATGATGATTATGATGATTCTGATGACTATAAAGACGACGATTATGAGGACTATTATGATGATGACAATGATGATGACTATGATGATGAATATGATGATGATTATGATGATGATTATGATGATGATTATGATGATGATCATAATGATGATTATGATGATGATTATGATGATGATTATGATGATGATTTTGATGACGATTATGATGATGATAATGATGACTATAATGATGTCGATTATGATGACTATTATGATGATTATGATGACGATTATGATGATGATTATGATGATGATTATGATGACTATTATGATGACTGTTATGATGATGATTATGATGATTCTGATGACTATAAAGACGACGATTATGAGGACTATTATGATGATGACAATGATGATGATTATGATGATGATTATGATGATGATTGTGGTGATGATTATGACGGTGATTATGATGATGATTATGATGATGATTATGATGATGGTTATGATGACTACAATGATGACGATTATGATGACGATTATGATGACGATTATGATGACTATTATGATGATTATTATGATGACGGTTATGATGATGATTGTGATGATGATTATGATGACGATTATGATGATGATTATGATGATGATTATGATGACTATAATGATGACGATTATGAGGACTATTATGATGATGACAATGATGATGATTATGATGACGGTTATGATAATGATTATGATAATGATTATGATGATGACTATGATGATGAATATGATGATGATTATGATGATGATTATGATGATGATTATGATGACTATAATGATGACGATTATGATGACTATTATGATGACTATTATGATGATGATTATGATGAGTCTGATGACTATAAAGACGACGATTATGAGGACTATTATGATGATGACAATGATGATCATTATGATGATGATTATGATGATGATTATGATGATGATTGTCATGATGATTATGATGATGATCATGATGATGATTATGATGATGATTATGATGATGATTATGATGATGATTATGATGATGACTATGATGATGATTATGATGACCATGATGACGATTATGATGATGATTATGATGACTATTATGACTGTGACTATGATGCTGATTACGTTGACGGTTATGATGATGAATATGATTATGATTATGATGATGATTATGATGATTATTATGATGATGATTATGATGATGATTATGATGACGATTATGATGACGATTATGATGATGATTATGATGATGATTATGATGATGATTATGATGATGATTATGCTCATGATTATGATCATGATTATGATGAATATTATGATGATGATTATGTTAATGTATATGATGATGATTATGATAATTATTATGATGATGACTATGATGATGAATATGATGATGATTATGATGATGATTATGATGATGATTATGATGATGATTATAATGATGATTATGATGATGATTATGATGACTATAATGATGACGATTATGATGACTATTATGATGATGATTATGATGACGGTTATGATGATGATTATGATTATGATTATGATGATGATTATGATGATTATTATGATGATGATTATGATGATGATTATGATGACGATTATGATGACGATTATGATGATGATTATGATGATGATTATGATGATGATTATGATGATGACTATGATGCTGATTATGATGACGGTTATGATGATGATTATGATGATGATTATGATAATGATTATGATGATGATTATGATGATGATTATGCTCATGATTATGATCATGATTATGATGAATATTATGATGATGATTATGTTAATGTATATGATGATGATTATGATGATGATTGCGATGATCATTATGATGATGATTATGATGATCATTATGATGATGATTATGATGATGGTTATGATGACTACAATGATGACGATTATGATGACGATTATGATAACGATTATGATGACGATTATGATGATGAGTATGATGATGATTATGATGATGATTACGATGATAATTATGATGATGATCATGATGATCATTATGATGATGATTATGATGATGATTATGATTATGATTACGACGTCTATAATGATGCCGATTATGATGACTATTATGATGATGACTATGATGACGATTATGATGATGATTATGATGACTATAATGATGACGATTATGAGGACTATTATGATGATGACAATGATGATGATTATGATGACGGTTATGATAATGATTATGATAATTATTATGATGATGACTATGATGATGAATATGATGATGATTATGATGATGATTATGATGATGATTATGATGATGATTATGCTCATGATTATGATCATGATTATGATGAATATTATGATGATGATTATGTTAATGTATATGATGATGATTATGATAATTATTATGATGATGACTATGATGATGAATATGATGATGATTATGATGATGATTATGATGATGATTATGATGATGATCATAATGATGATTATGATGATGATTATGATGATGATTATGATGATGATTTTGATGACGATTATGATGATGATAATGATGACTATAATGATGTCGATTATGATGACTATTATGATGATTATGATGACGATTATGATGATGATTATGATGATGATTATGATGACTATTATGATGACTGTTATGATGATGATTATGATGATTCTGATGACTATAAAGACGACGATTATGAGGACTATTATGATGATGACAATGATGATGACTATGATGATGAATATGATGATGATTATGATGATGATTATGATGATGATTATGATGATGATCATAATGATGATTATGATGATGATTATGATGATGATTATGATGATGATTTTGATGACGATTATGATGATGATAATGATGACTATAATGATGTCGATTATGATGACGATTATGATGATGATTATGATGATGATTATGATGACTATTATGATGACTGTTATGATGATGATTATGATGATTCTGATGACTATAAAGACGACGATTATGAGGACTATTATGATGATGACAATGATGATGATTATGATGATGATTATGATGATGATTGTGGTGATGATTATGACGGTGATTATGATGATGATTATGATGATGATTATGATGATGGTTATGATGACTACAATGATGACGATTATGATGACGATTATGATGACGATTATGATGACTATTATGATGATTATTATGATGACGGTTATGATGATGATTGTGATGATGATTATGATGACGATTATGATGATGATTATGATGATGATTATGATGACTATAATGATGACGATTATGAGGACTATTATGATGATGACAATGATGATGATTATGATGACGGTTATGATAATGATTATGATAATGATTATGATGATGACTATGATGATGAATATGATGATGATTATGATGATGATTATGATGATGATTATGATGACGATTATGATGATGATTATGATGATGATTATGATGACGGTTATGATAATGATTATGATACTGATTATGATGATGACTATGATGATGAATATGATGATGATTATGATGATGATTATGATGATGATTATGATGACTATAATGATGACGATTATGATGACTATTATGATGACTATTATGATGATGATTATGATGAGTCTGATGACTATAAGACGACGATTATGAGGACTATTATGATGATGACAATGATGATGATTATGATGACGGTTATGATAATGATTATGATAATGATTATGATGATGACTATGATGATGAATATGATGATGATTATGATGATGATTATGATGATGATTATGATGACTATAATGATGACGATTATGATGACTATTATGATGACTATTATGATGATGATTATGATGAGTCTGATGACTATAAAGACGACGATTATGATGACTATTATGATGATTATTATGACGATTATGATGACGATTATGATGACGATTATGATGATGATTATGATGATGATTATGATGATGATTATGATAATGATTATGATGATGATTATGCTCATGATTATGATCATGATTATGATGAATATTATGATGATGATTATGTTAATGTATATGATGATGATTATGATGATGATTGCGATGATCATTATGATGATGATTATGATGATCATTATGATGATGATTATGATGATGATTATGGTGATGATTATAATGATGATTATGATGACTATAATGATGACTATAATGATGACGATTATGATGACGATTATGATGACTATTATGATGATGACTATGATGACGATTATGATAATGATTATGATGATGATTATGATGACGGTTATGATGATGATTATGATGATGACTATGATGATGAATATGATGATGATTATGATGATGATTATGATGATGATTATGATGACTATAATGATGACGATTATGAGGACTATTATGATGATGACAATGATGATGATTATGATGACGGTTATGATAATGATTATGATAATGATTATGATGATGACTATGATGATGAATATGATGATGATTATGATGATGATTATGATGATGATTATGATGACTATAATGATGACGATTATGATGACTGTTATGATGACTATAATGATGACGATTATGAGGACTATTATGATGATGACAATGATGATGATTATGATGACGGTTATGATGACGATTATGATGACGATTATGATGATGAGTATGATGCTGATTATGATGATGATTATGATGATGATTATGATGGTGATTATGATGATGATAATGATGATGATTATGATGATGATTATGATGATGATTATGATGATTATAATGATGATTATGATGATGATTATGATGAGTATAATGATGACGATTATGATGACTATTATGATGATGACTATGATGACGATTATGATGCTGATTATGATGATGATTATGATGATGATTATGATGATGATTATGATGACTATAATGATGACGATTATGATGACTGTTATGATGACTATAATGATGACGATTATGAGGACTATTATGATGATGACAATGATGATGATTATGATGACGGTTATGATGACGATTATGATGACGATTATGATGATGAGTATGATGCTGATTATGATGATGATTATGATGATGATTATGATGGTGATTATGATGATGATAATGATGATGATTATGATGATGATTATGATGATTATTATGATGATTATGATGATGATTATGATGATGATTATGATGATGATTTTGATGATGATTATCATGATGATTATGATGATGACTATGATGATGATTATGATGACCATGATGACGATTATGATGATGATTATGATGACGATTATGATGATGACTATGATGATGATTATGATGACCATGATGACGGTTATAATGATGATTATGATGATGATTATGATGATGATTATGATGATGATTATGATTATGATTATGACGACTATAATGATGCCGATTATGATGACTATTATGATGATGGCTATGATGACGATTATGATGATGATTATGATGACTATAATGATGACGATTATGATGACTATTATGACTATGACTATGATGCTGATTACGTTGACGGTTATGATGATGATTATGATCACGATTATGATGACGATTGTGATGACTATTATGATGATTATGATGACGATTATGATGACGATTATGATGACGATTATGATGATGATTATGATGACGATTATGATGACGATTATGCGGACTATTATGATGATGACTATGATAATGATTATTATGACGATTATGATGATGATTATGATGATGATTATGATGACTATTATGACTATGACTATGATGCTGATTACGTTGACGGTTATGATGACGATTATGATGACTATTATGATGATGATTATGATGACTATTATGATGATGATTATGATGACGGTTATGATGATGATTATGATGATGATTATGACGATAATTATGATGATGATTATGATAATGATTATGATGATGATTATGATGATGATTATGATGATGATTATGATGATGATTATGATGATGATTATGGTGATGATTATGATGATGATTATGATGATGATTATGATGATGATTATGATGATGATTATGATGATGATTATGATGACGATTATGATGACGATTATGATGATGATTATGATGATGATTATGATGATGATTATGATGATGATTATAATGATGATTATGATGATGATTATGGTGATGAGTATGATGCTGATTATGATGATGATTATGATGATGATTATGATGGTGATTATGATGATGATAATGATGATGATTATGATGATGATTATGATGATGATTATGATGATTATAATGATGATTATGATGATGATTATGATGAGTATAATGATGACGATTATGATGACTATTATGATGATGACTATGATGACGATTATGATGCTGATTATGATGATGATTATGATGATGAGTATGATGATGATTATGATGATTATGATGATGATTATGATGACTATAATGATGACGATTATGATGACTATTATGATGTTTATTATGATGACGGTTATGATGATGATTGTGATGATGATTATGACGATGATTATGATGATGATTATGATAATGATTATGATGATGATTATGCTCATGATTATGATCATGATTACGATGAATATTATGATGATGATTATGTTAATGTATATGATGATGATTATGATGATGATTGCGATGATCATTATGATGATGATTATGATGATCATTATGATGATGATTATGATGATGATTATGGTGATGATTATAATGATGATTATGATGACTATAATGATGACTATAATGATGACGATTATGATGACGATTATGATGACTATTATGATGATGACTATGATGACGATTATGATAATGATTATGATGATGATTATGATGACGGTTATGATGATGATTATGATGATGACTATGATGATGAATATGATGATGATTATGATGATGATTATGATGATGATTATGATGACTATAATGATGACGATTATGAGGACTATTATGATGATGACAATGATGATGATTATGATGACGGTTATGATAATGATTATGATAATGATTATGATGATGACTATGATGATGAATATGATGATGATTATGATGATGATTATGATGATGATTATGATGACTATAATGATGACGATTATGATGACTATAATGATGACGATTATGAGGACTATTATGATGATGACAATGATGATGATTATGATGACGGTTATGATGACGATTATGATGACGATTATGATGATGAGTATGATGCTGATTATGATGATGATTATGATGATGATTATGATGGTGATTATGATGATGATAATGATGATGATTATGATGATGATTATGATGATGATTATGATGATTATAATGATGATAATTATGATGATGATCATGATGATCATTATGGTGATGATTATGATGATGATTATGATTATGATTACGACGTCTATAATGATGCCGATTATGATGACTATTATGATGATGACTATGAGGACGATTATGATGATGATTATGATGACTATAATGATGACGATTATGAGGACTATTATGATGATGACAATGATGATGATTATGATGACGGTTATGATAATGATTATTATAATGATTATGATGATGACTATGATGATGAATATGATGATGATTATGATGATGATTATGATGATGATTATGATGATTATAATGAGGATTATGATGATGATTATGATGAGTATAATGATGACGATTATGATGACTATTATGATGATGACTATGATGACGATTGTGATGATGATTATGATGACGGTTATGATAATGATTATGATAATGATTATGATGATGACTATGATGATGAATATGATGATGATTATGATGATGATTATGATGATGATTATGATGACTATAATGATGACGATTATGATGACTATTATGATGACTATTATGATGATGATTATGATGAGTCTGATGACTATAAAGACGACGATTATGAGGACTATTATGATGATGACAATGATGATCATTATGATGATGATTATGATGATGATTATGATGATGATTGTGATGATGATTATGATGACGGTTATGATAATGATTATGATAATGATTATGATGATGACTATGATGATGAATATGATGATGATTATGATGATGATTATGATGATGATTATGATGATGATTATGATGATTATAATGATGATTATGATGATGATTATGATGATGATTATGATGATGATTATGATGATTATAATGATGATTATGATGATGATTATGATGAGTCTGATGACTATAAAGACGACGATTATGAGGACTATTATGATGATGACAATGATGATCATTATGATGATGATTATGATGATGATTATGATGATGATTGTGATGATGATTATGATGATTATCATGATGATGATTATGATGATGATTATGATGATGATTATGATTATGATTATGATGATGATTCTGATGATGATTATGATGATGATTATGATAATGATTATGATGATGATTATGATGATGATTATGATGATGATTATGATTATGATTATGATGATGATTCTGATGATGATTATGATGATGATTATGATGATGATTATGATGACGGTTATGATGATGATTATGATGATGATTATGATGATAACTGTGATGATGATTATGACGATGATGATGATGATGATTATGATGATGATTATGATGATGGTTATGATGACTATAATGATGACGATTATGATGACTATTATGATGATTATGATGGCGATTATGATGACTATTATGATGATTATGATGACGATTATGATGATGACCATGATGATGATTATGATGATGATTATAATGATGATTATGTTGATAATTATGATGATGATTATGATGATGACTATGATGATGATTATGATGACGATTATGATAATGACTATGATGACGATTATGATAATGATTATGATGATGACTATGATGATGAATATGATGATGATTATGATGATGATTATGATGATGATTATGATGACTATAATGATGACGATTATGATGACTATTATGATGACTATTATGATGATGATTATGATGAGTCTGATGACTATAAAGACGACGATTATGAGGACTATTATGATGATGACAATGTTGATCATTATGATGATGATTATGATGATGATTATGATGATGATTGTGATGATGATTATGATGATGATCATGATGATGATTATGATAATGATTATGATGATGATTATGATGATGACTATGATGATGATTATGATGACCATGATGACGATTATGATGATGATTATGATGACGATTATGATGATGATTATGATGATGACTACGATGCTGATTATGATGACGGTTATGATGATGATTATGATGATGATTATGCTCATGATTATGATCATGATTATGATGAATATTATGACGATGATTATGTTAATGTATATGATGATGATTATGATGATGATTGCGATGATCATTATGATGATGATTATGATGACGGTTATGATGATGATTATGATGATGATTATGATGATTATGATGACGATGATGATGACGATTATGATGACGATTATGATGATGATTATGATGATGATTATGATGATGATTATGATAATGATTATAATGATGATTATGATGATGATTATGGTGATGAGTATGATGCTGATTATGATGATGATTATGATGATGATTATGATGGTGATTATGATGATGATAATGATGATGATTATGATGATGATTATGATGATGATTATGATGATTATAATGATGATTATGATGATGATTATGATGAGTATAATGATGACGATTATGATGACTATTATGATGATGACTATGATGACGATTATGATGCTGATTATGATGATGATTATGATGATGAGTATGATGATGATTATGATGATTATGATGATGATTTTGATGACTATAATGATGACGATTATGATGACTATTATGATGTTTATTATGATGACGGTTATGATGATGATTGTGATGATGATTATGACGATGATTATGATGATGATTATGATAATGATTATGATGATGATTATGCTCATGATTATGATCATGATTATGATGAATATTATGATGATGATTATGTTAATGTATATGATGATGATTATGATGATGATTGCGATGATCATTATGATGATGATTATGATGATCATTATGATGATGATTATGATGATGATTATGGTGATGATTATAATGATGATTATGATGACTATAATGATGACTATAATGATGACGATTATGATGACGATTATGATGACTATTATGATGATGACTATGATGACGATTATGATAATGATTATGATGATGATTATGATGACGGTTATGATGATGATTATGATGATGACTATGATGATGAATATGATGATGATTATGATGATGATTATGATGATGATTATGATGATGACTATGATGATGAATATGATGATGATTATGATGATGATTATGATGATGATTATGATGACTATAATGATGACGATTATGATGACTGTTATGATGACTATAATGATGACGATTATGAGGACTATTATGATGATGACAATGATGATGATTATGATGACGGTTATGATGACGATTATGATGACGATTATGATGATGAGTATGATGATGATTATGATGATGATTACGATGATAATTATGATGATGATCATGATGATCATTATGGTGATGATTATGATGATGATTATGATTATGATTACGACGTCTATAATGATGCCGATTATGATGACTATTATGATGATGACTATGATGACGATTATGATGATGATTATGATGACTATAATGATGACGATTATGAGGACTATTATGATGATGACAATGATGATGATTATGATGACGGTTATGATAATGATTATTATAATGATTATGATGATGACTATGATGATGAATATGATGATGATTATGATGACTATAATGATGACGATTATGATGACTATTATGATGACTATTATGATGATGATTATGATGAGTCTGATGACTATAAAGACGACGATTATGAGGACTATTATGATGATGACAATGATGATCATTATGATGATGATTATGATGACTATAATGATGACGATTATGAGGACTATTATGATGATGACAATGATGATGATTATGATGACGGTTATGATAATGATTATGATAATGATTATGATGACGACTATGATGATGATTATGATTATGATTATGATGATGATTATGATGACTATAATGATGACGATTATGATGACTATTATGATGACTATTATGATGATGATTATGATGAGTCTGATGACTATAAAGACGACGATTATGAGGACTATTATGATGATGACAATGATGATCATTATGATGATGATTATGATGATGATTATGATGATGATTGTGATGATGATTATGATGATGATCATGATGATGATTATGATGATGATTATGATGATGATTATGATGATGATTGTGATGATGATTATGATGATGATCATGATGATGATTATGATGATGATTATGATGATGATTATGATGACTATTATGACTGTGACTATCATGCTGATTACGTTGACGGTTATGATGATGATTATGATGATGATTATGATGATTATTATGATGATGATTATGATGATGATTATGATGACGATTATGATGACGATTATGATGATGATTATGATGATGATTATGATGATGACTATGATGCTGATTATGATGAATATTATGATGATGATTATGTTAATGTATATGATTATTATGATGATGATTGCGATGATCATTATGATGATGATTATGATTATGATTATGATGATGATTATGATGATTATTATGATGATGATTATGATGACGATTATGATGACGATTATGATGATGATTATGATGATGACCATGATGACGATTATGATGATGATTATGATGACTATAATGATGACGATTATGAGGACTATTATGATGATGACAATGATGATGATTATGATGACGGTTATGATAATGATTATGATAATTGTTATGATGATGACTATGATGATGAATATGATGATGATTATGATGATGATTATGATGATGATTATGATGTCGATTATGATGACGATTATGATGACTATTATGATGATTATTATGACGATTATGATGACGATTATGATGACGATTATGATGATGATTATGATGATGATTATGATGATGATTATGATGATGATTATGATGATGATTATGATGATGATTGTGATGATGATTATGATGATGATTATGATTATGATTATGATGATGATTATGATGATGATTATGATGACGATTATGATGATGATAATGATGACTATAATGATGTCGATTATGATGACTATTATGATGATGATTATGATGACGGTTATGATGATGATTATGATGATGATTATGATGATGATTATGATGACGATTATAATGATGATTATGATGATGATTATGATGATGATCATGATGATGATTATGATGATGATTGTGATGATGATTATGATGATGATTATGATGACGATTATGATGATGATTATGATGATGATTATGATGACTATTATGATGACTATTATGATGATGATTATGATGATTCTGATGACTATAAAGACGACGATTATGAGGACTATTATGATGATGACAATGATGATGATTATGATGATGATTATGATGATGATTATAATGATGATTATGATGATGATTATGATGACTATAATGATGACGATTATGATGACTATTATGATGATGATTATGATGACGGTTATGATGATGATTATGATGATGATTATGATGATGATTATGATGACGATTATAATGATGATTATGATGATGATTATGATGATGATTGTGATGATGATTATGATGTCGATTATGATGACGATTATGATGACTATTATGATGATTATGATGATCATTATGATGATGATCATGATGATGATTATGGTGATGATTATGATGATGATTATGATGACTATAATGATGACTATAATGATGACGATTATGATGACGATTATGATGACTATTATGATGATGACTATGATGGCGATTATGATAATGATTATGATGATGATTATGATGACGGTTATGATGATGATTATGATGATGACTATGATGATGAATATGATGATGATTATGATGATGATTATGACGATGATTATGATGACTATAATGATGACTATTATGAGGACTATTATGATGGTGACAATGATGATGATTATGATGACGGTTAAGATAATGATTATGATAATGATTATGATGATGACTATGATGATGAATATGATGATGATTATGATGATGATTATGATGATGATTATAATGACTATAATGATGACGATTATGATGACTATTATGATGACTATAATGATGACGATTATGAGGACTATTATGATGATGACAATGATGATGATTATGATGACGGTTATGATAATGATTATGATGATGACTATGATGACGATTATGATAATGATTATGATGATGGCTATGATGACGGTTATGATGATGATTATGATGATGATTATGGTGATGATTATGATGATGATTATGATTATGATTACGACGTCTATAATGATGCCGATTATGATGACTATTATGATGATGATTATGATGACTATAATGATGACGATTATGAGGACTATTATGATGCTGACAATGATGATGATTATGATGAATGTTATGATAATGATTATGATAATGATTATGATGATGACTATGATGATGAATATGATGATGATTATGATGATTATGATGATGATTATGATGATTATAATGATGATTATGATGATGATTATGATGAGTATAATGATGACGATTATGATGACTATTATGATGATGACAATGATGATGATTATGATGACGGTTATGATAATGATTATGATAATGATTATGATGATGACTATGATGATGAATATGATGATGATTATGATGATGATTATGATGATGATTATGATGACTATAATGATGACGATTATGATGACTATTATGATGACTATTATGATGATGATTATGATGAGTCTGATGACTATAAAGACGACGATTATGAGGACTATTATGATGATGACAATGTTGATCATTATGATGATGATTATGATGATGACTATGATGATAATTGTGATGATGATTATGATGATGATCATGATGATGATTATGATAATGATTATGATGATGATTATGATGATGACTATGATGATGATTATGATGACCATGATGACGATTATGATGATGATTATGATGACGATTATGATGATGATTATGATGATGACTACGATGCTGATTATGATGACGGTTATGATGATGATTATGATGATGATTATGCTCATGATTATGATCATGATTATGATGAATATTATGACGATGATTATGTTAATGTATATGATGATGATTATGATGATGATTGCGATGATCATTATGATGATGATTATGATGACGGTTATGATGATGATTATGATGATGATTATGATGATTATGATGACGATGATGATGACGATTATGATGACGATTATGATGATGATTATGATGATGATTATGATGATGATTATGATGATGATTATAATGATGATTATGATGATGATTATGGTGATGAGTATGATGCTGATTATGATGATGATTATGATGATGATTATGATGGTGATTATGATGATGATAATGATGATGATTATGATGATGATTATGATGATGATTATGATGATTATAATGATGATTATGATGATGATTATGATGAGTATAATGATGACGATTATGATGACTATTATGATGATGACTATGATGACGATTATGATGCTGATTATGATGACGATTATGATGATGAGTATGATGATGATTATGATGATTATGATGATGATTATGATGACTATAATGATGACGATTATGATGACTATTATGATGTTTATTATGATGACGGTTATGATGATGATTGTGATGATGATTATGCCGATGATTATGATGATGATTATGATAATGATTATGATGATGATTATGCTCATGATTATGATCATGATTATGATGAATATTATGATGATGATTATGTTAATGTATATGATGATGATTATGATGATGATTGCGATGATCATTATGATGATGATTATGATGATCATTATGATGATGATTATGATGATGATTATGGTGATGATTATAATGATGATTATGATGACTATAATGATGACTATAATGATGACGATTATGATGACGATTATGATGACTATTATGATGATGACTATGATGACGATTATGATAATGATTATGATGATGATTATGATGACGGTTATGATGATGATTATGATGATGACTATGATGATGAATATGATGATGATTATGATGATGATTATGATGATGATTATGATGACTATAATGATGACGATTATGAGGACTATTATGATGATGACAATGATGATGATTATGATGACGGTTATGATAATGATTATGATAATGATTATGATGATGACTATGATGATGAATATGATGATGATTATGATGATGATTATGATGATGATTATGATGACTATAATGATGACGATTATGATGACTGTTATGATGACTATAATGATGACGATTATGAGGACTATTATGATGATGACAATGATGATGATTATGATGACGGTTATGATGACGATTATGATGACGATTATGATGATGAGTATGATGCTGATTATGATGATGATTATGATGATGATTATGATGGTGATTATGATGATGATAATGATGATGATTATGATTATGATTATGATGATGATTATGATGATTATAATGATGATTATGATGATGATTATGATGAGTATAATGATGACGATTATGATGACTATTATGATGATGACTATGATGACGATTATGATGCTGATTATGATGATGATTATGATGATGATTATGATGATGATTATGATGACTATAATGATGACGATTATGATGACTGTTATGATGACTATAATGATGACGATTATGAGGACTATTATGATGATGACAATGATGATGATTATGATGACGGTTATGATGACGATTATGATGACGATTATGATGATGAGTATGATGCTGATTATGATGATGATTATGATGATGATTATGATGGTGATTATGATGATGATAATGATGATGATTATGATGATGATTATGATGATTATTATGATGATTATGATGATGATTATGATGATGATTATGATGATGATTTTGATGATGATTATGATGATGATTATGATGATGACTATGATGATGATTATGATGACCATGATGACGATTATGATGATGATTATGATGATGATTATGATGATGACTATGATGATGATTATGATGACCATGATGACGGTTATAATGATGATTATGATGATGATTATGATGATGATTATGATTATGATTATGACGACTATAATGATGCCGATTATGATGACTATTATGATGATGGCTATGATGACGATTATGATGATGATTATGATGACTATAATGATGACGATTATGATGACTATTATGACTATGACTATGATGCTGATTACGTTGACGGTTATGATGATGATTATGATCACGATTATGATGACGATTGTGATGACTATTATGATGATTATGATGACGATTATGATGACGATTATGATGACGATTATGATGATGATTATGATGACGATTATGATGACGATTATGCGGACTATTATGATGATGACTATGATAATGATTATTATGACGATTATGATGATGATTATGATGATGATTATGATGACTATTATGACTATGACTATGATGCTGATTACGTTGACGGTTATGATGACGATTATGATGACTATTATGATGATGATTATGATGACTATTATGATGATGATTATGATGACGGTTATGATGATGATTATGATGATGATTATGACGATAATTATGATGATGATTATGATAATGATTATGATGATGATTATGATGATGATTATGATGATGATTATGATGATGATTATGATGATGATTATGATGATGATTATGATGATGATTATGATGATGATTATGATGATGATTATGATGATGATTATGATGATGATTATGATGACGATTATGATGACGATTATGATGACGATTATGATGATGATTATGTTGATAATTTTGATGATGATTATTATGATGATTATGATGATGATTATGATGATGATTATGATGATGATTATGATGATGATTTAGATGATGATTATGATGATGATTATGATGATGACTATGATGATGATTATGATGACCATGATGACGATTATGATGATGATTATGATGACGATTATGATGACTATTATGATGCTGATTATGATGACGGTTATAATCATGATTATGATGATGATTATGATGATGATTATGATGATGATTATGATGATGATTATGATTATGATTATGACGACTATAATGATGCCGATTATGATGACTATTTAATGATGGCTATGATGACGATTATGATGATGATTATGATGACTATAATGATGACGATTATGAGGACTATTATGATGATGACAATGATGATGATTATGGTGACGGTTATGATAATGACTATGATAATGATTATGATAATGATTATGATGATCATTATGTTGATAATTTTGATGATGATTATTATGATGATTATGATGATGATTATGATGATGATTATGATGATGATTTTGATGATGATTATGATGATGATTATGATGATGACTATGATGATGATTATGATGACCATGATGACGATTATGATGATGATTATGATGATGATTATGATGATGACTATGATGATGATTATGATGACCATGATGACGGTTATAATGATGATTATGATGATGATTATGATGATGATTATGATGACGATTATGATTATGATTATGACGACTATAATGATGCCGATTATGATAACTATTATGATGATGGCTATGATGACGATTATGATGATGATTATGATGGCTATAATGATGACGATTATGATGACTATTATGACTATGACTATGATGCTGATTACGTTGACGGTTATGATGATGATTATGACGATGATTATGATGATGATTATGATGATGATTATGATGATGATTATGATCACGATTATGATGACGATTGTAATGACTATTATGATGATTATGATGACGATTATGATGACGATTATGATGACGATTATGATGATGATTATGATGACGATTATGATGACGATTATGCGGACTATTATGATGATGACTATGATAATGATTATTATGACGATTATGATGATGATTATGATGATGATTATGATGACTATTATGACTATGACTATGATGCTGATTACGTTGACGGTTATGATGACGATTATGATGACTATTATGATGATGATTATGATGACTATTATGATGATGATTATGATGATGATTATGATGATGATTATGATGATGATTATGATGATGATTATGATGATGATTATGATGATGATTATGATGATGATTATGATGATGATTATGATGATGATTATGATGATGATTATGATGATGATTATGATGATTATTATGATGACGATTATGATGACGATTATGATGACGATTATGATGATGATTATGTTGATAATTTTGATGATGATTATTATGATGATTATGATGATGATTATGATGATGATTATGATGATGATTATGATGACTATAATGATGACGATTTTGATGACTATTATGATGATGATTATGATGACGGTTATGATGATGATTATGATGATGATTATGATGATGATTATGATGATGATTATGATGATTATAATGATGATTATGATGATGATTATGATGAGTATAATGATGACGATTATGATGACTATTATGATGATGACTATGATGACGATTATGATGCTGATTATGATGATGATTATGATGGTGATTATGATGATGATAATGATGATGATTATGATGATGATTATGATGATGATTATGATGATTATAATGATGATTATGATGATGATTATGATGAGTATAATGATGACGATTATGATGACTATTATGATGATGACTATGATGACGATTATGATGCTGATTATGATGATGATTATGATGATGATTATGATGGTGATTATGATGATGATAATGATGATGATTATGATGATGATTATGATGATGATTATGATGATTATAATGATGATTATGATGATGATTATGATGAGTATAATGATGACGATTATGATGACTATTATGATGATGACTATGATGACGATTATGATGCTGATTATGATGATGATTATGATGATGATTATGATGATGATTATGATGACTATAATGATGACGATTATGATGACTGTTATGATGACTATAATGATGACGATTATGAGGACTATTATGATGATGACAATGATGATGATTATGATGACGGTTATGATGACGATTATGATGACGATTATGATGATGAGTATGATGCTGATTATGATGATGATTATGATGATGATTATGATGGTGATTATGATGATGATAATGATGATGATTATGATGATGATTATGATGATGATTATGATGATTATAATGATGATTATGATGATGATTATGATGAGTATAATGATGACGATTATGATGACTATTATGATGATGACTATGATGACGATTATGATGCTGATTATGATGATGATTATGATGATGATTATGATGATGATTATGATGACTATAATGATGACGATTATGATGACTGTTATGATGACTATAATGATGACGATTATGAGGACTATTATGATGATGACAATGATGATGATTATGATGACGGTTATGATGACGATTATGATGACGATTATGATGATGAGTATGATGCTGATTATGATGATGATTATGATGATGATTATGATGGTGATTATGATGATGATAATGATGATGATTATCATGATGATTATGATGATTATTATGATGATTATGATGATGATTATGATGATGATTATGATGATGATTTTGATGATGATTATTATGATGATTATGATGATGACTATGATGATGATTATGATGACCATGATGACGATTATGATGATGATTATGATGATGATTATGATGATGACTATGATGATGATTATGATGACCATGATGACGGTTATAATGATGATTATGATGATGATTATGATGATGATTATGATGATGATTATGTTGATAATTTTGATGATGATTATTATGATGATTATGATGATGATTATGATGATGATTATGATGATGATTATGATGACTATAATGATGACGATTTTGATGACTATTATGATGATGATTATGATGACGGTTATGATGATGATTATGATGATGATTATGATGATGATTATGATGACTATAATGATGACGATTATGATGACTGTTATGATGACTATAATGATGACGATTATGAGGACTATTATGATGATGACAATGATGATGATTATGATGACGGTTATGATGACGATTATGATGACAATTATGATGATGAGTATGATGCTGATTATGATGATGATTATGATGATGATTATGATGGTGATTATGATGATGATAATGATGATGATTATGATGATGATTATGATGATGATTATGATGATTATAATGATGATTATGATGATGATTATGATGAGTATAATGATGACGATTATGATGACTATTATGATGATGACTATGATGACGATTATGATGCTGATTATGATGATGATTATGATGATGATTATGATGATGATTATGATGACTATAATGATGACGATTATGATGACTGTTATGATGACTATAATGATGACGATTATGAGGACTATTATGATGATGACAATGATGATGATTATGATGACGGTTATGATGACGATTATGATGACGATTATGATGATGAGTATGATGCTGATTATGATGATGATTATGATGATGATTATGATGGTGATTATGATGATGATAATGATGATGATTATGATGATGATTATGATGATTATTATGATGATTATGATGATGATTATGATGATGATTATGATGATGATTTTGATGATGATTATTATGATGATTATGATGATGACTATGATGATGATTATGATGACCATGGTGACGATTATGATGATGATTATGATGATGATTATGATGATGACTATGATGATGATTATGATGACCATGATGACGGTTATAATGATGATTATGATGATGATTATGATGATGATTATGATGATGATTAGGATTATGATTATGACGACTATAATGATGCCGATTATGATGACTATTATGATGATGGCTATGATGACGATTATGATGATGATTATGATGACTATAATGATGACGATTATGATGACTATTATGACTATGACTATGATGCTGATTACGTTGACGGTTATGATGATGATTATGATCACGATTATGATGACGATTGTGATGACTATTATGATGATTATGATGACGATTATGATGACGATTATGATGACGATTATGATGATGATTATGATGACGATTATGATGACGATTATGCGGACTATTATGATGATGACTATGATAATGATTATTATGACGATTATGATGATGATTATGATGATGATTATGATGACTATTATGACTATGACTATGATGCTGATTACGTTGACGGTTATGATGACGATTATGATGACTATTATGATGATGATTATGATGACTATTATGATGATGATTATGATGATGATTATGATGATGATTATGATGATGATTATGATGATGATTATGATGATGATTATGATGATGATTATGATGATGATTATGATGATGATTATGATGATGATTATGATGATGATTATGATGATGATTATGATGATGATTATGATGACGATTATGATGACGATTATGATGACGATTATGATGATGATTATGTTGATAATTTTGATGATGATTATTATGATGATTATGATGATGATTATGATGATGATTATGATGATGATTATGATGACTATAATGATGACGATTTTGATGACTATTATGATGATGATTATGATGACGGTTATGATGATGATTATGATGATGATTATGATGATGATTATGATGATGGTTATGATGATGATCATGATGATGATTATAATGATGATTATGATGATGATTATGGTGATGATTATGATGATGATTATGATGACTATAATGATGACTATAATGATGACGATTATGATGACTATTATGATGATGACTATGATGACGATTATGATAATGATTATCATGATGATTATGATGACTATAATGATGACGATTATGATGACTATTATGATGATGATTATGATGACTATAATGATGACTATAATGATGGCGATTATGATGACTATTATGATGATGACTATGATGATGATTATGATAATGATTATCATGATGATTATGATGACGGTTATGATGATGATTATGAATATGATTATAACGATGATTATGATGATGATTATGATGATGATTATGATGATGATTATGATGACTATTATGATGATGACTATGATGCTGATTATGATGACGGTTATAATGATGATTATGATGATGATTATGATTATGATTATGATGATGATTATGATGATGATTATGATTATGATTATGACGACTATAATGATGCCGATTATGATGACTATTATGATGATGGCTATGATGACGATTATGATGATGACTATGATGACTATAATGATGACGATTATGAGGACTATTATGATGATGACAATGATGATGATTATGGTGACGGTTATGATAATGACTATGATAATGATTATGACAATGATTATGATGATCATTATGTTGATAATTTTGATGATGATTATTATGATGATTATGATGATGATTATGATGATGATTATGATGATGATTTTGTTGATGATTATGATGATGATTATGATGATGACTATGATGATGATTATGATGACCATGATGACGATTATGATGATGATTATGGTGATGATTATGATGATGACTATGATGATGATTATGATTATGATTATGACGACTATAATGATGCCGATTATGATGACTATTATGATGATGGCTATGATGACGATTATGATGATGATTATGATGACTATAATGATGACGATTATGATGACTATTATGATGATTATGATGACGATTATGATGACGATTATGATGACGATTATGATGATGATTATGATGACGATTATGATGACGATTATGCGGACTATTATGATGATGACTATGATAATGATTATTATGACGATTATGATGATGATTATGATGATGATTATGATGACGATTATGATGATGATTATGTTGATAATTTTGATGATGATTATTATGATGATTATGATGATGATTATGATGATGATTATGATGATGATTTAGATGATGATTATGATGATGATTATGATGATGACTATGATGATGATTATGATGACTATAATGATGACTATAATGATGACGATTATGATGACTATTATGATGATGACTATGATGACGATTATGATAATGATTATCATGATGATTATGATGACTATAATGATGACGATTATGATGACTATTATGATGATGATTATGATGACTATAATGATGACTATAATGATGGCGATTATGATGACTATTATGATGATGACTATGATGATGATTATGATAATGATTATCATGATGATTATGATGACGGTTATGATGATGATTATGAATATGATTATAACGATGATTATGATGATGATTATGATGATGATTATGATGATGATTATGATGACTATTATGATGATGACTATGATGCTGATTATGATGACGGTTATAATGATGATTATGATGATGATTATGATTATGATTATGATGATGATTATGATGATGATTATGATTATGATTATGACGACTATAATGATGCCGATTATGATGACTATTATGATGATGGCTATGATGACGATTATGATGATGACTATGATGACTATAATGATGACGATTATGAGGACTATTATGATGATGACAATGATGATGATTATGGTGACGGTTATGATAATGACTATGATAATGATTATGACAATGATTATGATGATCATTATGTTGATAATTTTGATGATGATTATTATGATGATTATGATGATGATTATGATGATGATTATGATGATGATTTTGTTGATGATTATGATGATGATTATGATGATGACTATGATGATGATTATGATGACCATGATGACGATTATGATGATGATTATGGTGATGATTATGATGATGACTATGATGATGATTATGATTATGATTATGACGACTATAATGATGCCGATTATGATGACTATTATGATGATGGCTATGATGACGATTATGATGATGATTATGATGACTATAATGATGACGATTATGATGACTATTATGATGATTATGATGACGATTATGATGACGATTATGATGACGATTATGATGATGATTATGATGACGATTATGATGACGATTATGCGGACTATTATGATGATGACTATGATAATGATTATTATGACGATTATGATGATGATTATGATGATGATTATGATGACGATTATGATGATGATTATGTTGATAATTTTGATGATGATTATTATGATGATTATGATGATGATTATGATGATGATTATGATGATGATTTAGATGATGATTATGATGATGATTATGATGATGACTATGATGATGATTATGATAATGATTATGATGATGAATATGATGATGATTATGATTATGATTATGATGATGATTATGATGATGATTATGATGATGATTATGATGACGATTATGATGACGATTGTGATGACCATGATGACGATTATGATGATGATTATGATGATGATTATGATGACGGTTATAATGATGATTATGATGATGATTATGATGATGATTATGATGATGATTATGATGATGATTATGATTATGATTATGACGACTATAATGATGCCGATTATGATGACTATTATGATGATGATTATGATGACGGTTATGATGATGATTATGATGATGATTATGACGATGATTATGATGATGATTATGATAATGATTATGATGATGATTATGATGATGATTATGATGATGATTATGATGATGATTATGATGATGATTATGATGATGATTATGATGATGATTATGATGATGACTATGATGCTGATTATGATGACGGTTATGATGATGATTATGATGACGATTATGATGACGATTATGATGACGATTATGATGATGATTATGTTGATAATTTTGATGATGATTATTATGATGATTATGATGATGATTATGATGATGATTATGATGATGATTTAGATGATGATTATGATGATGATTATGATGATGACTATGATGATGATTATGATGACCATGATGACGATTATGATGATGATTATGATGATGATTATGATGACTATGATGCTGATTATGATGACGGTTATAATGATGATTATGATGATGATTATGATGATGATTATGATGATGATTATGATGATGATTATGATTATGATTATGACGACTATAATGATGCCGATTATGATGACTATTATGATGATGGCTATGATGACGATTATGATGATGATTATGATGACTATAATGATGACGATTATGAGGACTATTATGATGATGACAATGATGATGATTATGGTGACGGTTATGATAATGACTATGATCATGATTATGATAATGATTATGATGATGATTATGTTGATAATTTTGATGATGATTATTATGATGATTATGATGATGACTATGATGATGATTATGATGATGATTTTGATGATGATTATGATGAGGATTATGATGATGACTATGATAATGATTATGATGACGATTATGATGATGATTATGATGATGATTATGATGATGATTATGATGACTATTATGACTATGACTATGATGCTGATTACGTTGACGGTTATGATGACGATTATGATGACTATTATGATGATGATTATGATGACGGTTATGATGATGATTATGATGATGATTATGACGATGAGTATGATGGTGATTATGATAATGATTATGATGATGAATATGATGATGATTATGATGATGATTATGATGACGATTATGATGACGATTGTGATGACTATTATGATGATTATGATGACGATTATGAGGACTATTATGATGATGACTATGTTAATGATTATGATGACGATTATGATGATGATTATGATGATGATTATGATAATGATTATGATGCTGATTATGATGATGACTATGATGCTGATTATGATGACGGTTATGATGATGATTATGATGATGATTACGTTGACGGTTATGATGATGATTATGACGATGATTATGATGATGATTATGATGATGATTATGATGATGATTATGATGATGATTATGATCACGATTATAATGACGATTGTGATGACTATTATGATGATTATGATGACGATTATGATGACGATTATGATGACGATTATGATGATGATTATGATGACGATTATGATGACGATTATGCGGACTATTATTATGATGACTATGATACTGATTATTATGACGATTATGATGATGATTATGCTCATGATTATTATGACTATGACTATGATGCTGATGACGTTGACGGTTATGATGACGATTATGATGACTATTATGATGATGATTATGATGACGGTTATGATGATGATTATGATGATGATTATGACGATGATTATGATGATGATTATGATAATGATTATGATGATGATTATGATGATGATTATGATTATGACTATGATGATGATTATGATGATGATTATGATGATGATTATGATCACGATTATGATGACGATTGTGATGACTATTATGATGATTATGATGACGATTATGATGACGGTTATGATGACGATTATGATGACTATTATGATGATGATTATGATGACGGTTATGATGATGATTATGATGATGATTATGACGATGATTATGATGATGAATATGATAATGATTATGATGATGATTATGATGATGATTATGATTATGACTATGATGATGACTATGATGATGATTATGATGACCATGATGACGATTATGATGATGATTATGATGACGGTTATGATGACTATTATGATGATGACCATGATGCTGATTATGATGACCATGATGACGATTATGATGATGATTATGATGATGATTATGATGACGATTATGATGACGATTATGATGACGATTTTGATGATGGTTATGATGACGGTTATGATGATGATTATGATGATGATTATGATGATGATTATGATGATGATTATGATGATGATTATGATCACGATTATAATGACGATTGTGATGACTATTATGATGATTATGATGACGATTATGATGACGATTATGATGACGATTATGATGATGATTATGATGACGATTATGATGACGATTATGCGGACTATTATTATGATGACTATGATACTGATTATTATGACGATTATGATGATGATTATGCTCATGATTATTATGACTATGACTATGATGCTGATGACGTTGACGGTTATGATGACGATTATGATGACTATTATGATGATGATTATGATGACGGTTATGATGATGATTATGATGATGATTATGACGATGATTATGATGATGATTATGATAATGATTATGATGATGATTATGATGATGATTATGATTATGACTATGATGATGATTATGATGATGATTATGATGATGATTATGATCACGATTATGATGACGATTGTGATGACTATTATGATGATTATGATGACGATTATGATGACGGTTATGATGACGATTATGATGACTATTATGATGATGATTATGATGACGGTTATGATGATGATTATGATGATGATTATGACGATGATTATGATGATGAATATGATAATGATTATGATGATGATTATGATGATGATTATGATTATGACTATGATGATGACTATGATGATGATTATGATGACCATGATGACGATTATGATGATGATTATGATGACGGTTATGATGACTATTATGATGATGACCATGATGCTGATTATGATGACCATGATGACGATTATGATGATGATTATGATGATGATTATGATGACGATTATGATGACGATTATGATGACGATTTTGATGATGGTTATGATGATGATTATGATGATGATTACGATGACGATTATGATGATGATTATGATGACGATTGTGATGACTATTATGACGATTATGATGACGATTATGATGACGATTATGATGATGATTATGATGATGATTATGATGATGACTATGATGCTGATTATGATGACGGTTATGATGATGATTATGATGACGATTATGATGACGATTATGATGACGATTATGATGATGATTATGTTGATAATTTTGATGATGATTATTATGATGATTATGATGATGATTATGATGATGATTATGATGATGATTTAGATGATGATTATGATGATGATTATGATGATGACTATGATGATGATTATGATGACCATGATGACGATTATGATGATGATTATGATGATGATTATGATGACTATGATGCTGATTATGATGACGGTTATAATGATGATTATGATGATGATTATGATGATGATTATGATGATGATTATGATGATGATTATGATTATGATTATGACGACTATAATGATGCCGATTATGATGACTATTATGATGATGGCTATGATGACGATTATGATGATGATTATGATGACTATAATGATGACGATTATGAGGACTATTATGATGATGACAATGATGATGATTATGGTGACGGTTATGATAATGACTATGATCATGATTATGATAATGATTATGATGATGATTATGTTGATAATTTTGATGATGATTATTATGATGATTATGATGATGACTATGATGATGATTATGATGATGATTTTGATGATGATAATGATGAGGATTATGATGATGACTATGATAATGATTATGATGACGATTATGATGATGATTATGATGATGATTATGATGATGATTATGATGACTATTATGACTATGACTATGATGCTGATTACGTTGACGGTTATGATGACGATTATGATGACTATTATGATGCTGATTATGATGACGGTTATGATGATGATTATGATGACGATTATGATGACGATTATGATGACGATTATGATGATGATTATGTTGATAATTTTGATGATGATTATTATGATGATTATGATGATGATTATGATGATGATTATGATGATGATTTAGATGATGATTATGATGATGATTATGATGATGACTATGATGATGATTATGATGACCATGATGACGATTATGATGATGATTATGATGATGATTATGATGACTATGATGCTGATTATGATGACGGTTATAATGATGATTATGATGATGATTATGATGATGATTATGATGATGATTATGATGATGATTATGATTATGATTATGACGACTATAATGATGCCGATTATGATGACTATTATGATGATGGCTATGATGACGATTATGATGATGATTATGATGACTATAATGATGACGATTATGAGGACTATTATGATGATGACAATGATGATGATTATGGTGACGGTTATGATAATGACTATGATCATGATTATGATAATGATTATGATGATGATTATGTTGATAATTTTGATGATGATTATTATGATGATTATGATGATGACTATGATGATGATTATGATGATGATTTTGATGATGATTATGATGAGGATTATGATGATGACTATGATAATGATTATGATGACGATTATGATGATGATTATGATGATGATTATGATGATGATTATGATGACTATTATGACTATGACTATGATGCTGATTACGTTGACGGTTATGATGACGATTATGATGACTATTATGATGATGATTATGATGACGGTTATGATGATGATTATGATGATGATTATGACGATGATTATGATGGTGATTATGATAATGATTATGATGATGAATATGATGATGATTATGATTATTATTATGATGATGATTATGATGATGATTATGATGACGATTATGATGACGATTGTGATGACTATTATGATGATTATGATGACGATTATGAGGACTATTATGATGATGACTATGTTAATGATTATGATGACGATTATGATGATGATTATGATGATGATTATGATAATGATTATGATGCTGATTATGATGATGACTATGATGCTGATTATGATGACGGTTATGATGATGATTATGATGATGATTACGTTGACGGTTATGATGATGATTATGACGATGATTATGATGATGATTATGATGATGATTATGATGATGATTATGATCACGATTATGATGACGATTGTGATGACTATTATGATGATTATGATGACGATTATGATGACGATTATGATGACGATTATGATGATGATTATGATGACGATTATGATGACGATTATGCGGACTATTATTATGATGACTATGATACTGATTATTATGACGATTATGATGATGATTATGCTCATGATTATTATGACTATGACTATGATGCTGATGACGTTGACGGTTATGATGACGATTATGATGACTATTATGATGATGATTATGATGACGGTTATGATGATGATTATGATGATGATTATGACGATGATTATGATGATGATTATGATGATGATTATGATGACTATTATGACTATGACTATGATGCTGATTACGTTGACGGTTATGATGATGATTATGATTATTATGATGATGACTATGAAAATGATTATGGCGATGATTATGATGATGATTATGATAATGATTATGATGATGATTATGATGATGATTATGATGATGATTATGATGATGATTATGATGATGATCATGATGATGATTAAAGATGACTATAATGATGACGATTATGATGACTATTATGATGATGATTATGATGATGATTATGATGATGATTATGATGATGATTATGATGACTATTATGATGATGACTATGATGCTGATTATGATGACGGTTATGATGATGATTATGATGATGATTATGATGATGATTATGATTATGATTATGATGATGATTATGATGATGATTATGATGATGGTTATGATGATGACTATGATGACGATTATGATAATGATTATCATGATGATTATGATGACGGTTATGATGATGATTATGATTATGATTATAAGGATGATTATGATGATGATTATGATGATGATTATGATGATGGTTACGATGACTATAATGATGACGATTTTGATGACGATTATGATGATGATTATGATGATGATTATGATGATGATTATGATGATGATTATGATGATGGTTATGATGACTATAATGATGACGATTTTGATGACGATAATGATGATGATTATGATGATGATTATGATGATGGTTATGATGACTATAATGATGACGATTTTGATAACGATAATGATGATGATTATGACGATGATTATGATGATGATTATGATGATGATTATGATGATGATTATGATGACGATTATGATGAGGATTATGATGAGGATTATGAGGACTATTATGATGATGACTATGATAATGATTATGATGACGATTATGATGATGATTATGATGATGATTATGATGACTATTATGACTATGACTATGATGCTGATTACGTTGACGGTTATGATGATGATTATGATGATGATTATGATGATGATTATGATGATGATTATGATGACTATAATGATGACTATTATGATGACGATTATGATGACTATTATGATGATGACTATGATGACGATTATGATAATGATTATCATGATGATTATGATGACGGTTATGATGATGATTATGATTATGATTATAACGATGATTATGATGATGATTATGATGATGATTATGATAATGGTTATGATGACTATAATGATGACGATTATGATGAAGATAATGATGACGATTATGATGATGATTATGATTATGATTATGATGATGATTATGATGATGACTATGATGATGATTATGATGACTATAATGATGACGATTATGAGGACTATTATGATGATGACAATGATGATGATTATGATGACGGTTATGATAATGATTATGATGATGATTATGACGATGATTATGATGATGATTATGATGATGATTATGATGATATTTATGATGACGATTATGATGATGATTATGATGATGATTATGATGATGATTATGATGACTATAATGATGACGATTATGATGACTATTATGATGATGATTATGATGACGGTTATGATGATGATTATGATGATGATTATGATGATGATTATGATGATGATTATGATGATGATTATGATGATGATTATGATGATGATTATATAATGAATTATGATGATGATTATGATGATTAATATGATGACGATTATGATAATGATTATGATGATGATTATGCTCATGATTATGATCATGATTATGATGATGATTATGATAATGATTATGATGATGATTATGATGATGATTATGATGATGATTATGATGATGATTATGATGATGATTATGATGATGATTATGATGATGATTATGATGATGATTATGATGATGATTATGATGATGATTATGATGATGATTATGATGATGATTATGATGATGATTATGATGATGATTATGATGATGATTATGATGACTATTATGACTATGACTATTATGACTATGACTATGATGCTGATTACGTTGACGGTTATGATGACGATTATGATGACTATTATGATGATGATTATGATGACGGTTATGATGATGATTATGATGATGATTATGACGATGATTATGATGATGATTATGACGATGATTATGATGATGATTATGATGATGATTATGATGATGATTATGATCACGATTATGATGACGATTATGATGACGATTATGATGATGATTATGATGACGATTATGATGACGATTATGCGGACTATTATGATGATGACTATGATAATGATTATTATGACGATTATGATGATGATTATGATGATGATTATGATGACTATTATGACTATGACTATGATGCTGATTACGTTGACGGTTATGATGACGATTATGATGACTATTATGATGATGATTATGATGACTATTATGATGATGATTATGATGACGGTTATGATGATGATTATGATGATGATTATGACGATAATTATGATGATGATTATGATAATGATTATGATGATGATTATGATGATGATTATGATGATGATTATGATGATGATTATGATGATGATTATGATGATGATTATGATGATGATTATGATGATGATTATGATGATGATTATGATGATGATTATGATGATGATTATGATGACGATTTTGATGATGATTATGATGATGATTATGATGATGACTATGATGATGATTATGATGACCATGATGACGATTATGATGATGATTATGATGATGATTATGATGATGACTATGATGATGATTATGATGATGATTATGATGACGATTTTGATGATGATTATGATGATGATTATGATGATGACTATGATGATGATTATGATGACCATGATGACGATTATGATGATGATTATGATGATGATTATGATGACTATTATGACTATGACTATGATGCTGATTACGTTGACGGTTATGATGACGATTATGATGACTATTATGATGATGATTATGATGACTATTATGATGATGATTATGATGACGGTTATGATGATGATTATGATGATGATTATGACGGTAATTATGATGATGATTATGATAATGATTATGATGATGATTATGATGATGATTATGATGATGATTATGATGATGATTATGATGATGATTATGATGATGATTATGATGATGATTATGATGATGATTATGATGATGATTATGATGATGATTATGATGATGATTATGATGACGATTTTGATGATGATTATGATGATGATTATGATGATGACTATGATGATGATTATGATGACCATGATGACGATTATGATGATGATTATGATGATGATTATGATGATGATTATGATGATGATTATGATGATGATTATGATGATGAATATGATGACTATAATGATGACGGTTATGCTGATGATTATGATGATGATTATGATGATGATTATGATGATGATTATGATGATGATTATGATTATGATTATGATGATGATTATGATGATGATTATGATGATGATTATGATGATGATTATGATGATGATTATGATGATGATTACGATGACGATTATGATGACGATTGTGATGACTATTATGATGATTATGATGACGATTATGATGACGATTATGATGACGATTATGCTGACGATTAGGATGATTATTATGATGATTATGATGATGATTATGACGATGATTATGATGATGATTATGATGATGATTATGATGATTATTATGATAACGATTATGATGACGATTATGATGATGATTATGTTGATAATTTTGATGATGATTATTATGATGATTATGATGATGATTATCATGATGATTATGATGATGATTTTGATGATGATTATGATGATGATTATGATGATGACTATGATGATGATTATGATGACCATGATGACGATTATGATGATGATTATGATGATGATTATGATGACGGTTATAATGATGATTATGATGATGATTATGATGATGATTATGATTATGATTATGACGACTATAATGATGCCGATTATGATGACTATTATGATGATGACTATGATGACGATTATGATAATGATTATCATGATGATTATGATGACGGTTATGATGATGATTATGATTATGATTATAACGATGATTATGATGATGATTGTGATGATGATTATGATAATGGTTATGATGACTATAATGATGACGATTATGATGAAGATAATGATGACGATTATGATGATGATTATGATTATGATTATGATGATGATTATGATGATGACTATGATGATGATTATGATGATGATTATGATGATGATTATGATGATGATTATGATAATGATTATGATGACGATTATGATTACGATTATGATAATGATTATGATAATGATTATGATGATGATTATGCTCATGATTATGATGACGATTATGCTCATGATTATGATGATGAATTATAATGATAATTATGATGACTATTATGTTGATAATTATGATGATGATTATTATGATGATTATGATGATGATTATGATGATGATTATGATGATTATGATGACTATAATGATGACTATAATGATGACGATTATGATGACTATTATGATGATGACTATGATGACGATTATGATAATGATTATCATGATGATAATGATGACGGTTATGATGATGATTATGATTATGATTATAACGATGATTATGATGATGATTATGATGATGATTATGATGATGATTATAATGATGATTATGATGATGATTATGGTGATGATTATGATGATGATTATGATGACTATAATGATGACGATTATGATGACTATCATGATGATGATTATGATGACGGTTATGATGATGATTATGATGATGATTATGATGATGATTATGATGTTGATTATGATGATGATTATGATGATGATTATGATGATGATTATGATGTTGATTATGATGATGATTATGATGATGGTTATGATGATGATTATGATGATGATTATATAATGAATTATGATGATGATTATGATGATTAATATGATGACGATTATGATAATGATTATGATGATGATTATGCTCATGATTATGATCATGATTATGATGATGATTATGATAATGATTATGATGATGAATTCTGATGATGATTATGATGATGATTATGACGATGATGATTATGATGATGATTATGATTATGATTATAATGATGATTATGATGACTATTATGATGACTATTATGATGATGATTATGTTAATGATTATTATGATGATTATGATGACAATTACGATGATCATTATGATGATGATTATGATGATGATTATGACGATGATTATGATGATGATTATGATAATGATTATGATGATGATTATGATGATGATTATGATGATGATTATGATGACGGTTATGATAATGATTATGATGATGATTATGACAATGATTATGATGATCATTATGTTGATAATTTTGATGATGATTATTATGATGATTATGATGATGATTATGATGATGATTATGATGATGATTTTGTTGATGATTATGATGATGATTATGATGATGACTATGATGATGATTATGATGACCATGATGACGATTATGATGATGATTATGGTGATGATTATGATGATGACTATGATGATGATTATGATTATGATTATAACGACTATAATGATGCCGATTATGATGACTATTATGATGATGGCTATGATGACGATTATGATTATGATTATGATGACTATAATGATGACGATTATGATGACTATTATGATGATTATGATGACGATTATGATGACGATTATGATGACGATTATGATGATGATTATGATGACGATTATGATGACGATTATGCGGACTATTATGATGATGACTATGATAATGATTATTATGACGATTATGATGATGATTATGATGATGATTATGATGACTGTTATGACTATGACTATGATGCTGATTACGTTGACGGTTATGATGACGATTATGATGACTATTATGATGATGATTATGATGACTATTATGATGATGATTATGATTACGGTTATGATGATGATTATGATGATGATTATGATAATGATTATGATTTTGATTATGATGATGATTATGATGATGATTATGATGATAATTATGATGATGATTATGATGATGATTATGATGATGATTATGATGATGATTATGATGATGATTATGATGATGATTATGATGACGATTATGATGACGATTATGATGACGATTATGATGATGATTATGTTGATAATTTTGATGATGATTATTATGATGATTATGATGATGATTATGATGATGATTATGATGATGATTATGATGATGATTATGATGACTATAATGATGACGATTTTGATGACTATTATGATGATGATTCTGATGACGGTTATGATGATGATTATGATGATGATTATGATGATGATTATGATGATGATTATGATGATGATCATGATGATGATTATAATGATGATTATGATGATGATTATGGTGATGATTATGATGATGATTATGATGACTATAATGATGACGATTATGATGACTATAATGATGATGACTATGATGACGATTATGATAATGATTATCATGATGATTATGATGACGGTTATGATGATGATTATGATTATGATTATAACGATGATTATGATGATGATTATGATGATGATTATGATGATGGTTATGATGACGATTATGATGATGATTATGTTGATAATTTTGATGATGATTATGATGATGATTATGATGATGATTATGATGATGATTATGATTATGATTATGACGACTATAATGATGCCGATTATGATGACTATTATGATGATGGCTATGATGACGATTATGATGATGATTATGATGACTATAATGATGACGATTATGATGACTATTATGACTATGACTATGATGCTGATTACGTTGACGGTTATGATGATGATTATGATCACGATTATGATGACGATTGTGATGACTATTATGATGATTATGATGACGATTATGATGACGATTATGATGACGATTATGATGATGATTATGATGACGATTATGATGACGATTATGCGGACTATTATGATGATGTCTATGATAATGATTATTATGACGATTATGATGATGATTATGATGATGATTATGATGACTATTATGACTATGACTATGATGCTGATTACGTTGACGGTTATGATGACGATTATGATGACTATTATGATGATGATTATGATGACTATTATGATGATGATTATGATGACGGTTATGATGATGATTATGATGATGATTATGACGATAATTATGATGATGATTATGATAATGATTATGATGATGATTATGATGACGATTATGATGACTATTATGATGCTGATTATGATGACGGTTATAATCATGATTATGATGATGATTATGATGATGATTATGATGATGATTATGATGATGATTATGATTATGATTATGACGACTTTAATGATGCCGATTATGATGACTATTATGATGATGGCTATGATGACGATTATGATGATGATTATGATGACTATAATGATGACGATTATGAGGACTATTATGATGATGACAATGATGATGATTATGGTGACGGTTATGATAATGACTATGATAATGATTATGATAATGATTATGATGATCATTATGTTGATAATTTTGATGATGATTATTATGATGATTATGATGATGATTATGATGATGATTATGATGATGATTTTGATGATGATTATGATGATGATTATGATGATGACTATGATGATGATTATGATGACCATGATGACGATTATGATGATGATTATGATGATGATTATGATGATGACTATGATGATGATTATGATGACCATGATGACGGTTATAATGATGATTATGATGATGATTATGATGATGATTATGATGATGATTATGATTATGATTATGACGACTATAATGATGCCGATTATGATAACTATTATGATGATGGCTATGATGACGATTATGATGATGATTATGATGACTATAATGATGACGATTATGATGACTATTATGACTATGACTATGATGCTGATTACGTTGACGGTTATGATGATGATTATGACGATGATTATGATGATGATTATGATGATGATTATGATGATGATTATGATCACGATTATGATGACGATTGTGATGACTATTATGATGATTATGATGACGATTATGATGACGATTATGATGACGATTATGATGATGATTATGATGACGATTATGATGACGATTATGCGGACTATTATGATGATGACTATGATAATGATTATTATGACGATTATGATGATGATTATGATGATGATTATGATGACTATTATGACTATGACTATGATGCTGATTACGTTGACGGTTATGATGACGATTATGATGACTATTATGATGATGATTATGATGACTATTATGATGATGATTATGATGACGGTTATGATGATGATTATGATGATGATTATGATGATGACTATGATGCTGATTATGATGACGGTTATGATGATGATTATGATGATGATTATGATAATGATTATGATGATGATTATGATGATGATTATGATGATGATTATGATGATGATTATGATGATGATTATGATGACGGTTATGATGATGATTATGATGATGATTATGGTGATGATTATGATGATGGTTATGATGATGATCATGATGATGATTATAATGATGATTATGATGATGATTATGGTGATGATTATGATGATGATTATGATGACTATAATGATGACTATAATGATGACGATTATGATGACTATTATGATGATGACTATGATGACGATTATGATAATGATTATCATGATGATTATGATGACGGTTATGATGATGATTATGATTATGATTATAACGATGATTATGATGATGATTATGATGATGATTATGATGATGATTATGATGACTATAATGATGACGATTATGATGACTATTATGATGATGATTATGATGACTATAATGACGACTATAATGATGGCGATTATGATGACTATTATGATGATGACTATGATGATGATTATGATAATGATTATCATGATGATTATGATGACGGTTATGATGATGATTATGAATATGTTTATAACGATGATTATGATGATGATTATGATGATGATTATGATGATGGTTATGATGACTATAATGATGACGATAATGATGACGATTATGATGATGATTATGATGATGACTATGATGCTGATTATGATGACGGTTATGATGATGATTATGATGATGATTATGATAATGATTATGATGATGATTATGATGATGATTATGATGATGATTATGATGATGATTATGATGATGATTATGATGATGATTATGATGACGATTATGATGACGATTATGATGACGATTATGATAATGATTATGATAATGATTATGATGATGATTATGCTCATGATTATGATGACGATTATGCTCATGATTATGATGATGAATTATAATGTTAATTATGATGACTATTATGTTGATAATTATGATGATGATTATTATGATGATTATGATGATGATTATGATGATGATTATGATGATGATTATGATGATGATTATGATTATGATTACGACGTCTATAATGATGCCGATTATGATGACTATTATGATGATGACTATGATGACGATTATGATGATGATTATGATGGCTATAATGATGACGATTATGAGGACTATTATGATGATGACAATGATGATGATTATGATGACGGTTATGATAATGATTATGATGATGATTATGACGATGATTATGATGATGATTATGATGATGATTATGATGATATTTATGATGACGATTATGATGATGATTATGATGATGATTATGATGACTATAATGATGACGATTATGATGACTATTATGATGATGATTATGACGACGGTTATGATGATGATTATGATGTTGATTATGATGATGATTATGATGATGATTATGATGATGATTATGATGATGATTATATAATGAATTATGATGATGATTATGATGATTAATATGATGACGATTATGATAATGATTATGATGATGATTATGCTCATGATTATGATCATGATTATGATGATGATTATGATAATGATTATGATGATGAATTCTGATGATGATTATGCTGATGATTATGACGATGATGATTATGATGATGATTATGATTATGATTATAATGATGATTATGATGACTATTATGATGATGATTATGTTAATGATTATTATGATGATTATGATGACAATTACGATGATCATTATGATGATGATTATGATGATGATTATGACGATGATTATGATGATGATTATGATAATGATTATGATGATGATTATGATGATGATTATGATGATGATTATGATGATGATTATGATGATGATTATGATGATGATTATGATGATGATTATGATGATGACTATGATGATGATTATGATGATGATTATGATGACGATTATGATGACGATTATGATGACGATTATGATGACGATAATGATGATGATTATGTTGATAATTTTGATGATGATTATTATGATGATTATGATGATGATTGTGATGATGATTATGATGATGATTATGATGATGGTTTAGATGATGATTATGATGATGATTATGATGATGACTATGATGATGATTATGATGACCATGATGACGATTATGATGATGATTATGATGATGATTATGATGACTATTATGATGATGACTATGATGCTGATTATGATGACGGTTATAATGATGATTATGATGATGATTATGATTATGATTATGATGATGATTATGATGATGATTATGATTATGATTATGACGACTATAATGATGCCGATTATGATGACTATTATGATGATGGCTATGATGACGATTATGATGATGACTATGATGACTATAATGATGACGATTATGAGGACTATTATGATGATGACAATGATGATGATTATGGTGACGGTTATGATAATGACTATGATAATGATTATGATAATGATTATGATGATCATTATGTTGATAATTTTGATGATGATTATTATGATGATTATGATGATGATTATGATGATGATTATGATGATGATTTTGTTGATGATTATGATGATGATTATGATGATGACTATGATGATGATTATGATGACCATGATGACGATTATGATGATGATTATGGTGATGATTATGATGATGACTATGATGATGATTATGATTATGATTATGACGACTATAATGATGCCGATTATGATGACTATTATGATGATGGCTATGATGACGATTATGATGATGATTATGATGAATATAATGATGACGATTATGATGACTATTATGATGATTATGATGACGATTATGATGACGATTATGATGACGATTATGATGATGATTATGATGACGATTATGATGACGATTATGCGGACTATTATGATGATGACTATGATAATGATTATTATGACGATTATGATGATGATTATGATGATGATTATGATGACTGTTATGACTATGACTATGATGCTGACTACGTTGACGGTTATGATGACGATTATGATGACTATTATGATGATGATTATGATGACTATTATGATGATGATTATGATGACCATGATGACGATTATGATGATGATTATGGTGATGATTATGATGATGACTATGATGATGATTATGATTATGATTATGACGACTATAATGATGCCGATTATGATGACTATTATGATGATGGCTATGATGACGATTATGATGATGATTATGATGACTATAATGATGACGATTATGATGACTATTATGATGATTATGATGACGATTATGATGACGATTATGATGACGATTATGATGATGATTATGATGACGATTATGATGACGATTATGCGGACTATTATGATGATGACTATGATAATGATTATTATGACGATTATGATGATGATTATGATGATGATTATGATGACTGTTATGACTATGACTATGATGCTGATTACGTTGACGGTTATGATGACGATTATGATGACTATTATGATGATGATTATGATGACTATTATGATGATGATTATGATGACGGTTATGATGATGATTATGATGATGATTATGATAATGATTATGATGATGATTATGATGATGATTATGATGATGATTATGATGATAATTATGATGATGATTATGATGATGATTATGATGATGATTATGATGATGATTATGATGATGATTATGATGATGATTATGATGACGATTATGATGACGATTATGATGACGATTATGATGATGATTATGTTGATAATTTTGATGATGATTATGATGATGATTATGCTGATGATTATAATGACGATTATGATGATAATTATGATGATGATTATGATGATGATTATGATGATGATTATGATGATGATTATGATGATGATTATGATGATGATTATGATGATGATTATGATGATGATTATGATGATGATTATGATGACGATTATGATGACGATTATGATGATGATTATGATGATGATTATGATGACGGTTATAATGATGATTATGATGATGATTATGATGATGATTATGATGATGATTATGATGATGATTATGATGATGATTATGATGATGATTATGATGATGATTATGATGACGATTATGATGATGATTATGATGACGATTATGATGACGATTATGCGGACTATTATGATGATGACTATGATAATGATTATGATGACGATTATGATGATGATTATGATGATGATTATGATGACTATTATGACTATGACTATCATGCTGATTACGTTGACGGTTATGATGACGATTATGATGACTATTATGATGATGATTATGATGACGGTTATGATGATGATTATGATGATGATTATGACGATGATTATGATGATGATTATGATAATGATTATGATGATGAATATGATGATGATTATGATTATGATTATGATGATGATTATGATGATGATTATGATGACGATTATGATGACGATTATGATGATGATTATGATGATGATTATGATGACGGTTATAATGATGATTATGATGATGATTATGATGATGATTATGATGATGATTATGATGATGATTATGATGATGATTATGATGATGATTATGATGATGATTATGATGATGGTTATATAATGAATTATGATGATGATTATGATGATTAATATGATGACGGTTATGATAATGATTATGATGATAATTATGCTCATGATTATGATCATGATTATGATGATGATTATGATAATGATTATGATGATGAATTCTGATGATGATTATGATGATGATTATGACGATGATGATTATGATGATGATTATGATTATGATTATAATGATGATTATGATGACTATTATGATGACTATTATGATGATGATTATGTTAATGATTATTATGATGATTATGATGACAATTACGATGATCATTATGATGATGATTATGATGATGATTATGATGATGATTATGATGATGACTATGATGATGATTATGATGACCATGATGACGATTATGATGATGATTATGATGATGATTATGATGACTATTATGATGATGACTATGATGCTGATTATGATGACGGTTAGCATGATGATTATGATGATGATTATGATGATGATTATGATGATGATTATGATGACTATTATGACTATGACTATGATGCTGATTACGTTGACGGTTATGATGACGATTATGATGACTATTATGATGATGATTATGATGACGGTTATGATGATGATTATGATGATGATTATGACGATGATTATGATGATGATTATGATGATGATTATGATAATGATTATGATGATGATTATGATGATGATTATGATGATGATTATGATGATGATTATGATGATGATTATGATGATGATTATGATGATGATTATGATGATGATTATGATGACGGTTATGATGATGATTATGATGATGATTATGACGATGATTATGATGATGATTATGATGATGATTATGATAATGATTATGATGATGATTATGATGATGATTATGATGATGATTATGATGATGATTATGATGATGATTATGATGATGATTATGATGATGATTATGATGATGATTATGATGATGATTATGATGACGGTTATGATGATGATTATGATGATGATTATGACGATGATTATGATGATGATTATGATGATGATTATGATAATGATTATGATGATGATTATGATGATGATTATGATGATGATTATGATGATGATTATGATGATGATTATGATGATGATTATGATGATGATTATGATGATGATTATGATGATGATTATGATGATGATTATGATGATGATTATGATGATGACTATGATGATGATTATGATGACCATGATGACGATTATGATGATGATTATGATGATGATTATGATGACTATTATGATGATGGCTATGATGCTGATTATGATGACGGTTATAATGATGATTATGATGATGATTATGATGATGATTATGATGATGATTATGATGACTATTATGAGTATGACTATGATGCTGATTACGTTGACGGTTATGATGACGATTATGATGACTATTATGATGATGATTATGATGACGGTTATGATGATGATTATGATGATGATTATGACGATGATTATGATGATGATTATGATGATGATTATGATAATGATTATGATGATGATTATGATGATGATTATGATGATGATTATGATGATGATTATGATGATGATTATGATGATGATTATGATGATGATTATGATGACGGTTATGATGATGATTATGATGATGATTATGACGATGATTATGATGATGATTATGATGATGATTATGATAATGATTATGATGATGATTATGATGATGATTATGATGATGATTATGATGATGATTATGATGATGATTATGATGATGATTATGATGATGATTATGATGATGATTATGATGATGATTATGATGATGATTATGATGATGATTATGATGATGATTATGATGATGATTATGATGATGATTATGATGATGATTATGATGACTATTATGACTATGACTATGATGCTGATTACGTTGACGGTTATGATGATGATTATGACGATGATTATGATGATGATTATGATGATGATTATGATGATGATTATGATGACTATAATGATGACGATTATGATGACTATTATGATGATGATTATGATGACGGTTATGATGACGATTATGATGACGATTATGATGATGATTATGATGATGACTATGATGATGATTATGATGACCATGATGACGATTATGATGATGATTATGATGATGATTATGATGACTATAATGATGACGATTATGATCACGATTATGATGACGATTGTGATGACTATTATGATGATTATGATGACGATTATGATGACGATTATGATGACGATTATGATGATGATTATGATGACGATTATGATGACGATTATGCGGACTATTATGATGATGACTATGATAATGATTATTATGACGATTATGATGATGATTGTGATGATGATTATGATGACTATTATGACTATGACTATGATGCTGATTACGTTGACGGTTATGATGACGATTATGATGACGATTATGATGATGATTATGATGATGACTATGATGATGATTATGATGACCATGATGACGATTATGATGATGATTATGATGATGATTATGATGACTATAATGATGACGATTATGATCACGATTATGATGACGATTGTGATGACTATTATGATGATTATGATGACGATTATGATGACGATTATGATGACGATTATGATGATGATTATGATGACGATTATGATGACGATTATGCGGACTATTATGATGATGACTATGATAATGATTATTATGACGATTATGATGATGATTGTGATGATGATTATGATGACTATTATGACTATGACTATGATGCTGATTACGTTGACGGTTATGATGACGATTATGATGACTATTATGATGATGACTATGATGACGATTATGATGATGATTATGATGGCTATAATGATGACGATTATGAGGACTATTATGATGATGACAATGATGATGATTATGATGACGGTTATGATAATGATTATGATGATGATTATGACGATGATTATGATGATGATTATGATGATGATTATGATGATATTTATGATGACGATTATGATGATGATTATGATGATGATTATGATGACTATAATGATGACGATTATGATGACTATTATGATGATGATTATGATGACGGTTATGATGATGATTATGATGTTGATTATGATGATGATTATGATGATGATTATGATGATGATTATGATGATGATTATATAATGAATTATGATGATGATTATGATGATTAATATGATGACGATTATGATAATGATTATGATGATGATTATGCTCATGATTATGATCATGATTATGATGATGATTATGATAATGATTATGATGATGAATTCTGATGATGATTATGATGATGATTATGACGATGATGATTATGATGATGATTATGATTATGATTATAATGATGATTATGATGACTATTATGATGATGATTATGTTAATGATTATTATGATGATTATGATGACAATTACGATGATCATTATGATGATGATTATGATGATGATTATGACGATGATTATGATGATGATTATGATAATGATTATGATGATGATTATGATGATGATTATGATGATGATTATGATGATGATTATGATGATGATTATGATGATGATTATGATGATGATTATGATGATGACTATGATGATGATTATGATGATGATTATGATGACGATTATGATGACGATTATGATGACGATTATGATGACGATAATGATGATGATTATGTTGATAATTTTGATGATGATTATTATGATGATTATGATGATGATTGTGATGATGATTATGATGATGATTATGATGATGGTTTAGATGATGATTATGATGATGATCATGATGATGACTATGATGATGATTATGATGACCATGATGACGATTATGATGATGATTATGATGATGATTATGATGACTATTATGATGATGACTATGATGCTGATTATGATGACGGTTATAATGATGATTATGATGATGATTATGATTATGATTATGATGATGATTATGATGATGATTATGATTATGATTATGACGACTATAATGATGCCGATTATGATGACTATTATGATGATGGCTATGATGACGATTATGATGATGACTATGATGACTATAATGATGACGATTATGAGGACTATTATGATGATGACAATGATGATGATTATGGTGACGGTTATGATAATGACTATGATAATGATTATGATAATGATTATGATGATCATTATGTTGATAATTTTGATGATGATTATTATGATGATTATGATGATGATTATGATGATGATTATGATGATGATTTTGTTGATGATTATGATGATGATTATGATGATGACTATGATGATGATTATGATGACCATGATGACGATTATGATGATGATTATGGTGATGATTATGATGATGACTATGATGATGATTATGATTATGATTATGACGACTATAATGATGCCGATTATGATGACTATTATGATGATGGCTATGATGACGATTATGATGATGATTATGATGAATATAATGATGACGATTATGATGACTATTATGATGATTATGATGACGATTATGATGACGATTATGATGACGATTATGATGATGATTATGATGACGATTATGATGACGATTATGCGGACTATTATGATGATGACTATGATAATGATTATTATGACGATTATGATGATGATTATGATGATGATTATGATGACTGTTATGACTATGACTATGATGCTGACTACGTTGACGGTTATGATGACGATTATGATGACTATTATGATGATGATTATGATGACTATTATGATGATGATTATGATGACCATGATGACGATTATGATGATGATTATGGTGATGATTATGATGATGACTATGATGATGATTATGATTATGATTATGACGACTATAATGATGCCGATTATGATGACTATTATGATGATGGCTATGATGACGATTATGATGATGATTATGATGACTATAATGATGACGATTATGATGACTATTATGATGATTATGATGACGATTATGATGACGATTATGATGACGATTATGATGATGATTATGATGACGATTATGATGACGATTATGCGGACTATTATGATGATGACTATGATAATGATTATTATGACGATTATGATGATGATTATGATGATGATTATGATGACTGTTATGACTATGACTATGATGCTGATTACGTTGACGGTTATGATGACGATTATGATGACTATTATGATGATGATTATGATGACTATTATGATGATGATTATGATGACGGTTATGATGATGATTATGATGATGATTATGATAATGATTATGATGATGATTATGATGATGATTATGATAATGATTATGATGATGATTATGATGATGATTATGATGATGATTATGATGATGATTATGATGATGATTATGATGATGATTATGATGATGATTATGATGATGATTATGATGATGATTATGATGACGGTTATGATGATGATTATGATGATGATTATGACGATGATTATGATGATGATTATGATGATGATTATGATAATGATTATGATGATTATGATGATGATTATGATGATGATTATGATGATGATTATGATGATGATTATGATGATGATTATGATGATGATTATGATGATGATTATGATGATGATTATGATGACGGTTATAATGATGATTATGATGATGATTATGATGATGATTATGATGATGATTATGATGATGATTATGATGATGATTATGATGATGATTATGATGATGATTATGATGATGGTTATATAATGAATTATGATGATGATTATGATGATTAATATGATGACGGTTATGATAATGATTATGATGATGATTATGCTCATGATTATGATCATGATTATGATGATGATTATGATAATGATTATGATGATGAATTCTGATGATGATTATGATGATGATTATGACGATGATGATTATGATGATGATTATGATTATGATTATAATGATGATTATGATGACTATTATGATGACTATTATGATGATGATTATGTTAATGATTATTATGATGATTATGATGACAATTACGATGATCATTATGATGATGATTATGATGATGATTATGATGATGATTATGATGATGACTATGATGATGATTATGATGACCATGATGACGATTATGATGATGATTATGATGATGATTATGATGACTATTATGATGATGACTATGATGCTGATTATGATGACGGTTAGCATGATGATTATGATGATGATTATGATGATGATTATGATGATGATTATGATGACTATTATGACTATGACTATGATGCTGATTACGTTGACGGTTATGATGACGATTATGATGACTATTATGATGATGATTATGATGACGGTTATGATGATGATTATGATGATGATTATGACGATGATTATGATGATGATTATGATGATGATTATGATAATGATTATGATGATGATTATGATGATGATTATGATGATGATTATGATGATGATTATGATGATGATTATGATGATGATTATGATGATGATTATGATGATGATTATGATGACGGTTATGATGATGATTATGATGATGATTATGACGATGATTATGATGATGATTATGATGATGATTATGATAATGATTATGATGATGATTATGATGATGATTATGATGATGATTATGATGATGATTATGATGATGATTATGATGATGATTATGATGATGATTATGATGATGATTATGATGATGATTATGATGACGGTTATGATGATGATTATGATGATGATTATGACGATGATTATGATGATGATTATGATGATGATTATGATAATGATTATGATGATGATTATGATGATGATTATGATGATGATTATGATGATGATTATGATGATGATTATGATGATGATTATGATGATGATTATGATGATGATTATGATGATGATTATGATGATGATTATGATGATGACTATGATGATGATTATGATGACCATGATGACGATTATGATGATGATTATGATGATGATTATGATGACTATTATGATGATGACTATGATGCTGATTATGATGACGGTTATAATGATGATTATGATGATGATTATGATGATGATTATGATGATGATTATGATGACTATTATGAGTATGACTATGATGCTGATTACGTTGACGGTTATGATGACGATTATGATGACTATTATGATGATGATTATGATGACGGTTATGATGATGATTATGATGATGATTATGACGATGATTATGATGATGATTATGATGATGATTATGATAATGATTATGATGATGATTATGATGATGATTATGATGATGATTATGATGATGATTATGATGATGATTATGATGATGATTATGATGATGATTATGATGACGGTTATGATGATGATTATGATGATGATTATGACGATGATTATGATGATGATTATGATGATGATTATGATAATGATTATGATGATGATTATGATGATGATTATGATGATGATTATGATGATGATTATGATGATGATTATGATGATGATTATGATGATGATTATGATGATGATTATGATGATGATTATGATGATGATTATGATGATGATTATGATGATGATTATGATGATGATTATGATGATGATTATGATGATGATTATGATGATGATTATGATGATGATTATGATGACTATTATGACTATGACTATGATGCTGATTACGTTGACGGTTATGATGATGTTTATGACGATGATTATGATGACTATAATGATGACGATTATGATCACGATTATGATGACGATTGTGATGACTATTATGATGATTATGATGACGATTATGATGACGATTATGATGACGATTATGATGATGATTATGATGACGATTATGATGACGATTATGCGGACTATTATGATGATGACTATGATAATGATTATTATGACGATTATGATGATGATTGTGATGATGATTATGATGACTATTATGACTATGACTATGATGCTGATTACGTTGACGGTTATGATGACGATTATGATGACTATTATGATGATGATTATGATGACTATTATGATGATGATTATGATGACGGTTATGATGATGATTATGATGATGATTATGACGATGATTATGATGATGATTATGATAATGATTATGATGATGATTATGATGATGATTATGATGATGATTATGATTATGATTATGACGACTATAATGATGCCGATTATGATGACTATTATGATGATGGCTATGATGACGATTATGATGATGATTATGATGACTATAATGATGACGATTATGATGACTATTATGACTATGACTATGATGCTGATTACGTTGACGGTTATGATGATGATTATGACGATGATTATGATGATGATTATGATGATGATTATGATGATGATTATGATCACGATTATGATGACGATTGTGATGACTATTATGATGATTATGATGACGATTATGATGACGAATATGATGACGATTATGATGATGATTATGATGACGATTATGATGACGATTATGCGGACTATTATGACGATGACTATGATAATGATTATTATGACGATTATGATGATGATTATGATGATGATTATGATGATGATTATGATGACTATTATGACTATGACTATGATGCTGATTACGTTGACGGTTATGATGACGATTATGATGACTATTATGATGATGATTATGATGACTATTATGGTGATGATTATGATGACGGTTATGATGATGATTATGATGATGATTATGATAATGATTATGATGATGATTATGATTATGATTATGACGACTATAATGATGCCGATTATGCGGACTATTATGATGATGACTATGATAATGATTATGATGACGATTATGATGATGATTATGATGATGATTATGATGACTATTATGACTATGACTATCATGCTGATTACGTTGACGGTTATGATGACGATTATGATGACTATTATGATGATGATTATGATGACGGTTATGATGATGATTATGATGATGATTATGACGATGATTATGATGATGATTATGATAATGATTATGATGATGAATATGATGATGATTATGACTATGATTATGATGATGATTATGATGATGATTATGATGACGATTATGATGACGATTATGATGATGATTATGATGATGATTATGATGACGGTTATAATGATGATTATGATGATGATTATGATGATGACTATGATGATGATTATGACGATGATTATGATGATGATTATGATGATGATTATGATGATGATTATGATGATGATTATGATGATGATTATGATGACGGTTATGATGTTGATTATGATGATGATTATGATGATGATTATGATGATGATTATGATGATGATTATGATGACGGTTATGATGATGATTATGATGATGATTATGACGATGATTATGATGATGATTATGATGATGATTATGATAATGATTATGATGATGATTATGATGATGATTATGATGATGATTATGATGATGATTATGATGATGAGTATGATGATGATTATGATGATGATTATGATGACGGTTATGATGATGATTATGATGATGATTATGACGATGATTATGATGATGATTATGATGATGATTATGATAATGATTATGATGATGATTATGATGATGATTATGATGATGATTATGATGATGATTATGATGATGATTATGATGATGATTATGATGATGATTATGATGATGATTATGATGATGATTATGATGATGATTATGATGATGATTATGATGATGACTATGATGATGATTATGATGACCATGATGACGATTATGATGATGATTATGATGACTATAATGATGATGACTATGATGCTGATTATGATGACGGTTATAATGATGATTATGATGATGATTATGATGATGATTATGATGATGATTATGATGACTATTATGACTATGACTATGATGCTGATTACGTTGACGGTTATGATGACGATTATGATGACTATTATGATGATGATTATGATGACGGTTATGACGATGATTATGATGATGATTATGACGATGATTATGATGATGATTATGATGATGATTATGATAATGATTATGATGATGATTATGATGATGATTATGATGATGATTATGATGATGATTATGATGATGATTATGATGATGATTATGATGATGATTATGATGATGGTTATGATGATGATTATGATGATGATTATGACGATGATTATGATGATGATTATGATGATGATTATGATAATGATTATGATGATGATTATGATGATGATTATGATGATGATTATGATGATGATTATGATGATGATTATGATGATGATTATGATGACTATTATGACTATGACTATGATGCTGATTACGTTGACGGTTATGATGATGATTATGACGATGATTATGATGATGATTATGATGATGATTATGATGATGATTATGATGACTATAATGATGACGATTATGATGACTATTATGATGATGATTATGATGACGGTTATGATGACGATTATGATGACGATTATGATGATGATTATGATGATGACTATGATGATGATTATGATGACCATGATGACGATTATGATGATGATTATGATGATGATTATGATGACTATAATGATGACGATTATGATCACGATTATGATGACGATTGTGATGACTATTATGATGATTATGATGACGATTATGATGACGATTATGATGATGATTATGATGACGATTATGATGACGATTATGCGGACTATTATGATGATGACTATGATAATGATTATTATGACGATTATGATGATGATTGTGATGATGATTATGATGACTATTATGACTATGACTATGATGCTGATTACGTTGACGGTTATGATGACGATTATGATGACTATTATGATGATGATTATGATGACTATTATGATGATGATTATGATGACGGTTATGATGATGATTATGATGATGATTATGATGATGATTATGATGATGATTATGATGATGATTATGATGACGATTATGATGATGATTATGATGATGATTATGATGACGGTTATGATGATGATTATGATGATGATTATGACGATGATTATGATGATGATTATGATGATGATTATGATAATGATTATGATGATGATTATGATGATGATTATGATGATGATTATGATGATGATTATGATGATGATTATGATGATGATTATGATGATGATTATGATGATGATTATGATGATGATTATGATGATGATTATGATAATGATTATGATGATGATTATGATGATGATTATGATGATGATTATGATGATGATTATGATGATGATTATGATGATGATTATGATGATGATTATGATGATGATTATGATGATGATTATGATGATGATTATGATGATGATTATGATGATGACTATGATGATGATTATGATGACCATGATGACGATTATGATGATGATTATGATGACTATAATGATGATGACTATGATGCTGATTATGATGACGGTTATAATGATGATTATGATGATGATTATGATGATGATTATGATGATGATTATGATGACTATTATGACTATGACTATGATGCTGATTACGTTGACGGTTATGATGACGATTATGATGACTATTATGATGATGATTATGATGACGGTTATGATGATGATTATGATGATGATTATGACGATGATTATGATGATGATTATGATGATGATTATGATAATGATTATGATGATGATTATGATGATGATTATGATGATGATTATGATGATGATTATGATGATGATTATGATGATGATTATGATGATGATTATGATGACGGTTATGATGATGATTATGATGATGATTATGACGATGATTATGATGATGATTATGATGATGATTATGATAATGATTATGATGATGATTATGATGATGATTATGATGATGATTATGATGATGATTATGATGATGATTATGATGATGATTATGATGATGATTATGATGATGATTATGATGATGATTATGATGATGATTATGATGATGATTATGATGATGATTATGATGATGATTATGATGATGATTATGATGATGATTATGATGACTATTATGACTATGACTATGATGCTGATTACGTTGACGGTTATGATGATGATTATGACGATGATTATGATGATGATTATGATAATGATTATGATGATGATTATGATGATGATTATGATGATGATTATGATTATGATTATGACGACTATAATGATGCCGATTATGATGACTATTATGATGATGGCTATGATGACGATTATGATGATGATTATGATGACTATAATGATGACGATTATGATGACTATTATGACTATGACTATGATGCTGATTACGTTGACGGTTATGATGATGATTATGACGATGATTATGATGATGATTATGATGATGATTATGATGATGATTATGATCACGATTATGATGACGATTGTGATGACTATTATGATGATTATGATGACGATTATGATGACGAATATGATGACGATTATGATGATGATTATGATGACGATTATGATGACGATTATGCGGACTATTATGACGATGACTATGATAATGATTATTATGACGATTATGATGATGATTATGATGATGATTATGATGATGATTATGATGACTATTATGACTATGACTATGATGCTGATTACGTTGACGGTTATGATGACGATTATGATGACTATTATGATGATGATTATGATGACTATTATGGTGATGATTATGATGACGGTTATGATGATGATTATGATGATGATTATGATAATGATTATGATGATGATTATGATTATGATTATGACGACTATAATGATGCCGATTATGCGGACTATTATGATGATGACTATGATAATGATTATGATGACGATTATGATGATGATTATGATGATGATTATGATGACTATTATGACTATGACTATCATGCTGATTACGTTGACGGTTATGATGACGATTATGATGACTATTATGATGATGATTATGATGACGGTTATGATGATGATTATGATGATGATTATGACGATGATTATGATGATGATTATGATAATGATTATGATGATGAATATGATGATGATTATGACTATGATTATGATGATGATTATGATGATGATTATGATGACGATTATGATGACGATTATGATGATGATTATGATGATGATTATGATGACGGTTATAATGATGATTATGATGATGATTATGATGATGATTATGATGATGATTATGATGATGATTATGATGATGATTATGATGATGATTATGATGATGATTATGATGATGGTTATATAATGAATTATGATGATGATTATGATGATTAATATGATGACGATTATGATAATGATTATGATGATGATTATGCTCATGTTTATGATCATGATTATGATGATGATTATGATAATGATTATGATGATGAATTCTGATGATGATTATGATGATGATTATGACGATGATGATTATGATGATGATTATGATTATGATTATAATGATGATTATGATGACTATTATGATGACTATTATGATGATGATTATGTTAATGATTATTATGATGATTATGATGACAATTACGATGATCATTATGATGATGATTATGATGATGATTATGATGATGATTATGATGATGATTATGATGATGATTATGATGATGATTATGATGATGATTATGATGATGATTATGATGATGATTATGATGATGATTATGATGATGATTATGATGATGATTATGATGATGATTATGATGATGATTATGATGACTATTATGACTATGACTATGATGCTGATTACGTTGACGGTTATGATGATGTTTATGACGATGATTATGATGACTATAATGATGACGATTATGATCACGATTATGATGACGATTGTGATGACTATTATGATGATTATGATGACGATTATGATGACGATTATGATGACGATTATGATGATGATTATGATGACGATTATGATGACTATTATGATGATGATTATGATGACTATTATGATGATGATTATGATGACGGTTATGATGATGATTATGATGATGATTATGACGATGATTATGATGATGATTATGATAATGATTATGATGATGATTATGATGATGATTATGATGATGATTATGATTATGATTATGACGACTATAATGATGCCGATTATGATGACTATTATGATGATGGCTATGATGACGATTATGATGATGATTATGATGACTATAATGATGACGATTATGATGACTATTATGACTATGACTATGATGCTGATTACGTTGACGGTTATGATGATGATTATGACGATGATTATGATGATGATTATGATGATGATTATGATGATGATTATGATCACGATTATGATGACGATTGTGATGACTATTATGATGATTATGATGACGATTATGATGACGAATATGATGACGATTATGATGATGATTATGATGACGATTATGATGACGATTATGCGGACTATTATGACGATGACTATGATAATGATTATTATGACGATTATGATGATGATTATGATGATGATTATGATGATGATTATGATGACTATTATGACTATGACTATGATGCTGATTACGTTGACGGTTATGATGACGATTATGATGACTATTATGATGATGATTATGATGACTATTATGGTGATGATTATGATGACGGTTATGATGATGATTATGATGATGATTATGATAATGATTATGATGATGATTATGATTATGATTATGACGACTATAATGATGCCGATTATGCGGACTATTATGATGATGACTATGATAATGATTATGATGACGATTATGATGATGATTATGATGATGATTATGATGACTATTATGACTATGACTATCATGCTGATTACGTTGACGGTTATGATGACGATTATGATGACTATTATGATGATGATTATGATGACGGTTATGATGATGATTATGATGATGATTATGACGATGATTATGATGATGATTATGATAATGATTATGATGATGAATATGATGATGATTATGACTATGATTATGATGATGATTATGATGATGATTATGATGACGATTATGATGACGATTATGATGATGATTATGATGATGATTATGATGACGGTTATAATGATGATTATGATGATGATTATGATGATGACTATGATGATGATTATGACGATGATTATGATGATGATTATGATGATGATTATGATGATGATTATGATGATGATTATGATGATGATTATGATGACGGTTATGATGTTGATTATGATGATGATTATGATGATGATTATGATGATGATTATGATGATGATTATGATGACGGTTATGATGATGATTATGATGATGATTATGACGATGATTATGATGATGATTATGATGATGATTATGATAATGATTATGATGATGATTATGATGATGATTATGATGATGATTATGATGATGATTATGATGATGAGTATGATGATGATTATGATGATGATTATGATGATGATTATGATGATGATTATGATGACGGTTATGATGATGATTATGATGATGATTATGACGATGATTATGATGATGATTATGATGATGATTATGATAATGATTATGATGATGATTATGATGATGATTATGATGATGATTATGATGATGATTATGATGATGATTATGATGATGATTATGATGATGATTATGATGATGATTATGATGATGATTATGATGATGATTATGATGATGATTATGATGATGACTATGATGATGATTATGATGACCATGATGACGATTATGATGATGATTATGATGACTATAATGATGATGACTATGATGCTGATTATGATGACGGTTATAATGATGATTATGATGATGATTATGATGATGATTATGATGATGATTATGATGACTATTATGACTATGACTATGATGCTGATTACGTTGACGGTTATGATGACGATTATGATGACTATTATGATGATGATTATGATGACGGTTATGATGATGATTATGATGATGATTATGACGATGATTATGATGATGATTATGATGATGATTATGATAATGATTATGATGATGATTATGATGATGATTATGATGATGATTATGATGATGATTATGATGATGATTATGATGATGATTATGATGATGATTATGATGATGGTTATGATGATGATTATGATGATGATTATGACGATGATTATGATGATGATTATGATGATGATTATGATAATGATTATGATGATGATTATGATGATGATTATGATGATGATTATGATGATGATTATGATGATGATTATGATGATGATTATGATGACTATTATGACTATGACTATGATGCTGATTACGTTGACGGTTATGATGATGATTATGACGATGATTATGATGATGATTATGATGATGATTATGATGATGATTATGATGACTATAATGATGACGATTATGATGACTATTATGATGATGATTATGATGACGGTTATGATGACGATTATGATGACGATTATGATGATGATTATGATGATGACTATGATGATGATTATGATGACCATGATGACGATTATGATGATGATTATGATGATGATTATGATGACTATAATGATGACGATTATGATCACGATTATGATGACGATTGTGATGACTATTATGATGATTATGATGACGATTATGATGACGATTATGATGATGATTATGATGACGATTATGATGACGATTATGCGGACTATTATGATGATGACTATGATAATGATTATTATGACGATTATGATGATGATTGTGATGATGATTATGATGACTATTATGACTATGACTATGATGCTGATTACGTTGACGGTTATGATGACGATTATGATGACTATTATGATGATGATTATGATGACTATTATGATGATGATTATGATGACGGTTATGATGATGATTATGATGATGATTATGATGATGATTATGATGATGATTATGATGATGATTATGATGACGATTATGATGATGATTATGATGATGATTATGATGACGGTTATGATGATGATTATGATGATGATTATGACGATGATTATGATGATGATTATGATGATGATTATGATAATGATTATGATGATGATTATGATGATGATTATGATGATGATTATGATGATGATTATGATGATGATTATGATGATGATTATGATGATGATTATGATGATGATTATGATGATGATTATGATGATGATTATGATAATGATTATGATGATTATTATGATGATGATTATGATGATGATTATGATGATGATTATGATGATGATTATGATGATGATTATGATGATGATTATGATGATGATTATGATGATGATTATGATGATGATTATGATGATGATTATGATGATGACTATGATGATGATTATGATGACCATGATGACGATTATGATGATGATTATGATGACTATAATGATGATGACTATGATGCTGATTATGATGACGGTTATAATGATGATTATGATGATGATTATGATGATGATTATGATGATGATTATGATGACTATTATGACTATGACTATGATGCTGATTACGTTGACGGTTATGATGACGATTATGATGACTATTATGATGATGATTATCATGACGGTTATGATGATGATTATGATGATGATTATGACGATGATTATGATGATGATTATGATGATGATTATGATAATGATTATGATGATGATTATGATGATGATTATGATGATGATTATGATGATGATTATGATGATGATTATGATGATGATTATGATGATGATTATGATGACGGTTATGATGATGATTATGATGATGATTATGACGATGATTATGATGATGATTATGATGATGATTATGATAATGATTATGATGATGATTATGATGATGATTATGATGATGATTATGATGATGATTATGATGATGATTATGATGATGATTATGATGATGATTATGATGATGATTATGATGATGATTATGATGATGATTATGATGATGATTATGATGATGATTATGATGATGATTATGATGATGATTATGATGATGATTATGATGACTATTATGACTATGACTATGATGCTGATTACGTTGACGGTTATGATGATGATTATGACGATGATTATGATGATGATTATGATAATGATTATTATGATGATTATGATGATGATTATGATGATGATTATGATTATGATTATGACGACTATAATGATGCCGATTATGATGACTATTATGATGATGGCTATGATGACGATTATGATGATGATTATGATGACTATAATGATGACGATTATGATGACTATTATGACTATGACTATGATGCTGATTACGTTGACGGTTATGATGATGATTATGACGATGATTATGATGATGATTATGATGATGATTATGATGATGATTATGATCACGATTATGATGACGATTGTGATGACTATTATGATGATTATGATGACGATTATGATGACGAATATGATGACGATTATGATGATGATTATGATGACGATTATGATGACGATTATGCGGACTATTATGACGATGACTATGATAATGATTATTATGACGATTATGATGATGATTATGATGATGATTATGATGATGATTATGATGACTATTATGACTATGACTATGATGCTGATTACGTTGACGGTTATGATGACGATTATGATGACTATTATGATGATGATTATGATGACTATTATGGTGATGATTATGATGACGGTTATGATGATGATTATGATGATGATTATGATAATGATTATGATGATGATTATGATTATGATTATGACGACTATAATGATGCCGATTATGCGGACTATTATGATGATGACTATGATAATGATTATGATGACGATTATGATGATGATTATGATGATGATTATGATGACTATTATGACTATGACTATCATGCTGATTACGTTGACGGTTATGATGACGATTATGATGACTATTATGATGATGATTATGATGACGGTTATGATGATGATTATGATGATGATTATGACGATGATTATGATGATGATTATGATAATGATTATGATGATGAATATGATGATGATTATGACTATGATTATGATGATGATTATGATGATGATTATGATGACGATTATGATGACGATTATGATGATGATTATGATGATGATTATGATGACGGTTATAATGATGATTATGATGATGATTATGATGATGATTATGATGATGATTATGATGATGATTATGATGATGATTATGATGATGATTATGATGATGATTATGATGATGATTATGATGATGGTTATATAATGAATTATGATGATGATTATGATGATTAATATGATGACGATTATGATAATGATTATGATGATGATTATGCTCATGTTTATGATCATGATTATGATGATGATTATGATAATGATTATGATGATGAATTCTGATGATGATTATGATGATGATTATGACGATGATGATTATGATGATGATTATGATTATGATTATAATGATGATTATGATGACTATTATGATGACTATTATGATGATGATTATGTTAATGATTATTATGATGATTATGATGACAATTACGATGATCATTATGATGATGATTATGATGATGATTATGATGATGATTATGATGATGACTATGATGATGATTATGATGACCATGATGACGATTATGATGATGATTATGATGATGATTATGATGACTATTATGATGATGACTATGATGCTGATTATGATGACGGTTATAATGATGATTATGATGATGATTATGATGATGATTATGATGATGATTATGATGACTATTATGACTATGACTATGATGCTGATTACGTTGACGGTTATGATGACGATTATGATGACTATTATGATGATGATTATGATGACGGTTATGATGATGATTATGATGATGATTATGACGATGATTATGATGATGATTATGATGATGATTATGATAATGATTATGATGACTATTATGATGATGATTATGATGACGGTTATGATGACGATTATGATGACGATTATGATGATGATTATGATGATGACTATGATGATGATTATGATGACCATGATGACGATTATGATGATGATTATGATGATGATTATGATGACTATAATGATGACGATTATGATCACGATTATGATGACGATTGTGATGACTATTATGATGATTATGATGACGATTATGATGACGATTATGATGACGATTATGATGATGATTATGATGACGATTATGATGACGATTATGCGGACTATTATGATGATGACTATGATAATGATTATTATGACGATTATGATGATGATTGTGATGATGATTATGATGACTATTATGACTATGACTATGATGCTGATTACGTTGACGGTTATGATGACGATTATGATGACTATTATGATGATGATTATGATGACTATTATGATGATGATTATGATGACGGTTATGATGATGATTATGATGATGATTATGATGATGCTTATGATGATGATTATGATGATGATTATGATGATGATTATGATGATGATTATGATGACGGTTATGATGATGATTATGATGATGATTATGACGATGATTATGATGATGATTATGATGATGATTATGATAATGATTATGATGATGATTATGATGATGATTATGATGATGATTATGATGATGATTATGATGATGATTATGATGATGATTATGATGATGATTATGATGATGATTATGATGATGATTATGATGACGGTTATGATGATGATTATGATGATGATTATGACGATGATTATGATGATGATTATGATGATGATTATGATAATGATTATGATGATGATTATGATGATGATTATGATGATGATTATGATGATGATTATGATGATGATTATGATGATGATTATGATGATGATTATGATGATGATTATGATGATGATTATGATGATGATTATGATGATGATTACGATGATGACTATGATGATGATTATGATGACCATGATGACGATTATGATGATGATTATGATGACTATAATGATGATGACTATGATGCTGATTATGATGACGGTTATAATGATGATTATGATGATGATTATGATGATGATTATGATGATGATTATGATGACTATTATGACTATGACTATGATGCTGATTACGTTGACGGTTATGATGACGATTATGATGACTATTATGATGATGATTATGATGACGGTTATGATGATGATTATGATGATGATTATGACGATGATTATGATGATGATTATGATGATGATTATGATAATGATTATGATGATGATTATGATGATGATTATGATGATGATTATGATGATGATTATGATGATGATTATGATGATGATTATGATGATGATTATGATGACGGTTATGATGATGATTATGATGATGATTATGACGATGATTATGATGATGATTATGATGATGATTATGATAATGATTATGATGATGATTATGATGATGATTATGATGATGATTATGATGATGATTATGATGATGATTATGATGATGATTATGATGACTATTATGACTATGACTATGATGCTGATTACGTTGACGGTTTTGATGATGATTATGACGATGATTATGATGATGATTATGATGATGATTATGATGATGATTATGATGACTATAATGATGACGATTATGATGACTATTATGATGATGATTATGATGACGGTTATGATGACGATTATGATGACGATTATGATGATGATTATGATGATGACTATGATGATGATTATGATGACCATGATGACGATTATGATGATGATTATGATGATGATTATGATGACTATAATGATGACGATTATGATCACGATTATGATGACGATTGTGATGACTATTATGATGATTATGATGACGATTATGATGACGATTATGATGACGATTATGATGATGATTATGATGACGATTATGATGACGATTATGCGGACTATTATGATGATGACTATGATAATGATTATTATGACGATTATGATGATGATTGTGATGATGATTATGATGACTATTATGACTATGACTATGATGCTGATTACGTTGACGGTTATGATGACGATTATGATGACTATTATGATGATGATTATGATGACTATTATGATGATGATTATGATGACGGTTATGATGATGATTATGATGATGATTATGACGATGATTATGATGATGATTATGATAATGATTATGATGATGATTATGATGATGATTATGATGATGATTATGATGATGATTATGACGACTATAATGATGCCGATTATGATGACTATTATGATGATGGCTATGATGACGATTATGATGATGATTATGATGATGATTATGATGATGATTATGATGACTATTATGACTATGACTATGATGCTGATTACGTTGACGGTTATGATGACGATTATGATGACTATTATGATGATGATTATGATGACTATTATGATGATGATTATGATGACGGTTATGATGATGATTATGATGATGATTATGACGATGATTATGATGATGATTATGATAATGATTATGATGATGATTATGATGATGATTATGATGATGATTATGATCACGATTATGATGACGATTGTGATGACTATTATGATGATTATGATGACGATTATGATGACGAATATGATGACGATTATGATGATGATTATGATGACGATTATGATGACGATTATGCGGACTATTATGACGATGACTATGATAATGATTATTATGACGATTATGATGATGATTATGATGATGATTATGATGATGATTATGATGACTATTATGACTATGACTATGATGCTGATTACGTTGACGGTTATGATGACGATTATGATGACTATTATGATGATGATTATGATGACTATTATGATGATGATTATGATGACGGTTATGATGATGATTATGATGATGATTATGATAATGATTATGATGATGATTATGATGATGATTATGATGATGATTATGATGATGATTATGATGATGATTATGATGATGATTATGATGATGATTATGATGATGATTATGATGATGATTATGATGATGATTATGATGATGATTATGATGACGATTATGATGACGATTATGATGACGATTATGATGATGATTATGTTGATAATTTTGATGATGATTATTATGATGATTATGATGATGATTATGATGATGATTATGATGATGATTATGATGATGATTTAGATGATGATTATGATGATGATTATGATGATGACTATGATGATGATTATGATGACCATGATGACGATTATGATGATGATTGTGATGATGATTATGATGATGATTATGATGACGGTTATGATGATGATTATGATGATGATTAAGATGATGATTATGATGATGATTATGATGACTATAATGATGTAGATTATGATGACTATTATGATGATTATGATGACGGTTATGATGATGATTATGACGATGATTATGATGATGATTATGATGATGATTATGATGATGATTATAATGATGATTATGATAATGATTATGATGATAATTATGATGACGGTTATGATGATGATTATGATGATGATTATGATGATGATTATGATGATGATCATAATGATGATTATGATGATGATTATGATGATGATTATGATGACTATAATGATGACGATTATGATGACTATCATAATGATGACTATGATGACGATTATGATAATGATTATGATGATAATTATGATGACGGTTATGATGATGATTATGATGACGATTGTGATAATGATTATGATGATGATTATGATGAATATTATGATGATGATTATGATGATGACTATGATGATGATTATGATGATGATTATGATGATGATTATGATGATGATTATGATGATGATTATGATGATGATTATGATGATGATTATGATGATGATTATGATGATGATTATGATGATGATTATGATGACGATTATGAAGACTATTATGATGATGACTATGATGATGATTATGATGATGACTACGATGATGATTACGATGACGATTATGATGATGACTATGATGATGATTATGCTCATGATTACGATGATGATTATTCTGAATATTATGATCATGATTATGATGATGATTATGATGACTATTATGATGATGATTATGATGACGGTTATGATGATGATTATGAGGACTATTATGATGATGACTATGATAATGATTATGATGACGATTATGATGATGATTATGATGATGATTATGATGACTATTATGACTAAGACTATGATGCTGATTACGTTGACGGTTATGATGATGATTATGATTATGATTATGATGATGATTATGATGATGATTATGATGATGATTATGATGATGATTATGATGACGATTATGATGACGATTATGATGACGATTATGATGACTATTATGATGATTATGATGACGATTATGATGACGATTATGATGACGATTATGATGATGATTATGATGATGATTATGATGATGACTGTGATGCTGATTATGATGACGGTTATGATGATGATTATGATGATGAGATTGATGATGATTATGATAATGATTATGATGATGATTATGATGATGATTATGATGATGATTATGATGACGATTATGATGACGATTATGATGATGATTATGATGATGATTATGCTCATGATTATGATCATGATTATGATGAATATTATGATGATGATTATGTTAATGTATATGATGATGATTATGATGATGATTTTGATGGCGATTATGATGATGATAATGATGACTATAATGATGTCGATTATGATGACTATTATGATGATTATGATGACGATTATGATGATGATTATGATGACTATAATGATGACGATTGTGAGGACTATTATGATGATGACAATGATGATGATTATGATGACGGTTATGATAATGATTATGATAATGATTATGATGATGACTGTGATGATGAATATGATGATGATTCTGATGATGATTATGATGATTATTATGATGATTATAATGATGACGATTATGATGACTATTATGATGATGATTATGATGATTCTGATGACTATAAAGACGACGATTATGAGGACTATTATGATGATGACAATGATGATGATTATGATGATGATTATGATGATGATTATGGTGATGATTATGATGATGATTGTGATGATGATTATGATGATGATTATGATGATGATTATGATGATGATTTTGATGACGATTATGATGATGATAATGATGACTATAATGATGTCGATTATGATGACTATTATGATGATTATGATGACGATTATGATGATGATTATGATGATGATTATGATGATGATTATGATGACTATTATGATGACTATTATGATGATGATTATGATGATTCTGATGACTATAAAGACGACGATTATGAGGACTATTATGATGATGACAATGATGATGATTATGATGATGATTATGATAATGATTATGATGATGACTATGATGATGAATATGATGATGATTATGATGATGATTATGATGATGATTATGATGACTATAATGATGACGATTATGATGACTATTATGATGACTATTATGATGATGATTATGATGAGTCTGATGACTATAAAGACGACGATTATGAGGACTATTATGATGATGACAATGATGATCATTATGATGATGATTATGATGATGATTATGATGATGATTGTGATGATGATTATGATGATGATCATGATGATGATTATGATGATGATTATGATGATGATTATGATGATGACTATGATGATGATTATGATGACCATGATGACGATTATGATGATGACTTTGATGACGATTATGATGATGATTATGATGACTATTATGACTGTGACTATGATGCTGATTACGTTGACGGTTATGATGATGATTATGATTATGATTATGATGATGATTATGATGATGATTATGATGATGATTATGATGATGATTGTGATGATGATTATGATGATGATTATGATGATGATTATGATGATGATTATGATGATGATTTTGATGACGATTATGATGATGATAATGATGACTATAATGATGTCGATTATGATGACTATTATGATGATTATGATGACGATTATGATGATGATTATGATGATGATTATGATGACTATTATGATGACTATTATGATGATGATTATGATGATTCTGATGACTATAAAGACGACGATTATGAGGACTATTATGATGATGACAATGATGATGATTATGATGATGATTATGATAATGATTATGATGATGACTATGATGATGAATATGATGATGATTATGATGATGACTATGATAATGATTATTATGACTATAATGATGACGATTATGATGACTATTATGATGACTATTATGATGATGATTATGATGAGTCTGATGACTATAAAGACGACGATTATGAGGACTATTATGATGATGACAATGATGATCATTATGATGATGATTATGATGATGATTATGATGATGATTATGATGATGATTATGATCATGATTGTGATGATGATTATGATGATGATTATGATGACGGTTATGATGATGATTATGATGATGATTAAGATGATGATTATGATGATGATTATGATGACTATAATGATGTAGATTATGATGACTATTATGATGATTATGATGACGGTTATGATGATGATTATGACGATGATTATGATGATGATTATGATGATGATTATGATGATGATTATAATGATGATTATGATAATGATTATGATGATAATTATGATGACGGTTATGATGATGATTATGATGATGATTATGATGATGATTATGATGAAGATCATAATGATGATTATGATGATGATTATGATGATGATTATGATGACTATAATGATGACGATTATGATGACTATCATAATGATGACTATGATGACGATTATGATAATGATTATGATGATAATTATGATGACGGTTATGATGATGATTATGATGACGATTGTGATAATGATTATGATGATGATTATGATGAATATTATGATGATGATTATGATGATGATTATGATGATGATTATGATGATGATTATGATGATGATTATGATGATGATTATGATGATGATTATGATGACGATTATGAAGACTATTATGATGATGACTATGATGATGATTATGATGATGACTACGATGATGATTACGATGACGATTATGATGATGACTATGATGATGATTATGCTCATGATTACGATGATGATTATGGTGAATATTATGATCATGATTATGATGATGATTATGATGACTATTATGATGATGATTATGATGACGGTTATGATGATGATTATGAGGACTATTATGATGATGACTATGATAATGATTATGATGACGATTATGATGATGATTATGATGATGATTATGATGACTATTATGACTAAGACTATGATGCTGATTACGTTGACGGTTATGATGATGATTATGATTATGATTATGATGATGATTATGATGATGATTATGATGATGATTATGATGATGATTATGATGACGATTATGATGACGATTATGATGACGATTATGATGACTATTATGATGATTATGATGACGATTATGATGACGATTATGATGACGATTATGATGATGATTATGATGATGATTATGATGATGACTGTGATGCTGATTATGATGACGGTTATGATGATGATTATGATGATGAGAATGATGATGATTATGATAATGATTATGATGATGATTATGATGATGATTATGATGATGATTATGATGACGATTATGATGACGATTATGATGATGATTATGATGATGATTATGATGATGACTATGATGCTGATTATGATGACGGTTATGATGATGATTATGATGATGATTATGATAATGATTATGATGATGATTATGATGATGATTATGCTCATGATTATGATCATGATTATGATGAATATTATGATGATGATTATGTTAATGTATATGATGATGATTATGATGATGATTTTGATGACGATTATGATGATGATAATGATGACTATAATGATGTCGATTATGATGACTATTATGATGATTATGATGACGATTATGATGATGATTATGATGACTATAATGATGACGATTGTGAGGACTATTATGATGATGACAATGATGATGATTATGATGACGGTTATGATAATGATTATGATAATGATTATGATGATGACTGTGATGATGAATATGATGATGATTCTGATGATGATTATGATGATTATTATGATGATTATAATGATGACGATTATGATGACTATTATGATGATGATTATGATGATTCTGATGACTATAAAGACGACGATTATGAGGACTATTATGATGATGACAATGATGATGATTATGATGATGATTATGATGATGATTATGATGATGATTATGATGATGATTGTGATGATGATTATGATGATGATTATGATGATGATTATGATGATGATTATGATGATGATTATGATGATGATTTTGATGACGATTATGATGATGATAATGATGACTATAATGATGTCGATTATGATGACTATTATGATGATTATGATGACGATTATGATGATGATTATGATGATGATTATGATGATGATTATGATGACTATTATGATGACTATTATGATGATGATTATGATGATTCTGATGACTATAAAGACGACGATTATGAGGACTATTATGATGATGACAATGATGATGATTATGATGATGATTATCATAATGATTATGATGATGACTATGATGATGAATATGATGATGATTATGATGATGATTATGATGATGATTATGATGACTATAATGATGACGATTATGATGACTATTATGATGACTATTATGATGATGATTATGATGAGTCTGATGACTATAAAGACGACGATTATGAGGACTATTATGATGATGACAATGATGATCATTATGATGATGATTATGATGATGATTATGATGGTGATTGTGATGATGATTATGATGATGATCATGATGATGATTATGATGATGATTATGATGATGATTATGATGATGACTATGATGATGATTATGATGACCATGATGACGATTATGATGATGATTTTGATGATGATTATGATGATGGTTATGATGACTACAATGATGACGATTATGATGACGATTATGATGATGATTATGATGACTATTATGACTGTGACTATGATGCTGATTACGTTGACGGTTATGATGATGATTATGATTATGATTATGATGATGATTATGATGATTATTATGATGATGATTATGATGATGATTATGATGACGATTATGATGACGATTAAGATGATGATTATGATGATGATTATGATGATGATTATGATGATGACTATGATGCTGATTATGATGACGGTTATGATGATGATTATGATGATGATTATGATAATGATTATGATGATGATTATGATGATGATTATGATGATGATTATGATGACGATTATGAGGACTATTATGATGATGACAATGATGATCATTATGATGATGATTATGATGATGATTATGATGACGATTATGATGACGATTATGATGACGATTATGATGACGATTATGATGACTATTATGATGATTATGATGACGATTATGATGACGATTATGATGACGATTATGATGATGATTATGATGATGATTATGATGATGATTATGATGATGACTGTGATGCTGATTATGATGACGGTTATGATGATGATTATGATGATGATTATGATGATGATTATGATAATGAGTATGATGATGATGATGATGATGATTATGATGATGATTATGATGACGATTATGATGACGATTATGATGATGATTATGATGATGATTATGATGATGACTATGATGCTGATTATGATGACGGTTATGATGATGATTATGATGATGATTATGATAATGATTATGATGATGATTATGATGATGATTATGCTCATGATTATGATCATGATTATGATGAATATTATGATGATGATTATGTCAATGTATATGATGATGATTATGATGATGATTTTGATGACGATTATGATGATGATAATGATGACTATAATGATGTCGATTATGATGACTATTATGATGATTATGATGACGATTATGATGATGATTATGATGACTATAATGATGACGATTGTGAGGACTATTATGATGATGACAATGATGATGATTATGATGACGGTTATGATAATGATTATGATAATGATTACGATGATGATTCTGATGATGATTATGATGATTATTATGATGATTATAATGATGACGATTATGATGACTATTATGATGATGATTATGATGATTCTGATGACTATAAAGACGACGATTATGAGGACTATTATGATGATGACAATGATGATGATTATGATGATGATTATGATGATGATTATGACGATGATTATGATGATGATTGTGATGATGATTATGATGATGATTATGATGATGATTATGATGATGATTATGATGATGATTTTGATGACGATTATGATGATGATAATGATGACTATAATGATGTCGATTATGATGACTATTATGATGATTATGATGACGATTATGATGATGATTATGATGATGATTATGATGACTATTATGATGACTATTATGATGATGATTATGATGATTCTGATGACTATAAAGACGACGATTATGAGGACTATTATGATGATGACAATGATGATGATTATGATGATGATTATGATAATGATTATGATGATGACTATGATGATGAATATGATGATGATTATGATGATGATTATGATGATGATTATGATGACTATAATGATGACGATTATGATGACTATTATGATGACTATTATGATGATGATTATGATGAGTCTGATGACTATAAAGACGACGATTATGAGGACTATTATGATGATGACAATGATGATCATTATGATGATGATTATGATGATGATTATGATGCTGATTGTGATGATGATTATGATGCTGATCATGATGATGATTATGATGATGATTATGATGATGATTATGATGATGACTATGATGATGATTATGATGACCATGATGACGATTATGATGATGATTATGATGACGATTATGATGATGATTATGATGACTATTATGACTGTGACTATGATGCTGATTACGTTGACGGTTATGATGATGATTATGATTATGATTATGATGATGATTATGATGATTATTATGATGATGATTATGATGATGATTATGATGACGATTATGATGACGATTATGATGATGATTATGATGATGATTATGATGATGATTATGATGATGACTATGATGCTGATTATGATGACGGTTATGATGATGATTATGATGATGATTATGATAATGATTATGATGATGATTATGATGATGATTATGCTCATGATTATGATCATGATTATGATGAATATTATGATGATGATTATGTTAATGTATATGATGATGATTATGATGATGATTGCGATGATCATTATGATGATGATTATGATGATCATTATGATGATGATTATGATGATGGTTATGATGACTACAATGATGACGATTATGATGACGATTATGATGACGATTATGATGACGATTATGATGATGAGTATGATGATGATTATGATGATGATTACGATGATAATTATGATGATGATCATGATGATCATTATGATGATGATTATGATGATGATTATGATGACGGTTATGATGATGATTATGATGATGATTATGATGACGATTATGAGGACTATTATGATGATGACTATCATAATGATTATTATGACTATAATGATGACGATTATGATTACTATTATGATGACTATTATGATGACTATTATGATGATGATTATGATGAGTCTGATGACTATAAAGACGACGATTATGAGGACTATTATGATGATGACAATGATGATCATTATGATGATGATTATGATGATGATTATGATGATGATTATGATGATGATTGTGATGATGATTATGATGATGATTATGATGACGGTTATGATGATGATTATGATGATGATTATGATGACGATTATGAGGACTATTATGATGATGACTATGATAATGATTATTATGACTATAATGATGACGATTATGATGACTATTATGGTGACTATTATGATGATGATTATGATGAGTCTGATGACTATAAAGACGACGATTATGAGGACTATTATGATGATGACAATGATGATCATTATGATGATGATTATGATGATGATTATGATGATGATTATGATGATGATTGTGATGATGATTATGATGATGATCATGATGATGATTATGATGATGATTATGATGATGATTATGATGATGATTATGATGATGATTATGATGATGACTATGATGATGATTATGATGACCATGATGACGATTATGATGATGATTATGATGACGATTATGATGACTATTATGACTGTTACTATGATGCTGATTACGTTGACGGTTATGATGATGATTATGATGATGGTTGTGATGATTATTATGATGATGATTATGATGATGATTATGATGACGATTATGAGGACTATTATGATGATGACTATGATGATGATTATGATGATGACTACGATGATGATTACGATGACGATTATGATGATGACTATGATGATGATTATGCTCATGATTACGATGATGATTATGGTGAATATTATGATCATGATTATGATGATGATTATGATGATGATTATGATGATGATTATGATGATGATTATGATGATGATTATGATGATGATTCTGATGATGATTATGATGACTATAATGATGACGATTATGATGACTATTATGATGATGATTATGATGACGGTTATGATGATGATTATGAGGACTATTATGATGATGACTATGATAATGATTATGATGACGATTATGATGATGATTATGATGATGATTATGATGACTATTATGACTATGACTATGATGCTGATTACGTTGACGGTTATGATGATGATTATGATTATGATTATGATGATGATTATGATGATGATTATGATGATGATTATGATGATGATTATGATGACGATTATGATGATGATTATGATAATGATTATGATGATGATTATGATGATGATTATGATGACGATTATGATGACGATTATGATGATGATTATGATGATGATTATGATGATGACTATGATGCTGATTATGATGACGGTTATGATGATGATTATGATGATGATTATGATAATGATTATGATGATGATTATGATGAATATTATGCTCATGATTATGATCATGATTATGATGAATATTATGATGATGATTATGTTAATGTATATGATGATGATTATGATGATGATTTTGATGACGATTATGATGATGATAATGATGACTATAATGATGTCGATTATGATGACTATTATGATGATTATGATGACGATTATGATGATGATTATGATGACTATAATGATGACGATTGTGAGGACTATTATGATGATGACAATGATGATGATTATGATGACGGTTATGATAATGATTATGATAATGATTTTGATGATGACTGTGATGATGAATATGATGATGATTCTTATGATGATGATGATGATGATTATGATGATTATAATGATGACGATTATGATGATGATAATGATGACTATAATGATGTCGATTATGATGACTATTATGATGATTATGATGACGATTATGATGATGATTATGATGATGATTATGATGACTATTATGATGATGACAATGATGATGATTATGATGATGATTATGATAATGATTATGATGATGACTATGATGATGAATATGATGATGATTATGATGATGATTATGATGATGATTATGATGACTATAATGATGACGATTATGATGACTATTATGATGACTATTATGATGATGATTATGATGAGTCTGATGACTATAAAGACGACGATTATGAGGACTATTATGATGATGACAATGATGATCATTATGATGATGATTATGATGATGATTATGATGATGATTGTGATGATGATTATGATGATGATCATGATGATGATTATGATGATGATTATGATGATGATTATGATGATGATTATGATGATGACTATGATGATGATTATGATGACCATGATGACGATTATGATGATGATTATGATGACGATTATAATGATGATTATGATGACTATTATGACTGTGACTATGATGCTGATTACGTTGACGGTTATGATGATGATTATGATTATGATTATGATGATGATTATGATGATTATTATGATGATGATTATGATGATGATTATGATGACGATTATGATGACGATTATGATGATGATTATGATGATGATTATGATGATGATTATGATGATGACTATGATGCTGATTATGATGACGGTTATGATGATGATTATGATGATGATTATGATAATGATTATGATGATGATTATGATGATGATTATGCTCATGATTATGATCATGATTATGATGATGATTATGTTAATGTATATGATGATGATTATGATGATGATTGCGATGATCATTATGATGATGTTTATGATGATGTTTATGATGATCATTATGATGATGATTATGATGATGGTTATGATGACTACAATGATGACGATTATGATGACGATTATGATGACGATTATGATGACGATTATGATGATGAGTATGATGATGATTATGATGATGATTACGATGATAATTATGATGATGATCATGATGATCATTATGATGATGATTATGATGATGATTATGATTATGATTACGACGTCTATAATGATGCCGATTATGATGACTATTATGATGATGACTATGACAATGATTATGATGATGATTATGATAATGATTATGATGATGATTATGATGATGATTATGATTATGATTATGATGATGATTCTGATGATGATTATGATGATGATTATGATGATGATTATGATGGCGGTTATGATGATGATTATGATGATGATTATGATGACGGTTATGATGATGATTATGATGATGATAATGATGATGACTATGATGATGATTATGACGACGATTATGATGATGATTATGATGATGATTATGATGATGATTATGATGACTATAGTGATGACTATAGTGATGACGATTGTGATGACTATTATGATGATGACTATGATGACGATTATGATAATGATTATGATGATAATTATGATGACGGTTATGATGATGATTATGATGATGATTATGATGATGATTATGATGATGACAATGATGATGATTATGATGATGATTATGATGATGTGTATGATGATGATTATGATGACGATTATGATGAATATTATGATGATGATTATGATGATGATTATGATGATGATTATGATGATGATTATGATGATGTTTATGATGATGATTATGATGATGATTATGATGATGATTATGATGAATATTATGATGATGATTATGATGATGATTATGATGATGATTATGATGATGATTATGATGATGTTTATGATGATGATTATGATGATGATTATGATGATGATTATGATGTTGATTATGATGATGATTATGATGATGATTATGATGACTATAATGATGTCGATTATGATGACTATTATGATGATTATGATGACGATTATGATGATGATTATGATGATGATTATGATGACTATAATGATGTAGATTATGCTGACTATTATGATGATTATGATGACGGTTACGATGATCATTATGATGATGATTATGATAATCATTATGATGATGATTATGATGATCATTATGATTATGATTATGACGATGATTATGATGATGATTATGATGATGATTATGGTGATGATTATGATGATGATTATGATCATGACTACGATTATGATTGTGATGACGATTATGATGATGATTATGATTACGGTTATGATAATGATTATGATAATGATTATGATGATGACTATGATGATGATTATGACGATGATTATGATGATGACTATGATGATGATTATGATGACCATGATGACGATCATGATGATGATTATGATGATGATTACGTTGACGGTTATGATGATGATTATGATTATGATTATGATGATGATTATGATGATGATTATGATGATGATTATGATGATGATTATGATGATGATTATGATGATGATTATGATGATGATTATAATGATGATTATGATAATGATTATGATGATAATTATGATGACGGTTATGATGATGATTATGATGATGATTATGATGATGATCATAATGATGATTATGATGATGATTATGATGATGATTATGATGACTATAATGATGACGATTATGATGACTATCATAATGATGACTATGATGACGATTATGATAATGATTATAATGATAATTATGATGACGGTTATGATGATGATTATGATGACGATTATGATAATGATTATGATGATGATTATGATGAATATTATGATGATGATTATGATGATGATTATGATGATGATTATGATGATGATTATGATGATGATTATGATGATGATTATGATGATGATTATGATGATGATTATGATGATGATTATGATGATGATTATGATGATGATTACGATGATGATTATGATGATGATTATGATGATGATTATGATGATGATTATGATGATGATTATGATGATGATTATGATGACGATTATGAGGACTATTATGATGATGACTATGATGATGATTATGATGATGACTACGATGATGATTACGATGACGATTATGATGATGACTATGATGATGATTATGCTCATGATTACGATGATGATTATGGTGAATATTATGATCATGATTATGATGATGATTATGATGATGATTATGATGATGATTATGATGATGACTATGATGACGATTATGGTAATGATTATGATGACGGTTATGATGATGATTATGATGATGATTATGATGATGATTATGATGATGATTATGATGATGATTATGATGATGATTATGATGACTATAATGATGACGATTATGATGACTATTATGATGATGATTATGATGACGGTTATGATGATGATTATGAGGACTATTATGGTGATGACTATAATAATGATTATGATGACGATTATGATGATGATTATGATGATGATTATGATGACTATTATGACTATGACTATGATGCTGATTACGTTGACGGTTATGATGATGATTATGATTATGGTTATGATGATGATTATGATGATGATTATGATGATGATTATGATGATGATAATGATGACTATAATGATGTCGATTATGATGACTATTATGATGATTATGATGACGATTATGATGATGATTATGATGGCTATAATGATGACGATTGTGAGGACTATTATGATGATGACAATGATGATGATTATGATGACGGTTATGATAATGATTATGATAATGATTATGATGATGACTGTGATGATGAATATGATGATGATTCTGATGATGATTATGATGATGATTATGATGATTATAATGATGACGATTATGATGACTATTATGATGATGATTATGATGATTCTGATCACTATAAAGACGACGATTATGAGGACTATTATGATGATGACAATGATGATGATTATGATGATGATTATGATGCTGATTATGATGATGATTATGATGATGATTGTGATGATGATTATGATGATGATTATGTTGATGATTATGATGTTGATTATGATGATGATTATGATGATGACTATGATGCTGATTATGATGACGGTTATGATGATGATTATGATGATGATTATGATGATCATTATGATTATGATTATGACGATGATTATGATGATGATTATGATGATGATTGTGATGATGATTATGATGATGATCATGATGATGATTATGATGATGATTATGATGATGATTATGATGATGATTATGATGATGACTATGATGATGATTATGATGACCATGATGACGATTATGATGATGATTATGATGACGATTATGATGACTATTATGACTGTTACTATGATGCTGATTACGTTGACGGTTATGATGATGATTATGATTATGATTATGATGATGATTATGATGATGATTATGATGATGATTATGATGATGATTATGATGATGATTATGATGATGATTATGATGATGATTATGATAACTATAATGATGACGATTGTGATGACTATTATGATGATGACTATGATGACGATTATGATAATGATTATGATGATAATTATGATGACGGTTATGATGATGATTATGATGATGATTATGATGATGATTATGATGATGATTGTGATGATGATTATGATGATGATCATGATGATGATTATGATGATGATTATGATGATGATTATGATGATGATTATGATGCTGAATATGATGATGATTATGATGATGATTATGATGACCATGATGACGATTATGATGATGACTTTGATGACGATTATGATGATGATTATGATGACTATTATGACTGTGACTATGATGCTGATTACGTTGACGGTTATGATGATGATTATGATTATGATTATGATGATGATTATGATGATTATTATGATGATGATTATGATGATGATTATGATGACGATTATGATGACGATTAAGATGATGATTATGATGATGATTATGATGATGATTATGATGATGATTATGATGATGATTATGATGATGATTATGATGATGATTGTGATGATGATTATGATGATGATTATGATGATGATTATGATGATGATTATGATGATGATTTTGATGACGATTATGATGATGATAATGATGACTATAATGATGTCGATTATGATGACTATTATGATGATTATGATGACGATTATGATGATGATTATGATGATGATTATGATGACTATTATGATGACTATTATGATGATGATTATGATGATTCTGATGACTATAAAGACGACGATTATGAGGACTATTATGATGATGACAATGATGATAATTATGATGATGATTATGATAATGATTATGATGATGACTATGATGATGAATATGATGATGATTATGATGATGACTATGATAATGATTATTATGACTATAATGATGACGATTATGATGACTATTATGATGACTATTATGATGATGATTATGATGAGTCTGATGACTATAAAGACGACGATTATGAGGACTATTATGATGATGACAATGATGATCATTATGATGATGATTATGATGATGATTATGATGATGATTATGATCATGATTGTGATGATGATTATGATGATGATTATGATGACGGTTATGATGATGATTATGATGATGATTAAGATGATGATTATGATGATGATTATGATGACTATAATGATGTAGATTATGATGACTATTATGATGATTATGATGACTGTTATGATGATGATTATGACGATGATTATGATGATGATTATGATGATGATTATGATGATGATTATAATGATGATTATGATAATGATTATGATGATAATTATGATGACGGTTATGATGATGATTATGATGATGATTATGATGATGATTATGATGAAGATCATAATGATGATTATGATGATGATTATGATGATGATTATGATGACTATAATGATGACGATTATGATGACTATCATAATGATGACTATGATGACGATTATGATAATGATTATGATGATAATTATGATGACGGTTATGATGATGATTATGATGACGATTGTGATAATGATTATGATGATGATTATGATGAATATTATGATGATGATTATGATGATGATTATGATGATGATTATGATGATGATTATGATGCTGAATATGATGATGATTATGATGATGATTATGATGACCATGATGACGATTATGATGATGACTTTGATGACGATTATGATGATGATTATGATGACTATTATGACTGTGACTATGATGCTGATTACGTTGACGGTTATGATGATGATTATGATGATGATTATGATGATGATTATGATGATTATTATGATGATGATTATGATGATGATTATGATGACGATTATGATGACGATTAAGATGATGATTATGATGATGATTATGATGATGATTATGATGATGATTATGATGATGATTATGATGATGATTATGATGATGATTGTGATGATGATTATGATGATGATTATGATGATGATTATGATGATGATTATGATGATGATTTTGATGACGATTATGATGATGATAATGATGACTATAATGATGTCGATTATGATGACTATTATGATGATTATGATGACGATTATGATGATGATTATGATGATGATTATGATGACTATTATGATGACTATTATGATGATGATTATGATGATTCTGATGACTATAAAGACGACGATTATGAGGACTATTATGATGATGACAATGATGATAATTATGATGATGATTATGATAATGATTATGATGATGACTATGATGATGAATATGATGATGATTATGATGATGACTATGATAATGATTATTATGACTATAATGATGACGATTATGATGACTATTATGATGACTATTATGATGATGATTATGATGAGTCTGATGACTATAAAGACGACGATTATGAGGACTATTATGATGATGACAATGATGATCATTATGATGATGATTATGATGATGATTATGATGATGATTATGATCATGATTGTGATGATGATTATGATGATGATTATGATGACGGTTATGATGATGATTATGATGATGATTAAGATGATGATTATGATGATGATTATGATGACTATAATGATGTAGATTATGATGACTATTATGATGATTATGATGACGGTTATGATGATGATTATGACGATGATTATGATGATGATTATGATGATGATTATGATGATGATTATAATGATGATTATGATAATGATTATGATGATAATTATGATGACGGTTATGATGATGATTATGATGATGATTATGATGATGATTATGATGAAGATCATAATGATGATTATGATGATGATTATGATGATGATTATGATGACTATAATGATGACGATTATGATGACTATCATAATGATGACTATGATGACGATTATGATAATGATTATGATGATAATTATGATGACGGTTATGATGATGATTATGATGACGATTGTGATAATGATTATGATGATGATTATGATGAATATTATGATGATGATTATGATGATGATTATGATGATGATTATGATGATGATTATGATGATGATTATGATGATGATTATGATGATGATTATGATGATGATTATGATGATGATTATGATGACGATTATGAAGACTATTATGATGATGACTATGATGATGATTATGATGATGACTACGATGATGATTACGATGACGATTATGATGATGACTATGATGATGATTATGCTCATGATTACGATGATGATTATGGTGAATATTATGATCATGATTATGATGATGATTATGATGACTATTATGATGATGATTATGATGACGGTTATGATGATGATTATGAGGACTATTATGATGATGACTATGATAATGATTATGATGACGATTATGATGATGATTATGATGATGATTATGATGACTATTATGACTAAGACTATGATGCTGATTACGTTGACGGTTATGATGATGATTATGATTATGATTATGATGATGATTATGATGATGATTATGATGATGATTATGATGATGATTATGATGACGATTATGATGACGATTATGATGACGATTATGATGACTATTATGATGATTATGATGACGATTATGATGACGATTATGATGACGATTATGATGATGATTATGATGATGATTATGATGATGACTGTGATGCTGATTATGATGACGGTTATGATGATGATTATGATGATGAGAATGATGATGATTATGATAATGATTATGATGATGATTATGATGATGATTATGATGATGATTATGATGACGATTATGATGACGATTATGATGATGATTATGATGATGATTATGATGATGACTATGATGCTGATTATGATGACGGTTATGATGATGATTATGATGATGATTATGATAATGATTATGATGATGATTATGATGATGATTATGCTCATGATTATGATCATGATTATGATGAATATTATGATGATGATTATGTTAATGTATATGATGATGATTATGATGATGATTTTGATGACGATTATGATGATGATAATGATGACTATAATGATGTCGATTATGATGACTATTATGATGATTATGATGACGATTATGATGATGATTATGATGACTATAATGATGACGATTGTGAGGACTATTATGATGATGACAATGATGATGATTATGATGACGGTTATGATAATGATTATGATAATGATTATGATGATGACTGTGATGATGAATATGATGATGATTCTGATGATGATTATGATGATTATTATGATGATTATAATGATGACGATTATGATGACTATTATGATGATGATTATGATGATTCTGATGACTATAAAGACGACGATTATGAGGACTATTATGATGATGACAATGATGATGATTATGATGATGATTATGATGATGATTATGATGATGATTATGATGATGATTGTGATGATGATTATGATGATGATTATGATGATGATTATGATGATGATTATGATGATGATTATGATGATGATTTTGATGACGATTATGATGATGATAATGATGACTATAATGATGTCGATTATGATGACTATTATGATGATTATGATGACGATTATGATGATGATTATGATGATGATTATGATGATGATTATGATGACTATTATGATGACTATTATGATGATGATTATGATGATTCTGATGACTATAAAGACGACGATTAGGAGGACTATTATGATGATGACAATGATGATGATTATGATGATGATTATGATGATGATTATGATGATGATTATGATGATGACAATGATGATCATTATGATGATGATTATGATGATGATTATGATGACGATTATGATGACGATTATGATGACGATTATGATGACGATTATGATGACTATTATGATGATTATGATGACGATTATGATGACGATTATGATGACGATTATGATGATGATTATGATGACGATTATGATGATGATTATGATGATGATTATGATGATGATTATGATGACTATTATGATGACTATTATGATGATGATTATGATGATTCTGATGACTATAAAGACGACGATTATGAGGACTATTATGATGATGACAATGATGATCATTATGATGATGATTATGATGATGATTATGATGACGATTATGATGACGATTATGATGACGATTATGATGACGATTATGATGACTATTATGATGATTATGATGACGATTATGATGACGATTATGATGACGATTATGATGATGATTATGATGATGATTATGATGATGACTGTGATGCTGATTATGATGACGGTTATGATGATGATTATGATGATGATTATGATGATGATTATGATAATGAGTATGATGATGATGATGATGATGATTATGATGATGATTATGATGACGATTATGATGACGATTATGATGATGATTATGATGATGATTATGATGATGACTATGATGCTGATTATGATGACGGTTATGATGATGATTATGATGATGATTATGATAATGATTATGATGATGATTATGATGATGATTATGCTCATGATTATGATCATGATTATGATGAATATTATGATGATGATTATGTCAATGTATATGATGATGATTATGTCAATGTATATGATGATGATTATGATGATGATTTTGATGACGATTATGATGATGATAATGATGACTATAATGATGTCGATTATGATGACTATTATGATGATTATGATGACGATTATGATGATGATTATGATGACTATAATGATGACGATTGTGAGGACTATTATGATGATGACAATGATGATGATTATGATGACGGTTATGATAATGATTATGATAATGATTATGATGATGATTCTGATGATGATTATGATGATTATTATGATGATTATAATGATGACGATTATGATGACTATTATGATGATGATTATGATGATTCTGATGACTATAAAGACGACGATTATGAGGACTATTATGATGATGACAATGATGATGATTATGATGATGATTATGATGATGATTATGATGATGATTATGATGATGATTGTGATGATGATTATGATGATGATTATGATGATGATTATGATGATGATTATGATGATGATTTTGATGACGATTATGATGATGATAATGATGACTATAATGATGTCGATTATGATGACTATTATGATGATTATGATGACGATTATGATGATGATTATGATGATGATTATGATGACTATTATGATGACTATTATGATGATGATTATGATGATTCTGATGACTATAAAGACGACGATTATGAGGACTATTATGATGATGACAATGATGATGATTATGATGATGATTATGATAATGATTATGATGATGACTATGATGATGAATATGATGATGATTATGATGATGATTATGATGATGATTATGATGACTATAATGATGACGATTATGATGACTATTATGATGACTATTATGATGATGATTATGATGAGTCTGATGACTATAAAGACGACGATTATGAGGACTATTATGATGATGACAATGATGATCATTATGATGATGATTATGATGATGATTATGATGCTGATTGTGATGATGATTATGATGCTGATCATGATGATGATTATGATGATGATTATGATGATGATTATGATGATGACTATGATGATGATTATGATGACCATGATGACGATTATGATGATGATTATGATGACGATTATGATGATGATTATGATGACTATTATGACTGTGACTATGATGCTGATTACGTTGACGGTTATGATGATGATTATGATTATGATTATGATGATGATTATGATGATTATTATGATGATGATTATGATGATGATTATGATGACGATTATGATGACGATTATGATGATGATTATGATGATGATTATGATGATGATTATGATGATGACTATGATGCTGATTATGATGACGGTTATGATGATGATTATGATGATGATTATGATAATGATTATGATGATGATTATGATGATGATTATGCTCATGATTATGATCATGATTATGATGAATATTATGATGATGATTATGTTAATGTATATGATGATGATTATGATGATGATTGCGATGATCATTATGATGATGATTATGATGATCATTATGATGATGATTATGATGATGGTTATGATGACTACAATGATGACGATTATGATGACGATTATGATGACGATTATGATGACGATTATGATGATGAGTATGATGATGATTATGATGATGATTACGATGATAATTATGATAATGATCATGATGATCATTATGATGATGATTATGATGATGATTATGATGACGGTTATGATGATGATTATGATGATGATTATGATGACGATTATGAGGACTATTATGATGATGACTATGATAATGATTATTATGACTATAATGATGACGATTATGATGACTATTATGATGACTATTATGATGATGATTATGATGAGTCTGATGACTATAAAGACGACGATTATGAGGACTATTATGATGATGACAATGATGATCATTATGATGATGATTATGATGATGATTATGATGATGATTATGATGATGATTGTGATGATGATTATGATGATGATCATGATGATGATTATGATGATGATTATGATGATGATTATGATGATGATTATGATGATGACTATGATGATGATTATGATGACCATGATGACGATTATGATGATGATTATGATGACGATTATGATGACTATTATGACTGTTACTATGATGCTGATTACGTTGACGGTTATGATGATGATTATGATGATGATTGTGATGATTATTATGATGATGATTATGATGATGATTATGATGACGATTATGAGGACTATTATGATGATGACTATGATGATGATTATGATGATGACTACGATGATGATTACGATGACGATTATGATGATGACTATGATGATGATTATGCTCATGATTACGATGATGATTATGGTGAATATTATGATCATGATTATGATGATGATTATGATGATGATTATGATGATGATTATGATGATGACTATGATGACGATTATGGTAATGATTATGATGACGGTTATGATGATGATTATGATGATGATTATGATGATGATTATGATGATGATTATGATGATGATTATGATGATGATTCTGATGATGATTATGATGACTATAATGATGACGATTATGATGACTATTATGATGATGATTATGATGACGGTTATGATGATGATTATGAGGACTATTATGATGATGACTATGATAATGATTATGATGACGATTATGATGATGATTATGATGATGATTATGATGACTATTATGACTATGACTATGATGCTGATTACGTTGACGGTTATGATGATGATTATGATTATGATTATGATGATGATTATGATGATGATTATGATGATGATTATGATGATGATTATGATGATGATTCTGATGATGATTATGATGATGATTATGATGATGACAATGATGATGATTATGATGATGATTATGATGATGAGTATGATGATGATTATGATGACGATTATGATGACCATCATGATGATGACTATGATGACGATTATGATAATGATTATGATGATAATTATGATGACGGTTATGATGATGATTATGATGACGATTATGATCATTATTGATTATGATGATGATTATGATGAATATTATGATGATGATTATGATGATGATTATGATGATGATTACGATGATGTTTATGATGATGATTATGATGATGATTATGATGATGATTATGATGATGATTATGATGATGATTATGATGATGACAATGATGATGATTATGATGATGATTATGATGATGAGTATGATGATGATTATGATGACGATTATGATGACCATCATGATGATGACTATGATGACGATTATGATAATGATTATGATGATAATTATGATGACGGTTATGATGATGATTATGATGACGATTATGATCATTATTGATTATGATGATGATTATGATGAATATTATGATGATGATTATGATGATGATTATGATGATGATTACGATGATGTTTATGATGATGATTATGATGATGATTATGATGATGATTATGATGATGATTATGATGATGATTATGATGATGATTATGATAATCATTATGATGATGATTATGATGATCATTATGATTATGATTATGACGATGATTATGATGATGATTATGACGATGATTATGATGATGACTATGATGATGATTATGATGACCATGATGACGATCATGATGATGATTATGATGATGATTATGATGACTATTATGACTGTGACTATGATGCTGATTACGTTGACGGTTATGATGATGATTATGATTATGATTATGATGATGATTATGATGATTATTATGATGATGATTATGATGATGATTATGATAATGATTATGATGATGATTATGATGAATATTATGATGATGATTATGATGACGATTATGATGACCATCATGATGATGACTATGATGACGATTATGATAATGATTATGATGATAATTATGATGACGGTTATGATGATGATTATGATGACGATTATGATCATTATTGATTATGATGATGATTATGATGAATATTATGATGATGATTATGATGATGATTATGATGATGATTACGATGATGTTTATGATGATGATTATGATGATGATTATGATGATGATTATGATGATGATTATGATGATGATTATGATGATGATTATGATGACTATAATGATGTCGATTATGATGACTATTATGATGATTATGATGACGATTATGATGATGATTATGATGATGATTATGATGACTATTATGATGATTATGATGACGGTTACGATGATCATTATGATGATGATTATGATAATCATTATGATGATGATTATGATGATCATTATGATTATGATTATGACGATGATTATGATGATGATTATGATGATGATTATGGTGATGATTATGATGATGATTATGATGATGACTACGATGATGATTGTGATGACGATTATGATGATGATTATGATTACGGTTATGATAATGATTATGATAATGATTATGATGATGACTATGATGATGATTATGACGATGATTATGATGATGACTATGATGATGATTATGATGACCATGATGACGATCATGATGATGATTATGATGATGATTATGATGACTATTATGACTGTGACTATGATGCTGATTACGTTGACGATTATGATGATGATTATAATTATGATTATGATGATGATTATGATGATTATTATGATGATGATTATGATGATGATTATGATAATGATTATGATGATGATTATGATGAATATTATGATGATGATTATGATGACGATTATGATGACCATCATGATGATGACTATGATGACGATTATGATAATGATTATGATGATAATTATGATGACGGCTATGATGATGATTATGATGACGATTATGATCATTATTGATTATGATGATGATTATGATGAATATTATGATGATGATTATGATGATGATTATGATGATGATTACGATGATGTTTATGATGATGATTATGATGATGATTATGATGATGATTATGATGATGATTATGATGATGATTATGATGATGATTATGATGACTATAATGATGTCGATTATGATGACTATTATGATGATTATGATGACGATTATGATGATGATTATGATGATGATTATGATGACTATAATGATGTAGATTATGATGACTATTATGATGATTATGATGACGGTTACGATGATCATTATGATGATGATTATGATAATCATTATGATGATGATTATGATGATCATTATGATTATGATTATGACGATGATTATGATGATGATTATGATGATGATTATGGTGATGATTATGATGATGATTATGATGATGACTACGATGATGATTGTGATGACGATTATGATGATGATTATGATTACGGTTATGATAATGATTATGATAATGATTATGATGATGACTATGATGATGATTATGACGATGATTATGATGATGACTATGATGATGATTATGATGACCATGATGACGATCATGATGATGATTATGATGATGATTATGATGACTATTATGACTGTGACTATGATGCTGATTACGTTGACGGTTATGATGATGATTATGATTATGATTATGATGATGATTATGATGAATATTATGATGATGATTATGATGATGACTATGATGACCATCATGATGATGACTATGATGACGATTATGATAATGATTATGATGATAATTATGATGACGGTTATGATGATGATTATGATGACAATTATGATCATTATTGATTATGATGATGATTATGATGAATATTATGATGATGATTATGATGATGATTATGATGATGATTACGATGATGTTTATGATGATGATTATGATGATGATTATGATGATGATTATGATGATGATTATGATGATGATTATGATGATGATTATGATGACTATATTGATGTCGATTATGATGACTATTATGATGATTATGATGACGATTATGATGATGATTATGATGATGATTATGATGACTATAATGATGTAGATTATGATGACTATTATGATGATTATGATGACGGTTACGATGATCATTATGATGATGATTATGATAATCATTATGATGATGATTATGATGATCATTATGATTATGATTATGACGATGATTATGATGATGATTATGATGATGATTATGGTGATGATTATGATGATGATTATGATGATGACTACGATGATGATTGTGATGACGATTATGATGATGTTTATGATTACGGTTATGATAATGATTATGATAATGATTATGATGATGACTATGATGATGATTATGACGATGATTATGATGATGACTATGATGATGATTATGATGACCATGATGACGATCATGATGATGATTATGATGATGATTATGATGACTATTATTACTGTGACTATGATGCTGATTACGTTGACGGTTATGATGATGATTATGATTATGATTATGATTATGATGATGATTATGATGACTATTATGACTGTGACTATGATGCTGATTACGTTGACGGTTATGATGATGATTATGATTATGATTATGATGATGATTATGATGATTATTATGATGATGATTATGATGATGATTATGATAATGATTATGATGATGATTATGATGAATATTATGATGATGATTATGATGATGACTATGATGATCATTATGATGATGATTATGATGATCATTATGATGATGATTATGATGACGATTATGATGATGACTATGATGACGATTATGATACTGATTATGATGATGATTATGATGAATATTATGATGATGATTATGATGATATTATGATGATGATTATGATGATGATTATGATGATGATTATGATGATGATTATGATGACGGTTATGATGATGATTATGATGATGATTATGATGACGATTATGAGGACTATTATGATGATGACTATGATAATGATTATTATGACTATAATGATGACGATTATGATGACTATTATGATGACTATTATGATGATGATTATGATGAGTCTGATGACTATAAAGACGACGATTATGAGGACTATTATGATGATGACAATGATGATCATTATGATGATGATTATGATGATGATTATGATGATGATTGTGATGATGATTATGATGATGATCATGATGATGATTATGATGATGATTATGATGATGATTACGATGATGATTATGATGACTATAATGATGACGATTATGATGACTATTATGATGATGATTATGATGACGGTTATGATGATGATTATGATGATGATTATGACGATGATTATGATGATTATGATAATGATTATGATGATGATTATGATGATGATTATGATGATGACTATGATGATGATTATGATGATTATGATGACGATTATGATGACTATTATGATGATGATTATGATGACTAGTATGATGATGACCATGATGACGATTATGTTGATGATTATGATGTTGATTATGATGACGGTTATGATGACGATTATGATGACGATTATGATGACGATTATGATGACGATTATGATGATGAGTATGATGATGATTATGATGATGATTACGATGATAATTATGATGATAATCATGATGATCATTATGATGATGATTATGATGATGATTATGATTATGATTACGACGTCTATAATGATGCCGATTATGATGACTATTATGATGATGATTATGATGACTAGTATGATGATGACCATGATGACGATTATGTTGATGATTATGATGTTGATTATGATGATGATTATGATGATGACTATGATGCTGATTATGATGACGGTTATGATGATGATTATGATGATGATTATGATGATCATTATGATTATGATTATGACGATGATTATGATGATGATTATGATGATGATTATGATGACGGTTATGATGATGATTATGATGATGATTATGATGACGATTATGAGGACTATTATGATGATGACTATGATAATGATTATTATGACTATAATGATGACGATTATGATGACTATTATGATGACTATTATGATGATGATTATGATGAGTCTGATGACTATAAAGACGACGATTATGAGGACTATTATGATGATGACAATGATTATCATTATGATGACGGTTATGATAATGATTATGATAATGATTATGATGATGACTATGATGATGAATATGATGATGATTATGATGATGATTATGATGATGATTATGATGATTATAATGATGATTATGATGATTATAATGATGATTATGATGATGATTATGATGAGTATAATGATGATCATTATGATGATGATTATGATGATGATTATGATGACGGTTATGATGATGATTATGATGATGATTATGACGATGATTATGATGATGATTATGATGATGACTCTGATGATGATTATGATGACCATGATGACGATTATGATGATGATTATGATGATGATTATGATGATGATTACGATGATGATTATGATGACTATAATGATGACGATTATGATGACTATTATGATGATCATTATGATGATGATTATGATGACAATTATGATGATGAGTATGATGATGATTATGATGACGATTATGATGACCATCATGATGATGACTATGATGACGATTATGATAATGATTATGATGATAATTATGATGACGGTTATGATGATGATTATGATGACGATTATGATAATGATTATGATGATGATTATGATGAATATTATGATGATGATTATGATGATGATTATGATGATGATTATGATGATGTTTATGATGATGATTATGATGATGATTATGATGATGATTATGATGATGATTATGATGATGATTATGATGATGATTATGATGACTATAATGATGTCGATTATGATGACTATTATGATGATTATGATGACGATTATGATGATGATTATGATGATGATTATGATGACTATAATGATGTCGATTATGATGACTATTATGATGATTATGATGACGATTATGATGATAACCATGATGACTATTATGATGTTGATTATGATGATGATCAGTATGATGATTATGATGATGATTATGATGATGATTATGATGATGATTATGATGATGATTATGATGATGATTGTGATGATGATTATGATGATGATCATGATGATGATTATGATGTAGATTATGATGATGATTATGATGATGATTATGATGATGACTATGATGATGATTATGATGACCATGATGACGATTATGATGATGATTATGATGATGATTATGATGACTATTATGACTGTTACTATGATGCTGATTACGTTGACGGTTATGATGATGATTATGATTATGATTATGATGATGATTATGATTATGATTATGATGATGATTCTGATGATGATTCTGATGATGATTATGATGATGATTATGATGACGGTTATGATGATGATTATGATGATGATTATGATGACGGTTATGATGATGATTATGATGATGATTATGATGATGACTATGATGATGATTATGACGACGATTATGATGATGATTATGATGATGATTATGATGATGATTATGATGATGATTATGATGACTATAGTGATGACGATTGTGATGACTATTATGATGATGACTATGATGACGATTATGATAATGATTATGATGATAATTATGATGACGGTTATGATGATGATTATGATGATGATTATGATGATGATTATGATGATGACAATGATGATGATTATGATGATGATTATGATGATGAGTATGATGATGATTATGATGACGATTATGATGACCATCATGATGATGACTATGATGACGATTATGATAATGATTATGATGATAATTATGATGACGGTTATGATGATGATTATGATGACGATTATGATCATTATTGATTATGATGATGATTATGATGAATATTATGATGATGATTATGATGATGATTATGATGATGATTACGATGATGTTTATGATGATGATTATGATGATGATTATGATGATGATTATGATGATGATTATGATGATGATTATGATGATGATTATGATGATGATTATGATGACTATATTGATGTCGATTATGATGACTATTATGATGATTATGATGACGATTATGATGATGATTATGATGATGATTATGATGACTATAATGATGTAGATTATGATGACTATTATGATGATTATGATGACGGTTACGATGATCATTATGATGATGATTATGATAATCATTATGATGATGATTATGATGATCATTATGATTATGATTATGACGATGATTATGATGATGATTATGATGATGATTATGGTGATGATTATGATGATGATTATGATGATGACTACGATGATGATTGTGATGACGATTATGATGATGTTTATGATTACGGTTATGATAATGATTATGATAATGATTATGATGATGACTATGATGATGATTATGACGATGATTATGATGATGACTATGATGATGATTATGATGACCATGAAGACGATCATGATGATGATTATGATGATGATTATGATGACTATTATGACTGTGACTATGATGCTGATTACGTTGACGGTTATGATGATGATTATGATTATGATTATGATTATGATGATGATTATGATGACTATTATGACTGTGACTATGATGCTGATTACGTTGACGGTTATGATGATGATTATGATTATGATTATGATGATGATTATGATGATTATTATGATGATGATTATGATGATGATTATGATAATGATTATGATGATGATTATGATGAATATTATGATGATGATTATGATGATGACTATGATGATCATTATGATGATGATTATGATGATCATTATGATGATGATTATGATGACGATTATGATGATGACTATGATGACGATTATGATACTGATTATGATGATGATTATGATGAATATTATGATGATGATTATGATGATATTATGATGATGATTATGATGATGATTATGATGATGATTATGATTATGATTATGATGACGGTTATGATGATGATTATGATGATGATTATGATGACGATTATGAGGACTATTATGATGATGACTATGATAATGATTATTATGACTATAATGATGACGATTATGATGACTATTATGATGACTATTATGATGATGATTATGATGAGTCTGATGACTATAAAGACGACGATTATGAGGACTATTATGATGATGACAATGATGATCATTATGATGATGATTATGATGATGATTATGATGATGATTGTGATGATGATTATGATGATGATCATGATGATGATTATGATGATGATTATGATGATGATTATGATGATGATTATGATGATGATTATGATGATGACTCTGATGATGATTATGATGACCATGATGACGATTATGATGATGATTATGATGATGATTATGATGATGATTACGATGATGATTATGATGACTATAATGATGACGATTATGATGACTATTATGATGATGATTATGATGACGGTTATGATGATGATTATGATGATGATTATGACGATGATTATGATGATTATGATAATGATTATGATGATGATTATGATGATGATTATGATGATGACTATGATGATGATTATGATGATTATGATGACGATTATGATGACTATTATGATGATGATTATGATGACTAGTATGATGATGACCATGATGACGATTATGTTGATGATTATGATGTTGATTATGATGACGGTTATGATGACGATTATGATGACGATTATGATGACGATTATGATGACGATTATGATGATGAGTATGATGATGATTATGATGATGATTACGATGATAATTATGATGATAATCATGATGATCATTATGATGATGATTATGATGATGATTATGATGATGACTATGATGCTGATTATGATGACGGTTATGATGATGATTATGATGATGATTATGATGATCATTATGATTATGATTATGACGATGATTATGATGATGATTATGATGATGATTATGATGACGGTTATGATGATGATTATGATGATGATTATGATGACGATTATGAGGACTATTATGATGATGACTATGATAATGATTATTATGACTATAATGATGACGATTATGATGACTATTATGATGACTATTATGATGATGATTATGATGAGTCTGATGACTATAAAGACGACGATTATGAGGACTATTATGATGATGACAATGATGATCATTATAATGACGGTTATGATAATGATTATGATAATGATTATGATGATGACTATGATGATGAATATGATGATGATTATGATGATGATTATGATGATGATTATGATGATTATAATGATGATTATGATGATTATAATGATGATTATGATGATGATTATGATGAGTATAATGATGATCATTATGATGATGATTATGATGATGATTATGATGACGGTTATGATGATGACTATTATGATGATTATGATGACGATTATGATGATGATTATGATGATGATTATGATGACTATAATGATGTCGATTATGATGACTATTATGATGATTATGATGACGATTATGATGATAACCATGATGACTATTATGATGTTGATTATGATGATGATCAGTATGATGATTATGATGATGATTATGATGATGATTATGATGATGATTATGATGATGATTATGATGATGATTGTGATGATGATTATGATGATGATCATGATGATGATTATGATGATGATTATGATGATGATTATGATGATGATTATGATGATGACTATGATGATGATTATGATGACCATGATGACGATTATGATGATGATTATGATGATGATTATGATGACTATTATGACTGTTACTATGATGCTGATTACGTTGACGGTTATGATGATGATTATGATTATGATTATGATTATGATGATGATTATGATTATGATTATGATGATGATTCTGATGATGATTCTGATGATGATTATGATGATGATTATGATGACGGTTATGATGATGATTATGATGATGATTATGATGACGGTTATGATGATGATTATGATGATGATTATGATGATGACTATGATGATGATTATGACGACGATTATGATGATGATTATGATGATGATTATGATGATGATTATGATGATGATTATGATGATGATTATAATGACTATAGTGATGACTATTATGATGATGACTATGATGACGATTATGATAATGATTATGATGATAATTATGATGACGATTATGATGATGATTATGATGAGGATTATGATGATGATTATGATGATGACAATGATGATGATTATGATGATGATTATGATGATGAGTATGATGATGATTATGATGACGATTATGATGACCATCATGATGATGACTATGATGACGATTATGATAATGATTATGATGATAATTATGATGACGGTTATGATGATGATTATGATGACGATTATGATCATTATTGATTATGATGATGATTATGATGAATATTATGATGATGATTATGATGATGATTATGATGATGATTACGATGATGTTTATGATGATGATTATGATGATGATTATGATGATGATTATGATGATGATTATGATGATGATTATGATGATGATTATGATGACTATAATGATGTCGATTATGATGACTATTATGATGATTATGATGACGATTATGATGATGATTATGATGATGATTATGATGACTATAATGATGTAGATTATGATGACTATTATGATGATTATGATGACGGTTACGATGATCATTATGATGATGATTATGATAATCATTATGATGATGATTATGATGATCATTATGATTATGATTATGACGATGATTATGATGATGATTATGATGATGATTATGGTGATGATTACGATGATGATTATGATGATGACTACGATGATGATTGTGATGACGATTATGATGATGATTATGATTACGGTTATGATAATGATTATGATAATGATTATGATGATGACTATGATGATGATTATGACGATGATTATGATGATGACTATGATGATGATTATGATGACCATGATGACGATCATGATGATGATTATGATGATGATTATGATGACTATTATGACTGTGACTATGATGCTGATTACGTTGACGGTTATGATGATGATTATGATTATGATTATGATGATGATTATGATGATTATTATGATGATGATTATGATGATGATTATGATAATGATTATGATGATGATTATGATGAATATTATGATGATGATTATGATGATGACTATGATGACGATTATGATAATGACTATGATGCTGATTATGATGACGGTTATGATGATGATTATGATGATGATTATGATAATGATTATGATGATGATTATGATGATGATTATGATGATGATTATGATGTTGATTATGATAATGATTATGATGATGACTATGATGCTGATTATGATGACGGTTATGATGATGATTATGATGATGATTATGATAATGATTATGATGATGATTACGATGATCATTATGATGATGATTATGATGACGATTATGATAACGACTATGATGACGATTATGATAATGACTATGAAGACTATAATGATGTCGATTATGATGACTATTATGATGTTGATTATGATGATGATCAGTATGATGATTATAATGATGATTATGATGATGATTATGATGATGATTATGATGGTGATTATGATGACTATAATGATTACGATTATGAGGTCTATTATGATGATGACCATGATGACGATTATGTTGATGATTATGATGATGACTATGATAATGATTATGATGATGATTATGATGATGATTATGATGATGACTATGATGCTGATTATGATGACGGTTATGATGATGATTATGATGATGATTATGATGATGATTATGATGATGATTATGATGACGATTATGGTGACGATTATGAGGACTATTGTGATGACGATTATGATGATGATTATGATGATGATTATGATGATGATTATGATGACTATAATGATGACGATTATGATGACTATTATGATGACTATTATGATGATGATTATGATGAGTCTGATGACTATAAAGACGACGATTATGAGGACTATTATGATGATGACAATGATGATCATTATGATGATGATTATGATGATGATTATGATTATGATTATGATGACGATTATGATGATGATTATGATGATGATTATGATGACTATAATGATGTAGATTATGATGACTATTATGATGATTATGATGACGGTTACGATGATCATTATGATGATGATTATGATAATCATTATGATGATGATTATGATGATCATTATGATTATGATTATGACGATGATTATGATGATGATTATGATGATGATTATGGTGATGATTATGATGATGATTATGATGATGACTACGATGATGATTGTGATGACGATTATGATGATGTTTATGATTACGGTTATGATAATGATTATGATAATGATTATGATGATGACTATGATGATGATTATGACGATGATTATGATGATGACTATGATGATGATTATGATGACCATGAAGACGATCATGATGATGATTATGATGATGATTATGATGACTATTATGACTGTGACTATGATGCTGATTACGTTGACGGTTATGATGATGATTATGATTATGATTATGATGACGATTATGATGACGATTATGATGATGAGTATGATGATGATTATGATGATGATTACGATGATAATTATGATGATAATCATGATGATCATTATGATGATGATTATGATGATGATTATGATTATGATTACGACGTCTATAATGATGCCGATTATGATGACTATTATGATGATGATTATGATGACTAGTATGATGATGACCATGATGACGATTATGTTGATGATTATGATGTTGATTATGATGATGATTATGATGATGACTATGATGCTGATTATGATGACGGTTATGATGATGATTATGATGATGATTATGATGATCATTATGATTATGATTATGACGATGATTATGATGATGATTATGATGATGATTATGATGACGGTTATGATGATGATTATGATGATGATTATGATGACGATTATGAGGACTATTATGATGATGACTATGATAATGATTATTATGACTATAATGATGACGATTATGATGACTATTATGATGACTATTATGATGATGATTATGATGAGTCTGATGACTATAAAGACGACGATTATGAGGACTATTATGATGATGACAATGATGATCATTATGATGACGGTTATGATAATGATTATGATAATGATTATGATGATGACTATGATGATGAATATGATGATGATTATGATGATGATTATGATGATGATTATGATGATTATAATGATGATTATGATGATTATAATGATGATTATGATGATGATTATGATGAGTATAATGATGATCATTATGATGATGATTATGATGATGATTATGATGACGGTTATGATGATGATTATGATGATGATTATGACGATGATTATGATGATGATTATGATGATGACTCTGATGATGATTATGATGACCATGATGACGATTATGATGATGATTATGATGATGATTATGATGATGATTACGATGATGATTATGATGACTATAATGATGACGATTATGATGATTATTATGATGATCATTATGATGACGGTTATGATGATGATCATGATGATGATTATGATGATGATTATGATGATGATTATGATGATGATTATGATGACGATTATGATGACTATTATGATGATCATTATGATGACGGTTATGATGATGATTATGATGATGACAATGATGATGATTATGATGACGATTATGATGATGAGTATGATGATGATTATGATGACGATTATGATGACCATCATGATGATGACTATGATGACGATTATGATAATGATTATGATGATAATTATGATGACGGTTATGATGATGATTATGATGACGATTATGATAATGATTATGATGATGATTATGATGAATATTATGATGATGATTATGATGATGATTATGATGATGATTATGATGATGTTTATGATGATGATTATGATGATGATTATGATGATGATTATGATGATGATTATGATGATGATTATGATGATGATTATGATGACTATAATGATGTCGATTATGATGACTATTATGATGATTATGATGACGATTATGATGATGATTATGATGATGATTATGATGACTATAATGATGTCGATTATGATGACTATTATGATGATTATGATGACGATTATGATGATAACCATGATGACTATTATGATGCTGATTATGATGATGATCAGTATGATGATTATGATGATGATTATGATGATGATTATGATGATGATTATGATGATGATTATGATGATGATTGTGATGATGATTATGATGATGATCATGATGATGATTATGATGATGATTATGATGATGATTATGATGATGATTATGATGATGACTATGATGATGATTATGATGACCATGATGACGATTATGATGATGATTATGATGATGATTATGATGACTATTATGACTGTTACTATGATGCTGATTACGTTGACGGTTATGATGATGATTATGATTATGATTATGATTATGATGATGATTATGATTATGATTATGATGATGATTCTGATGATGATTCTGATGATGATTATGATGATGATTATGATGACGGTTATGATGATGATTATGATGATGATTATGATGACGGTTATGATGATGATTATGATGATGATTATGATGATGACTATGATGATGATTATGATGATGATTATGATGACTATAATGATGTAGATTATGATGACTATTATGATGATTATGATGACGGTTACGATGATCATTATGATGATGATTATGATAATCATTATGATGATGATTATGATGATCATTATGATTATGATTATGACGACGATTGTGATGATGATTATGATGATGATTATGATGATGATTATGATGATGATTATGATGATGATTATGATGACTATAGTGATGACGATTGTGATGACTATGATGACGATTATGATAATGATTATGATGATAATTATGATGACGATTATGATGATGATTATGATGAGGATTATGATGATGATTATGATGATGACAATGATGATGATTATGATGATGATTATGATGATGAGTATGATGATGATTATGATGACGATTATGATGACCACCATGATGATGACTATGATGACGATTATGATAATGATTATGATGATAATTATGATGACGGTTATGATGATGATTATGATGACGATTATGATCATTATTGATTATGATGATGATTATGATGAATATTATGATGATGATTATGATGATGATTATGATGATGATTACGATGATGTTTATGATGATGATTATGATGATGATTATGATGATGATTATGATGATGATTATGATGATGATTATGATGATGATTATGATGACTATAATGATGTCGATTATGATGACTATTATGATGATTATGATGACGATTATGATGATGATTATGATGATGATTATGATGACTATAATGATGTAGATTATGATGACTATTATGATGATTATGATGACGGTTACGATGATCATTATGATGATGATTATGATAATCATTATGATGATGATTATGATGATCATTATGATTATGATTATGACGATGATTATGATGACGATTATGATGATGATTATGGTGATGATTACGATGATGATTATGATGATGACTACGATGATGATTGTGATGACGATTATGATGATGATTATGATTACGGTTATGATAATGATTATGATAATGATTATGATGATGACTATGATGATGATTATGACGATGATTATGATGATGACTATGATGATGATTATGATGACCATGATGACGATCATGATGATGATTATGATGATGATTATGATGACTATTATGACTGTGACTATGATGCTGATTACGTTGACGGTTATGATGATGATTATGATTATGATTATGATGATGATTATGCTGATTATTATGATGATGATTATGATGATGATTATGATAATGATTATGATGATGATTATGATGAATATTATGATGATGATTATGATGATGACTATGATGACGATTATGATAATGACTATGATGCTGATTATGATGACGGTTATGATGATGATTATGATGATGATTATGATAATGATTATGATGACGATTATGATGATGATTATGATGATGATTATGATGTTGATTATGATAATGATTATGATGATGACTATGATGCTGATTATGATGACGGTTATGATGATGATTATGATGATGATTATGATAATGATTATGATGATGATAACGATGATCATTATGATGATGATTATGATGATCATTATGATGATGATTATGATGACGATTATGATAACGACTATGATGACGATTATGATAATGACTATGAAGACTATAATGATGTCGATTATGATGACTATTATGATGTTGATTATGATGATGATCAGTATGATGATTATAATGATGATTATGATGATGATTATGATGAATATTATGATGATGATTATGATGATGACTATGATGATCATTATGATGATGATTATGATGATCATTATGATGATGATTATGATGACGATTATGATGATGACTATGATGACGATTATGATACTGATTATGATGATGATTATGATGAATATTATGATGATGATTATGATGATATTATGATGATCATTATGATGATGATTATGATGATGATTATGATTATGATTATGATGACGGTTATGATGATGATTATGATGATGATTATGATGACGATTATGAGGACTATTATGATGATGACTATGATAATGATTATTATGACTATAATGATGACGATTATGATGACTATTATGATGACTATTATGATGATGATTATGATGAGTCTGATGACTATAAAGACGACGATTATGAGGACTATTATGATGATGACAATGATGATCATTATGATGATGATTATGATGATGATTATGATGATGATTGTGATGATGATTATGATGATGATCATGATGATGATTATGATGATGATTATGATGATGATTATGATGATGATTATGATGATGATTATGATGATGACTCTGATGATGATTATGATGACCATGATGACGATTATGATGATGATTATGATGATGATTATGATGATGATTACGATGATGATTATGATGACTATAATGATGACGATTATGATGACTATTATGATGATGATTATGATGACGGTTATGATGATGATTATGATGATGATTATGACGATGATTATGATGATTATGATAATGATTATGATGATGATTATGATGATGATTATGATGATGACTATGATGATGATTATGATGATTATGATGACGATTATGATGACTATTATGATGATGATTATGATGACTAGTATGATGATGACCATGATGACGATTATGTTGATGATTATGATGTTGATTATGATGACGGTTATGATGACGATTATGATGACGATTATGATGACGATTATGATGACGATTATGATGATGAGTATGATGATGATTATGATGATGATTACGATGATAATTATGATGATAATCATGATGATCATTATGACGATGATTATGATGATGATTATGATTATGATTACGACGTCTATAATGATGCCGATTATGATGACTATTATGATGATGATTATGATGACTAGTATGATGATGACCATGATGACGATTATGTTGATGATTATGATGTTGATTATGATGATGATTATGATGATGACTATGATGCTGATTATGATGACGGTTATGATGATGATTATGATGATGATTATGATGATCATTATGATTATGATTATGACGATGATTATGATGATGATTATGATGATGATTATGATGACGGTTATGATGATGATTATGATGATGATTATGATGACGATTATGAGGACTATTATGATGATGACTATGATAATGATTATTATGACTATAATGATGACGATTATGATGACTATTATGATGACTATTATGATGATGATTATGATGAGTCTGATGACTATAAAGACGACGATTATGAGGACTATTATGATGATGACAATGATGATCATTATGATGACGGTTATGATAATGATTATGATAATGATTATGATGATGACTATGATGATGAATATGATGATGATTATGATGATGATTATGATGATGATTATGATGATTATAATGATGATTATGATGATTATAATGATGATTATGATGATGATTATGATGAGTATAATGATGATCATTATGATGATGATTATGATGATGATTATGATGACGGTTATGATGATGATTATGATGATGATTATGACGATGATTATGATGATGATTATGATGATGACTCTGATGATGATTATGATGACCATGATGACGATTATGATGATGATTATGATGATGATTACGATGATGATTATGATGACTATAATGATGACGATTATGATGATTATTATGATGATCATTATGATGACGGTTATGATGATGATCATGATGATGATTATGATGATGATTATGATGATGATTATGATGATGACTATGATGACGATTATGATGACTATTATGATGATCATTATGATGACGGTTATGATGATGATTATGATGATGACAATGATGATGATTATGATGACGATTATGATGATGAGTATGATGATGATTATGATGACGATTATGATGACCATCATGATGATGACTATGATGACGATTATGATAATGATTATGATGATAATTATTATGACGGTTATGATGATGATTATGATGACGATTATGATAATGATTATGATGATGATTATGATGAATATTATGATGATGATTATGATGATGATTATGATGATGATTATGATGATGTTTATGATGATGATTATGATGATGATTATGATGATGATTATGATGATGATTATGATGATGATTATGATGATGATTATGATGACTATAATGATGTCGATTATGATGACTATTATGATGATTATGATGACGATTATGATGATGATTATGATGATGATTATGATGACTATAATGATGTCGATTATGATGACTATTATGATGATTATGATGACGATTATGATGATAACCATGATGACTATTATGATGCTGATTATGATGATGATCAGTATGATGATTATGATGATGATTATGATGATGATTATGATGATGATTATGATGATGATTATGATGATGATTGTGATGATGATTATGATGATGATCATGATGATGATTATGATGATGATTATGATGATGATTATGATGATGATTATGATGATGACTATGATGATGATTATGATGACCATGATGACGATTATGATGATGATTATGATGATGATTATGATGACTATTATGACTGTTACTATGATGCTGATTACGTTGACGGTTATGATGATGATTATGATTATGATTATGATTATGATGATGATTATGATTATGATTATGATGATGATTCTGATGATGATTCTGATGATGATTATGATGATGATTATGATGACGGTTATGATGATGATTATGATGATGATTATGATGACGGTTATGATGATGATTATGATGATGATTATGATGATGACTATGATGATGATTATGATGATGATTATGATGACTATAATGATGTAGATTATGATGACTATTATGATGATTATGATGACGGTTACGATGATCATTATGATGATGATTATGATAATCATTATGATGATGATTATGATGATCATTATGATTATGATTATGACGACGATTGTGATGATGATTATGATGATGATTATGATGATGATTATGATGATGATTATGATGATGATTATGATGACTATAGTGATGACGATTGTGATGACTATGATGACGATTATGATAATGATTATGATGATAATTATGATGACGATTATGATGATGATTATGATGAGGATTATGATGATGATTATGATGATGACAATGATGATGATTATGATGATGATTATGATGATGAGTATGATGATGATTATGATGACGATTATGATGACCACCATGATGATGACTATGATGACGATTATGATAATGATTATGATGATAATTATGATGACGGTTATGATGATGATTATGATGACGATTATGATCATTATTGATTATGATGATGATTATGATGAATATTATGATGATGATTATGATGATGATTATGATGATGATTACGATGATGTTTATGATGATGATTATGATGATGATTATGATGATGATTATGATGATGATTATGATGATGATTATGATGATGATTATGATGACTATAATGATGTCGATTATGATGACTATTATGATGATTATGATGACGATTATGATGATGATTATGATGATGATTATGATGACTATAATGATGTAGATTATGATGACTATTATGATGATTATGATGACGGTTACGATGATCATTATGATGATGATTATGATAATCATTATGATGATGATTATGATGATCATTATGATTATGATTATGACGATGATTATGATGACGATTATGATGATGATTATGGTGATGATTACGATGATGATTATGATGATGACTACGATGATGATTGTGATGACGATTATGATGATGATTATGATTACGGTTATGATAATGATTATGATAATGATTATGATGATGACTATGATGATGATTATGACGATGATTATGATGATGACTATGATGATGATTATGATGACCATGATGACGATCATGATGATGATTATGATGATGATTATGATGACTATTATGACTGTGACTATGATGCTGATTACGTTGACGGTTATGATGATGATTATGATTATGATTATGATGATGATTATGCTGATTATTATGATGATGATTATGATGATGATTATGATAATGATTATGATGATGATTATGATGAATATTATGATGATGATTATGATGATGACTATGATGACGATTATGATAATGACTATGATGCTGATTATGATGACGGTTATGATGATGATTATGATGATGATTATGATAATGATTATGATGATGATTATGATGATGATTATGATGATGATTATGATGTTGATTATGATAATGATTATGATGATGACTATGATGCTGATTATGATGACGGTTATGATGATGATTATGATGATGATTATGATAATGATTATGATGATGATTACGATGATCATTATGATGATGATTATGATGATCATTATGATGATGATTATGATGACGATTATGATAACGACTATGATGACGATTATGATAATGACTATGAAGACTATAATGATGTCGATTATGATGACTATTATGATGTTGATTATGATGATGATCAGTATGATGATTATAATGATGATTATGATGATGATTATGATGATGATTATGATGGTGATTATGATGACTATAATGATTACGATTATGAGGTCTATTATGATGATGACCATGATGACGATTATGTTGATGATTATGATGTTGATTATGATAATGATTATGATGATGATTATGATGATGATTATGATGATGACTATGATGCTGATTATGATGACGGTTATGATGATGATTATGATGATGATTATGATGATGATTATGATGATGATTATGATGACGATTATGGTGACGATTATGAGGACTATTGTGATGATGATTATGATGATGATTATGATGATGATTATGATGATGATTATGATGACTATAATGATGACGATTATGATGACTATTATGATGACTATTATGATGATGATTATGATGAGTCTGATGACTATAAAGACGACGATTATGAGGACTATTATGATGATGACAATGATGATCATTATGATGATGATTATGATGATGATTATGATGATGATTATGATGATGATTATGATGATTATGATGACGATTATGATGACTATAATGATGACGATTATGATGACTATTATGATGATGATTATGATGACTAGTATGATGATGACCATGATGACGATTATGTTGATGATTATGATGTTGATTATGATGACGGTTATGATGACGATTATGATGACGATTATGATGACGATTATGATGACGATTATGATGATGAGTATGATGATGATTATGATGATGATTACGATGATAATTATGATGATGATCATGATGATCATTATGATGATGATTATGATGATGATTATGATTATGATTACGACGTCTATAATGATGCCGATTATGATGACTATTATGATGATGACTATGATGACGATTATGATGATGATTATGATGACTATAATGATGACGATTATGAGGACTATTATGATGATGACCATGATGACGATTATGTTGATGATTATGATGTTGATTATGATGATGATTATGATGATGACTATGATGCTGATTATGATGACGGTTATGATGATGATTATGATGATGATTATGATGATCATTATGATTATGATTATGACGATGATTATGATGATGATTATGATGATGATTATGATGACGGTTATGATGATGATTATGATGATGATTATGATGACGATTATGAGGACTATTATGATGATGACTATGATAATGATTATTATGACTATAATGATGACGATTATGATGACTATTATGATGACTATTATGATGATGATTATGATGAGTCTGATGACTATAAAGACGACGATTATGAGGACTATTATGATGATGACAATGATGATCATTATGATGATGATTATGATGATGATTATGATGATGATTATGATGATGATTGTGATGATGATTATCATGATGATTATGATGACGGTTATGATGATGATTATGATGATGATTATGATGACGATTATGAGGACTATTATGATGATGACTATGATAATGATTATTATGACTATAATGATGACGATTATGATGACTATTATGATGACTATTATGATGATGATTATGATGAGTCTGATGACTATAAAGACGACGATTATGAGGACTATTATGATGATGACAATGATGATCATTATGATGATGATTATGATGATGTTTATGATGATGATTATGATGATGATTGTGATGATGATTATGATGATGATCATGATGATGATTATGATGATGATTATGATGATGATTATGATGATGATTATGATGATGACTATGATGATGATTATGATGACCATGATGACGATTATGATGATGATTATGATGATGATTATGATGACTATTATGACTGTTACTATGATGCTGATTACGTTGACGGTTATGATGATGATTATGATTATGATTATGATGATGATTATGATGATTATTATGATGATGATTATGATGACGATTATGAAGACGATTATGATGACGATTATGATGATGATTATGATGATGACTATGACGATGATTATGACGACGATTATGATGATGATTATGAGGATGATTATGATGATGATTATGATGATGATTATGATGACTATAGTGATGTCGATTGTGATGACTATTATGATGATGACTATGATGACGATTATGATAATGATTATGATGATAATTATGATGACGGTTATGATGATGATTATGCTGATGATTATGATGACTATTATGATGATTATGATGACGATTATGATGATGATTATGATGATGATTATGATGACTATAATGATGATGACTATGATGATGATTATGATGATGACTACGATGATGATTACGATGACGATTATGATGATGACTATGATGATGATTATGCTCATGATTACGATGATGATTATGGTGAATATTATGATCATGATTATGATGATGATTATGATGATGATTATGATGATGATTATGATGATGACTATGATGACGATTATGGTAATGATTATGATGACGGTTATGATGATGATTATGATGATGATTATGATGATGATTATGATGATGATTATGATGATGATTATGATGATGATTATGATGATGATTATGATGACTATAATGATGACGATTATGATGAGTATTATGATGATGATTATGATGACGGTTATGATGATGATTATGAGGACTATTATGATGATGACTATGATAATGATTATGATGACGATTATGATGATGATTATGATGATGATTATGATGACTATTATGACTATGACTATGATGCTGATTACGTTGACGGTTATGATGATGATTATGATTATGATTATGATGATGATTATGATGATGATTAGGATGATGATTATGATGATGATTATGATGACGATTATGATGACGATTATGATGACGATTATGATGACTATTATGATGATTATGATGACGATTATGATGACGATTATGATGACGATTATGATGATGATTATGATGATGATTATGATGATGACTGTGATGCTGATTATGATGACGGTTATGATGATGATTATGATGATGATTATGATGATGATTATGATAATGATTATGATGATGATTATGATGATGATTATGATGACGATTATGATGACGATTATGATGATGATTATGATGATGATTATGATGATGACTATGATGCTGATTATGATGACGGTTATGATGATGATTATGATGATGATTATGACGATGATTATGATGATGATTATGATAATGATTATGATGATGATTATGATGATGATTATGATGATGATTAAGATGATGATTATGATGATGATTATAATGATGATTATGATAATGATTATGATGATAATTATGATGACGGTTATGATGATGATTGTGATGATGATTATGATGATGATTATGATGATGATTATGATGATGATCATAATGATGATTATGATGATGATTATGATGATGATTATGATGACTATAATGATGACGATTATGATGACTATCATAATGATGACTATGATGACGATTATGATAATGATTATGATGATAATTATGATGACGGTTATGATGATGATTATGATGACGATTATGATAATGATTATGATGATGATTATGATGAATATTATGATGATGATTGTGATGATGATTATGATGATGATTATGATGATGATTATGATGATGATTATGATGATGATTATGATGATGATTATGATGATGATTATGATGATGATTATGATGATGATTATGATGATGATTATGATGATGATTATGATGATGATTATGATGATGATTATGATGACGATTATGAGGACTATTATGATGATGATTATGATGACGGTTATGATGATGATTATGATGATGATTATGATGATGACTATGATGATGATTATGATAATGATTATGATGGTGATTATGATGATGATTATGATTATGATGATGATGATGATTATGATGATGATTATGATGATGATTAAGATGATGATTATGATGATGATTATGATGACTATAATGATGTAGATTATGATGACTATTATGATGATTATGATGACGGTTATGATGATGAATATGACGATGATTATGATGATGATTATGATGATGATTATGATGATGATTATAATGATGATTATGATAATGATTATGATGATGATTATGATGATGATTAAGATGATGATTATGATGATGATTATGATGACGGTTATGATGATGATTATGACGATGATTATGATGATGATTATGATGATGATTATGATGATGATTATAATGATGATTATGATAATGATTATGATGATAATTATGATGACGGTTATGATGATGATTATGATGATGATTATGATGTTGATCATAATGATGATTATGATGATGATTATGATGATGATTATGATGACTATAATGATGACGATTATGATGACTATCATAATGATGACTATGATGACGATTATGATAATGATTATGATGATAATTATGATGACGGTTATGATGATGATTATGATGACGATTATGATAATGATTATGATGATGATTATGATGAATATTATGATGATGATTATGATGATGATTATGATGATGATTATGATGATGATTATGATGATGATTATGATGATGATTATGATGATGATTATGATGATGATTATGATGATGATTATGATGATGATTATGATGATGACTATGATGATGATTATGATGATGATTATGATGACGATTATGAGGACTATTATGATGATGACTATGATGATGATTATGATGATGACTACGATGATGATTACGATGACGATTATGATGATGACTATGATGATGATTATGCTCATGATTACGATGATGATTACGGTGAATATTATGATCATGATTATGATGATGATTATGATGATGATTATGATGATGATTATGATGACGATTATGATGACGATTATGATGACGATTATGATGACTATTATGATGATTATGATGACGATTATGATGACGATTATGATGACGATTATGATGATGATTATGATGATGATTATGATGATGACTATGATGCTGATTATGATGACGGTTATGATGATGATTATGATGATGATTATGATAATGATTATGATGATTATTATGATGATGATTATGCTCATGATTATGATCATGATTATGATGATGATTATAATGATGATTATGATGATGACTATGATGATGATTATGATGACCATGATGACGATTATGATGATGATTATGATGACGATTATGATGACTATTATGACTGTTACTATGATGCTGATTACGTTGACGGTTATGATGATGATTATGATTATGATTATGATGATGATTATGATGATGATTATGATCATGATTATGATGATGATTATGATGATGATTATGATGATGATTATGATGATGATTATGATAACTATAATGATGACGATTGTGATGACTATTATGATGATGACTATGATGACGATTATGATAATGATTGTGATGATAATTATGATGACGGTTATGATGATGATTATGATGATGATTATGATGATGATTATGATGATGATTGTGATGATGATTATGATGATGATCATGATGATGATTATGATGATGATTATGATGATGATTATGATGATGATTATGATGCTGAATATGATGATGATTATGATGATGATTATGATGACGGTTATGATGATGATTATGATGATGATTATGATAATGATTATGATGATGATTATGATGATGATTACGATGATCATTATGATGATGATTATGATGATCATTATGATGATGATTATGATGACGATTATGATGACGACTATGATGACGATTATGATAATGACTATGATGCTGATTATGATGACGGTTATGATGATGATTATGATGATGATTATGATAATGATTATGATGATGATTATGATGATGATTATGATGATGATTATGATGATGATTATGATGATGACTATGATGCTGATTATGATGACGGTTATGATGATGATTATGATGATGATTATGATGATGATTATGATGATGATTATGATGACGATTATGGTGACGATTATGAGGACTATTGTGATGATGATTATGATGCTGATTATGATGATGATTATGATGATGATTATGATGACGATTATGATGACGATTATGAGGACTATTATGATGACGATTATGATGACGATTATGATGACGATTATGATGACGATTATGAAGACTATTATGATGATGATTATGATGATGACTCTGATGCTGATTATGATGACGGTTATGATGATGATTATGATGATGATTATGATGATGATTATGATGATGATTATGATGATGATTATGATGATGATTATGATGACGGTTATGATGATGATTATGATAATGATTATCATGACTATTATGACTATGACTATGATGCTGATTACGTTGACTTTTATGATGATGATTATGATTATGATTATGATGATGATTATGATGATTATTATGATGATGATTATGATGATGATTATGATGACTATTATGACTGTTACTATGATGCTGATTACGTTGACGGTTATGATGATGATTATGATTATGATTATGATTATGATGATGATTATGATTATGATTATGATGATGATTCTGATGATGATTCTGATGATGATTATGATGATGATTATGATGACGGTTATGATGATGATTATGATTATGATTATGATGATGATTCTGATGATGATTCTGATGATGATTATGATGATGATTATGATGACGGTTATGATGATGATTATGATGATGATTATGATGACGGTTATGATGATGATTATGATGATGATTATGATGATGACTATGATGATGATTATGATGATGATTATGATGACTATAATGATGTAGATTATGATGACTATTATGATGATTATGATGACGGTTACGATGATCATTATGATGATGATTATGATAATCATTATGATGATGATTATGATGATCATTATGATTATGATTATGACGACGATTGTGATGATGATTATGATGATGATTATGATGATGATTATGATGATGATTATGATGATGATTATGATGACTATAGTGATGACGATTGTGATGACTATGATGACGATTATGATAATGATTATGATGATAATTATGATGACGATTATGATGATGATTATGATGAGGATTATGATGATGATTATGATGATGACAATGATGATGATTATGATGATGATTATGATGATGAGTATGATGATGATTATGATGACGATTATGATGACCACCATGATGATGACTATGATGACGATTATGATAATGATTATGATGATAATTATGATGACGGTTATGATGATGATTATGATGACGATTATGATCATTATTGATTATGATGATGATTATGATGAATATTATGATGATGATTATGATGATGATTATGATGATGATTACGATGATGTTTATGATGATGATTATGATGATGATTATGATGATGATTATGATGATGATTATGATGATGATTATGATGATGATTATGATGACTATAATGATGTCGATTATGATGACTATTATGATGATTATGATGACGATTATGATGATGATTATGATGATGATTATGATGACTATAATGATGTAGATTATGATGACTATTATGATGATTATGATGACGGTTACGATGATCATTATGATGATGATTATGATAATCATTATGATGATGATTATGATGATCATTATGATTATGATTATGACGATGATTATGATGACGATTATGATGATGATTATGGTGATGATTACGATGATGATTATGATGATGACTACGATGATGATTGTGATGACGATTATGATGATGATTATGATTACGGTTATGATAATGATTATGATAATGATTATGATGATGACTATGATGATGATTATGACGATGATTATGATGATGACTATGATGATGATTATGATGACCATGATGACGATCATGATGATGATTATGATGATGATTATGATGACTATTATGACTGTGACTATGATGCTGATTACGTTGACGGTTATGATGATGATTATGATTATGATTATGATGATGATTATGCTGATTATTATGATGATGATTATGATGATGATTATGATAATGATTATGATGATGATTATGATGAATATTATGATGATGATTATGATGATGACTATGATGACGATTATGATAATGACTATGATGCTGATTATGATGACGGTTATGATGATGATTATGATGATGATTATGATAATGATTATGATGATGATTATGATGATGATTATGATGATGATTATGATGTTGATTATGATAATGATTATGATGATGACTATGATGCTGATTATGATGACGGTTATGATGATGATTATGATGATGATTATGATAATGATTATGATGATGATTACGATGATCATTATGATGATGATTATGATGATCATTATGATGATGATTATGATGACGATTATGATAACGACTATGATGACGATTATGATAATGACTATGAAGACTATAATGATGTCGATTATGATGACTATTATGATGTTGATTATGATGATGATCAGTATGATGATTATAATGATGATTATGATGATGATTATGATGATGATTATGATGGTGATTATGATGACTATAATGATTACGATTATGAGGTCTATTATGATGATGACCATGATGACGATTATGTTGATGATTATGATGTTGATTATGATAATGATTATGATGATGATTATGATGATGATTATGATGATGACTATGATGCTGATTATGATGACGGTTATGATGATGATTATGATGATGATTATGATGATGATTATGATGATGATTATGATGACGATTATGGTGACGATTATGAGGACTATTGTGATGATGATTATGATGATGATTATGATGATGATTATGATGATGATTATGATGACTATAATGATGACGATTATGATGACTATTATGATGACTATTATGATGATGATTATGATGAGTCTGATGACTATAAAGACGACGATTATGAGGACTATTATGATGATGACAATGATGATCATTATGATGATGATTATGATGATGATTATGATGATGATTATGATGATGATTATGATGATTATGATGACGATTATGATGACTATAATGATGACGATTATGATGACTATTATGATGATGATTATGATGACTAGTATGATGATGACCATGATGACGATTATGTTGATGATTATGATGTTGATTATGATGACGGTTATGATGACGATTATGATGACGATTATGATGACGATTATGATGACGATTATGATGATGAGTATGATGATGATTATGATGATGATTACGATGATAATTATGATGATGATCATGATGATCATTATGATGATGATTATGATGATGATTATGATTATGATTACGACGTCTATAATGATGCCGATTATGATGACTATTATGATGATGACTATGATGACGATTATGATGATGATTATGATGACTATAATGATGACGATTATGAGGACTATTATGATGATGACCATGATGACGATTATGTTGATGATTATGATGTTGATTATGATGATGATTATGATGATGACTATGATGCTGATTATGATGACGGTTATGATGATGATTATGATGATGATTATGATGATCATTATGATTATGATTATGACGATGATTATGATGATGATTATGATGATGATTATGATGACGGTTATGATGATGATTATGATGATGATTATGATGACGATTATGAGGACTATTATGATGATGACTATGATAATGATTATTATGACTATAATGATGACGATTATGATGACTATTATGATGACTATTATGATGATGATTATGATGAGTCTGATGACTATAAAGACGACGATTATGAGGACTATTATGATGATGACAATGATGATCATTATGATGATGATTATGATGATGATTATGATGATGATTATGATGATGATTGTGATGATGATTATCATGATGATTATGATGACGGTTATGATGATGATTATGATGATGATTATGATGACGATTATGAGGACTATTATGATGATGACTATGATAATGATTATTATGACTATAATGATGACGATTATGATGACTATTATGATGACTATTATGATGATGATTATGATGAGTCTGATGACTATAAAGACGACGATTATGAGGACTATTATGATGATGACAATGATGATCATTATGATGATGATTATGATGATGTTTATGATGATGATTATGATGATGATTGTGATGATGATTATGATGATGATCATGATGATGATTATGATGATGATTATGATGATGATTATGATGATGATTATGATGATGACTATGATGATGATTATGATGACCATGATGACGATTATGATGATGATTATGATGATGATTATGATGACTATTATGACTGTTACTATGATGCTGATTACGTTGACGGTTATGATGATGATTATGATTATGATTATGATGATGATTATGATGATTATTATGATGATGATTATGATGACGATTATGAAGACGATTATGATGACGATTATGATGATGATTATGATGATGACTATGACGATGATTATGACGACGATTATGATGATGATTATGAGGATGATTATGATGATGATTATGATGATGATTATGATGACTATAGTGATGTCGATTGTGATGACTATTATGATGATGACTATGATGACGATTATGATAATGATTATGATGATAATTATGATGACGGTTATGATGATGATTATGCTGATGATTATGATGACTATTATGATGATTATGATGACGATTATGATGATGATTATGATGATGATTATGATGACTATAATGATGATGACTATGATGATGATTATGATGATGACTACGATGATGATTACGATGACGATTATGATGATGACTATGATGATGATTATGCTCATGATTACGATGATGATTATGGTGAATATTATGATCATGATTATGATGATGATTATGATGATGATTATGATGATGATTATGATGATGACTATGATGACGATTATGGTAATGATTATGATGACGGTTATGATGATGATTATGATGATGATTATGATGATGATTATGATGATGATTATGATGATGATTATGATGATGATTATGATGATGATTATGATGACTATAATGATGACGATTATGATGAGTATTATGATGATGATTATGATGACGGTTATGATGATGATTATGAGGACTATTATGATGATGACTATGATAATGATTATGATGACGATTATGATGATGATTATGATGATGATTATGATGACTATTATGACTATGACTATGATGCTGATTACGTTGACGGTTATGATGATGATTATGATTATGATTATGATGATGATTATGATGATGATTAGGATGATGATTATGATGATGATTATGATGACGATTATGATGACGATTATGATGACGATTATGATGACTATTATGATGATTATGATGACGATTATGATGACGATTATGATGACGATTATGATGATGATTATGATGATGATTATGATGATGACTGTGATGCTGATTATGATGACGGTTATGATGATGATTATGATGATGATTATGATGATGATTATGATAATGATTATGATGATGATTATGATGATGATTATGATGACGATTATGATGACGATTATGATGATGATTATGATGATGATTATGATGATGACTATGATGCTGATTATGATGACGGTTATGATGATGATTATGATGATGATTATGACGATGATTATGATGATGATTATGATAATGATTATGATGATGATTATGATGATGATTATGATGATGATTAAGATGATGATTATGATGATGATTATAATGATGATTATGATAATGATTATGATGATAATTATGATGACGGTTATGATGATGATTGTGATGATGATTATGATGATGATTATGATGATGATTATGATGATGATCATAATGATGATTATGATGATGATTATGATGATGATTATGATGACTATAATGATGACGATTATGATGACTATCATAATGATGACTATGATGACGATTATGATAATGATTATGATGATAATTATGATGACGGTTATGATGATGATTATGATGACGATTATGATAATGATTATGATGATGATTATGATGAATATTATGATGATGATTGTGATGATGATTATGATGATGATTATGATGATGATTATGATGATGATTATGATGATGATTATGATGATGATTATGATGATGATTATGATGATGATTATGATGATGATTATGATGATGATTATGATGATGATTATGATGATGATTATGATGATGATTATGATGACGATTATGAGGACTATTATGATGATGATTATGATGACGGTTATGATGATGATTATGATGATGATTATGATGATGACTATGATGATGATTATGATAATGATTATGATGGTGATTATGATGATGATTATGATTATGATGATGATGATGATTATGATGATGATTATGATGATGATTAAGATGATGATTATGATGATGATTATGATGACTATAATGATGTAGATTATGATGACTATTATGATGATTATGATGACGGTTATGATGATGAATATGACGATGATTATGATGATGATTATGATGATGATTATGATGATGATTATAATGATGATTATGATAATGATTATGATGATGATTATGATGATGATTAAGATGATGATTATGATGATGATTATGATGACGGTTATGATGATGATTATGACGATGATTATGATGATGATTATGATGATGATTATGATGATGATTATAATGATGATTATGATAATGATTATGATGATAATTATGATGACGGTTATGATGATGATTATGATGATGATTATGATGTTGATCATAATGATGATTATGATGATGATTATGATGATGATTATGATGACTATAATGATGACGATTATGATGACTATCATAATGATGACTATGATGACGATTATGATAATGATTATGATGATAATTATGATGACGGTTATGATGATGATTATGATGACGATTATGATAATGATTATGATGATGATTATGATGAATATTATGATGATGATTATGATGATGATTATGATGATGATTATGATGATGATTATGATGATGATTATGATGATGATTATGATGATGATTATGATGATGATTATGATGATGATTATGATGATGATTATGATGATGACTATGATGATGATTATGATGATGATTATGATGACGATTATGAGGACTATTATGATGATGACTATGATGATGATTATGATGATGACTACGATGATGATTACGATGACGATTATGATGATGACTATGATGATGATTATGCTCATGATTACGATGATGATTACGGTGAATATTATGATCATGATTATGATGATGATTATGATGATGATTATGATGATGATTATGATGACGATTATGATGACGATTATGATGACGATTATGATGACTATTATGATGATTATGATGACGATTATGATGACGATTATGATGACGATTATGATGATGATTATGATGATGATTATGATGATGACTATGATGCTGATTATGATGACGGTTATGATGATGATTATGATGATGATTATGATAATGATTATGATGATTATTATGATGATGATTATGCTCATGATTATGATCATGATTATGATGATGATTATAATGATGATTATGATGATGACTATGATGATGATTATGATGACCATGATGACGATTATGATGATGATTATGATGACGATTATGATGACTATTATGACTGTTACTATGATGCTGATTACGTTGACGGTTATGATGATGATTATGATTATGATTATGATGATGATTATGATGATGATTATGATCATGATTATGATGATGATTATGATGATGATTATGATGATGATTATGATGATGATTATGATAACTATAATGATGACGATTGTGATGACTATTATGATGATGACTATGATGACGATTATGATAATGATTGTGATGATAATTATGATGACGGTTATGATGATGATTATGATGATGATTATGATGATGATTATGATGATGATTGTGATGATGATTATGATGATGATCATGATGATGATTATGATGATGATTATGATGATGATTATGATGATGATTATGATGCTGAATATGATGATGATTATGATGATGATTATGATGACGGTTATGATGATGATTATGATGATGATTATGATAATGATTATGATGATGATTATGATGATGATTACGATGATCATTATGATGATGATTATGATGATCATTATGATGATGATTATGATGACGATTATGATGACGACTATGATGACGATTATGATAATGACTATGATGCTGATTATGATGACGGTTATGATGATGATTATGATGATGATTATGATAATGATTATGATGATGATTATGATGATGATTATGATGATGATTATGATGATGATTATGATGATGACTATGATGCTGATTATGATGACGGTTATGATGATGATTATGATGATGATTATGATGATGATTATGATGATGATTATGATGACGATTATGGTGACGATTATGAGGACTATTGTGATGATGATTATGATGCTGATTATGATGATGATTATGATGATGATTATGATGACGATTATGATGACGATTATGAGGACTATTATGATGACGATTATGATGACGATTATGATGACGATTATGATGACGATTATGAAGACTATTATGATGATGATTATGATGATGACTCTGATGCTGATTATGATGACGGTTATGATGATGATTATGATGATGATTATGATGATGATTATGATGATGATTATGATGATGATTATGATGATGATTATGATGACGGTTATGATGATGATTATGATAATGATTATCATGACTATTATGACTATGACTATGATGCTGATTACGTTGACTTTTATGATGATGATTATGATTATGATTATGATGATGATTATGATGATTATTATGATGATGATTATGATGATGATTATGATGGTGATTATGATGATAATTATGATGATGATTATGATGATGGTTATGATGACTATAATGATGACGATTATGATGACGATTATGATGACGATTATGATGACGATTATGATGACGATTATGATGATGATTATGATGATGACTATGATGCTGATTATGATGACGGTTATGATGATGATTATGATGATGATTATGATAATGATTATGATGATGATTATGATGATGATTATGATGATGATTATGATGATGATTATGATGATGATTATGATGATTATGATGACGATTATGATGACTATAATGATGACGATTATGATGACTATTATGATGATGATTATGATGACTAGTATGATGATGACCATGATGCCGATTATGTTGATGATTATGATGTTGATTATGATGACGGTTATGATGATGATTATGATGATGATTATGATAATGATTATGATGATGATTATGATGATGATTACGATGATCATTATGATGATGATTATGATGATCATTATGATGATGATTATGATGACGATTATGATGACGACTATGATTACGATTATGATAATGACTATGATGCTGATTATGATGACGGTTATGATGATGATTATGATGATGATTATGATGATGATTATGCTCATGATTATGATCATGATTATGATGATGATTATGATGATGATTATGATGATGACTATGATGATGATTATGATGACCATGATGACGATTATGATGATGATTATGATGACGATTATGATGACTATTATGACTGTTACTATGATGCTGATTACGTTGACGGTTATGATGATGATTATGATTATGATTATGATGATGATTATGATGATGATTATGATCATGATTATGATGATGATTATGATGATGATTATGATGACTATAATGATGACGATTATGATGACTATTATGATGATGATTATGATGACTAGTATGATGATGACCATGATGCCGATTATGTTGATGATTATGATAATGATTATGATGATGATTATGATGATGATTATGCTCATGATTATGATCATGATTATGATGATGATTATGATGATGATTATGATGATGACTATGATGATGATTATGATGACCATGATGACGATTATGATGATGATTATGATGACGATTATGATGACTATTATGACTGTTACTATGATGCTGATTACGTTGACGGTTATGATGATGATTATGATTATGATTATGATGATGATTATGATGATGATTATGATCATGATTATGATGATGATTATGATGATGATTATGATGATGATTATGATGATGATTATGATAACTATAATGATGACGATTGTGATGACTATTATGATGATGACTATGATGACGATTATGATAATGATTATGATGATAATTATGATGACGGTTATGATGATGATTATGATGATGATTATGATGATGATTATGATGATGATTGTGATGATGATTATGATGATGATCATGATGATGATTATGATGATGATTATGATGATGATTATGATGATGATTATGATGCTGAATATGATGATGATTATGATGATGATTATGATGACGGTTATGATGATGATTATGATGATGATTATGATAATGATTATGATGATGATTATGATGATGATTACGATGATCATTATGATGATGATTATGATGATCATTATGATGATGATTATGATGACGATTATGATGACGACTATGATGACGATTATGATAATGACTATGATGCTGATTATGATGACGGTTATGATGATGATTATGATGATGATTATGATAATGATTATGATGATGATTATGATGATGATTATGATGATGATTATGATGATGATTATGATGATGACTATGATGCTGATTATGATGACGGTTATGATGATGATTATGATGATGATTATGATGATGATTATGATGATGATTATGATGACGATTATGGTGACGATTATGAGGACTATTGTGATGATGATTATGATGCTGATTATGATGATGATTATGATGATGATTATGATGACGATTATGATGACGATTATGAGGACTATTATGATGACGATTATGATGACGATTATGATGACGATTATGATGACGATTATGAAGACGATTATGATGATGATTATGATGATGACTCTGATGCTGATTATGATGACGGTTATGATGATGATTATGATGATGATTATGATGATGATTATGATGATGATTATGATGATGATTATGATGATGATTATGATGACGGTTATGATGATGATTATGATAATGATTATCATGACTATTATGACTATGACTATGATGCTGATTACGTTGACTTTTATGATGATGATTATGATTATGATTATGATGATGATTATGATGATTATTATGATGATGATTATGATGATGATTATGATGGTGATTATGATGATAATTATGATGATGATTATGATGATGGTTATGATGACTATAATGATGACGATTATGATGACGATTATGATGACGATTATGATGACGATTATGATGACGATTATGATGATGATTATGATGATGACTATGATGCTGATTATGATGACGGTTATGATGATGATTATGATGATGATTATGATAATGATTATGATGATGATTATGATGATGATTATGATGATGATTATGATGATGATTATGATGATGATTATGATGATTATGATGACGATTATGATGACTATAATGATGACGATTATGATGACTATTATGATGATGATTATGATGACTAGTATGATGATGACCATGATGCCGATTATGTTGATGATTATGATGTTGATTATGATGACGGTTATGATGATGATTATGATGATGATTATGATGATTATGATGACGATTATGATGACTATAATGATGACGATTATGATGACTATTATGATGACTATTATGATGATGATTATGATGATGGTTATGATGACTATAATGATGACGATTATGATGACGATTATGATGACGATTATGATGACGATTATGATGACGATTATGATGATGATTATGATGATGACTATGATGCTGATTATGATGACGGTTATGATGATGATTATGATGATGATTATGATAATGATTATGATGATGATTATGATGATGATTATGATGATGATTATGATGATGATTATGATGATGATTATGATGATTATGATGACGATTATGATGACTATAATGATGACGATTATGATGACTATTATGATGATGATTATGATGACTAGTATGATGATGACCATGATGCCGATTATGTTGATGATTATGATGTTGATTATGATGACGGTTATGATGATGATTATGATGATGATTATGATAATGATTATGATGATGATTATGATGATGATTACGATGATCATTATGATGATGATTATGATGATCATTATGATGATGATTATGATGACGATTATGATGACGACTATGATTACGATTATGATAATGACTATGATGCTGATTATGATGACGGTTATGATGATGATTATGATGATGATTATGATAATGATTATGATGATGATTATGATGATGATTATGATGATGATTATGATGTTGATTATGATAATGATTATGATGATGACTATGATGCTGATTATGATGACGGTTATGATGATGATTATGATGATGATTATGATAATGATTATGATGATGATTACGATGATCATTATGATGATGATTATGATGATCATTATGATGATGATTATGATGACGATTATGATGACGACTATGATGACGATTATGATAATGACTATGAAGACTATAATGATGTCGATTATGATGACTATTATGATGATTATGATGACGATTATGATGATAACCATGATGACTATTATGATGTTGATTATGATAATGATCAGTATGATGATTATAATGATGATTATGATGATGATTATGATGATGATTATGATGGTGATTATGATGACTATAATGATTACGATTATGAGGTCTATTATGATGATGACCATGATGACGATTATGTTGATGATTATGATGTTGATTATGATAATGATTATGATGATGATTATGATGATGACTATGATGATGACTATGATGCTGATTATGATGACGGTTATGATGATGATTATGATGATGATTATGATGATGATTATGATGATGATTATGATGACGATTATGGTGACGATTATGAGGACTATTGTGATGATGATTATGATGATGATTATGATGACTAGTATGATGATGACCATGATGACGATTATGTTGATGATTATGATGTTGATTATGATGACGGTTATGATGATGATTATGATGATGATTATGATAATGATTATGATGATGATTATGATGATGATTATGATGATGATTACGATGATCATTATGATGATGATTATGATGATCATTATGATGATGATTATGATGACGATTATGATGACGACTATGATGACGATTATGATAATGACTATGATGCTGATTATGATGACGGTTATGATGATGATTATGATGATGATTATGATAATGATTATGATGATGATTATGATGATGATTATGATGATGATTATGATGATGACTATGATGACGATTATGGTAATGATTATGATGACGGTTATGATGATGATTATGATGATGATTATGATGCTGATTATGATGATGATTATGATGATGATTATGATGATGATTATGATGATGATTATGATGACTATAATGATGACGATTATGATGAGTATTATGATGATGATTATGATGACGGTTATGATGATGATTATGAGGACTATTATGATGATGACTATGATAATGATTATGATGACGATTATGATGATGATTATGATGATGATTATGATGACTATTATGACTATGACTATGATGCTGATTACGTTGACGGTTATGATGATGATTATGATGATGATTATGATAATGATTATGATTCTGATTATGATGATGATTATGATGATGATTAGGATGATGATCATGATGATGATTATGATGACGATTATGATGACGATTATGATGACGATTATGATGACTATTATGATGATAATGATGACGATTATGATGACGATTATGATGACGACTATGATGATGATTATGATGATGATTATGATGATGACTGTGATGCTGATTATGATGACGGTTATGATGATGATTATGATGATGATTATGATGATGATTATGATAATGATTATGATGATGATTATGATGATGATTATGATGACGATTATGATGACGATTATGATGATGATTATGATGATGATTATGATGATGACTATGATGCTGATTATGATGACGGTTATGATGATGATTATGATGATGATTATGACGACGATTATGATGATGATTATGATAATGATTATGATGGTGATTATGATGATGGTTATGATTATGATGATGATGATGATTATGATGATGATTATGATGATGATTATGATGATGATTAAGATGATGATTATGATGATGATTATGATGACTATAATGATGTAGATTCTGATGACTATTATGATGATTATGATGACGGTTATGATGATGATTATGACGATGATTATGATGACGGTTATGATGATGATTATGATGATGATTATAATGATGATTATGATAATGATTATGATGATAATTATGATGACGGTTATGATGATGATTATGATGATGATTATGATGATGATTATGATGATGATCATAATGATGATTATGATGATGATTATGATGATGATTATGATGACTATAATGATGACGATTATGATGACTATCATAATGATGACTATGATGACGATTATGATAATGATTATAATGATAATTATGATGACGGTTATGATGATGATTATGATGACGATTATGATAATGATTATGATGATGATTATGATGAATATTATGATGATGATTGTGATGATGATTATGATGATGATTATGATGATGATTATGATGATGATTGTGATGATGATTATGATGATGATTATGATGATGATTATGATGATGATTATGATGATGATTATGATGATGATTATGATGATGATTATGATGATGATTATGATGACGATTATGAGGACTATTATGATGATGATTATGATGACGGTTATGATGATGATTATGATGATGATTATGACGATGATTATGATGATGATTATGATAATGATTATGATGGTGATTATGATGATGATTATGATTATGATGATGATGATGATTATGATGATGATTATGATGATGATTAAGATGATGATTATGATGATGATTATGATGACTATAATGATGTAGATTATGATGACTATTATGATGATTATGATGACGGTTATGATGATGATTATGACGATGATTATGATGATGATTATGATGATGATTATGATGATGATTATAATGATGATTATGATAATGATTATGATGATGAGTATGATGATGATTAAGATGATGATTATGATGATGATTATGATGACGGTTATGATGATGATTATGACGATGATTATGATGATGATTATGATGATGATTATGATGATGATTATAATGATGATTATGATAATGATTATGATGATAATTATGATGACGGTTATGATGATGATTATGATGATGATTATGATGATGATTATGATGATGATCATAATGATGATTATGATGATGATTATGATGATGATTATGATGACTATAATGATGACGATTATGATGACTATCATAATGATGACTATGATGACGATTATGATAATGATTATGATGATAATTATGATGACGGTTATGATGATGATTATGATGACGATTATGATAATGATTATGATGATGATTATGATGAATATTATGATGATGATTATGATGATGATTATGATGATGATTATGATGATGATTATGATGATGATTATGATGATGATTATGATGATGATTATGATGATGATTATGATGATGATTATGATGATGATTATGATGATGACTATGATGATGATTATGATGATGATTATGATGACGATTATGAGGACTATTATGATGATGACTATGATGATGATTATGATGATGACTACGATGATGATTACGATGACGATTATGATGATGACTATGATGATTATTATGCTCATGATTACGATGATGATTACGGTGAATATTATGATCATGATTATGATGATGATTATGATGATGATTATGATGATGATTATGATGATGATAATGATGACGATTATGATGACGATTATGATGACGATTATGATGACTATTATGATGATTATGATGACGATTATGATGACGATTATGATGACGATTATGATGATGATTGTGATGATGATTATGATGATGACTATGATGCTGATTATGATGACGGTTATGATGATGATTATGATGATGATTATGATAATGATTATGATGATGATTATGATGATGATTATGCTCATGATTATGATCATGATTATGATGAATATTATGATGATGATTATGTTAATGTATATGATGATGATTATGATGATGATTTTGATGACGATTATGATGATGATAATGATGACTATAGTGATGTCGATTATGATGACTATTATGATGATTATGATGACGATTATGATGATGATTATGATGACTATAATGATGACGATTGTGAGGACTATTATGATGACGACAATGATGATGATTATGATGACGGTTATGATAATGATTATGATAATGATTACGATGATGACTGTGATGATGAATATGATGATGATTCTGATGATGATTATGATGATGATTATGATGATTATAATGATGACGATTATGATGACTATTATGATGATGATTATGATGATTCTGATCACTATAAAGACGACGATTATGAGGACTATTATGATGATGACAATGATGATGATTATGATGATGATTATGATGCTGATTATGATGATGATTATGATGATGATTGTGATGATGATTATGATGATGATTATGTTGATGATTATGATGTTGATTATGATGATGATTATGATGATGACTATGATGCTGATTATGATGACGGTTATGATGATGATTATGATGATGATTATGATGATCATTATGATTATGATTATGACGATGATTATGATGATGATTATGATGATGATTATGATGACGGTTATGATGATAATTATGATGATGATTATGATGACGATTATGAGGACTATTATGATGATGACTATGATAATGATTATTATGACTATAATGATGACGATTATGATGACTATTATGATGACTATTATGATGATGATTATGATGAGTCTGATGACTATAAAGACGACGATTATGAGGACTATTATGATGATGACAATGATGATCATTATGATGATGATTATGATGATGATTATGATGATGATTATGATGATGATTGTGATGATGATTATGATGATGATTATGATGATGATTATGATAATGATTATGATGATGATTATGATGATGATTATGATGACGATTATGATGACGATTATGATGATGATTATGATGATGATTATGATGATGACTATGATGCTGATTATGATGACGGTTATGATGATGATTATGATGATGATTATGACGATGATTATGATGATGATTATGATAATGATTATGATGGTGATTATGATGATGGTTATGATTATGATGATGATGATGATTATGATGATGATTATGATGATGATTATGATGATGATTAAGATGATGATTATGATGATGATTATGATGACTATAATGATGTAGATTCTGATGACTATTATGATGATTATGATGACGGTTATGATGATGATTATGACGATGATTATGATGACGGTTATGATGATGATTATGATGATGATTATAATGATGATTATGATAATGATTATGATGATAATTATGATGACGGTTATGATGATGATTATGATGATGATTATGATGATGATTATGATGATGATCATAATGATGATTATGATGATGATTATGATGATGATTATGATGACTATAATGATGACGATTATGATGACTATCATAATGATGACTATGATGACGATTATGATAATGATTATAATGATAATTATGATGACGGTTATGATGATGATTATGATGACGATTATGATAATGATTATGATGATGATTATGATGAATATTATGATGATGATTGTGATGATGATTATGATGATGATTATGATGATGATTATGATGATGATTGTGATGATGATTATGATGATGATTATGATGATGATTATGATGATGATTATGATGATGATTATGATGATGATTATGATGATGATTATGATGATGATTATGATGACGATTATGAGGACTATTATGATGATGATTATGATGACGGTTATGATGATGATTATGATGATGATTATGACGATGATTATGATGATGATTATGATAATGATTATGATGGTGATTATGATGATGATTATGATTATGATGATGATGATGATTATGATGATGATTATGATGATGATTAAGATGATGATTATGATGATGATTATGATGACTATAATGATGTAGATTATGATGACTATTATGATGATTATGATGACGGTTATGATGATGATTATGACGATGATTATGATGATGATTATGATGATGATTATGATGATGATTATAATGATGATTATGATAATGATTATGATGATGAGTATGATGATGATTAAGATGATGATTATGATGATGATTATGATGACGGTTATGATGATGATTATGACGATGATTATGATGATGATTATGATGATGATTATGATGATGATTATAATGATGATTATGATAATGATTATGATGATAATTATGATGACGGTTATGATGATGATTATGATGATGATTATGATGATGATTATGATGATGATCATAATGATGATTATGATGATGATTATGATGATGATTATGATGATGACTATGATGCTGATTATGATGACGGTTATGATGATGATTATGATGATGATTATGACGATGATTATGATGATGATTATGATAATGATTATGATGGTGATTATGATGATGGTTATGATTATGATGATGATGATGATTATGATGATGATTATGATGATGATTATGATGATGATTAAGATGATGATTATGATGATGATTATGATGACTATAATGATGTAGATTCTGATGACTATTATGATGATTATGATGACGGTTATGATGATGATTATGACGATGATTATGATGACGGTTATGATGATGATTATGATGATGATTATAATGATGATTATGATAATGATTATGATGATAATTATGATGACGGTTATGATGATGATTATGATGATGATTATGATGATGATTATGATGATGATCATAATGATGATTATGATGATGATTATGATGATGATTATGATGACTATAATGATGACGATTATGATGACTATCATAATGATGACTATGATGACGATTATGATAATGATTATAATGATAATTATGATGACGGTTATGATGATGATTATGATGACGATTATGATAATGATTATGATGATGATTATGATGAATATTATGATGATGATTGTGATGATGATTATGATGATGATTATGATGATGATTATGATGATGATTGTGATGATGATTATGATGATGATTATGATGATGATTATGATGATGATTATGATGATGATTATGATGATGATTATGATGATGATTATGATGATGATTATGATGACGATTATGAGGACTATTATGATGATGATTATGATGACGGTTATGATGATGATTATGATGATGATTATGACGATGATTATGATGATGATTATGATAATGATTATGATGGTGATTATGATGATGATTATGATTATGATGATGATGATGATTATGATGATGATTATGATGATGATTAAGATGATGATTATGATGATGATTATGATGACTATAATGATGTAGATTATGATGACTATTATGATGATTATGATGACGGTTATGATGATGATTATGACGATGATTATGATGATGATTATGATGATGATTATGATGATGATTATAATGATGATTATGATAATGATTATGATGATGAGTATGATGATGATTAAGATGATGATTATGATGATGATTATGATGACGGTTATGATGATGATTATGACGATGATTATGATGATGATTATGATGATGATTATGATGATGATTATAATGATGATTATGATAATGATTATGATGATAATTATGATGACGGTTATGATGATGATTATGATGATGATTATGATGATGATTATGATGATGATTATGATGATGATCATAATGATGATTATGATGATGATTATGATGATGATTATGATGACTATAATGATGACGATTATGATGATGATTATGATGACTATAATGATGACGATTATGATAATGATTATGATGATAATTATGATGACGGTTATGATGATGATTATGATGACGATTATGATAATGATTATGATGATGATTATGATGAATATTATGATGATGATTATGATGGTGATTATGATGATGATTATGATGATGATTATGATGATGATTATGATGATGATTATGATGATGATTATGATGATGATTATGATGATGATTATGATGATGATTATGATGATGACTATGATGATGATTATGATGATGATTATGATGACGATTATGAGGACTATTATGATGATGACTATGATGATGATTATGATGATGACTACGATGATGATTACGATGACGATTATGATGATGACTATGATGATGATTATGCTCATGATTACGATGATGATTACGGTGAATATTATGATCATGATTATGATGATGATTATGATGATGATTATGATGATGATTATGATGATGATTATGATGACGATTATGATGACGATTATGATGACGATTATGATGACTATTATGATGATTATGATGACGATTATGATGACGATTATGATGACGATTATGATGATGATTGTGATGATGATTATGATGATGACTATGATGCTGATTATGATGACGGTTATGATGATGATTATGATGATGATTATGATAATGATTATGATGATGATTATGATGATGATTATGCTCATGATTATGATCATGATTATGATGAATATTATGATGATGATTATGTTAATGTATATGATGATGATTATGATGATGATTTTGATGACGATTATGATGACGATTATGATGATGATTATGATGATGACTATGATGCTGATTATGATGACGGTTATGATGATGATTATGATGATGATTATGATGACGATTATGTTGATGATTATGATGTTGATTATGATGACGGTTATGATGATGATTATGATGATGATTATGATAATGATTATGATGATGATTATGATGATGATTACGATGATCATTATGATGATGATTATGATGATCATTATGATGATGATTATGATGACGATTATGATGACGACTATGATGACGATTATGATAATGACTATGATGCTGATTATGATGACGGTTATGATGATGATTATGATGATGATTATGATAATGATTATGATGATGATTATGATGATGATTATGATGATGATTATGATGTTGATTATGATAATGATTATGATGATGACTATGATGCTGATTATGATGACGGTTATGATGATGATTATGATGATGATTATGATAATGATTATGATGATGATTACGATGATCATTATGATGATGATTATCATGATCATTATGATGATGATTATGATGACGATTATGATGACGACTATGATGACGATTATGATAATGACTATGAAGACTATAATGATGTCGATTATGATGACTATTATGATGATTATGATGACGATTATGATGATAACCATGATGACTATTATGATGTTGATTATGATGATGATCAGTATGATGATTATAATGATGATTATGATGATGATTATGATGATGATTGTGATGGTGATTATGATGACTATAATGATTACGATTATGAGGTCTATTATGATGATGACCATGATGACGATTATGTTGATGATTATGATGTTGATTATGATAATGATTATGATGATGATTATGATGATGATTATGATGATGACTATGATGCTGATTATGATGACGGTTATGATGATGATTATGATGATGATTATGATGATGATTATGATGATGATTATAATGACGATTATGGTGACGATTATGAGGACTATTGTGATGATGATTATGATGATGATTATGATGATGATTATGATGATGATTATGATGACTATAATGATGACGATTATGATGACTATTATGATGACTATTATGATGATGATTATGATGAGTCTGATGACTATAAAGACGACGATTATGAGGACTATTATGATGATGACAATGATGATCATTATGATGATGATTATGATGATGATTATGATGATGATTATGATGATGATTATGATGATTATGATGACGATTATGATGACTATAATGATGACGATTATGATGACTATTATGATGATGATTATGATGACTAGTATGATGATGACCATGATGACGATTATGTTGATGATTATGATGTTGATTATGATGACGGTTATGATGACGATTATGATGACGATTATGATGACGATTATGATGACGATTATGATGATGAGTATGATGATGATTATGATGATGATTACGATGATAATTATGATGATGATCATGATGATCATTATGATGATGATTATGATGATGATTATGATTATGATTACGACGTCTATAATGATGCCGATTATGATGACTATTATGATGATGACTATGATGACGATTATGATGATGATTATGATGACTATAATGATGACGATTATGAGGACTATTATGATGATGACCATGATGACGATTATGTTGATGATTATGATGTTGATTATGATGATGATTATGATGATGACTATGATGCTGATTATGATGACGGTTATGATGATGATTATGATGATGATTATGATGACGATTATGAGGACTATTATGATGATGACTATGATAATGATTATTATGACTATAATGATGACGATTATGATGACTATTATGATGATTATGATGACGATTATGATGACGATTATGATGACGATTATGATGATGATTATGATGATGATTATGATGATGACTATGATGCTGATTATGATGACGGTTATGATGATGATTATGATGATGATTATGATAATGATTATGATGATGATTATGATGATGATTATGCTCATGATTATGATCATGATTATGATGAATATTATGATGATGATTATGTTAATGTATATGACGATGATTATGATGATGATTTTGATGACGATTATGATGATGATAATGATGACTATAGTGATGTCGATTATGATGACTATTATGATGATTATGATGACGATTATGATGATGATTATGATGACTATAATGATGACGATTGTGAGGACTATTATGATGACGACAATGATGATGATTATGATGACGGTTATGATAATGATTATGATAATGATTACGATGATGACTGTGATGATGAATATGATGATGATTCTGATGATGATTATGATGATGATTATGATGATTATAATGATGACGATTATGATGACTATTATGATGATGATTATGATGATTCTGATCACTATAAAGTCGACGATTATGAGGACTATTATGATGATGACAATGATGATGATTATGATGATGATTATGATGCTGATTATGATGATGATTATGATGATGATTGTGATGATGATTATGATGATGATTATGTTGATGATTATGATGTTGATTATGATGATGATTATGATGATGACTATGATGCTGATTATGATGACGGTTATGATGATGATTATGATGATGATTATGATGATGATTATGATTATGATTATGACGATGATTATGATGATGATTATGATGATGATTATGATGACGGTTATGATGATAATTATGATGATGATTATGATGACGATTATGAGGACTATTATGATGATGACTATGATAATGATTATTATGACTATAATGATGACGATTATGATGACTATTATGATGACTATTATGATGATGATTATGATGAGTCTGATGACTATAAAGACGACGATTATGAGGACTATTATGATGATGACAATGATGATCATTATGATGATGATTATGATGATGATTATGATGATGATTATGATGATGATTGTGATGATGATTATGATGATGATTATGATGACGGTTATGATGATGATTATGATGATGATTATGATGACGATTATGAGGACTATTATGATGACTATTATGATGATGATTATGATGAGTCTGATGACTATAAAGACGACGATTATGAGGACTATTATGATGATGACAATGATGATCATTATGATGATGATTATGATCATGATTATGATGATGATTATGATGATGATTGTGATGATGATTATGATGATGATCATGATGATGATTATGATGATGATTATGATGATGATTATGATGATGATTATGATGATGACTATGATGATGATTATGATGACCATGATGACGATTATGATGATGATTATGATGACGATTATGATGACTATTATGACTGTTACTATGATGCTGATTACGTTGACGGTTATGATGATGATTATGATTATGATTATGATGATGATTATGATGATGATTATGATGATGATTATGATGATGATTATGATGATGATTATGATGATGATTATGATGATGATTATGATAACCATAATGATGACGATTGTGATGACTATTATGATGATGACTATGATGACGATTATGATAATGATTATGATGATAATTATGATGACGGTTATGATGATGATTATGATGATGATTATGATGATGATTATGATGATGATTGTGATGATGATTATGATGATGATTATGATGACGGTTATGATGATGATTATGATGATTATTATGATGATGATTATGATGATGATTATGATGGTGATTATGATGATAATTATGATGATGATTATGATGATGGTTATGATGACTATAATGATGACGATTATGATGACGATTATGATGACGATTATGATGACGATTATGATGACGATTATGATGATGATTATGATGATGACTATGATGCTGATTATGATGACGGTTATGATGATGATTATGATGATGATTATGATAATGATTATGATGATGATTATGATGATGATTATGATGATGATTATGATGATGATTATGATGATGATTATGATGATTATGATGACGATTATGATGACTATAATGATGACGATTATGATGACTATTATGATGATGATTATGATGACTAGTATGATGATGACCATGATGCCGATTATGTTGATGATTATGATGTTGATTATGATGACGGTTATGATGATGATTATGATGATGATTATGATAATGATTATGATGATGATTATGATGATGATTACGATGATCATTATGATGATGATTATGATGATCATTATGATGATGATTATGATGACGATTATGATGACGACTATGATTACGATTATGATAATGACTATGATGCTGATTATGATGACGGTTATGATGATGATTATGATGATGATTATGATAATGATTATGATGATGATTATGATGATTATTATGATGATGATTATGATGATGATTATGATGGTGATTATGATGATAATTATGATGATGATTATGATGATGGTTATGATGACTATAATGATGACGATTATGATGACGATTATGATGACGATTATGATGACGATTATGATGACGATTATGATGATGATTATGATGATGACTATGATGCTGATTATGATGACGGTTATGATGATGATTATGATGATGATTATGATAATGATTATGATGATGATTATGATGATGATTATGATGATGATTATGATGATGATTATGATGATGATTATGATGATGATTATGATGATTATGATGACGATTATGATGACTATAATGATGACGATTATGATGACTATTATGATGATGATTATGATGACTAGTATGATGATGACCATGATGCCGATTATGTTGATGATTATGATGTTGATTATGATGACGGTTATGATGATGATTATGATGATGATTATGATAATGATTATGATGATGATTATGATGATGATTACGATGATCATTATGATGATGATTATGATGATCATTATGATGATGATTATGATGACGATTATGATGACGACTATGATTACGATTATGATAATGACTATGATGCTGATTATGATGACGGTTATGATGATGATTATGATGATGATTATGATAATGATTATGATGATGATTATGATGATGATTATGATGATGATTATGATGTTGATTATGATAATGATTATGATGATGACTATGATGCTGATTATGATGACGGTTATGATGATGATTATGATGATGATTATGATAATGATTATGATGATGATTACGATGATCATTATGATGATGATTATGATGATCATTATGATGATGATTATGATGACGATTATGATGACGACTATGATGACGATTATGATAATGACTATGAAGACTATAATGATGTCGATTATGATGACTATTATGATGATTATGATGACGATTATGATGATAACCATGATGACTATTATGATGTTGATTATGATGATGATCAGTATGATGATTATAATGATGATTATGATGATGATTATGATGATGATTATGATGGTGATTATGATGACTATAATGATTACGATTATGAGGTCTATTATGATGATGACCATGATGACGATTATGTTGATGATTATGATGTTGATTATGATAATGATTATGATGATGATTATGATGATGACTATGATGATGACTATGATGCTGATTATGATGACGGTTATGATGATGATTATGATGATGATTATGATGATGATTATGATGATGATTATGATGACGATTATGGTGACGATTATGAGGACTATTGTGATGATGATTATGATGATGATTATGATGACTAGTATGATGATGACCATGATGACGATTATGTTGATGATTATGATGTTGATTATGATGACGGTTATGATGATGATTATGATGATGATTATGATAATGATTATGATGATGATTATGATGATGATTACGATGATCATTATGATGATGATTATGATGATCATTATGATGATGATTATGATGACGATTATGATGACGACTATGATGACGATTATGATAATGACTATGATGCTGATTATGATGACGGTTATGATGATGATTATGATGATGATTATGATAATGATTATGATGATGATTATGATGATGATTATGATGATGATTATGATGTTGATTATGATAATGATTATGATGATGACTATGATGCTGATTATGATGACGGTTATGATGATGATTATGATGATGATTATGATAATGATTATGATGATGATTACGATGATCATTATGATGATGATTATGATGATCATTATGATGATGATTATGATGACGATTATGATGACGACTATGATGACGATTATGATAATGACTATGAAGACTATAATGATGTCGATTATGATGACTATTATGATGATTATGATGACGATTATGATGATAACCATGATGACTATTATGATGTTGATTATGATGATGATCAGTATGATGATTATAATGATGATTATGATGATGATTATGATGATGATTGTGATGGTGATTATGATGACTATAATGATTACGATTATGAGGTCTATTATGATGATGACCATGATGACGATTATGTTGATGATTATGATGTTGATTATGATAATGATTATGATGATGATTATGATGATGATTATGATGATGACTATGATGCTGATTATGATGACGGTTATGATGATGATTATGATGATGATTATGATGATGATTATGATGATGATTATAATGACGATTATGGTGACGATTATGAGGACTATTGTGATGATGATTATGATGATGATTATGATGATGATTATTATGATGATTATGATGACTATAATGATGACGATTATGATGACTATTATGATGACTATTATGATGATGATTATGATGAGTCTGATGACTATAAAGACGACGATTATGAGGACTATTATGATGATGACAATGATGATCATTATGATGATGATTATGATGATGATTATGATGATGATTATGATGATGATTATGATGATTATGATGACGATTATGATGACTATAATGATGACGATTATGATGACTATTATGATGATGATTATGATGACTAGTATGATGATGACCATGATGACGATTATGTTGATGATTATGATGTTGATTATGATGACGGTTATGATGACGATTATGATGACGATTATGATGGCGATTATGATGACGATTATGATGATGAGTATGATGATGATTATGATGATGATTACGATGATAATTATGATGATGATCATTATGATCATTATGATGATGATTATGATGATGATTATGATTATGATTACGACGTCTATAATGATGCCGATTATGATGACTATTATGATGATGACTATGATGACGATTATGATGATGATTATGATGACTATAATGATGACGATTATGAGGACTATTATGATGATGACCATGATGACGATTATGTTGATGATTATGATGTTGATTATGATGATGATTATGATGATGACTATGATGCTGATTATGATGACGGTTATGATGATGATTATGATGATGATTATGATGATCATTATGATTATGATTATGACGATGATTATGATGATGATTATGATGATGATTATGATGACGATTATGAGGACTATTATGATGATGACTATGATAATGATTATTATGACTATAAGGATGACGATTATGATGACTATTATGATGACTATTATGATGATGATTATGATGAGTCTGATGACTATAAAGACGACGATTATGAGGACTATTATGATGATGACAATGATGATCATTATGATGATGATTATGATGATGATTATGATGATGATTATGATGATGATTGTGATGATGATTATGATGATGATTATGATGACGGTTATGATGATGATTATGATGATGATTATGATGACGATTATGAGGACTATTATGATGATGACTATGATAATGATTATTATGACTATAATGATGACGATTATGATGACTATTATGATGACTATTATGATGATGATTATGATGAGTCTGATGACTATAAAGACGACGATTATGAGGACTATTATGATGATGACAATGATGATCATTATGATGATGATTATGATGATGTTTATGATGATGATTATGATGATGATTGTGATGATGATTATGATGATGATCATGATGATGATTATGATGATGATTATGAAGACGATTATGATGACGATTATGATGATGATTATGATGATGACTATGACGATGATTATGATGATGATTGTGATGATGATTATGATGATGATTATGATGACTATAGTGATGACGATTGTGATGACTATTATGATGATGACTATGATGACGATTATGATAATGATTATGATGATAATTATGATGACGGTTATGATGATGATTATGCTGATGATTATGATGACTATTATGATGATTATGATGACGATTATGATGATGATTATGATGACGATTGTGATGACTATTATGATGATGACTATGATGATGATTATGATGATGACTATGATGATGATTATGATGACCATGATGACGATTATGATGATGATTATCATGATGATTATGATGACTATTATGACTGTTACTATGATGCTGATTACGTTGACGGTTATGATGATGATTATGATTATGATTATGATGATGATTATGATGATTATTATGATGATGATTATGATGACGATTATGAAGACGATTATGATGACGATTATGATGATGATTATGATGATGACTATGACGATGATTATGACGACGATTATGATGATGATTATGATGATGATTGTGATGATGATTATGATGATGATTATGATGACTATAGTGATGACGATTGTGATGACTATTATGATGATGACTATGATGACGATTATGATAATGATTATGATGATAATTATGATGACGGTTATGATGATGATTATGCTGATGATTATGATGACTATTATGATGATTATGATGACGATTATGATGATGATTATGATGATGATTATGATGACTATAATGATGATGACTATGATGATGATTATGATGATGACTACGATGATGATTACGATGACGATTATGATGATGACTATGATGATGATTATGCTCATGATTACGATGATGATTATGGTGAATATTATGATCATGATTATGATGATGATTATGATGATGATTATGATGATGATTATGATGATGACTATGATGACGATTATGGTAATGATTATGATGACGGTTATGATGATGATTATGATGATGATTATGATGCTGATTATGATGATGATTATGATGATGATTATGATGATGATTATGATGATGATTATGATGACTATAATGATGACGATTATGATGAGTATTATGATGATGATTATGATGACGGTTATGATGATGATTATGAGGACTATTATGATGATGACTATGATAATGATTATGATGACGATTATGATGATGATTATGATGATGATTATGATGACTATTATGACTATGACTATGATGCTGATTACGTTGACGGTTATGATGATGATTATGATTCTGATTATGATGATGATTATGATGATGATTAGGATGATGATTATGATGATGATTATGATGACGATTATGATGACGATTATGATGACGATTATGATGACTATTATGATGATTATGATGACGATTATGATGACGATTATGATGACGACTATGATGATGATTATGATGATGATTATGATGATGACTGTGATGCTGATTATGATGACGGTTATGATGATGACTATGATGATGATTATGATGATGATTATGATAATGATTATGATGATGATTATGATGATGATTATGATGACGATTATGATGACGATTATGATGATGATTATGATGATGATTATGATGATGACTATGATGCTGATTATGATGACGGTTATGATGATGATTATGATGATGATTATGACGATGATTATGATGATGATTATGATAATGATTATGATGGTGATTATGATGATGATTATGATTATGATGATGATGATGATTATGATGATGATTATGATGATGATTAAGATGATGATTATGATGATGATTATGATGACTATAATGATGTAGATTCTGATGACTATTATGATGATTATGATGACGGTTATGATGATGATTATGACGATGATGATGATGATGATTATGATGATGATTATGATGATGATTATAATGATGATTATGATAATGATTATGATGATAATTATGATGACGGTTATGATGATGATTATGATGATGATTATGATGATGATTATGATGATGATCATAATGATGATTATGATGATGATTATGATGATGATTATGATGACTATAATGATGACGATTATGATGACTATCATAATGATGACTATGATGACGATTATGATAATGATTATAATGATAATTATGATGACGGTTATGATGATGATTATGATGACGATTATGATAATGATTATGATGATGATTATGATGAATATTATGATGATGATTGTGATGATGATTATGATGATGATTATGATGATGATTATGATGATGATTGTGATGATGATTATGATGATGATTATGATGATGATTATGATGATGATTATGATGATGATTATGATGATGATTATGATGATGATTATCATGATGATTATGATGACGATTATGAGGACTATTATGATGATGATTATGATGACGGTTATGATGATGATTATGATGATGATTATGACGATGATTATGATGATGATTATGATAATGATTATGATGGTGATTATGATGATGATTATGATTATGATGATGATGATGATTATGATGATGATTATGATGATGATTAAGATGATGATTATGATGATGATTATGATGACTATAATGATGTAGATTATGATGACTATTATGATGATTATGATGACGGTTATGATGATGATTATGACGATGATTATGATGATGATTATGATGATGATTATGATGATGATTATAATGATGATTATGATAATGATTATGATGATGAGTATGATGATGATAAAGATGATGATTATGATGATGATTATGATGATGGTTATGATGATGATTATGACGATGATTATGATGATGATTATGATGATGATTATGATGATGATTATAATGATGATTATGATAATGATTATGATGATAATTATGATGACGGTTATGATGATGATTATGATGATGATTATGATGATGATTATGATGATGATCATAATGATGATTATGATGATGATTATGATGATGATTATGATGATGATTATGATGATGATTATGATGATGATTATGATAACTATAATGATGACGATTGTGATGACTATTATGATGATGACTATGATGACGATTATGATAATGATTATGATGATAATTATGATGACGGTTATGATGATGATTATGATGATGATTATGATGATGATTATGATGATGATTGTGATGATGATTATGATGATGATCATGATGATGATTATGATGATGATTATGATGATGATTATGATGATGATTATGATGCTGAATATGATGATGATTATGATGATGATTATGATGACTGTTACGATGATGACTATGATGCTGATTATGATGACGGTTATGATGATGATTATGATGATGATTATGATGACGATTATGATGATGACTATGATGCTGATGATGATGACGGTTATGATGATGATTATGATGATGATTATGATGATTATGATGACGATGATGATGACGATTATGATGACGATTATGATGACCATTATGATGATGATTATGATGACGGTTATGATGATGATTATGATGATGATTATGACGATGATTATGATGATGATTATGATAATGATTATGATGATGATTATGATGATGATTAAGATGATGATTATGATGATGATTATGATGACTATAATGATGTAGATTATGATGACTATTATGATGATTATGATGGCGGTTATGATGATGATTATGACGATGATTATGATGATGATTATGATGATGATTATGATGATGATTATAATGATGATTATGATAATGATTATGATGATAATTATGATGACGGTTATGATGATGATTATGATGATGATTATGATGATGATTATGATGATGATCATAATGATGATTATGATGATGATTAAGATGATTATTATGATGATGATTATGATGACTATAATGATGTAGATTATGATGACTATTATGTTGATTATGATGACGGTTATGATGATGATTATGACGATGATTATGATGATGATTATGATGATGATTATGATGATGATTATAATGATGATTATGATAATGATTATGATGATGATTATGATGATGATTAAGATGATGATTATGATGATGATTATGATGACTATAATGATGTAGATTATGATGACTATTATGACGATTATGATGATGATTATGATGACGATTATGATAATGATTATGATGATGATTATGATGATGATTATGATGATGATTATGATGATGATTATGATGATGATTATGATGATGATTATGATGATGACTATGATGATGATTATGATGACCATGATGACGATTATGATGATGATTATGATGACGATTATGATGACTATTATGACTGTTACTATGATGCTGATTACGTTGACGGTTATGATGATGATTATGATTATGATTATGATGATGATTATGATGATGATTATGATGATGATTATGATGATGATTATGATGATGATTATGATGATGATTATGATGATGATTATGATGATGATTATGATGATGATTATGATGATGATTATGATGACGGTTATGATGACGATTATGATAATGATTATGATGATGATTCTGATGAATATTATGATGATGATTATGATGACGATTATGATGATGATTATGATGATGATTATGATGATGATTAAGATGATGATTATGATGATGATTATGATGACTATAATGATGTAGATTATGATGACTATTATGATGATTATGATGACGGTTATGATGATGATTATGACGATGATTATGATGATGATTATGATGATGATTATGATGATGATTATAATGATGATTATGATAATGATTATGATGATAATTATGATGACGGTTATGATGATGATTATGATGATGATTATGATGATGATTATGATGATGATCATAATGATGATTATGATTATGATTATGATGATGATTATGATTATGATTACGACGTCTATAATGATGCCGATTATGATGACTATTATGATGATGATTATGATGACTAGTATGATGATGACCATGATGACGATTATGTTGATGATTATGATGTTGATTATGATGATGATTATGATGATGACCATGATGACGATTATGTTGATGATTATGATGTTGATTATGATGATGATTATGATGATGACTATGATGCTGATTATGATGACGGTTATGATGATGATTATGATGATGATTATGATGATCATTATGATTATGATTATGACTATGATTATGATGATGATTATGATGATGATTATGATGACGGTTATGATGATGATTATGATGATGATTATGATGACGATTATGAGGACTATTATGATGATGACTATGATAATGATTATTATGACTATAATGATGACGATTATGATGACTATTATGATGACTATTATGATGATGATTATGATGAGTCTGATGACTATAAAGACGACGATTATGAGGACTATTATGATGATGACAGTGATGATCATTATGATGATGATTATGATGATGATTATGATGATGATTATGATGATGATTGTGATGATGATTATGATGATGATTATGATGACGGTTATGATGATGATTATGATGATGATTATGATGACGATTATGAGGACTATTATGATGATGACTATGATAATGATTATTATGACTATAATGATGACGATTATGATGACTATTATGATGACTATTATGATGATGATTATGATGAGTCTGATGACTATAAAGACGACGATTATGAGGACTATTATGATGATGACAATGATGATCATTATGATGATGATTATGATGATGTATATGATGATGATTATGATGATGATTGTGATGATGATTATGATGATGATCATGATGATGATTATGATGATGATTATGATGATGATTATGATGATGATTATGATGATGACTATGATGATGATTATGATGACCATGATGACGATTATGATGATGATTATGATGATGATTATGATGACTATTATGACTGTTACTATGATGCTGATTACGTTGACGGTTATGATGATGATTATGATTATGATTGTGATGATGATTATGATGATTATTATGATGATGATTATGATGACGATTATGAAGACGATTATGATGACGATTATGATGATGATTATGATTATGATTATGATGATGATTCTGATGATGATTCTGATGATGATTATGATGATGATTATGATGACGGTTATGATGATGATTATGATGAGTCTGATGACTATAAAGACGACGATTATGAGGACTATTATGATGATGACAATGATGATCATTATGATGATGATTATGATGATGATTATGATGATGATTGTGATGATGATTATGATGATGATTGTGATGATGATTATGATGATGATCATGATGATGATTATGATGATGATTATGATGATGATTATGATGATGATTATGATGATGACTCTGATGATGATTATGATGACCATGCTGACGATTATGATGATGATTATGATGATGATTATGATGATGATTACGATGATGATTATGATGACTATAATGATGACGATTATGATGACTATTATGATGATCATTATGATGACGGTTATGATGATGATCATGATGATGATTATGATGATGATTATGATGATGATTATGATGATGATTATGATGACGATTATGATGACTATTATGATGATCATTATGATGACGGTTATGATGATGATTATGATGATGACAATGATGATGATTATGATGATGATTATGATGATGAGTATGATGATGATTATGATGACGATTATGATGATGATTATGATGATGATTATGATTATGATTACGACGTCTATAATGATGCCGATTATGATGACTATTATGATGATGATTATGATGACTAGTATGATGATGACCATGATGACGATTATGTTTATGATTATGATGTTGATTATGATGATGATTATGATGATGACTATGATGCTGATTATGATGACGGTTATGATGATGATTATGATGATGATTATGATGATCATTATGATTATGATTATGACGATGATTATGATGATGATTATGATGATGATTATGATGACGGTTATGATGATGATTATGATGATTATTATGATGACGATTATGAGGACTATTATGATGATGACTATGATAATGATTATTATGACTATAATGATGACGATTATGATGACTATTATGATGACTATTATGATAATGATTATGATGAGTCTGATGACTATAAAGACGACGATTATGAGGACTATTATGATGATGACAATGATGATCATTATGATGATGATTATGATGATGATTATGATGATGATTATGATGATGATTGTGATGATGATTATGATGATGATTATGATGACGGTTATGATGATGATTATGATGATGATTATGATGACGATTATGAGGACTATTATGATGATGACTATGATAATGATTATTATGACTATAATGATGACGATTATGATGACTATTATGATGACTATTATGATGATGATTATGATGAGTCTGATGACTATAAAGACGACGATTATGAGGACTATTATGATGATGACAATGATGATCATTATGATGATGATTATGATGATGATTATGATGATGATTATGATGATGATTGTGATGATGATTATGATGATGATTATGATGACGGTTATGATGATGATTATGATGATGATTATGATGACGATTATGAGGACTATTATGATGATGATTATGATGACCATGATGACGATTATGATGATGATTATGATGATGATTATGATGACTATTATGACTGTTACTATGATGCTGATTACGTTGACGGTTATGATGATGATTATGATTATGATTATGATGATGATTATGATGATTATTATGATGATGATTATGATGACGATTATGAAGACGATTATGATGACGATTATGATGATGATTATGATTATGATTATGATGATGATTCTGATGATGATTCTGATGATGATTATGATGATGATTATGATGACGGTTATGATGATGATTATGATGAGTCTGATGACTATAAAGACGACGATTATGAGGACTATTATGATGATGACAATGATGATCATTATGATGATGATTATGATGATGATTATGATGATGATTATGATGATGATTATGATGACTATAATGATGTCGATTATGATGACTATTATGATGATTATGATGACGATTATGATGATGATTATGATGATGATTATGATGACTATAATGATGTAGATTATGATGACTATTATGATGATTATGATGACGGTTACGATGATCATTATGATGATGATTATGATAATCATTATGATGATGATTATGATGATCATTATGATTATGATTATGACGATGATTATGATGATGATTATGATGATGATTATGGTGATGATTACGATGATGATTATGATGATGACTACGATGATGATTCTGATGACGATTATGATGATGATTATGATTACGGTTATGATAATGATTATGATAATGATTATGATGATGACTATGATGATGATTATGACGATGATTATGATGATGACTATGATGATGATTATGATGACCATGATGACGATCATGATGATGATTATGATGATTATTATGATGACTATTATGACTGTGACTATGATGCTGATTACGTTGACGGTTATGATGATGATTATGATTATGATTATGATGATGATTATGATGATTATTATGATGATGATTATGATGATGATTATGATAATGATTATGATGATGATTATGATGAATATTATGATGATGATTATGATGATGACTATGATAACCATCATGATGATGACTATGATGACGATTATGATAATGATTATGATGATAATTATGATGACGGTTATGATGATGATTATGATGACGATTATGATCATTATTGATTATGATGATGATTATGATGAATATTATGATGATGATTATGATGATGATTATGATGATGATTACGATGATGTTTATGATGATGATTATGATGATGATTATGATGATGATTATGATGATGATTATGATGATGATTATGATGATGATTATGATGATGATTATGATGACTATAATGATGTCGATTATGATGACTATTATGATGATTATGATGACGATTATGATGATGATTATGATGATGATTATGATGACTATAATGATGTAGATTATGATGACTATTATGATGATTATGATGACGGTTACGATGATCATTATGATGATGATTATGATAATTATTATGATGATGATTATGATGATCATTATGATTATGATTATGACGATGATTATGATGATGATTATGATGATGATTATGGTGATGATTATGATGATGATTATGATGATGATTATGATGAATATTATGATGATGATTATGATGATATTATGATGATGATTATAATGATGATTATGATGATGATTATGATGATGATTATGATGATGATTATGATGATGATTATGATGACGGTTGTGATGATGATTATGATGACGATTATGATGACGATTATGATGACGATTATGATGATGAGTATGATGATGATTATGATGATGATTATGATGACTAGTATGATGATGACCATGATGACGATTATGTTTATGATTATGATGTTGATTATGATGATGATTATGATGATGACTATGATGCTGATTATGATGACGGTTATGATGATGATTATGATGATGATTATGATGATCATTATGATTATGATTATGACGATGATTATGATGATGATTATGATGATGATTATGATGACGGTTATGATGATGATTATGATGATTATTATGATGACGATTATGAGGACTATTATGATGATGACTATGATAATGATTATTATGACTATAATGATGACGATTATGATGACTATTATGATGACTATTATGATGATGATTATGATGAGTCTGATGACTATAAAGACGACGATTATGAGGACTATTATGATGATGACAATGATGATCATTATGATGATGATTATGATGATGATTATGATGATGATTATGATGATGATTGTGATGATGATTATGATGATGATTATGATGACGGTTATGATGATGATTATGATGATGATTATGATGACGATTATGAGGACTATTATGATGATGACTATGATAATGATTATTATGACTATAATGATGACGATTATGATGACTATTATGATGACTATTATGATGATGATTATGATGAGTCTGATGACTATAAAGACGACGATTATGAGGACTATTATGATGATGACAATGATGATCATTATGATGATGATTATGATGATGATTATGATGATGATTATGATGATGATTGTGATGATGATTATGATGATGATTATGATGACGGTTATGATGATGATTATGATGATGATTATGATGACGATTATGAGGACTATTATGATGATGATTATGATGACCATGATGACGATTATGATGATGATTATGATGATGATTATGATGACTATTATGACTGTTACTATGATGCTGATTACGTTGACGGTTATGATGATGATTATGATTATGATTATGATGATGATTATGATGATTATTATGATGATGATTATGATGACGATTATGAAGACGATTATGATGACGATTATGATGATGATTATGATTATGATTATGATGATGATTCTGATGATGATTCTGATGATGATTATGATGATGATTATGATGCCGGTTATGATGATGATTATGATGAGTCTGATGACTATAAAGACGACGATTATGAGGACTATTATGATGATGACAATGATGATCATTATGATGATGATTATGATGATGATTATGATGATGATTATGATGATGATTATGATGACTATAATGATGTCGATTATGATGACTATTATGATGATTATGATGACGATTATGATGATGATTATGATGATGATTATGATGACTATAATGATGTAGATTATGATGACTATTATGATGATTATGATGACGGTTACGATGATCATTATGATGATGATTATGATGATCATTATGATGATGATTATGATGATCATTATGATTATGATTATGACGATGATTATGATGATGATTATGATGATGATTATGGTGATGATTACGATGATGATTATGATGATGACTACGATGATGATTCTGATGACGATTATGATGATGATTATGATTACGGTTATGATAATGATTATGATAATGATTATGATGATGACTATGATGATGATTATGACGATGATTATGATGATGACTATGATGATGATTATGATGACCATGATGACGATCATGATGATGATTATGATGATTATTATGATGACTATTATGACTGTGACTATGATGCTGATTACGTTGACGGTTATGATGATGATTATGATTATGATTATGATGATGATTATGATGATTATTATGATGATGATTATGATGATGATTATGATAATGATTATGATGATGATTATGATGAATATTATGATGATGATTATGATGATGACTATGATGACCATCATGATGATGACTATGATGACGATTATGATAATGATTATGATGATAATTATGATGACGGTTATGATGATGATTATGATGACGATTATGATCATTATTGATTATGATGATGATTATGATGAATATTATGATGATGATTATGATGATGATTATGATGATGATTACGATGATGTTTATGATGATGATTATGATGATGATTATGATGATGATTATGATGATGATTATGATGATGATTATGATGATGATTATGATGATGATTATGATGACTATAATGATGTCGATTATGATGACTATTATGATGATTATGATGACGATTATGATGATGATTATGATGATGATTATGATGACTATAATGATGTAGATTATGATGACTATTATGATGATTATGATGACGGTTACGATGATCATTATGATGATGATTATGATAATTATTATGATGATGATTATGATGATCATTATGATTATGATTATGACGATGATTATGATGATGATTATGATGATGATTATGGTGATGATTATGATGATGATTATGATGATGATTATGATGAATATTATGATGATGATTATGATGATATTATGATGATGATTATAATGATGATTATGATGATGATTATGATGATGATTATGATGATGATTATGATGATGATTATGATGACGGTTGTGATGATGATTATGATGACGATTATGATGACGATTATGATGACGATTATGATGATGAGTATGATGATGATTATGATGATGATTACGATGATAATTATGATGATAATCATGATGATCATTATGATGATGATTATGATGATGATTATGATTATGATTACGACGTCTATAATGATGCCGATTATGATGACTATTATGATGATGATTATGATGACTAGTATGATGATGACCATGATGACGATTATGTTGATGATTATGATGTTGATTATGATGATGATTATGATGATGACTATGATGCTGATTATGATGACGGTTATGATGATGATTATGATGATGATTATGATGATCATTATGATTATGATTATGACGACGATTATGATGATGATTATGATGATGATTATGATGACGGTTATGATGATGATTATGATGATGATTATGATGACGATTATGAGGACTATTATGATGATGACTATGATAATGATTATTATGACTATAATGATGACGATTATGATGACTATTATGATGACTATTATGATGATGATTATGATGAGTCTGATGACTATAAAGACGACGATTATGAGGACTATTATGATGATGACAATGATGATCATTATGATGATGATTATGATGATGATTATGATGATGATTATGATGATGATTGTGATGATGATTATGATGATGATTATGATGACGGTTATGATGATGATTATGATGATGATTATGATGACGATTATGAGGACTATTATGATGATGACTATGATAATGATTATTATGACTATAATGATGACGATTATGATGACTATTATGATGACTATTATGATGATGATTATGATGAGTCTGATGACTATAAAGACGACGATTATGAGGACTATTATGATGATGACAATGATGATCATTATGATGATGATTATGATGATGTATATGATGATGATTATGATGATGATTGTGATGATGATTATGATGATGATCATGATGATGATTATGATGATGATTATGATGATGATTATGATGATGATTATGATGATGACTATGATGATGATTATGATGACCATGATGACGATTATGATGATGATTATGATGATGATTATGATGACTATTATGACTGTTACTATGATGCTGATTACGTTGACGGTTATGATGATGATTATGATTATGATTGTGATGATGATTATGATGATTATTATGATGATGATTATGATGACGATTATGAAGACGATTATGATGACGATTATGATGATGATTATGATTATGATTATGATGATGATTCTGATGATGATTCTGATGATGATTATGATGATGATTATGATGACGGTTATGATGATGATTATGATGAGTCTGATGACTATAAAGACGACGATTATGAGGACTATTATGATGATGACAATGATGATCATTATGATGATGATTATGATGATGATTATGATGATGATTGTGATGATGATTATGATGATGATTGTGATGATGATTATGATGATGATCATGATGATGATTATGATGATGATTATGATGATGATTATGATGATGATTATGATGATGACTCTGATGATGATTATGATGACCATGCTGACGATTATGATGATGATTATGATGATGATTATGATGATGATTACGATGATGATTATGATGACTATAATGATGACGATTATGATGACTATTATGATGATCATTATGATGACGGTTATGATGATGATCATGATGATGATTATGATGATGATTATGATGATGATTATGATGATGATTATGATGACGATTATGATGACTATTATGATGATCATTATGATGACGGTTATGATGATGATTATGATGATGACAATGATGATGATTATGATGATGATTATGATGATGAGTATGATGATGATTATGATGACGATTATGATGATGATTATGATGATGATTATGATTATGATTACGACGTCTATAATGATGCCGATTATGATGACTATTATGATGATGATTATGATGACTAGTATGATGATGACCATGATGACGATTATGTTTATGATTATGATGTTGATTATGATGATGATTATGATGATGACTATGATGCTGATTATGATGACGGTTATGATGATGATTATGATGATGATTATGATGATCATTATGATTATGATTATGACGATGATTATGATGATGATTATGATGATGATTATGATGACGGTTATGATGATGATTATGATGATTATTATGATGACGATTATGAGGACTATTATGATGATGACTATGATAATGATTATTATGACTATAATGATGACGATTATGATGACTATTATGATGACTATTATGATGATGATTATGATGAGTCTGATGACTATAAAGACGACGATTATGAGGACTATTATGATGATGACAATGATGATCATTATGATGATGATTATGATGATGATTATGATGATGATTATGATGATGATTGTGATGATGATTATGATGATGATTATGATGACGGTTATGATGATGATTATGATGATGATTATGATGACGATTATGAGGACTATTATGATGATGACTATGATAATGATTATTATGACTATAATGATGACGATTATGATGACTATTATGATGACTATTATGATGATGATTATGATGAGTCTGATGACTATAAAGACGACGATTATGAGGACTATTATGATGATGACAATGATGATCATTATGATGATGATTATGATGATGATTATGATGATGATTATGATGATGATTGTGATGATGATTATGATGATGATTATGATGACGGTTATGATGATGATTATGATGATGATTATGATGACGATTATGAGGACTATTATGATGATGATTATGATGACCATGATGACGATTATGATGATGATTATGATGATGATTATGATGACTATTATGACTGTTACTATGATGCTGATTACGTTGACGGTTATGATGATGATTATGATTATGATTATGATGATGATTATGATGATTATTATGATGATGATTATGATGACGATTATGAAGACGATTATGATGACGATTATGATGATGATTATGATTATGATTATGATGATGATTCTGATGATGATTCTGATGATGATTATGATGATGATTATGATGACGGTTATGATGATGATTATGATGAGTCTGATGACTATAAAGACGACGATTATGAGGACTATTATGATGATGACAATGATGATCATTATGATGATGATTATGATGATGATTATGATGATGATTATGATGATGATTATGATGACTATAATGATGTCGATTATGATGACTATTATGATGATTATGATGACGATTATGATGATGATTATGATGATGATTATGATGACTATAATGATGTAGATTATGATGACTATTATGATGATTATGATGACGGTTACGATGATCATTATGATGATGATTATGATAATCATTATGATGATGATTATGATGATCATTATGATTATGATTATGACGATGATTATGATGATGATTATGATGATGATTATGGTGATGATTACGATGATGATTATGATGATGACTACGATGATGATTCTGATGACGATTATGATGATGATTATGATTACGGTTATGATAATGATTATGATAATGATTATGATGATGACTATGATGATGATTATGACGATGATTATGATGATGACTATGATGATGATTATGATGACCATGATGACGATCATGATGATGATTATGATGATTATTATGATGACTATTATGACTGTGACTATGATGCTGATTACGTTGACGGTTATGATGATGATTATGATTATGATTATGATGATGATTATGATGATTATTATGATGATGATTATGATGATGATTATGATAATGATTATGATGATGATTATGATGAATATTATGATGATGATTATGATGATGACTATGATAACCATCATGATGATGACTATGATGACGATTATGATAATGATTATGATGATAATTATGATGACGGTTATGATGATGATTATGATGACGATTATGATCATTATTGATTATGATGATGATTATGATGAATATTATGATGATGATTATGATGATGATTATGATGATGATTACGATGATGTTTATGATGATGATTATGATGATGATTATGATGATGATTATGATGATGATTATGATGATGATTATGATGATGATTATGATGATGATTATGATGACTATAATGATGTCGATTATGATGACTATTATGATGATTATGATGACGATTATGATGATGATTATGATGATGATTATGATGACTATAATGATGTAGATTATGATGACTATTATGATGATTATGATGACGGTTACGATGATCATTATGATGATGATTATGATAATTATTATGATGATGATTATGATGATCATTATGATTATGATTATGACGATGATTATGATGATGATTATGATGATGATTATGGTGATGATTATGATGATGATTATGATGATGATTATGATGAATATTATGATGATGATTATGATGATATTATGATGATGATTATAATGATGATTATGATGATGATTATGATGATGATTATGATGATGATTATGATGATGATTATGATGACGGTTGTGATGATGATTATGATGACGATTATGATGACGATTATGATGACGATTATGATGATGAGTATGATGATGATTATGATGATGATTATGATGACTAGTATGATGATGACCATGATGACGATTATGTTTATGATTATGATGTTGATTATGATGATGATTATGATGATGACTATGATGCTGATTATGATGACGGTTATGATGATGATTATGATGATGATTATGATGATCATTATGATTATGATTATGACGATGATTATGATGATGATTATGATGATGATTATGATGACGGTTATGATGATGATTATGATGATTATTATGATGACGATTATGAGGACTATTATGATGATGACTATGATAATGATTATTATGACTATAATGATGACGATTATGATGACTATTATGATGACTATTATGATGATGATTATGATGAGTCTGATGACTATAAAGACGACGATTATGAGGACTATTATGATGATGACAATGATGATCATTATGATGATGATTATGATGATGATTATGATGATGATTATGATGATGATTGTGATGATGATTATGATGATGATTATGATGATGATTATGATGATGATTGTGATGATGATTGTGATGATGATTATGATGACGATTATGATGACGATTATGATGACGATTATGATGATGATTATGATGATGATTACGATGATAATTATGATGATAATCATGATGATCATTATGATGATGATTATGATGATGATTGTGATGATGATTATGATGACGATTATGATGACGATTATGATGACGATTATGATGATGAGTATGATGATGATTATGATGATGATTACGATGATAATTATGATGATAATCATGATGATCATTATGATGATGATTATGATGATGATTATGATTATGATTACGACGTCTATAATGATGCCGATTATGATGACTATTATGATGATGATTATGATGACTAGTATGATGATGACCATGATGACGATTATGTTGATGATTATGATGTTGATTATGATGATGATTATGATGATGACTATGATGCTGATTATGATGACGGTTATGATGATGATTATGATGATGATTATGATGATCATTATGATTATGATTATGACGATGATTATGATGATGATTATGATGATGATTATGATGACGGTTATGATGATGATTATGATGATGATTATGATGACGATTATGAGGACTATTATGATGATGACTATGATAATGATTATTATGACTATAATGATGACGATTATGATGACTATTATGATGACTATTATGATGATGATTATGATGAGTCTGATGACTATAAAGACGACGATTATGAGGACTATTATGATGATGACAATGATGATCATTATGATGATGATTATGATGATGTATATGATGATGATTATGATGATGATTGTGATGATGATTATGATGATGATCATGATGATGATTATGATGATGATTATGATGATGATTATGATGATGATTATGATGATGACTATGATGATGATTATGATGACCATGATGACGATTATGATGATGATTATGATGATGATTATGATGACTATTATGACTGTTACTATGATGCTGATTACGTTGACGGTTATGATGATGATTATGATTATGATTATGATGATGATTATGATGATTATTATGATGATGATTATGATGACGATTATGAAGACGATTATGATGACGATTATGATGATGATTATGATTATGATTATGATGATGATTCTGATGATGATTCTGATGATGATTATGATGATGATTATGATGACGGTTATGATGATGATTATGATGATGATTATGATGACGGTTATGATGATGATTATGATGATGATTATGATGATGACTATGATGATGATTATGACGACGATTATGATGATGATTATGATGATGATTATGATGATGATTATGATGATGATTATGATGATGATTATGATGACTATAGTGATGACGATTGTGATGACTATTATGATGATGACTATGATGACGATTATGATAATGATTATGATGATAATTATGATGACGGTTATGATGATGATTATGATGATGATTATGATGATGATTATGATGATGACAATGATGATGATTATGATGATGATTATGATGATGAGTATGATGACGATTATGAGGACTATTATGATGATGACTATGATAATGATTATTATGACTATAATGATGACGATTATGATGACTATTATGATGACTATTATGATGATGATTATGATGAGTCTGATGACTATAAAGACGACGATTATGAGGACTATTATGATGATGACAATGATGATCATTATGATGATGATTATCATGATGATTATGATGATGATTATGATGATGATTGTGATGATGATTATGATGATGATTATGATGACGGTTATGATGATGATTATGATGATGATTATGATGACGATTATGAGGACTATTATGATGATGACTATGATAATGATTATTATGACTATAATGATGACGATTATGATGACTATTATGATGACTATTATGATGATGATTATGATGAGTCTGATGACTATAAAGACGACGATTATGAGGACTATTATGATGATGACAATGATGATCATTATGATGATGATTATGATGATGATTATGATGATGATTATGATGATGATTGTGATGATGATTATGATGATGATTATGATGACGGTTATGATGATGATTATGATGATGATTATGATGACGATTATGAGGACTATTATGATGATGATTATGATGACCATGATGACGATTATGATGATGATTATGATGATGATTATGATGACTATTATGACTGTTACTATGATGCTGATTACGTTGACGGTTATGATGATGATTATGATTATGATTATGATGATGATTATGATGATTATTATGATGATGATTATGATGACGATTATGAAGACGATTATGATGACGATTATGATGATGATTATGATTATGATTATGATGATGATTCTGATGATGATTCTGATGATGATTATGATGATGATTATGATGACGGTTATGATGATGATTATGATGAGTCTGATGACTATAAAGACGACGATTATGAGGACTATTATGATGATGACAATGATGATCATTATGATGATGATTATGATGATGATTATGATGATGATTATGATGACTATAATGATGTCGATTATGATGACTATTATGATGATTATGATGACGATTATGATGATGATTATGATGATGATTATGATGACTATAATGATGTAGATTATGATGACTATTATGATGATTATGATGACGGTTACGATGATCATTATGATGATGATTATGATAATCATTATGATGATGATTATGATGATCATTATGATTATGGTTATGACGATGATTATGATGATGATTATGATGATGATTATGGTGATGATTACGATGATGATTATGATGATGACTACGATGATGATTCTGATGACGATTATGATGATGATTATGATTACGGTTATGATAATGATTATGATAATGATTATGATGATGACTATGATGATGATTATGACGATGATTATGATGATGACTATGATGATGATTATGATGACCATGATGACGATCATGATGATGATTATGATGATTATTATGATGACTATTATGACTGTGACTATGATGCTGATTACGTTGACGGTTATGATGATGATTATGATTATGATTATGATGATGATTATGATGATTATTATGATGATGATTATGATGATGATTATGATAATGATTATGATGATGATTATGATGAATATTATGATGATGATTATGATGATGACTATGATGACCATCATGATGATGACTATGATGACGATTATGATAATGATTATGATGATAATTATGATGACGGTTATGATGATGATTATGATGACGATTATGATCATTATTGATTATGATGATGATTATGATGAATATTATGATGATGATTATGATGATGATTATGATGATGATTACGATGATGTTTATGATGATGATTATGATGATGATTATGATGATGATTATGATGATGATTATGATGATGATTATGATGATGATTATGATGATGATTATGATGACTATAATGATGTCGATTATGATGACTATTATGATGATTATGATGACGATTATGATGATGATTATGATGATGATTATGATGACTATAATGATGTAGATTATGATGACTATTATGATGATTATGATGACGGTTACGATGATCATTATGATGATGATTATGATAATTATTATGATGATGATTATGATGATCATTATGATTATGATTATGACGATGATTATGATGATGATTATGATGATGATTATGGTGATGATTATGATGATGATTATGATGATGATTATGATGAATATTATGATGATGATTATGATGATATTATGATGATGATTATAATGATGATTATGATGATGATTATGATGATGATTATGATGATGATTATGATGATGATTATGATGATGATTATGACGATGATTATGATGACCATGATGACGATTATGATGATGATTATGATGATGATTATGATGACTATTATGACTTTGACTATGATGCTGATTACGTTGACGGTTATGATGATGATTATGACGATGATTATGATGATGATTATGATGATGATTACGATGATGATTATGATGACGATTATGATGACGATTGTGATGACTATTATGATGATTATGATGACGATTATGATGACGATTATGATGACGATTATGATGACGATTACGATGATGATTATGATGACGATTATGATGACGATTATGCGGACTATTATGATGATGACTATGATAATGATTATGATGACGATTATGATGATGATTATGATGATGATTATGACGACTATAATGATGCCGATTATGATGACGGTTATGATAATGATTATGATGGCGATTATGATAATGATTATGATGATGATTATGCTCATGATTATCATGACGATTATGCTCATGATTATGATGATGAATTATAATGACAATTATGCTGACTATTATGTTGATAATTTTGATGATGATTATTATGATGATTATGATGATGATTATGACGATGATTATGATGACGATTATGCTCATTATTATGATGATGAATTATAATGACAATTATGCTGACTATTATGTTGATAATTTTGATGATGATTATTATGATGATTATGATGATGATTATGACGATGATTATGATGATGATTATGATCATGATTATGATGACGATTATGATAACGATTATGATGACGATTATGATGATGATTATGTTGATAATTTTGATGATGATTATTATGATGATTATGATGATGATTATGATGATGATTATGATGATGATTTTGATGATGATTATGATGATGATTATGATGATGACTATGATGATGATTATGATGACCATGATGACGATTATGATGATGATTATGATGATGATTATGATGACGGTTATAATGATGATTATGATGATGATTATGATGATGATTATGATTATGATTATGACGACTATAATGATGCCGATTATGATGCCTATTATGATGATGGCTATGATGACGATTATGATGATGATTATGATGACCATAATGATGACGATTATGAGGACTATTATGATGATGACAATGATGATGATTATGATGACGGTTATGATAATGACTATGATAATGATTATGATGACGATTATGATGATGATTATCTTGATAATTTTGATGATGATTATTATGATGATTATGATAATGATTATGATGATGATTATGATGATGATTATGATGATGATTATGATGACTATAATGATGACGATTATGCTGATGATTATGATGATGATTATGACGATGATTATGATGATGATTATGATAATGATTATGATGATGATTATGATGATGATTATGATTATGATTATGATGATGATTATGATGATGATTATGATGATGATTATGATGATGATTATGATGATGATTATGATGATGATTATGATGACGATTATGATGACGATTGTGATGACTATTATGATGATTATGATGACGATTATGATGACGATTATGATGACGATTATGATGATGATTATGATGATGATTATGATGATGACTATGATGCTGATTATGATGACGGTTATGATGATGATTATGATGATGATTATGATAATGATTATGATGACGATTATGCTCATGATTATGATGACGATTATGCTCATGATTATGATGATGAATTATAATGATAATTATGATGACTATTATGTTGATAATTATGATGATGATTATTATGATGATTATGATGATTATTATGATGATGATTATGATGATGATTATGATGATGATTATGATGATGATTATGATGACGATTATGATGACGATTATGATGACGATTATGATGATGATTATGTTGATAATTTTGATGATGATTATGATGATGATTATGATGATGATTATGATGATGATTATGATGATGATTATGATGGTGATTATGATGATGATTATGATGATGATTATGATTATGATTATGACGACTATAATGATGCCGATTATGATGACGGTTATGATAATGATTATGATGGCGATTATGATAATGATTATGATGATGATTATGCTCATGATTATGATGACGATTATGCTCATGATTATGATGATGAATTATAATGACAATTATGATGACTATTATGTTGATAATTTTGATGATGATTATTATGATGATTATGATGATGATTATGACGATGATTATGATGATGATTTTGATGATGATTATGATGATGATTATGATGATGACTATGATGATGATTATGATGACGATTATGATAACGATTATGATGACGATTATGATGATGATTATGTTGATAATTTTGATGATGATTATTATGATGATTATGATGATGATTATGATGATGATTTTGATGATGACTATGATGATGATTATGATGACCATGATGACGATTATGATGATGATTATGATGATGATTATGATGATGATTATGATGATGATTATGATGATGATTATGATGATGATTATGACGATGATTATGATGATGATTATGATAATGATTATGATTATGATGAGTATTATGTTGATAATTTTGATGATGATTATTATGATGATTATGATGATGATTATGACGATGATTATGATGATGATTATGATCATGTTTATGATGACGATTATGATAACGATTATGATGACGATTATGATGATGATTATGTTGATAATTTTGATGATGATTATTATGATGATTATGATGATGATTATGATGATGATTATGATGATGATTTTGATGATGATTATGATGATGATTATGATGATGACTATGATGATGATTATGATGACCATGATGACGATTATGATGATGATTATGATGATGATTATGATGACGGTTATAATGATGATTATGATGATGATTATGATGATGATTATGATTATGATTATGACGACTATAATGATGCCGATTATGATGCCTATTATGATGATGGCTATGATGACGATTATGATGATGATTATGATGACCATAATGATGACGATTATGAGGACTATTATGATGATGACAATGATGATGATTATGATGACGGTTATGATAATGACTATGATAATGATTATGATGACGATTATGATGATGATTATCTTGATAATTTTGATGATGATTATGATGATGATTATGATGATGATTATGATGACGATTATGATGACGATTGTGATGACTATTATGATGATTATGATGACGATTATGATGACGATTATGATGACGATTATGATGATGATTATGATGATGATTATAATGATGACTATGATGCTGATTATGATGACGGTTATGATGATGATTATGATGATGATTATGATAATGATTATGATGACGATTATGCTCATGATTATGATGACGATTATGCTCATGATTATGATGATGAATTATAATGATAATTATGATGACTATTATGTTGATAATTATGATGATGATTATTATGATGATTATGATGATTATTATGATGATGATTATGATGATGATTATGATGATGATTATGATGATGATTATGATGACGATTATGATGACGATTATGATGACGATTATGATGATGATTATGTTGATAATTTTGATGATGATTATGATGATGATTATGATGATGATTATGATGATGATTATGATGATGATTATGATGATGATTATGATGATGATTATGATGATGATTATGATTATGATTATGACGACTATAATGATGCCGATTATGATGACGGTTATGATAATGATTATGATGGCGATTATGATAATGATTATGATGATGATTATGCTCATGATTATGATGACGATTATGCTCATGATTATGATGATGAATTATAATGACAATTATGATGACTATTATGTTGATAATTTTGATGATGATTATTATGATGATTATGATGATGATTATGACGATGATTATGATGATGATTTTGATGATGATTATGATGATGATTATGATGATGACTATGATGATGATTATGATGACGATTATGATAACGATTATGATGACGATTATGATGATGATTATGTTGATAATTTTGATGATGATTATTATGATGATTATGATGATGATTATGATGATGATTTTGATGATGACTATGATGATGATTATGATGACCATGATGACGATTATGATGATGATTATGATGATGATTATGATGATGATTATGATGATGATTATGATGATGATTATGATGATGATTATGACGATGATTATGATGATGATTATGATAATGATTATGATTATGATGAGTATTATGTTGATAATTTTGATGATGATTATTATGATGATTATGATGATGATTATGACGATGATTATGATGATGATTATGATCATGTTTATGATGACGATTATGATAACGATTATGATGACGATTATGATGATGATTATGTTGATAATTTTGATGATGATTATTATGATGATTATGATGATGATTATGATGATGATTATGATGATGATTTTGATGATGATTATGATGATGATTATGATGATGACTATGATGATGATTATGATGACCATGATGACGATTATGATGATGATTATGATGATGATTATGATGACGGTTATAATGATGATTATGATGATGATTATGATGATGATTATGATGATGATTATGATTATGATTATGACGACTATAATGATGCCTATTATGATGACTATTATGATGATGGCTATGATGACGATTATGATGATGATTATGATGACCATAATGATGACGATTATGAGGACTATTATGATGATGACAATGATGATGATTATGATGACGGTTATGATAATGACTATGATAATGATTATGATGACGATTATGATGATGATTATTTTGATAATTTTGATGATGATTATTATGATGATTATGATAATGATTATGATGATGATTATGATGATGATTATGATGATGATTATGATGATGATTATGATGACTATAATGATGACAATTATGCTGATGATTATGATGATGATTATGACGATGATTATGATGATGATTATGATAATGATTATGATGATGATTATGATGCTGATTATGATAATGATTATGATGATGATTATGCTCATGATTATTATGACGATTATGCTCATGATTATGATGATGATTATGATGATGATTATGATTATGATTACGACGTCTATAATGATGCCGATTATGATGACTATTATGATGATGACTATGATGACGATTATGATGATGATTATGATGACTATAATGATGACGATTATGAGGACTATTATGATGATGACAATGATGATGATTATGATGACGGGTATGATAATGATAATGAGGACGATTATGATGATGATTATGATGATGATTATGATGATGACTATGATGCTGATTATGATGACGGTTATGATGATGATTATGATGACGATTATGATGACGATTATGAGGACTATTATGATGATGACTATGATAATGATTATGATGACGATTAGGATGATGATTATGATGATCATTATGATGAGGATTATGATGATGATTATGACGATGATTATGATGATGATTATGATGATGATTATGATAATGATTATGATTATGATGATGATTATGAAGATGATTATGATGATGATTATGATGACGATTATGATGACGATTGTGATGACTATTATGTTGATTATGATGACGATTATGATGACGATTATGATGATGATTATGATGATGATTATGACGATGATTATGATGATGATTATGATAATGATTATGATGATGATTATGATGATGAATTATAATGATAATTATGATGACTATTATGTTGATAATTATGATGATGATTATTATGATGATTATGATGATTATTATGATGATGATTATGATGATGATTATGATGATGATTATGATGATGATTATGATGACGATTGTGATGACGATTATGATGACGATTATGATGATGATTATGTTGATAATTTTGATGATGATTATGATGATGATTATGATGATGATTATGATGATGATTATGATGATGATTATGCTCATGATTATGATGATGATTATGATGATGATTATGATGATGATTATGATAATGATTATGATGATGATTATGATGATGATTATGATTATGATTACGACGTCTATAATGATGCCGATTATGATGACTATTATGATGATGACTATGATGACGATTATGATGATGATTATGATGACTATAATGATGACGATTATGAGGACTATTATGATGATGACAATGATGATGATTATGATGCCGGGTATGATAATGATAATGAGGACGATTATGATGATGAGTATGTTGATGATTATGATGACTATTATGACTATGACTATGATGCTGATTACGTTGACGGTTATGATGATGATTATGATGATGATTATGATGATGACTATGATGATGATTATGGCGATGATTATGATGATGATTATGATAATGATTATGATGATGATTATGATGATGATTATGATGATGACTACGATTATGATTGTGATGACGATTATGATGATGATTATGATGACGATTATGATGATGATTATGATGATGATTATGATGACTATTATGACTATGACTATGATGCTGATTACGTTGACGGTTATGATGACGATTATGATGACTATTATGATGATGATTATGATGACCGTTATGATGATGATTATGACGATGATTATGATGATGATTATGATGATGATTATGATGACGATTATGATAACGATTATGATGACGATTATGATGATGATTATGTTGATAATTTTGATGATGATTATTATGATGATTATGATTATGATTATGACGACTATAATGATGCCGATTATGATGACTATTATGATGATGGCTATGATGACGATTATGATGATGATTATGATGACCATAATGATGACGATTATGAGGACTATTATGATGATGACAATGATGATGATTATGGTGACGGTTATGATAATGACTATGATAATGATTATGATAATGATTATGATGATGATTATGATGATGATTATGATGATGATTATGATGATGATTATGATGATGATTATGATGATGATTATGATGATGATTATGATGATGATTATGACGATGATTATGATGATGATTATGATGATGATTATGATGATGATTATGATGACGATTATGATGACGATTGTGATGACTATTATGTTGATTATGATGACGATTATGATGACAATTATGCTCATGATTATGATGATGAATTATAATGATAATTATGATGATGATCATTATGATGATTATGATGATTATTATGATGATGATTATGATGATGATTATGATGATGATTATGATGACGATTATGATGACGATTATGATGACTATTATGACTTTGACTATGATGCTGATTACGTTGACGGTTATGATGATGATTATGACGATGATTATGATGATGATTATGATGATGATTATGATGATGATTATGATGACGATTATGATGACGATTGTGATGACTATTATGATGATTGTGATGACGATTATGATGACGATTATGATGACGATTATGATGACGATTACAATGACGATTGCGATGATGATTATGATGACGATTATGATGACGATTATGCGGACTATTATGATGATGACTATGATAATGATTATGATGACGATTATGATGATGATTATGATGATGATTGTGATGACTATTATGACTATGACTATGATGCTGATTACGTTGACGGTTATGATGACGATTATGATGACCATTATGATGATGATTATGATGACGGTTATGATGATGATTATGATGATGATTATGACGATGATTATGATGATGATTATGATAATGATTATGATGATGATTATGATGATGATTATGATGATGATTATGATGACTATTATGATGATGACTATGATGCTGATTATGATGACGGTTATAATGATGATTATGATAATGATTATGCTGATGATTATGATGATGATTATGATTATGATTATGACGACTATAATGATGCCGATTATGATGACTATTATGATGATGGCTATGATGACGATTATGATGATGATTATGATGACTATAATGATGACGATTATGAGGACTATTATGATGATGACAATGATGATGATTATGGTGACGGTTATGATAATGACTATGATAATGATTACGATGACGATTATGATGATGATTATGTTGATAATTTTGATGATGATTATTATGATGATTATGATGATGACTATGATGATGGTTATGATGACCATGATGACGATTATGATGATGATTATGATGATGATTATGACGATGATTATGATGATGATTATGATGATGATTATGATGATGATTATGATGATGATTATGATGACGATTATGATGACGATTGTGATGACTATTATGATGATTATGATGACGATTATGATGACGATTATGATGACGATTACGATGATGATTATGATGACGATTATGATGACGATTATGCGGACTATTATGATGATGACTATGATAATGATTATGATGACGATTATGATGATGATTATGATGATGATTGTGATGACTATTATGACTATGACTATGATGCTGATTACGTTGACGGTTACGATGACGATTATGATGACTATTATGATGATGATTATGATGACGGTTATGATGATGATTATGATGATGATTATGACGATGATTGTGATGATGATTATGATAATGATTATGATGATGATTATGATCATGATTATGATTATGATTATGATGATGATTTTGATGATGATTATTATGATGATTATGATGATGATTATGATGATGATTATGATGATGATTATGATGATGATTATGATGATGATTATGACGACTATAATTATGCCGATTATGATGACGGTTATGATAATGATTATGATGGCGATTATGATAATGATTATGATGATGATTATGCTCATGATTATGATGACGATTATGCTCATGATTATGATGATGAATTATAATGACAATTATGATGACTATTATGATGATAATTTTGATGATGATTATTATGATGATTATGATGATGATTATGACGATGATTATGACGATGATTATGATGATGATTATGATGATGATTATGATGATGATTATGATGACGATTATGATAACGATTATGATGACGATTATGATGATGATTGTGTTGATAATTTTGATGATGATTATTATGATGATTATGATGATGATTATGATGATGATTATGATGATGATTTTGATGATGATTATGATGATGATTATGATGATGACTATGATGATGATTATGATGACCATGATGACGATTATGATGATGATTATGATGATGATTATGATGACGGTTATAATGATGATTATGATGATGATTATGATGATGATTATGATGATGATTAAGATTATGATTATGATTATGACGACTATAATGATGCCGATTATGATGACTATTATGATGATGGCTATGATGACGATTATGATGATGATTATGATGATGATTATGATGATGATTATGATGATGATTATGATGATGATTATGATGATGATTATGATGATGATTATGTTGATGATTATGATGACTATAATGATGACGATTATGATGACTATTATGATGATGATTATGATGACGGTTATGATGATGATTATGATGATGATTATGACGATGATTATGATGATGATTATGATGATGATTATGATTATGATTATGATGATGATTATGATGATGATTATGATGACTATTGTGATGATGACTCTGATGGCGATTATGATAATGATTATGATGATGATTATGATGATGATTATGATGATCACTATGATGACGGTTATGATGATGATTATGATGATGATTATGATTATGATTACGACGTCTATAATGATGCCGATTATGATGACTATTATGATGATGACTATGATGACGATTATGAGGACTATTATGATGATCACAATGATGATGATTATGATGACGGTTATGATAATGATTATGATAATGATTATGATGATGACAATGATGATGAATATGATGATGATTATGATGATGATTATGATGATGATTACGATGATCATTATGATGATGATAATGATGATGATTATGATGATAATTTTGATGATGATTATTATGATGATTATGATAATGATTATGATGATGATTATGATGATGATTATGATGATGATTATGATGATGATTATGATGATGATTATGATGACTATAATGATGACGATTATGATGACTATTATGATGATGATTATGATGACGGTTATGATGATGATTATGATGATGATTATGTCGATGATAATGATCATGATTATGATAATGATTATGATGATGATTATGAAGATGATTATGATGATGACTATGATGATGATTATGATGATGATTATGATGATGATTATGATGATGATTATAATGATGATTATGATGATGATTATGATGATGATTATGATGATGATTATGATGATGATTATGATGATGATTATGATGATGATTATGATGACTATAATGATGACGATTATGATGACGATTATGATAATGATTATGATGATGATTATGAAGATGATTATGATGATGACTATGATGATGATTATGATGATGATTATGATGATGATTATGATGATGATTATAATGATGATTATGATGATGATTATGATGATGATTATGATGATGATTATGATGATGATTATGATGATGATTATGATGACTATAATGATGACGATTATGCTGATGATTATGATGATGACTATGACGATGATTATGATGATGATTATGATAATGATTATGATGATGATTATGATGATGATTATGATCATGATTATGATTATGATTATGATGATGATTTTGATGATGATTATTATGATGATTATGATGATGATTATGATGATGATTATGATGATGATTATGATGATGATTATGATGATGATTATGACGACTATAATTATGCCGATTATGATGACGGTTATGATAATGATTATGATGGCGATTATGATAATGATTATGATGATGATTATGCTCATGATTATGATGACGATTATGCTCATGATTATGATGATGAATTATAATGACAATTATGATGACTATTATGTTGATAATTTTGATGATGATTATTATGATGATTATGATGATGATTATGACGATGATTATGATGATGATTATGATCATGATTATGATGACGATTATGATAACGATTATGATGACGATTATGATGATGATTATGTTGATAATTTTGATGATGATTATTATGATGATTATGATGATGATTATGATGATGATTATGATGATGATTTTGATGATGATTATGATGATGATTATGATGATGACTATGATGATGATTATGATGACCATGATGACGTTTATGATGATGATTATGATGATGATTATGATGACGGTTATAATGATGATTATGATGATGATTATGATGATGATTATGATGATGATTATGATGACGATTATGATGACGATTGTGATGACTATTATGATGATTATGATGACGATTATGATGACGATTATGATGACGATTATGATGATGATTATGATGATGATTATGATGATGACTATGATGCTGATTATGATGACGGTTATGATGATGATTATGATGATGATTATGATAATGATTATGATGATGATTATGCTCATGATTATGATGACGATTATGCTCATGATTATGATGATGAATTATAATGATAATTATGATGACTATTATGTTGATAATTATGATGATGATTATTATGATGATTATGATGATTATTATGATGATGATTATGATGATGATTATGATGATGATTATGATGATGATTATGATGACGATTATGATGACGATTATGATGACGATTATGATGATGATTATGTTGATAATTTTGATGATGATTATGATGATGATTATGATGATGATTATGATGATGATTATGACGATGATTATGATGATGATTATGATGATGATTATGATGCCGATTATGATGATGATTATGATGATGATTATGATGATGATTATGATGACTATAATGATGACGATTATGATGACGATTATGATAATGATTATGATGATGATTATGAAGATGATTATGATGATGACTATGATGATGATTATGATGATGATTATGATGATGATTATGATGATGATTATAATGATGATTATGATGATGATTATGATGATGATTATGATGATGATTATGATGATGATTATGATGATGATTATGATGACTATAATGATGACGATTATGCTGATGATTATGATGATGACTATGACGATGATTATGATGATGATTATGATAATGATTATGATGATGATTATGATGATGATTATGATCATGATTATGATTATGATTATGATGATGATTTTGATGATGATTATTATGATGATTATGATGATGATTATGATGATGATTATGATGATGATTATGATGATGATTATGATGATGATTATGACGACTATAATTATGCCGATTATGATGACGGTTATGATAATGATTATGATGGCGATTATGATAATGATTATGATGATGATTATGCTCATGATTATGATGACGATTATGCTCATGATTATGATGATGAATTATAATGACAATTATGATGACTATTATGTTGATAATTTTGATGATGATTATTATGATGATTATGATGATGATTATGACGATGATTATGATGATGATTATGATCATGATTATGATGACGATTATGATAACGATTATGATGACGATTATGATGATGATTATGTTGATAATTTTGATGATGATTATTATGATGATTATGATGATGATTATGATGATGATTATGATGATGATTTTGATGATGATTATGATGATGATTATGATGATGACTATGATGATGATTATGATGACCATGATGACGTTTATGATGATGATTATGATGATGATTATGATGACGGTTATAATGATGATTATGATGATGATTATGATGATGATTATGATGATGATTATGATGACGATTATGATGACGATTGTGATGACTATTATGATGATTATGATGACGATTATGATGACGATTATGATGACGATTATGATGATGATTATGATGATGATTATGATGATGACTATGATGCTGATTATGATGACGGTTATGATGATGATTATGATGATGATTATGATAATGATTATGATGATGATTATGCTCATGATTATGATGACGATTATGCTCATGATTATGATGATGAATTATAATGATAATTATGATGACTATTATGTTGATAATTATGATGATGATTATTATGATGATTATGATGATTATTATGATGATGATTATGATGATGATTATGATGATGATTATGATGATGATTATGATGACGATTATGATGACGATTATGATGACGATTATGATGATGATTATGTTGATAATTTTGATGATGATTATGATGATGATTATGATGATGATTATGATGATGATTATGACGATGATTATGATGATGATTATGATGATGATTATGATGCCGATTATGATGACGGTTATGATAATGATTATGATGGCGATTATGATAATGATTATGATGATGATTATGCTCATGATTATGATGACGATTATGCTCATGATTATGATGATGAATTATAATGACAATTATGATGACTATTATGATGATAATTTTGATGATGATTATTATGATGATTATGATGATGATTATGACGATGATTATGACGATGATTATGATGATGATTATGATGATGATTATGATGATGATTATGATGACGATTATGATAACGATTATGATGACGATTATGATGATGATTGTGTTGATAATTTTGATGATGATTATTATGATGATTATGATGATGATTATGATGATGATTATGATGATGATTTTGATGATGATTATGATGATGATTATGATGATGACTATGATGATGATTATGATGACCATGATGACGATTATGATGATGATTATGATGATGATTATGATGACGGTTATAATGATGATTATGATGATGATTATGATGATGATTATGATGATGATTATGATTATGATTATGATTATGACGACTATAATGATGCCGATTATGATGACTATTATGATGATGGCTATGATGACGATTATGATGATGATTATGATGATGATTATGATGATGATTATGATGATGATTATGATGATGATTATGATGATGATTATGATGATGATTATGTTGATGATTATGATGACTATAATGATGACTATAATGATGACGATTATGATGACTATTATGATGATGATTATGATGACGGTTATGATGATGATTATGATGATGATTATGACGATGATTATGATGATGATTATGATGATGATTATGATTATGATTATGATGATGATTATGATGATGATTATGATGACTATTGTGATGATGACTCTGATGGCGATTATGATAATGATTATGATGATGATTATGATGATGATTATGATGATCACTATGATGACGGTTATGATGATGATTATGATGATGATTATGATTATGATTACGACGTCTATAATGATGCCGATTATGATGACTATTATGATGATGACTATGATGACGATTATGAGGACTATTATGATGATCACAATGATGATGATTATGATGACGGTTATGATAATGATTATGATAATGATTATGATGATGACAATGATGATGAATATGATGATGATTATGATGATGATTATGATGATGATTACGATGATCATTATGATGATGATAATGATGATGATTATGATGATGATTATGATAATGATTATGATGATCATTATGATGATGATTATGATGATGATTATGATGATGATTATGATGATGATTATGATGACTATAATGATGACGATTATGATGACTATTATGATGATGATTATGATGACGGTTATGATGATGATTATGATGATGATTATGTCGATGATAATGATCATGATTATGATAATGATTATGATGATGATTATGAAGATGATTATGATGATGACTATGATGATGATTATGATGATGATTATGATGATGATTATGATGATGATTATAATGATGATTATGATGATGATTATGATGATGATTATGATGATGATTATGATGATGATTATGATGATGATTATGATGATGATTATGATGACTATAATGATGACGATTATGATGACGATTATGATAATGATTATGATGATGATTATGAAGATGATTATGATGATGACTATGATGATGATTATGATGATGATTATGATGATGATTATGATGATGATTATAATGATGATTATGATGATGATTATGATGATGATTATGATGATGATTATGATGATGATTATGATGATGATTATGATGACTATAATGATGACGATTATGCTGATGATTATGATGATGACTATGGCGATGATTATGATGATGATTATGATAATGATTATGATGATGATTATGATGATGATTATGATTATGATTATGATGATGATTATGATGATGATTATGTTGATAATTTTGATGATGATTATGATGATGATTATGATAATGATTATGATGATGATTATGATGATGATTATGATTATGATTATGATGATGATTATGATGATGATTATGTTGATAATTTTGATGATGATTATTATGATGATTATGATAATGATTATGATGATGATTATGATGATGATTATGCTCATGATTATGATGACGATTATGCTCATGATTATGATGATGAATTATAATGATAATTATGATGACTATTATATTGATAATTATGATGATGATTATTATGATGATTATGATGATTATTATGATGATGATTATGATTATGATTATGACGACTATAATGATGCCGATTATGATGACGGTTATGATAATGATAATGATGGCGATTATGATAATGATTATGATGATGATTATGCTCATGATTATGATGACGATTATGCTCATGATTATGATGATGAATTATAATGACAATTATGATGACTATTATGTTGATAATTTTGATGATAATTATTATGATGATTATGATGATGATTATGACGATCATTATGATGATGATTATGATGACGGTTATGATGATGATTATGATTATGATTATGACGATGATTATGATGATGATTATGATGATGATTATGATGATGATTATGATGATGATTATGATGATGGTTATGATGACTATAATGATGACTATTATGATGATGACTATGATAATGATTATGATGACGATTATGATGATGATTATGATGACGATTATGATGACTATTATGACTATGACTATGATGCTGATTACGTTGACGGTTATGATGATGATTATGATGATGATTATGATGATGATTATGATGATGATTATGATGACGATAATGATGACGATTGTGATGACTATTATGATGATTATGATGACGATTATGATGACGATTATGATAACGATTATGATGATGATTATGATAACGATTATGATGATGATTATGATGATGATTATGATGACTATAATGATGACTATAATGATGACTATAATCATGACGATTATGATGACTATTATGATGATGACTATGATGATGATTATGATGATGATTATGATGATGATTATGATGATGATTATTATGATGATTATGATGACGATTATGATGACGATTGTGATGACTATTATGATGATTATGATGACGATTATGATGACGATTATGATGACGATTATGATGATGACTATGATGATGATTATGATGATGATTATGATGACTATAATGATGACGATTATGAGGACTATTATGATGATGACAATGATGATGATTATGGTGACGGTTATGATAATGACTATGATAATGATTATGATGATGACTATGATGATGAATATGATGATGATTATGATGATGATTATGATGATGACTATGATGCTGATTATGATGACGGTTTTGATGATGATTATGATGATGATTATGATAATGATTATGATGGCGATTATGATGATGATTATGATGATGATTATGCTCATGATTATGATGACGATTATGCTCATGATTATGATGATGAATTATAATGATAATTATGATGACTATTATGTTGATAATTTTGATGATGATTATGATGATGATTAAGATGATGATTATGATGATGATTATGATGATGATTATGATGATGATTATAATGATGATTATGATGATGATCATGATGATGATTATGATGATGATTATGATGACTATAATGATGACGATTATGATGACTATTATGATGATGACTCTGATGGCGATTATGATAATGATTATGATGATGATTATGATGATGATTATGATGATCACTATGATGACGGTTATGATGATGATTATGATGATGATTAAGATTATGATTACGACGTCTATAATGATACCGATTATGATGACTATTACGATGATGACTATGATGACGATTATGAGGACTATTATGATGATCACAATGATGATGATTATGATGACGGTTATGATAATGATTATGATAATGATTATGATGATGACAATGATGATGAATATGATGATGATTATGATGATGATTATGATGATGATTACGATGATCATTATGATGATGATTATGATGATGATTATGATGATGATTATGATAATGATTATGATGATGAATTATAATGACAATTATGATGACTATAATGTTGATAATTTTGATGATGATTATTATGATGATTATGATGATGATTATGACGATGATTATGATGATGATTATGATCATGATTATGATGACGATTATGATAACGATTATGATGACGATTATGATGATGATTATGTTGATAATTTTGATGATGATTATTATGATGATTATGATGATGATTATGATGATGATTATGATGATGATTTTGATGATGATTATGATGATGATTATGATGATGACTATGATGATGATTATGATGACCATGATGACGATTATGATGATGATTATGATGACCATAATGATGACGATTATGAGGACTATTATGATGATGACAATGATGATGATTATGATGACGGTTATGATAATGACTATGATAATGATTATGATGACGATTATGATGATGATTATTATGATAGTTTTGATGATGATTATTATGATGATTATGATAATGGTTATGATGATGATTATGATGATGACTATGATGATGATTATGATGATGATTATGATGATGATTATGATGATGATTATAATGATGATTATGATGATGATTATGATGATGATTATGATGATGATTATGATGATGATTATGATGATGATTATGATGATGATTATGATGACGATAATGATGACGATTGTGATGATGATTATGATGACGATTATGATGACTATTATGACTATGACTATGATGCTGATTACGTTGACGGTTATGATGATGATTATGATGATGATTATGATGATGATTATGATGATGATTATGATGACGATAATGATGACGATTGTGATGACTATTATGATGATTATGATGACGATTATGATGACGATTATGATAACGATTATGATGATGATTATGATAACGATTATGATGATGATTATGATGATGATTATGATGACTATAATGATGACTATAATGATGACTATAATCATGACGATTATGATGACTATTATGATGATGACTATGATGATGATTATGATGATGATTATGATGATGATTATGATGATGATTATTATGATGATTATGATGACGATTATGATGACGATTGTGATGACTATTATGATGATTATGATGACGATTATGATGACGATTATGATGACGATTATGATGATGACTATGATGATGATTATGATGATGATTATGATGACTATAATGATGACGATTATGAGGACTATTATGATGATGACAATGATGATGATTATGGTGACGGTTATGATAATGACTATGATAATGATTATGATGATGACTATGATGATGAATATGATGATGATTATGATGATGATTATGATGATGACTATGATGCTGATTATGATGACGGTTTTGATGATGATTATGATGATGATTATGATAATGATTATGATGGCGATTATGATGATGATTATGATGATGATTATGCTCATGATTATGATGACGATTATGCTCATGATTATGATGATGAATTATAATGATAATTATGATGACTATTATGTTGATAATTTTGATGATGATTATGATGATGATTAAGATGATGATTATGATGATGATTATGATGATGATTATGATGATGATTATAATGATGATTATGATGATGATCATGATGATGATTATGATGATGATTATGATGACTATAATGATGACGATTATGATGACTATTATGATGATGACTCTGATGGCGATTATGATAATGATTATGATGATGATTATGATGATCACTATGATGACGGTTATGATGATGATTATGATGATGATTAAGATTATGATTACGACGTCTATAATGATACCGATTATGATGACTATTACGATGATGACTATGATGACGATTATGAGGACTATTATGATGATCACAATGATGATGATTATGATGACGGTTATGATAATGATTATGATAATGATTATGATGATGACAATGATGATGAATATGATGATGATTATGATGATGATTATGATGATGATTACGATGATCATTATGATGATGATTATGATGATGATTATGATGATGATTATGATAATGATTATGATGATGAATTATAATGACAATTATGATGACTATAATGTTGATAATTTTGATGATGATTATTATGATGATTATGATGATGATTATGACGATGATTATGATGATGATTATGATCATGATTATGATGACGATTATGATAACGATTATGATGACGATTATGATGATGATTATGTTGATAATTTTGATGATGATTATTATGATGATTATGATGATGATTATGATGATGATTATGATGATGATTTTGATGATGATTATGATGATGATTATGATGATGACTATGATGATGATTATGATGACCATGATGACGATTATGATGATGATTATGATGACCATAATGATGACGATTATGAGGACTATTATGATGATGACAATGATGATGATTATGATGACGGTTATGATAATGACTATGATAATGATTATGATGACGATTATGATGATGATTATTATGATAGTTTTGATGATGATTATTATGATGATTATGATAATGGTTATGATGATGATTATGATGATGACTATGATGATGATTATGATGATGATTATGATGATGATTATGATGATGATTATAATGATGATTATGATGATGATTATGATGATGATTATGATGATGATTATGATGATGATTATGATGATGATTATGATGATGATTATGATGACTATAATGATGACGATTATGCTGATGATTATGATGATGATTATGACGATGATTATGATGATGATTATGATAATGATTATGATGATGATTATGATGATGATTATGATTATGATTATGATGATGATTATGATGATGATTATGTTGATAATTTTGATGATGATTATGATGATGATTATGATAATGATTATGATGATGATTATGATGATGATTATGATTATGATTATGATGATGATTATGATGATGATTATGTTGATAATTTTGATGATGATTATTATGATGATTATGATAATGATTATGATGATGATTATGATGATGATTATGCTCATGATTATGATGACGATTATGCTCATGATTATGATGATGAATTATAATGATAATTATGATGACTATAATGTTGATAATTATGATGATGATTATTATGATGATTATGATGATTATTATGATGATGATTATGATGATGATTATGATGATGATTATGATGATGATTATGATGATGATTATGATGACGATTATGATGATGATTGTGTTGATAATTTTGATGATGATTATTATGATGATTATGATGATGATTATGATGATGATTATGATGATGATTTTGATGATGATTATGATGATGATTATGATGATGACTATGATGATGATTATGAGGACCATGATGACGATTAGGATGATGATTATGATGATGATTATGATGACGGTTATAATGATGATTATGATGATGATTATGATGATGATTATGATGATGATTATGATTATGATTATGATTATGACAACTATAATGATGCCGATTGTGATGACTATTATGATGATGGCTATGATGACGATTATGATGATGATTATGATGATGATTATGATGATGATTATGATGATGATTATGATGATGATTATGATGATGATTATGTTGATGATTATGATGATGATTATGATGACTATAATGATGACGATTATGATGACTATTATGATGATGATTATGATGACGGTTATGATGATGATTATGATGATGATTATGACGATGATTATGATGATGATTATGATGATGATTATGATTATGATTATGATGATGATTATGATGATGATTATGATGACTATTGTGATGATGACTCTGATGGCGATTATGATAATGATTATGATGATGATTATGATGATGATTATGATGATCACTATGATGACGGTTATGATGATGATTATGATGATGATTATGATTATGATTACGACGTCTATAATGATGCCGATTATGATGACTATTATGATGATGATTATGATGACGGTTATGATGATGATTATGATGATGATTATGTCGATGATAATGATCATGATTATGATAATGATTATGATGATGATTATGAAGATGATTATGATGATGACTATGATGATGATTATGATGATGATTATGATGATGATTATAATGATGATTATGATGATGATTATGATGATGATTATGATGATGATTATGATGATGATTATGATGATGATTGTGATGATGATTATGATGATGATTATTATGACTATAATGATGATTATGATGACGATTATGATGACGATTATGATGACGATTATGATGATGATTATGATAACGATTATGATGATGATTATGATGATGATTATGATGACTATAATGATGACTATAATCATGACGATTATGATGACGATTATGATGATGACTATGATGATGATTATGATGATGATTATGATGATGATTATGATGACGATTATGATGACGATTGTGATGACTATTATGATGATTATGATGACGATTATGATGGCGATTATGATGACGATTATGATGATGATTATGATAACGATTATGATGATGATTATGATGATGATTATGATGACTATAATGATGACTATAATGATGACTATAATCATGACGATTATGATGACTATTATGATGATGACTATGATGATGATTATGATGATGATTATGATGATGATTATGATGATGATTATTATGATGATTATGATGACGATTATGATGACGATTGTGATGACTATTATGATGATTATGATGACGATTATGATGACGATTATGATGACGATTATGATGATGACTATGATGATGATTATGATGATGATTATGATGACTATAATGATGACGATTATGAGGACTATTATGATGATGACAATGATGATGATTATGGTGACGGTTATGATAATGACTATGATAATGATTATGATGATGACTATGATGATGAATATGATGATGATTATGATGATGATTATGATGATGACTATGATGCTGATTATGATGACGGTTTTGATGATGATTATGATGATGATTATGATAATGATTATGATGGCGATTATGATGATGATTATGATGATGATTATGCTCATGATTATGATGACGATTATGCTCATGATTATGATGATGAATTATAATGATAATTATGATGACTATTATGTTGATAATTTTGATGATGATTATGATGATGATTAAGATGATGATTATGATGATGATTATGATGATGATTATGATGATGATTATAATGATGATTATGATGATGATCATGATGATGATTATGATGATGATTATGATGACTATAATGATGACGATTATGATGACTATTATGATGATGACTCTGATGGCGATTATGATAATGATTATGATGATGATTATGATGATGATTATGATGATCACTATGATGACGGTTATGATGATGATTATGATGATGATTAAGATTATGATTACGACGTCTATAATGATACCGATTATGATGACTATTACGATGATGACTATGATGACGATTATGAGGACTATTATGATGATCACAATGATGATGATTATGATGACGGTTATGATAATGATTATGATAATGATTATGATGATGACAATGATGATGAATATGATGATGATTATGATGATGATTATGATGATGATTACGATGATCATTATGATGATGATTATGATGATGATTATGATGATGATTATGATAATGATTATGATGATGAATTATAATGACAATTATGATGACTATAATGTTGATAATTTTGATGATGATTATTATGATGATTATGATGATGATTATGACGATGATTATGATGATGATTATGATCATGATTATGATGACGATTATGATAACGATTATGATGACGATTATGATGATGATTATGTTGATAATTTTGATGATGATTATTATGATGATTATGATGATGATTATGATGATGATTATGATGATGATTTTGATGATGATTATGATGATGATTATGATGATGACTATGATGATGATTATGATGACCATGATGACGATTATGATGATGATTATGATGACCATAATGATGACGATTATGAGGACTATTATGATGATGACAATGATGATGATTATGATGACGGTTATGATAATGACTATGATAATGATTATGATGACGATTATGATGATGATTATTATGATAGTTTTGATGATGATTATTATGATGATTATGATAATGGTTATGATGATGATTATGATGATGACTATGATGATGATTATGATGATGATTATGATGATGATTATGATGATGATTATAATGATGATTATGATGATGATTATGATGATGATTATGATGATGATTATGATGATGATTATGATGATGATTATGATGATGATTATGATGACTATAATGATGACGATTATGCTGATGATTATGATGATGATTATGACGATGATTATGATGATGATTATGATAATGATTATGATGATGATTATGATGATGATTATGATTATGATTATGATGATGATTATGATGATGATTATGTTGATAATTTTGATGATGATTATGATGATGATTATGATAATGATTATGATGATGATTATGATGATGATTATGATTATGATTATGATGATGATTATGATGATGATTATGTTGATAATTTTGATGATGATTATTATGATGATTATGATAATGATTATGATGATGATTATGATGATGATTATGCTCATGATTATGATGACGATTATGCTCATGATTATGATGATGAATTATAATGATAATTATGATGACTATAATGTTGATAATTATGATGATGATTATTATGATGATTATGATGATTATTATGATGATGATTATGATGATGATTATGATGATGATTATGATGATGATTATGATGATGATTATGATGACGATTATGATGATGATTGTGTTGATAATTTTGATGATGATTATTATGATGATTATGATGATGATTATGATGATGATTATGATGATGATTTTGATGATGATTATGATGATGATTATGATGATGACTATGATGATGATTATGAGGACCATGATGACGATTAGGATGATGATTATGATGATGATTATGATGACGGTTATAATGATGATTATGATGATGATTATGATGATGATTATGATGATGATTATGATTATGATTATGATTATGACAACTATAATGATGCCGATTATGATGACTATTATGATGATGGCTATGATGACGATTATGATGATGATTATGATGATGATTATGATGATGATTATGATGATGATTATGATGATGATTATGATGATGATTATGTTGATGATTATGATGATGATTATGATGACTATAATGATGACGATTATGATGACTATTATGATGATGATTATGATGACGGTTATGATGATGATTATGATGATGATTATGACGATGATTATGATGATGATTATGATGATGATTATGATTATGATTATGATGATGATTATGATGATGATTATGATGACTATTGTGATGATGACTCTGATGGCGATTATGATAATGATTATGATGATGATTATGATGATGATTATGATGATCACTATGATGACGGTTATGATGATGATTATGATGATGATTATGATTATGATTACGACGTCTATAATGATGCCGATTATGATGACTATTATGATGATGATTATGATGACGGTTATGATGATGATTATGATGATGATTATGTCGATGATAATGATCATGATTATGATAATGATTATGATGATGATTATGAAGATGATTATGATGATGACTATGATGATGATTATGATGATGATTATGATGATGATTATGATGATGATTATGATGATGATTATGATGATGATTATGATGATGATTATGATGATGATTATGATGATGATTGTGATGATGATTATGATGATGATTATTATGACTATAATGATGATTATGATGACGATTATGATGACGATTATGATGACGATTATGATGATGATTATGATAACGATTATGATGATGATTATGATGATGATTATGATGACTATAATGATGACTATAATCATGACGATTATGATGACGATTATGATGATGACTATGATGATGATTATGATGATGATTATGATGATGATTATGATGACGATTATGATGACGATTGTGATGACTATTATGATGATTATGATGACGATTATGATGGCGATTATGATGACGATTATGATGATGATTATGATAACGATTATGATGATGATTATGATGATGATTATGATGACTATAATGATGACTATAATCATGACGATTATGATGACGATTATGATGATGACTATGATGATGATTATGATGATGATTATGATGACTATAATGATGACGATTATGAGGACTATTATGATGATGACAATGATGATGATTATGGTGACGGTTATGATAATGACTATGATAATGATTATGATGATGACTATGATGATGAATATGATGATGATTATGATGATGATTATGATGATGATTATGATGATGATTATGATGACTATAATGACGCCGATTATGATGACAATTATGATGATGAATATGATGATGACTATGATGACTATAATGATGACGATTATGAGGACTATTATGATGATGACAATGATCATGATTATGATGACGGTTATGATAATGATTGTGATAATGATTATGATGATGACTATCATGATGAATATGATGATGATTATGTAGATGATTATGATGATGATTATGATGATGATTACGATGATCATTATGATGATGATTATGATGATGATTATGATGATGATTATGATGATGATTATGATAATAATTATGATGATGATTATGATGATGACTATGATGCTGATTATGATGACGGTTTTGATGATGATTATGATGATGATTATGATAATGATTATGATGGCGATTATGATGATGATTATGATGATGATTATGCTCATGATTATGATGACGATTATGCTCATGATTATGATGATGAATTATAATGATAATTATGATGACTATTATGTTGATAATTTTGATGATGATTATGATGATGATTAAGATGATGATTATGATGATGATTATGATGATGATTATGATGATGATTATAATGATGATTATGATGATGATTATGATGATGATTATGACGATGATTATGATGATGATTATGATTATGATTATGATGATGATTATGATGATGATTATGATGATGATTATGATGATGATTATGATGACCATAATGATGACGATTATGAGGACTATTATGATGATGACAATGATGATGATTATGATGACGGTTATGATAATGACTATGATAATGATTATGATGACGATTATGATGATGATTATTTTGATAATTTTGATGATGATTATTATGATGATTATGATAATGATTATGATGATGATTATGATGATGATTATGATGATGATTATGATGACTATAATGATGACGATTATGCTGATGATTATGATGATGATTATGACGATGATTATGATGATGATTATGATAATGATTATGATGATGATTATGATGATGATTATGATTATGATTATGATGATGATTATGATGATGATTATGATGATGATTATGATGATGATTATGATGATGATTATGATGATGATTATTATGATGATTATGATGACGATTATGATGACGATTGTGACGACTATTATGATGATTATGATGACGATTATGATGACGATTATGATGACGATTATGATGATGATTATGATGATGATTATGATGATGACTATGATGCTGATTATGATGACGGTTATGATGATGATTATGATGATGATTATGATAATGATTATGATGATGATTATGCTCATGATTATGATGACGATTATGCTCATGATTATGATGATGAATTATAATGATAATTATGATGACTATTATGTTGATAATTATGATGATGATTATTATGATGATTATGATGATTATTATGATGATGATTATGATGATGATTATGATGATGATTATGATGATGATTATGATGATGATTATGATGACGATTATGATGATGATTGTGTTGATAATTTTGATGATGATTATTATGATGATTATGATGATGATTATGATGATGATTATGATGATGATTTTGATGATGATTATGATGATGATTATGATGATGACTATGATGATGATTATGATGACCATGATGACGATTAGGATGATGATTATGATGATGATTATGATGACGGTTATAATGATGATTATGATGATGATTATGATGATGATTATGATGATGATTATGATTATGATTATGATTATGACAACTATAATGATGCCGATTATGATGACTATTATGATGATGGCTATGATGACGATTATGATGATGATTATGATGATGATTATGATGATGATTATGATGATGATTATGATGATGATTATGATGATGATTATGTTGATGATTATGATGATGATTATGATGACTATAATGATGACGATTATGATGACTATTATGATGATGATTATGATGACGGTTATGATGATGATTATGATGATGATTATGACGATGATTATGATGATGATTATGATGATGATTATGATTATGATTATGATGATGATTATGATGATGATTATGATGACTATTGTGATGATGACTCTGATGGCGATTATGATAATGATTATGATGATGATTATGATGATGATTATGATGATCACTATGATGACGGTTATGATGATGATTATGATGATGATTATGATTATGATTACGACGTCTATAATGATGCCGATTATGATGACTATTATGATGATGATTATGATGACGGTTATGATGATGATTATGATGATGATTATGTCGATGATAATGATCATGATTATGATAATGATTATGATGATGATTATGAAGATGATTATGATGATGACTATGATGATGATTATGATGATGATTATGATGATGATTATGATGATGATTATAATGATGATTATGATGATGATTATGATGACGATTATGATGATGATTATTTTGATAATTTTGATGATGATTATTATGATGATTATGATAATGATTATGATGATGATTATGATGATGATTATGATGATGATTATGATGACTATAATGATGACGATTATGCTGATGATTATGATGATGATTATGACGATGATTATGATGATGATTATGATAATGATTATGATGATGATTATGATGATGATTATGATTATGATTATGATGATGATTATGATGATGATTATGATGATGATTATGATGATGATTATGATGATGATTATGATGATGATTATTATGATGATTATGATGACGATTATGATGACGATTGTGATGACTATTATGATGATTATGATGACGATTATGATGACGATTATGATGACGATTATGATGATGATTATGATGATGATTATGATGATGACTATGATGCTGATTATGATGACGGTTATGATGATGATTATGATGATGATTATGATAATGATTATGATGATGATTATGCTCATGATTATGATGACGATTATGCTCATGATTATGATGATGAATTATAATGATAATTATGATGACTATTATGTTGATAATTATGATGATGATTATTATGATGATTATGATGATTATTATGATGATGATTATGATGATGATTATGATGATGATTATGATGATGATTATGATGATGATTATGATGACGATTATGATGATGATTGTGTTGATAATTTTGATGATGATTATTATGATGATTATGATGATGATTATGATGATGATTATGATGATGATTTTGATGATGATTATGATGATGATTATGATGATGACTATGATGATGATTATGATGACCATGATGACGATTAGGATGATGATTATGATGACGGTTATAATGATGATTATGATGATGATTATGATGATGATTATGATGATGATTATGATGATGATTATGATTATGATTATGATTATGACAACTATAATGATGCCGATTATGATGACTATTATGATGATGGCTATGATGACGATTATGATGATGATTATGATGATGATTATGATGATGATTATGATGATGATTATGATGATGATTATGATGATGATTATGTTGATGATTATGATGATGATTATGATGACTATAATGATGACGATTATGATGACTATTATGATGATGATTATGATGACGGTTATGATGATGATTATGATGATGATTATGACGATGATTATGATGATGATTATGATGATGATTATGATTATGATTATGATGATGATTATGATGATGATTATGATGACTATTGTGATGATGACTCTGATGGCGATTATGATAATGATTATGATGATGATTATGATGATGATTATGATGATCACTATGATGACGGTTATGATGATGATTATGATGATGATTATGATTATGATTACGACGTCTATAATGATGCCGATTATGATGACTATTATGATGATGATTATGATGACGGTTATGATGATGATTATGATGATGATTATGTCGATGATAATGATCATGATTATGATAATGATTATGATGATGATTATGAAGATGATTATGATGATGACTATGATGATGATTATGATGATGATTATGATGATGATTATGATGATGATTATAATGATGATTATGATGATGATTATGATGATGATTATGATGATGATTATGATGATGATTATGATGATGATTGTGATGATGATTATGATGATGATTATTATGACTATAATGATGATTATGATGACGATTATGATGACGATTATGATGACGATTATGATGATGATTATGATAACGGTTATGATGATGATTATGATGATGATTATGATGACTATAATGATGACTATAATCATGACGATTATGATGACGATTATGATGATGACTATGATGATGATTATGATGATGATTATGATGATGATTATGATGACGATTATGATGACGATTGTGATGACTATTATGATGATTATGATGACGATTATGATGACGATTATGATGACGATTATGATGATGATTATGATAACGATTATGATGATGATTATGATGATGATTATGATGACTATAATGATGACTATAATCATGACGATTATGATGACGATTATGATGATGACTATGATGATGATTATGATGATGATTATGATGACTATAATGATGACGATTATGAGGACTATTATGATGATGACAATGATGATGATTATGGTGACGGTTATGATAATGACTATGATAATGATTATGATGATGACTATGATGATGAATATGATGATGATTATGATGATGATTATGATGATGATTATGATGACTATAATGACGCCGATTATGATGACAATTATGATGATGAATATGATGATGACTATGATGACTATAATGATGACGATTATGAGGACTATTATGATGATGACAATGATCATGATTATGATGACGGTTATGATAATGATTGTGATAATGATTATGATGATGACTATCATGATGAATATGATGATGATTATGTAGATGATTATGATGATGATTATGATGATGATTACGATGATCATTATGATGATGATTATGATGATGATTATGATGATGATTATGATGATGATTATGATAATAATTATGATGATGATTATGATGATGACTATGATGCTGATTATGATGACGGTTTTGATGATGATTATGATGATGATTATGATAATGATTATGATGGCGATTATGATGATGATTATGATGATGATTATGCTCATGATTATGATGACGATTATGCTCATGATTATGATGATGAATTATAATGATAATTATGATGACTATTATGTTGATAATTTTGATGATGATTATGATGATGATTAAGATGATGATTATGATGATGATTATGATGATGATTATGATGATGATTATAATGATGATTATGATGATGATTATGATGATGATTATGACGATGATTATGATGATGATTATGATTATGATTATAATGATGATTATGATGATGATTATGATGATGATTATGACTATGACTATGATGCTGATTACGTTGACGGTTATGATGACGATTGTGATGACTATTATGATGATGACTATGATGACGATTATGATAATGATTACGATGACTATAATGATGACTATAATGATGACGATTATGAGGACTATTGTGATGATGACTATGATGATGATTATGATGACTATTATGACTATGACTATGATGCTGATTACGTTGACGGTTATGATGATGATTATGATGATGATTATGATGATGATTATGATGATGATTATGATGATGATTATGATGACTATAATGATGATGATTATGATGACTATTGTGATGATGACTCTGATGGCGATTATGATAATGATTATGATGATGATTATGATGATGATTATGATGATCACTATGATGACGGTTATGATGATGATTATGATGATGATTATGATTATGATTACGACGTCTATAATGATGCCGATTATGATGACTATTATGATGATGATTATGATGACGGTTATGATGATGATTATGATGATGATTATGTCGATGATAATGATCATGATTATGATAATGATTATGATGATGATTATGAAGATGATTATGATGATGACTATGATGATGATTATGATGATGATTATGATGATGATTATGATGATGATTATAATGATGATTATGATGATGATTATGATGATGATTATGATGATGATTATGATGATGATTATGATGATGATTGTGATGATGATTATGATGATGATTATTATGACTATAATGATGACGATTATGATGACGATTATGATAATGATTATGATGATGATTATGAAGATGATTATGATGATGACTATGATGATGATTATGATGATGATTATGATGATGATTATGATGATGATTATGATGATGATTATGATGATGATTATGTTGATAATTTTGATGATGATTATTATGATGATTATGATAATGATTATGATGATGATTATGATGATGATTATGCTCGTGATTATGATGACGATTATGCTCATGATTATGATGATGAATTATAATGATAATTATGATGACTATTATGTTGATAATTATGATGATGATTATTATGATGATTATGATGATTATTATGATGATGATTATGATTATGATTATGACGACTATAATGATGCCGATTATGATGACGGTTATGATAATGATAATGATGGCGATTATGATAATGATTATGATGATGATTATGCTCATGATTATGATGACGATTATGCTCATGATTATGATGATGAATTATAATGACAATTATGATGACTATTATGTTGATAATTTTGATGATGATTATTATGATGATTATGATGATGATTATGACGATCATTATGATGATGATTATGATGACGGTTATGATGATGATTATGATTATGATTATGACGATGATTATGATGATGATTATGATGATGATTATGATGATGATTATGATGATGGTTATGATGACTATAATGATGACTATTATGATGATGACTATGATAATGATTATGATGACGATTATGATGATGATTATGATGACGATTATGATGACTATTATGACTATGACTATGATGCTGATTACGTTGACGGTTATGATGATGATTATGATGATGATTATGATGATGATTATGATGATGATTATGATGATGATTATGATGATGATTATGATGATGATTATGATGACGATTATGATGACGATTGTGATGACTATTATGATGATTATGATGACGATTATGATGACGATTATGATGACGATTATGATGATGATTATGATAACGATTATGATGATGATTATGATGATGATTATGATGACTATAATGATGACTATAATCATGACGATTATGATGACTATTATGATGATGACTATGATGATGATTATGATGATGATTATGATGATGATTATGATGATGATTATGATGATGATTATTATGATGATTATGATGACGATTATGATGACGATTGTGATGACTATTATGATGATTATGATGACGATTATGATGACGATTATGATGACGATTATGATGATGACTATGATGATGATTATGATGATGATTATGATGACTATAATGATGACGATTATGAGGACTATTATGATGATGACAATGATGATGATTATGGTGACGGTTATGATAATGACTATGATAATGATTATGATGATGACTATGATGATGAATATGATGATGATTATGATGATGATTATGATGATGATTATGATGACTATAATGACGCCGATTATGATGACAATTATGATGATGAATATGATGATGACTATGATGACTATAATGATGACGATTATGAGGACTATTATGATGATGACAATGATCATGATTATGATGACGGTTATGATAATGATTGTGATAATGATTATGATGATGACTATCATGATGAATATGATGATGATTATGTAGATGATTATGATGATGATTATGATGATGATTACGATGATCATTATGATGATGATTATGATGATGATCATGATGATGATTATGATGATGATTATGATAATAATTATGATGATGATTATGATGATGACTATGATGCTGATTATGATGACGGTTTTGATGATGATTATGATGATGATTATGATAATGATTATGATGGCGATTATGATGATGATTATGATGATGATTATGCTCATGATTATGATGACGATTATGCTCATGATTATGATGATGAATTATAATGATAATTATGATGACTATTATGTTGATAATTTTGATGATGATTATGATGATGATTAAGATGATGATTATGATGATGATTATGATGATGATTATGATGATGATTATAATGATGATTATGATGATGATCATGATGATGATTATGATGATGATTATGATGACTATAATGATGACGATTATGATGACTATTATGATGATGACTCTGATGGCGATTATGATAATGATTATGATGATGATTATGATGATGATTATGATGATCACTATGATGACGGTTATGATGATGATTATGATGATGATTATGATTATGATTACGACGTCTATAATGATGCCGATTATGATGACTATTATGATGATGACTATGATGACGATTATGAGGACTATTATGATGATCACAATGATGATGATTATGATGACGGTTATGATAATGATTATGATAATGATTATGATGATGATTATGATGATGATTATGATTATGATTATGATGATGATTATGATGATGATTATGATGATGATTATGATGATGATTATGATGATGATTATGATGATGATTATGATGACGATTATGATGACGATTGTGATGACTATTATGATGATTATGATGACGATTATGATGATGATTATGATGATGATTATGACGATGATTATGATGATGATTATGATAATGATTATGATGATGATTATGATGATGATTATGATTATGATTATGATGATGATTATGATGATGATTATGACGATGATTATGATGATGATTATGATAATGATTATGATGATGGCTATGATGACGATTATGATGATGATTATGATCACCATAATGATGACGATTATGAGGACTATTATGATGATGACAATGATGATGATTATGATGACGGTTATGATAATGACTATGATAATGATTATGATGACGATTATGATGATGATTATTTTGATAATTTTGATGATGATTATTATGATGATTATGATAATGATTATGATGATGATTATGATGATGATTATGATGATGATTATGATGACTATAATGATGACGATTATGCTGATGATTATGATGATGATTATGACGATGATTATGATGATGATTATGATAATGATTATGATGATGATTATGATGATGATTATGATTATGATTATGATGATGATTATGATGATGATTATGATGATGATTATGATGATGATTATGATGATGATTATTATGATGATTATGATGACGATTATGATGACGATTGTGATGACTATTATGATGATTATGATGACGATTATGATGACGATTATGATGACGATTATGATGATGATTATGATGATGATTATGATGATGACTATGATGCTGATTATGATGACGGTTATGATGATGATTATGATGATGATTATGATAATGATTATGATGATGATTATGCTCATGATTATGATGACGACTATGCTCATGATTATGATGATGAATTATAATGATAATTATGATGACTATTGTAGGAATACGGAAAAAATTCGGACTTGAAACGGGAATCGAACCCGTGCCCCTCAGATTACGAGTCGTCGACGCTCCCAACTGAGCCACCGGCGTCCGCCTGATACAAGTCCTTTTCCGCATCCTTTTGTCCTTTCGGGTCTGGAGGCCCCGCCAATCCTACACTCGGCCATCCTGCAACGACATTCGCCCTCGAATGTCCGTCACAGCTTCGCTTCAGTTCCTCAAGAACTCACACAAGTCTTCGTAAATCTTCGTAAATCTTCGTAATCGTCGTAATCATCGTCTTCGTAATCGCAGTAATCTCTCACGCAGCGCCATCTCTCGACACACCTCTTTAAACTCTTAAACTCTGAACTTCGCACGCACATGTGTCAGAGAGGCCCACTGCTTCGCCGTTAAAACGCTTCTTTTAATCAACAATATCTTGTTGCCTCGTGTGCCTTGTGTGGATTGGTCGGTGTTTTTGATGTCTACTTCCATCCCGGACGAGCCCCCAATTTGTAGGAATACGGAAAAAATTCGGACTTGAAACGGGAATCGAACCCGTGCCCCTCAGATTACGAGTCGTCGACGCTCCCAACTGAGCCACCGGCGTCCGCCTGGTACAAGTCCTTTTCCGCATCCTTTTGTCCTTTCGGGTCTGGAGGCCCCGCCAATCCTACACTATTATGTTGATAATTATGATGATGATTATTATGATGATTATGATGATTATTATGATGATGATTATGATGATGATTATGATGATGATTATGATGATGATTATGATGACGATTATGATGACGATTATGATGACGATTATGATGATGATTACGTTGATAATTTTGATGATGATTATGATGATGATTATGATGATGATTATGATGATGATTATGATGATGATTATGATGATGATTATGATGATGATTATGATGCCGATTATGATGACGGTTATGATAATGATTATGATGGCGATTATGATAATGGTTATGATGATGATTATGCTCATGATTATGATGACGATTATGCTCATGATTATGATGATGAATTATAATGACAATTATGATGACTATTATGTTGATAATTTTGATGATGATTATTATGATGATTATGATGATGATTATGACGATGATTATGATGATGATTATGATGATGATTATGATGACGATTATGATAACGATTATGATGACGATTATGATGATGATTGTGTTGATAATTTTGATGATGATTATTATGATGATTATGATGATGATTATGATGATGATTATGATGATGATTTTGATGATGATTATGATGATGATTATGATGATGACTATGATGATGATTATGATGACCATGATGACGATTATGGTGATGATTATGATGATGATTATGATGACGGTTATAATGATGATTATGATGATGATTATGATGATGATTATGATGATGATTATGATGATGATTATGATGACTATAATGATGACGATTATGATGACTATTATGATGATGATTATGATGACGGTTATGATGATGATTATGATGATGATTATGACGATGATAATGATCATGATTATGATAATGATTATGATGATGATTATGAAGATGATTATGATGATGACTATGATGATGATTATGATGATGATTATGATGATGATTATGATGATGATTATAATGATGATTATGATGATGATTATGATGATGATTATGATGATGATTATGATGATGATTATGATGATGATTATGATGATGATTATGATGACTATAATGATGACGATTATGATGACGATTATGATAATGATTATGATGATGATTATGAAGATGATTATGATGATGACTATGATGATGATTATGATGATGATTATGATGATGATTATGATGATGATTATGATGATGATTATAATGATGATTATGATGATGATTATGATGATTATTATGATGATGATTATGATGATGATTATGATGATGATTATGATGACTATAATGATGACGAATATGCTGATGATTATGATGATGATTATGACGATGATTATGATGATGATTATGATAATGATTATGATGATGATTATGATGATGATTATGATTATGATTATGATGATGATTATGATGATGATTATGTTGATAATTTTGATGATGATTATGATGATGATTATGATAATGATTATGATGATGATTATGATGATGATTATGATTATGATTATGATGATGATTATAATGATGATTATGTTGATAATTTTGATGATGATTATTATGATGATTATGATAATGATTATGATGATGATTATGATGATGATTATGCTCATGATTATGATGACGATTATGCTCATGATTATGATGATGAATTATAATGATAATTATGATGACTATTATGTTGATAATTATGATGATGATTATTATGATGATTATGATGATTATTATGATGATGATTATGATTATGATTATGACGACTATAATGATGCCGATTATGATGACGGTTATGATAATGATAATGATGGCGATTATGATAATGATTATGATGATGATTATGCTCATGATTATGATGACGATTATGCTCATGATTATGATGATGAATTATAATGACAATTATGATGACTATTATGTTGATAATTTTGATGATGATTATTATGATGATTATGATGATGATTATGACGATCATTATGATGATGATTATGATGACGGTTATGATGATGATTATGATTATGATTATGACGATGATTATGATGATGATTATGATGATGATTATGATGATGATTATGATGATGGTTATGATGACTATAATGATGACTATTATGATGATGACTATGATAATGATTATGATGACGATTATGATGATGATTATGATGACGATTATGATGACTATTATGACTATGACTACGATGCTGATTACGTTGACGGTTATGATGATGATTATGATGATGATTATGATGATGATTATGATGATGATTATGATGATGATTGTGATGATGATTATGATGACGATTATGATGACGATTGTGATGACTATTATGATGATTATGATGACGATTATGATGACGATTATGATGACGATTATGATGATGATTATGATAACGATTATGATGATGATTATGATGATGATTATGATGACTATAATGATGACTATAATCATGACGATTATGATGATTATTATGATGATGACTATGATGATGATTATGATGATGATTATGATGATGATTATGATGATGATTATGATGACGATTATGATGACGATTGTGATGACTATTATGATGATTATGATGACGATTATGATGACGATTATGATGACGATTATGATGATGACTATGATGATGATTATGATGATGATTATGATGACTATAATGATGACGATTATGAGGACTATTATGATGATGACAATGATGATGATTATGGTGACGGTTATGATAATGACTATGATAATGATTATGATGATGACTATGATGATGAATATGATGATGATTATGATGATGATTATGATGATGATTATGATGACTATAATGACGCCGATTATGATGACAATTATGATGATGAATATGATGATGACTATGATGACTATAATGATGACGATTATGAGGACTATTATGATGATGACAATGATCATGATTATGATGACGGTTATGATAATGATTGTGATAATGATTATGATGATGACTATCATGATGAATATGATGATGATTATGATAATGATTATGATGATGATTATGATGATGATTACGATGATCATTATGATGATGATTATGATGATGATTATGATGATGATTATGATGATGATTATGATAATAATTATGATGATGATTATGATGATGACTATGATGCTGATTATGATGACGGTTTTGATGATGATTATGATGATGATTATGATAATGATTATGATGGCGATTATGATGATGATTATGATGATGATTATGCTCATGATTATGATGACGATTATGCTCATGATTATGATGATGAATTATAATGATAATTATGATGACTATTATGTTGATAATTTTGATGATGATTATGATGATGATTAAGATGATGATTATGATGATGATTATGATGATGATTATGATGATGATTATAATGATGATTATGATGATGATCATGATGATGATTATGATGATGATTATGATGACTATAATGATGACGATTATGATGACTATTATGATGATGACTCTGATGGCGATTATGATAATGATTATGATGATGATTATGATGATGATTATGATGATCACTATGATGACGGTTATGATGATGATTATGATGATGATTATGATTATGATTACGACGTCTATAATGATGCCGATTATGATGACTATTATGATGATGACTATGATGACGATTATGAGGACTATTATGATGATCACAATGATGATGATTATGATGACGGTTATGATAATGATTATGATGATGATTACGATGATCATTATGATGATGATTATGATGATGATTATGATGATGATTATGATGATGATTATGATAATGATTATGATGATGATTATGATGATGATTATGATGATGATTATGATGATGATTATGATGATGATTATGATGATGATTATGATGACTATAATGATGACGATTATGATGACTATTATGATGATGATTATGATGACGGTTATGATGATGATTATGATGATGATTATGACGATGATAATGATCATGATTATGATAATGATTATGATGATGATTATGAAGATGATTATGATGATGACTATGATGATGATTATGATGATGATTATGATGATGATTATGATGATGATTATAATGATGATTATGATGATGATTATGATGATGATTATGATGATGATCATGATGATGATTATGATGATGATTATGATGATGATTATGATGACTATAATGATGACGATTATGATGACGATTATGATAATGATTATGATGATGATTATGAAGATGATTATGATGATGACTATGATGATGATTATGATGATGATTATGATGATGATTATGATGATGATTATAATGATGATTATGATGATGATTATGATGATGATTATGATGATGATTATGATGATGATTATGATGATGATTATGATGACTATAATGATGACGATTATGCTGATGATTATGATGATGATTATGACGATGATTATGATGATGATTATGATAATGATTATGATGATGATTATGATGATGATTATTATTATGATTATGATGATGATTATGATGATGATTATGTTGATAATTTTGATGATGATTATTATGATGATTATGATAATGATTATGATGATGATTATGATGATGATTATGCTCATGATTATGATGACGATTATACTCATGATTATGATGATGAATTATAATGATAATTATGATGACTATTATGTTGATAATTATGATGATGATTATTATGATGATTATGATGATTATTATGATGATGATTATGATGATGATTATGATGATGATTATGAAGAGGATTATGATGACGATTATGATGACGATTATGATGATGATTATGTTGATAATTTTGATGATGATTATTATGATGATTATGATGATGATTATGATGATGATTATGATTATGATTATGACGACTATAATGATGCCGATTATGATGACGGTTATGATAATGATTATGATGGCGATTATGATAATGATTATGATGATGATTATGCTCATGATTATGATGACGATTATGCTCATGATTATGATGATGAATTATAATGACAATTATGATGACTATTATGTTGATAATTTTGATGATGATTATTATGATGATTATGATGATGATTATGACGATCATTATGATGATGATTATGATGACGGTTATGATGATGATTATGATGATGATTATGATGATGATTATGATGATGATTATGATGATGATTATGATGATGATTATGATGATGATTATGATGATGATGTTACGTCGCGGTTTATTTAGCGGTTCTAAATCTATAAAGTGCTTATGCACACCTTGACCTTGACAGTTAACGTATACTTCGCCTGGATGTCCGGTTTCGAGCTTAGTCAGTTAAATTGGAAGGCGGGTATTTAAAGACTGACTAGGCGTTTAGTATTGTAGGCTTCGACTTTAATATAAATGTTTTACTTACAACTTGATGTTTTCTCTTACACCCACACACTTACTCTCGTACTGTTGGTAAACTCGATTTGTCGGTACTGTTTCGGGGTAGAGGGTGACGACGTCTTAGTCCTCGCGGTGGTCCGATGCGATGGCGCACGCACTCCCGTATTTCACGTTTACGGGTCTTGTATAATCAGACCCGGAGATACGATACGCGAATGACCGCTGGCCGAGCGCGAGGTAAGAAAGTCACAACGAAAGAGAGCTCTATACCCGCGCTTGTCGGCGGTTTTTGTACCCGAAAGTGTGCCAAATCGAGATTACTTAATTGTCACTCATGCACATTTCGGAGTGTCGTGATCGGTTCGCTGAACGCCGCGTTAATACATTCCTGCGCTCAATTCGATCGCGACCCGAATACCGACGGAAAAAGGAATATCGCCGGATGTAACACCCCCCACGCTAGACACAAAATAGTCTCGAGAGACAATTTTGTGAGAAAAGAAAGGTATATTCCTTTTTCGTCGTTACTTCGTCAACTCACACTCAAAACATAACCCATACTTGTAAGTAATACAATTAACAAAAGCGTTCAACATTACTTAATATACATGGTGCGATATAACTGAATAACATAAGAGGAAAGAATACATAATATAAAATTGATATGAAATATGAATAATAGAATAATAATATAAAATGTTCAATGTGCGCGAGGAAATTATGTACAATGAGGTTTAGATAGCCGCTAACAGTCAGATACGATTTGATTTGCGTAATATGATAGAGTGGGCAGTTGCCGGTATGCCGATGTCTTTCTGTCCAGAGGTTCTCGGATGTCCTTGATGGAATTCTGAAAAGTCCCTGTGCGTGTAGCCTGCATTTCTGGAGCGAGCCGTCGTGGTGTGATGAGTTAGATGGATCCTCTCTAGGTCTTGTCCTTTAATAAAAGTAGATCGCCTTCCTCGGTCCGTGATAAACTTCTTGGGCTAGCTCATGTTGTTCGTATGCCATTATCTCGGCTTCTTGTATGTTTGTCCTTGCTATAGGAGGGAGGTCTTTTGGGAATACGTGTAAAGGAATGGGCGGCGAAATTTAACAATTGAAACTCTGAAATATATATGTATGAAAATTAATTTTGAGGACACGCATATATTTGTTCATGAATGTATTATGGTTCTAATTTTCGAATGATGGTGTATGTCGCGAATGTCCCAATGATGGGATTTTTCTTTCTACAGGAATTCGAAATTTATCATTCCCTTTCCTTCAAGGGGGTTTCAATTTAGCCCTTTTATCTAAGTCCCTATCCTTTTGAAAATAAGCGTGTTTTAATTTATCGAAATGTTTTACAAATTTCTGTCCGGTTTCATTAACCAATATCGCGTTATTTAGGTCGGTGATTTCGCAAATTTTATATGGTCCGTGGTAGTGTGGTTCAAATTTTCCTACCCTGGGTTCTTTTAGCACATAAACATATTCATTGGGAGAAAATTTGACTTCGTTACATTTTTTATCATAAATTAATTTAGAACGCTGTTTATTAGAGTCTAGGTTATCCCGTGTTATTCTTCGAATTTCGTCTAAACGAAGAACTAAATTTTGCACATAGAGGGGATAGGTGTTGAGTTCCTCTCGAGACATAGGCGTAAACGGATCTCTAGCTACTTGTCCGAAAACTACCTCATAGGGCGTGAAATTTGTCGCTTCGTGTACGGATGTGTTATAGGCATACGTCGCGAAAGGTAATAGAATATCCCAATCTTCATGCTTTTCCAAATAATGTTTCAAATATTCCGTTAATACTATATGGCTACGTTCGAGCGATCCGTTAGTCTGAGGCCTGTACCCAGAAGTTGTCACGTGGTTAATTTTAAATGTTTCCGCTATTCCTTCTATTACATGGTTTATGAATGTTCTTCCTCGGTCGGTGAGAATAGCACGAGGGGCTCCGAAAATTGCGATGAAGTATCTGGATATTGCGTCTGCTACAGTTATTCCTTTAATGTCAGGTAGGGGTATCGCCATACAGAATTTTGAAAATAGGCATTGGATCGTGAGGATGTGTCGGTTGCCGCTTGGAGTAGGAGGTAAAGGGCCCACAGTATCTAAAGCTACTTTATCGAATGGTTTTGCCGGTGTGTCAGTGATGAGCATAGGTTCACGTGTTTTAATTCGCACTAGTTTTTGTTTCTGACAGCTATTACAGTTTCTAATGTAGTCTTCTATATCCCTATGCATTCTTGGCCATTCAAACTTATTTCTAATGCGTTTATATGTTTTAGACACTCCTTTATGGCCTCCCACTAAACTCTCGTGGTAATAACGGATAATATCTTCGCGTTGATCCTCAGAAGGTTGTTGAATTTCTCCGGTACAAATTGTTATTTTTATTGGTGAATCGTGGAAAACTTCTTGTAAGTACTTTTGCAGGGTAGAAGAGTCGAATGTGTGCAGAGTCTCGCCGTGTGATGCAATTCGAAAATTTTGTATATCCGTCAGCCGTATAACCGATTTTAAACTTTGTAGTAAATGTGTCAATTGGTTACTGTGAATGGTATGAAAAAAATTTTTTGTTCCGACTATACTGAAGGTTGTGCCTTCCTCTGTATTAGTTTGAATTACCTTTCCTTCGATTAGTTCATTCGTGAGTATTTTGGTTTCCGAAAAGAGTCCTAAAGCCTTCAATGTTTTACACACTGGGCTCAGGAATACTTTGTCTGCCGGTATAAAATGAACATAATTGCCTTGGTCGGATGTAAGTGTGGATTTTGAAATTTCTATTTTACATTTAGGGGATTTTTTGTTGGCCTCGATGGGTGTTGTTTTCGGATACCATGACGGAATATTGAGCGTGTCGTAGGAAGGTATTGGGGTAATTGGTCCTGAAGTACTTGTTTCGATTCTTCTTTGATTTCCATGATCCGTTCTACTAGGGGCAATTATTGTGGATTGAGGTATATCTAATAATTTTGTAGGAGAGGGTATCTGGTTTAACGATTCGTCAGGGTGAATGTTTGTATGATTTGGACTTCCCTGATCATCTTCTTCGTTTAGTATCGAAAAATTTCTATATTCGTTATTTAGTTCGGGATAATTAAGCTCATCGGTTATCGGGGAATCTATTGTTGTTACAGGCGAGTTTTGCTGTACGGAAAGCGGTGTTCCCCAAGAGACCCGTTTTTTCGGTTTCGTTGAATGTTCCCGGGAACCACTGGTATTTCCATTATCAAATTCTCGAATTTCTATCCGCGTTTCTACCGGCTCCAAAACTGTTGAATTAGCGTCAGGTCCGTCCGCAATGTCCTCTGGTTGCCAAAAACTTTCCTCTAAATTGCTATTTGTTGTATTTAATTCTTCATTATTGCTATCTTCTATTAGTAGTGACGGGGGTTCTTCATAATTTGGGCGTGGTTGATTTTGACGACGCGCGCTGACCCTTTGACCTATTCCTTCAGTGTTAATATTCGAAATGGGTAATGTTTCCTTTTCACATGGTACAAGAGGTAGTGCGTGTAATACTGGGTTGCGAGACAACGCGTCCGCGTTAGCGTTAACTCGTCCAGGTTTATAAATTATTTCATAATCGTAGTCAGCAAGGAGTATTCTCCATCGAGCCAAACGAGATACTGGGTCCTTGATTGAAAATAGCCATTGCAGAGGGCGATGGTCAGTTACCAATGTAAATTTCCGTCCGTAGATGTATGTTCGAAAATGTTTTACCGCGAATATAATTGCCAAACATTCCTTTTCCGTGGTTGAATAATTTTTCTGACAATCTGTGAGCAAATGAGATGCATATGCAATGGGGGGATCCTGGCCTATTTTTCCCTGGCTCAAAATAGCGCCGACCGCACTATCAGATGCATCCGTGGTTATAATGAAAGGTTCGTCAAAATTCGGATATCTTAAAACAGGTTCTTCGCAAAGAGCTTGCCTAAGGTCCTCAAAGCTATTTTGTTGTTCCTCTGTCCAGATAAAAGGTTTTTTGGTACTTGTTAGGTCCGTCAAAGGTTTGGCCCGTTTGGATAAATTTGGAATAAATCGACGGTAATAATTGACTAATCCCAAGAATTGTTTTATGGATTTCCTATTGGTCGGTACCGGGAATTCTGACACGGCTTTAATTTTTTCAGGATTCGGTTTTACTCCCTCTGATGAAATAATGTGACCCAAATATATGACTTCGTTTTTGAGAAATTCAACTTTATCGGTTTGTAGAGTTAGATTATATTTCCGTAGTCGGTCGAATAGTTGTCTAAATCGCGATTCCATTTCCTCGAGCGTTTCTCCAAAAACCACTATATCATCTATATAAACGTATAAAATTTTGCCAATCAACCCCTGCAACACACGTCGCATCAATTTTTGAAAGGTGGCGGGTGCATTTTTTAATCCAAAAGGCATCCGAACGTACTCAAAATGACCATCGGGTGTGGAAAAAGCTGTCTTTTCTCTATCTTCGGGTGCCATAGGTATCTGATGGAATCAATTAGCTAAGTCAAAAACTGCGAAATATTTAGCACCTCCGACACGGTCTATAATGTCTGAAATGCGTGGTAGCGGGGAGCGATCATCTACAGTTTTCTCATTTAATTTCCGAAAATCTACAACCATACGCCAACGTTTATTCTGTCCGAAATTTGATTTTTTGGGCACTAACCAAATCGGCGAATTATATGGAGAGTTTGAAGGTACTATTATGCCTAATTTTTCTAAATTTCGGACTTGGGTTTCAATTTCCTTTTCTTGACTAATACTAAATGGATATTGGCGAGTGAATATTGGTCTAGAGTCTGTCAATTGTATTGTGTGTGCCATTGCGGTTGTTTCTCCAAGAGGATCTCCGGGAATAGAAAATCTATCAGAATATTCCGTCACTATCGTTTCGACAAGGGTCCGAGATTGAGCATTTAAATGGTCTAGTTTCAGAGTTTTCATAATTATATTTAGACGTTCTTCCTGGGTACGATTTGCCGTTTCATAATTTCCGAGGTCATTATTTTCGAAGTCCAGTAGTTGTTCTTCACTGAGCGGAGACAGCGAATTATCAGGTTCGTGTTCACGAAGTTCCTTACTTCCCGTTTCATTATCTTGCGCGGGAGGTTCGCCTAGATACGTTCGTAAAATTTCCTGATCGCGATTATATATAGCCAAAGCCCTTTCCATTTCTTGAGTGTTTGAAAAATTGATTGGGTAAATTGGTCGTTTACTGGTGACTATTGAACGATGGTAGAATGAAATTGAGGTGTTTTCTTGAAGAAGATAAGAGCTGCCTATTAATCCGATTACCCCTTCAGGAAAATTCGGTTTCTCGACCACATAAAATAGAGCCCAACTACCGTTAATTTTCATACATGTAGCACCGACCGTTGTAACCGTTCCCTTTAAGCCTTCTATTTTAATAACTTCTTTATTTACCACTGGTGCGTCAGGTCTAATCGCGCTTAATTTTACCAAATTTAACATGGAGCCCGTGTCAATTATAAACTCGCCTTCGCCGGTGTCCAATTCCTTCGCCTTGACTCGAATTCGAGGGGAGGGTGCCTGTTCGAGATACGGTATCCGGGACTGGTTCGGGACATCGTGCGTGATGGTGATGAGGTCGCGCTCGTTCGCCACCCGGTTGGAGAGCGAGCGCGGTTGGAGTTTAAATTTTCCCTTTCTTGAGACGCATTCCTCCGTGGTGAAAAAGTTCGGTTTCGCGACAAAGGTTGCTCCCGTCGTGAGCGCGATGATTCTCGCCGATTGAAATTTCTCTGTCTAATATCTCGCTCAGGACCACGGACCTCATGATAATATCTTCGGTGTGGACTGCTCATATGTGGACGAAACTCGCGGTCAGGTACTCGCGAACGGTTCGCTCGATCATAATAAGAAATATTCGCCTGATATGATGTCCTGGGATATTCGTATTCTATTTGTCTGGGGGGTTCGCGCCATTCCGTCCAGGTCCGTTCGGAATCATACGGAGCTGGTGGACGCGGAGGTAGAGGGTACGCGTATGAGTCGATAGGAAAACCACCTATCCCTCTATTTTGACATTTTTCCGCGTACAATGCTTCATCAAATGCCTCGTTTAATGAAGTAGGCATTGATGCTACAACTGCATGCGATATATGTGCGGGTAATCCCCTAATAAATGATGTACGCGCTAACCGATCGAAATTCGAAGAATCCCATTCTTCCCCGTATTCGTCGCGAGCACTACCAAGGGCCTGATGTCGGAGTCTCGTAAATCGGTGAATATAATCTAAAATGGATTCGCCCGGAAACACGCGAATGTGTTCTAATTCATATCGAATTTCTAAATGAGGTCTGCACGGCGCATACCGTTTACGTAAAAGTCTAAGAAAATCAGTAATATTTGTGCAGTTGCTATCCTCGATGTAAAATTTAATAGGTTCAGTTAACTTGTGTTTGAGACCGGAAAGAAATCTGTCTTCATGGCCTCTAGGAATACGATCCATTACGTTCGTTACGGCCGATAGAAAATTTTCAAAAGAAGTGAACCTAGGGTCAAAACGCGGGACTGATTCCAACGCATGATAAACTCGATCTTCCTCATCACGGGACATACGCCACATATCGTATTGTGACATTTCGTGGGAGTTTTGTGATCCCCGATCCATTGAGGATCTGGAGGTCGAAGTTAATGGTGCGTTTACCGGAAGTGCGGGAGGAGCACGCAGCGGAGGTGAATCCGTCAACCTCGGCATGTTAATGTCTACGCGATATGATTATGACAGGTAGTAAAAGTGCAATACAAAACAAAACAATATGAAATACTATCTGCGAAATAACGTTTACGGGGCAAGGTCAAGTTAGAAGTATCCCACTTCTGACACCAAATTTTGTTACGTCGCGGTTTATTTAGCGGTTCTAAATCCATAAAGTGCTTATGCACACCTTGACCTTGACAGTTAACGTATACTTCGCCTGGATGTCCGGTTTCGAGCTTAGTCAGTTAAATTGGAAGGCGGGTATTTAAAGACTGACTAGGCGTTTAGTATTGTAGGCTTCGACTTTAATATAAATGTTTTACTTACAACTTGATGTTTTCCCTTACACCCACACACTTACTCTCGTACTGTTGGTAAACTCGATTTGTCGGTACTGTTTCGGGGTAGAGGGTGACGACGTCTTAGTCCTCGCGGTGGTCCGATGCGATGGCGCACGCACTCCCGTATTTCACGTTTACGGGTCTTGTATAATCAGACCCGGAGATACGATACGCGAATGACCGCTGGCCGAGCGCGAGGTAAGAAAGTCACAACGAAAGAGAGCTCTATACCCGCGCTTGTCGGCGGTTTTTGTACCCGAAAGTGTGCCAAATCGAGATTACTTAATTGTCACTCATGCACATTTCGGAGTGTCGTGATCGGTTCGCTGAACGCCGCGTTAATACATTCCTGCGCTCAATTCGATCGCGACCCGAATACCGACGGAAAAAGGAATATCGCCGGATGTAACAATGATTATGATGACGATTATGATGACGATTGTGATGACTATTATGGTGATTATGATGACGATTATGATGACGATTATGATGACGATTATGATGATGATTATGATAACGATTATGATGATGATTATGATGACGATCATGATGACGATTATGATGATGACTATGATGCTGATTATGATGACGGTCATGGTGACGATTGTGATGACTATTATGATGATTATGATGACGATTATGATGACGATTATGATGACGATTATGATGCTGATTACGTTGACGGTTATGATGATGATTATGATGATGATTATGATGATGATTATCATGATGATTATGATGATGATTATGATGACGATTATGATGACGATTGTGATGACTATTACGATGATTATGATGACGATTATGATGACGATTATGATGGCGATTATGATGATGATTATGATGATGATCATGATGATGACTATGATGCTGATTATGATGACGGTTTTGATGATGATTATGATGATGATTATGATGATGATTATGATGATGATTATGATGATGATTATGATGATGATTATGATGATGATTATGATGATGATTATGACGACGATTATGATGACGATTGTGATGACTATTATGATGATTATGATGACGATTATGATGACGATTATGATGACGATTATGATGATGATTATGATAACGATTATGATGATGAGTATGATGACGATCATGATGACGATTATGATGATGACTATGATGCTGATTATGATGACGGTTATGGTGACGATTGTGATGACTATTATGATGATTATGATGACGATTATGATGACGATTATGATGACGATTATGATGATGATTATGATGATGATTATGATGATGACTATGATGCTGATTATGATGACGGTTATGATGATGATTATGATGATGATTATGATAATGATTATGATGATGATTATGATGACTATAATGAGGACGATTATGATGACTATTATGATGATGACTATGATGACGATTATGATAATGATTATGATGATGATTATGATGATGATTATCATGATGATTATGATGATGATTATGATGACGATTATGATGACGATTGTGATGACTATTATGATGATTATGATGACGATTATGATGACGATTATGATGGCGATTATGATGATGATTATGATGATGATTATGATGATGACTATGATGCTGATTATGATGACGGTTTTGATGATGATTATGATGATGATTATGATAATGATTATGATGATGATTATGATGATGATTATGCTCATGATTATGATGACGCTTATGCTCATGATTATGATGATGAATTATAATGATAATTATGATGACTATTATGTTGATAATTATGATGATGATTATTATGATGATTATGATGATGATTATGATGATGATTATGATGATGATTATGATGATGATTATGATTGTGATCATGACGACTATAATGATGCCGATTATGATGACGGTTATGATAATGATTATGATGGCGATTATGATAATGATTATGATGATGATTATGCTCATGATTATGATGACGATTATGCTCATGATTATGATGATGAATTATAATGATAATTATGATGACTATTATGTTGATAATTTTGATGATGATTATGATGATGATTAAGATGATGATTATGATGATGATTATGATGATGATTATGATGATGATTATAATGATGATTATGATGATGATTATGATGATGATTATGATGACTATAATGATGACTATAATGATGACGATTATGATGACTATTATGATGATGACTCTGATGGCGATTATGATAATGATTATGATGATGATTATGATGACGGTTATGATGATGATTATGATTATGATTATGACGATGATTATGATGATGATTGTGATGATGATTATGATGATGGTTATGATGACTATAATGATGACGATTATGATGACTATTATGATGATGATTATGATGACGGTTATGATGATGATTATGATGATGATTATGATGACTATTATGTTGATAATTGTGATGATGATTATCATGATGATTATGATGATGATTATGATGATGATTATGATTATGATTACGACGTCTATAATGATGCCGATTATGATGACTATTATGATGATGACTATGATGACGATTATGATGACTATAATGATGACGATTATGAGGACTATTATGATGATGACGATTATGAGGACTATTATGATGATGACAATGATGACTATTATGATGATGATTACGATGACGGTTATGATGATGATTATGATGATGATTATGACGATGATAATGATCATGATTATGATAATGATTATGATGATGATTATGAAGATGATTATGATGATGACTATGATGCTGATTATGATGACGGTTATGGTGACGATTGTGATGACTATTATGATGATTATGATGACGATTATGATGACGATTATGATGACGATTATGATGCTGATTACGTTGACGGTTATGATGATGATTATGATGATGATTATCATGATGATTATGATGATGACTATGATGCTGATTATGATGACGGTTTTGATGATGATTATGATGATGATTATGATAATGATTATGATGATGATTATGATGATGATTATGCTCATGATTATGATGACGCTTATGCTCATGATTATGATGATGAATTATAATGATAATTATGATGACTATTATGTTGATAATTATGATGATGATTATTATGATGATTACGATGATGATTATGATGATGATTATGATGATGATTATGATGATGATTATGATTGTGATCATGACGACTATAATGATGCCGATTATGATAATGATTATGATGATGATTATGCTCATGATTATGATGACGATTATGCTCATGATTATGATGACGAATTATAATGATAATTATGATGACTATTATGTTGATAATTTTGATGATGATTATGATGATGATTAAGATGATGATTATGATGATGATTATGATGATGATTATGATGATGATTATAATGATGATTATGATGATGATTATGATGATGATTATGATGACTATAATGATGACTATAATGATGACGATTATGATGACTATTATGATGATGACTCTGATGGCGATTAGGATAATGATTATGATGATGATTATGATGACGGTTATGATGATGATTATGATTATGATTATGACGACGAGTATGATGATGATTGTGATGATGATTATGATGATGGTTATGATGACTATAATGATGACGATTATGATGACTATTATGATGATGATTATGATGACGGTTATGATGATGATTATGATGATGATTATGATGACTATTATGTTGATAATTGTGATGATGATTATCATGATGATTATGATGATGATTATGATGATGATTATGATTATGATTACGACGTCTATAATGATGCCGATTATGATGACTATTATGATGATGACTATGATGACGATTATGATGACTATAATGATGACGATTATGAGGACTATTATGATGATGACAATGATGACTATTATGATGATGATTATGATGATGATTATGATGATGATTATGATGATGATTATGACGATGATAATGATCATGATTATGATAATGATTATGATGATGATTATGAAGACGATTATGATGATGACTATGATGCTGATTATGATGACGGTTATGGTGACGATTGTGATGACTATTATGATGATTATGATGACGATTATGATGACGATTATGATGACGATTATGATGCTGATTACGTTGACGGTTCTGATGATGATTATGATGATGATTATGATGATGATTATGATGATGATTATGATGATGATTATGATGACGATTATGATGACGATTGTGATGACTATTATGATGATTATGATGACGATTATGATGACGATTATGATGGCGATTATGATGATGATTATGATGATGATTATGATGATGACTATGATGCTGATTATGATGACGGTTTTGATGATGATTATGATGATGATTATGATAATGATTATGATGATGATTATGATGATGATTATGCTCATGATTATGATGACGCTTATGCTCATGATTATGATGATGAATTATAATGATAATTATGATGACTATTATGTTGATAATTATGATGATGATTATTATGATGATTACGATGATGATTATGATGATGATTATGATGATGATTATGATGATGATTATGATTGTGATCATGACGACTATAATGATGCCGATTAGTTTAATGATTATGATGATGATTATGCTCATGATTATGATGACGATTATGCTCATGATTATGATGATGAATTATAATGATAATTATGATGACTATTATGTTGATAATTTTGATGATGATTATGATGATGATTAAGATGATGATTATGATGATGATTATGATGATGATTATGATGATGATTATAATGATGATTATGATGATGATTATGATGATGATTATGATGACTATAATGATGACTATAATGATGACGATTATGATGACTATTATGATGATGACTCTGATGGCGATTAGGATAATGATTATGATGATGATTATGATGACGGTTATGATGATGATTATGATTATGATTATGACGACGAGTATGATGATGATTGTGATGATGATTATGATGATGGTTATGATGACTATAATGATGACGATTATGATGACTATTATGATGATGATTATGATGACGGTTATGATGATGATTATGATGATGATTATGATGACTATTATGTTGATAATTGTGATGATGATTATCATGATGATTATGATGATGATTATGATGATGATTATGATTATGATTACGACGTCTATAATGATGCCGATTATGATGACTATTATGATGATGACTATGATGACGATTATGATGACTATAATGATGACGATTATGAGGACTATTATGATGATGACAATGATGACTATTATGATGATGATTATGATGATGATTATGATGATGATTATGATGATGATTATGATGATGATTATGACGATGATAATGATCATGATTATGATAATGATTATGATGATGATTATGAAGACGATTATGATGATGACTATGATGCTGATTATGATGACGGTTATGGTGACGATTGTGATGACTATTATGATGATTATGATGACGATTATGATGACGATTATGATGACGATTATGATGCTGATTACGTTGACGGTTCTGATGATGATTATGATGATGATTATGATGATGATTATGATGATGATTATGATGATGATTATGATGACGATTATGATGACGATTGTGATGACTATTATGATGATTATGATGACGATTATGATGACGATTATGATGGCGATTATGATGATGATTATGATGATGATTATGATGATGACTATGATGCTGATTATGATGACGGTTTTGATGATGATTATGATGATGATTATGATAATGATTATGATGATGATTATGATGATGATTATGGTCATGATTATGATGACGCTTATGCTCATGATTATGATGATGAATTATAATGATAATTATGATGACTATTATGTTGATAATTATGATGATGATTATTATGATGATTATGATGATGATTATGATGATGATTATGATGATGATTATGATGATGATTATGATTGTGATCATGACGACTATAATGATGCCGATTAGGATGACGGTTATGATAATGATTATGATGGCGATTATGATAATGATTATGATGATGATTATGCTCATGATTATGATGACGATTATGCTCATGATTATGATGATGAATTATAATGATAATTATGATGACTATTATGTTGATAATTTTGATGATGATTATGATGATGATTAAGATGATGATTATGATGATGATTATGATGATGATTATGATGATGATTATGATGATGATTATAATGATGATTATGATGATGATTATGATGATGATTATGATGACTATAATGATGACTATAATGATGACGATTATGATGACTATTATGATGATGACTCTGATGGCGATTATGATAATGATTATGATGATGATTATGATGACGGTTATGATGATGATTATGATTATGATTATGACGATGATTATGATGATGATTGTGATGATGATTATGATGATGGTTATGATGACTATAATGATGACGATTATGATGACTATTATGATAATGATTATGATGACGGTTATGATGATGATTATGATGATGATTATGATGACTATTATGTTGATAATTGTGATGATGATTATCATGATGATTATGATGATGATTATGATGATGATTATGATTATGATTACGACGTCTATAATGATGCCGATTATGATGACTATTATGATGATGACTATGATGACGATTATGATGACTATAATGATGACGATTATGAGGACTATTATGATGATGACAATGATGACTATTATGATGATGATTATGATGACGGTTATGATGATGATTATGATGATGATTATGACGATGATAATGATCATGATTATGATAATGATTATGATGATGATTATGAAGACGATTATGATGATGACTATGATGCTGATTATGATGACGGTTATGGTGACGATTGTGATGACTATTATGATGATTATGATGACGATTATGATGACGATTATGATGACGATTATGATGCTGATTACGTTGACGGTTCTGATGATGATTATGATGATGATTATGATGATGATTATGATGATGATTATGATGATGATTATGATGACGATTATGATGACGATTGTGATGACTATTATGATGATTATGATGACGATTATGATGACGATTATGATGGCGATTATGATGATGATTATGATGATGATTATGATGATGACTATGATGCTGATTATGATGACGGTTTTGATGATGATTATGATGATGATTATGATAATGATTATGATGATGATTATGATGATGATTATGGGCATGATTATGATGACGCTTATGCTCATGATTATGATGATGAATTATAATGATAATTATGATGACTATTATGTCGATAATTATGATGATGATTATTATGATGATTATGATGATGATTATGATGATGATTATGATGATGATTATGATGATGATTATGATTGTGATCATGACGACTATAATGATGCCGATTAGGATGACGGTTATGATAATGATTATGATGGCGATTATGATAATGATTATGATGATGATTATGCTCATGATTATGATGACGATTATGCTCATGATTATGATGATGAATTATAATGATAATTATGATGACTATTATGTTGATAATTTTAATGATGATTATGATGATGATTAAGATGATGATTATGATGATGATTATGATGATGATTATGATGATGATTATAATGATGATTATGATGATGATTATGATGATGATTATGATGACTATAATGATGACTATAATGATGACGATTATGATGACTATTATGATGATGACTCTGATGGCGATTATGATAATGATTATGATGATGATTATGATGACGGTTATGATGATGATTATGATTATGATTATGACGATGATTATGATGATGATTGTGATGATGATTATGATGATGGTTATGATGACTATAATGATGACGATTATGATGACTATTATGATAATGATTATGATGACGGTTATGATGATGATTATGATGATGATTATGATGACTATTATGTTGATAATTGTGATGATGATTATCATGATGATTATGATGATGATTATGATGATGATTATGATTATGATTACGACGTCTATAATGATGCCGATTATGATGACTATTATGATGATGACTATGATGACGATTATGATGACTATAATGATGACGATTATGAGGACTATTATGATGATGACAATGATGACTATTATGATGATGATTATGATGACGGTTATGATGATGATTATGATGATGATTATGACGATGATAATGATCATGATTATGATAATGATTATGATGATGATTATGAAGATGATTATGATGATGACTATGATGCTGATTATTATGACGGTTATGGTGACGATTGTGATGACTATTATGATGATTATGATGACGATTATGATGACGATTATGATGACGATTATGATGCTGATTACGTTGACGGTTATGATGATGATTATGATGATGATTATGATGATGATTATCATGATGATTATGATGATGATTATGATGACGATTATGATGACGATTGTGATGACTATTATGATGATTATGATGACGATTATGATGACGATTATGATGGCGATTATGATGATGATTATGATGATGATTATGATGATGACTATGATGCTGATTATGATGACGGTTTTGATGATGATTATGATGATGATTATGATAATGATTATGATGATGATTATGATGATGATTATGCTCATGATTATGATGACGCTTATGCTCATGATTATGATGATGAATTATAATGATAATTATGATGACTATTATGTTGATAATTATGATGATGATTATTATGATGATTATGATGATGATTATGATGATGATTATGATGATGATTATGATGATGATTATGATTGTGATCATGACGACTATAATGATGCCGATTATGATGACGGTTATGATAATGATTATGATGGCGATTATGATAATGATTATGATGATGATTATGCTCATGATTATGATGACGATTATGCTCATGATTATGATGATGAATTATAATGATAATTATGATGACTATTATGTTGATAATTTTGATGATGATTATGATGATGATTAAGATGATGATTATGATGATGATTATGATGATGATTATGATGATGATTATAATGATGATTATGATGATGATTATGATGATGATTATGATGACTATAATGATGACGATTATGATGATTATGATGATGACTACGATGATGATTGTGATGACGATTATGATGATGATTATGATGACGGTTATGATAATGATTATGATAATGATTATGATGACGATTATGATGACTATTATGATGATTATGATGACGATTATGATCACGATTATGATGACGATTATGATGATGATTATGATGATGATTATGATGATGACTATGATGCTGATTATGATGACGGTTATGATGATTATGATGACGATTATGATCACGATTATGATGATGATTATGATAATGATTATGATGACGATTATGATGACTATTATGATGATTATGATGACGATTATGATCACGATTATGATGACGATTATGATGATGATTATGATGATGATTATGATGATGACTATGATGCTGATTATGATGACGATTATGACTATGACTATGATGCTGATTACGTTGACGGTTATGATGATGATTATGATGATGATTATGATGATGATTATCATGAGGATTATGATGATGATTATGATGACGATTATGATGACGATTGTGATGACTATTATGATGATTATGATGACTATTATGTTGATAATTTTGATGACGGTTATGATGATGATTATGATTATGATTATGACGATGATTATTATCATGATTATGATGATGATTATGATGATGATTATGATGATGGTTATGATGACTATAATGATGACTATTATGATGACGATTATGATGACGATTATGATGATGATTATGATGATGATTATGATGATGATTATGCTCATGATTATGATGATGAATTATAATGATAATTATGATGACTATTATGTTGATAATTTTGATGATGATTATGATGATGATTAAGATGATGATTATGATGATGATTATGATGCTCATTATGATGACTATTATGACTATGACTATGATGCTGATTACGTTGACGGTTGTGATGATGATTATGATGATGATTATGATGACTATTATGACTATGACTGTGATGCTGATTAAGTTGACGGTTATGATGATGATTATGATGATGATTATGATGATGATTATGATGATGATTATGATGATGATTATGATGATGATTATGATGATGATTATGATGACGATTATGATGACGATCATCCGGACTATTATGATGATGACTATGATAATGATTATGATGACGATTATGATGATGATTATGATGATGATTATGATGACTATTATGACTATGACTATGATGCTGATTACGTTGACGGTTATGATGATGATTATGATGATGACTATGATGATGATTATGATGATGATTATGATGATGATTATGATGATGATTATGATGATGATTATGATGACGATTATGATGACGATTGTGATGACTATTATGATGATTATGATGACGATTATGATGACGATTATGATGATGATTATGATAACGATTATGATGATGATTATGATGACGATCATGATGACGATTATGATGATGACTATGATGCTGATTATGATGACGGTTATGGTGACGATTGTGATGACTATTATGATGATTATGATGACGATTATGATGACGATTATGATGACGATTATGATGATGATTATGATGACGATTATGATGACGATTGTGATGACTATTATGATGATTATGATGACGATTATGATGACGATTATGGTGGCGACTATGATGATGATTATGATGATGATTATGATGATGACTATGATGCTGATTATGATGACGGTTTTGATGATGATTATGATGATGATTATGATAATGATTATGATGATGATTATAATGATGATTATGCTCATGATTATGATGACGCTTATGCTCATGATTATGATGATGAATTATAATGATAATTATGATGACTATTATGTTGATAATTATGATGATGATTATTATGATGATTATGATGATGATTATGATGATGATTATGATGATGATTATGATGATGATTATGATGATGATTATGATGATGATTATGATGATGATTATGATTGTGATCATGACGACTATAATGATGCCGATTATGATGACGGTTATGATAATGATTATGATGGCGATTATGATAATGATTATGATGATGATTATGCTCATGATTATGATGACGATTATGCTCATGATTATGATGATGAATTATAATGATAATTATGATGACTATTATGTTGATAATTTTGATGATGATTATGATGATGATTAAGATGATGATTATGATGATGATTATGATGATGATTATGATGATGATTATAATGATGATTATGATGATGATTATGATGATGATTATGATGACTATAATGATGACTATAATGATGACGATTATGATGACTATTATGATGATGACTCTGATGGCGATTATGATAATAACTATGATGATGATTATGATGACGGTTATGATGATGATTATGATTATGACGATGATTATGATGATGATTGTGATGATGATTATGATGATGGTTATGATGACTATAATGATGACGATTATGATGACTATTATGATGATGATTATGATGACGGTTATGATGATGATTATGATGATGATTATGATGACTATTATGTTGATAATTGTGATGATGATTATCATGATGATTATGATGATGATTATGGTGATGATTATGATTATGATTAATGACGTCTATAATGATGCCGATTATGATGACTATTATGATGATGATTATGATGACGGTTATGATGATGATTATGATGATGATTTTGACGATGATAATGATCATGATTATGATAATGATTATGATGATGATTATGAAGATGATTATGATGATGACTATGATGATGATTATGATGATGATTATGATGATGATTATGATGATGATTATAATGATGATTATGATGATGATTATGATGATGATTATGATGATGATTATGATGATGATTATGATGATGATTATGATGATGATTATGATGACTATAATGATGACGATTATGATGACGATTATGATGATGATTATGATGATGATTATGATGATGACTATGATGCTGATTATGATGACGGTTATGATGATGATTATGATGATGATTATGATGATGATTATGATGATGATTATGATGATGATTATGGTGATGATTATGATGATGATTATGATGATGACTACGATGATGATTGTGATGACGATTATGATGATGATTATGATGACGGTTATGATAATGATTATGATAATGATTATGATGACGATTATGATGACTATTATGATGATTATGATGACGACTATGATGCTGATTATGATGACGGTTATGATGATTATGATGACGATTATGATCACGATTATGATGATGATTATGATAATGATTATGATGACGATTATGATGACTATTTTGATGATTATGATGACGATTATGATCACGATTATGATGACGATTATGATGATGATTATGATGATGATTATGATGATGACTATGATGCTGATTATGATGACGGTTATGATGATGATTATGATGATGATTATGATAATGATTATGATGATGATTATGATGACTATAATGATGACGATTATGATGACTATTATGATGATGACTATGATGACGATTATGATAATGATTATGATGATGATTATGATGACGGTTATGATGATGATTATGATGACGATTGTGATGACTATTATGATGATTATGATGACGATTATGATGACGATTATGGTGGCGATTATGATGATGATTATGATGATGATTATGATGATGACTATGATGCTGATTATGATGACGGTTTTGATGATGATTATGATGATGATTATGATAATGATTATGGTGATGATTATGATGATGATTATGATGATGACTACGATGATGATTGTGATGACGATTATGATGATGATTATGATGACGGTTATGATAATGATTATGATAATGATTATGATGACGATTATGATGACTATTATGATGATTATGATGACGATTATGATCACGAATATGATGACGATTATGATGATGATTATGATGATGATTATGATGATGACTATGATGCTGATTATGATGACGGTTATGATGATTATGATGACGATTATGATCACGATTACGATGATGATTATGATAATGATTATGATGACGATTATGATGACTATTATGATGATTATGATGACGATTATGATCACGATTATGATGACGATTATGATGATGATTATGATGATGATTATGATGATGACTATGATGCTGATTATGATGACGGTTATGATGATGATTATGATGATGATTATGATAATGATTATGATGATGATTATGATGACTATAATGATGATGATTATGATGACGGGTATGATGATGATTATGATTATGATTATGACGATGATTATTATGATGATTATGATGATGATTATGATGATGATTATGATGATGGTTATGATGACTATAATGATGACTATTATGATGACGATTATGATGACGATTATGATGATGATTATGATGATGATTATGATGATGATTATGGTCATGATTATGATGATGAATTATAATGATAATTATGATGACTATTATGTTGATAATTTTGATGATGATTATGATGATGATTAAGATGATGATTATGATGATGATTATGATGCTCATTATGATGACTATTATGACTATGACTATGATGCTGATTACGTTGACAGTTGTGATGATGATTATGATGATGATTATGATGACTATTATGACTATGACTATGATGCTGATTAAGTTGACGGTTATGATGATGATTATGATGATGATTATGATGATGATTATGATGATGATTATGATGATGATTATGATGATGATTATGATGATGATTATGATGATGATTATGATGATGATTATGATGATGATTATGATGATGATTATGATGACGATTATGATGACGATTATCCGGACTATTATGATGATGACTATGATAATGATTATGATGACGATTATGATGATGATTATGATGATGATTATGATGACTATTATGACTATGACTATGATGCTGATTACGTTGACGGTTATGATGATGATTATGATGATGATTATGATGATGATTATGATGATGATTATGATGATGATTATGATGATGATTATGATGATGATTATGATGACGATTATGATGACGATTGTGATGACTATTATGATGATTATGATGACGATTATGATGACGATTATGATGATGATTATGATAACGATTATGATGATGATTATGATGACGATCATGATGACGATTATGATGATGACTATGATGCTGATTATGATGACGGTTATGGTGACGATTGTGATGACTATTATGATGATTATGATGACGATTATGATGACGATTATGATGACGATTATGATGACGATTATGATGATGATTATGATGACGATTATGAGGACTATTATGATGATGACTATGATAATGATTATGATGACGATTATGATGATGATTATGATGATGATTATGATGACGATTATGACTATGACTATGATGCTGATTACGTTGACGGTTATGATGATGATTATGATGATGATTATGATGATGATTATGATGATGATTATCATGATGATTATGATGACGATTATGATGACGATTATGATGACGATTGTGATGACTATTATGATGATTATGATGACGATTATGATGACGATTATGGTGGCGATTATGATGATGATTATGATGATGATTATGATGATGACTATGATGCTGATTATGATGACGGTTTTGATGATGATTATGATGATGATTATGATAATGATTATGATGATGATTATAATGATGATTATGCTCATGATTATGATGACGCTTATGCTCATGATTATGATGATGAATTATAATGATAATTATGATGACTATTATGTTGATAATTATGATGATGATTATTATGATGATTATGATGATGATTATGATGATGATTATGATGATGATTATGATGATGATTATGATTGTGATCATGACGACTATAATGATGCCGATTATGATGACGGTTAGGATAATGATTATGATGGCGATTATGATAATGATTATGATGATGATTATGCTCACGATTATGATGACGATTATGCTCATGATTATGATGATGAATTATAATGATAATTATGATGACTATTATGTTGATAATTTTGATGATGATTATGATGATGATTAAGATGATGATTATGATGATGATTATGATGATGATTATGATGATGATTATGATGATGATTGTAATGATGACTATGATGATGATTATGATGATGATTATGATGACTATAATGATGACTATAATGATGACGATTATGATGACTATTATGATGATGACTCTGATGGCGATTATGATAATGATTATGATGATGATTATGATGAAGGTTATGATGATGATTATGATTATGATTATGACGATGATTATGATGATGATTGTGATGATGATTATGATGATGGTTATGATGACTATAATGATGACGATTATGATGACTATTATGATGATGATTATGATGACGGTTATGATGATGATTATGATGATGATTATGATGACTATTATGTTGATAATTGTGATGACGATTATCATGATGATTATGATGATGATTATGATGATGATTATGATTATGATTAATGACGTCTATAATGATGCCGATTATGATGACTATTATGATGATGATTATGATGACGGTTATGATGATGATTATGATGATGATTATGACGATGATAATGATCATGATTATGATAATGATTATGATGATGATTATGAAGATGATTATGATGATGACTATGATGATGATTATGATGATGATTATGATGATGATTATGATGATGATTATAATGATGATTATGATGATGATTATGATGATGATTATGATGATGATTATGATGATGATTATGATGATGATTATGATGATGATTATGATGACTATAATGATGACGATTATGATGACGATTATGATCATGATTATGATTAATATTATGATGATGTTTATGTTAATGATTATTATGATGATTATGATGATGATTACGATGATCATTATGATGATGATTGTGATTATCATTATGATGATGATTATGATGATTATGGTGATGATTACGATGATGATTATGATGATGACTACGATGACGATTATGATCACGATTATGATGACGATTATGATGATGATTATGATGATGATTATGATTGTGATCATGACGACTATAATGATGCCGATTATGATGACGGTTATGATAATGATTATGATGGCGATTATGATAATGATTATGATGATGATTATGCTCATGATTATGATGACGATTATGCTCATGATTATGACGATGAATTATAATGATAATTATGATGACTATTATGTTGATAATTTTGATGATGATTATGATGATGATTAAGATGATGATTATGATGATGATTATGATGATGGTTATGATGATGATTATAATGATGATTATGATGATGATTATGATGATGATTATGATGACTATAATGATGACTATAATGATGACGATTATGATGACTATTATGATGATGACTCTGATGGCGATTATGATAATGATTATGATGATGATTATGATGACGGTTATGATGATGATTATGATTATGATTATGACGATGATTATGATGATGATTGTGATGATGATTATGATGATGGTTATGATGACTATAATGATGACGATTATGATGACTATTATGATGATGACAATGATGACTATTATGATGATGATTATGATGACGGTTATGATGATGATTATGATGATGATTATGACGATGATAATGATCATGATTATGATAATGATTATGATGGTGATTATGAAGATGATTATGATGATGACTATGATGATGATTATGATGATGATTATGATGATGATTATGATGATGATTATAATGATGATTATGATGATGATTATGATGATGATTATGATGATGATTATGATGATGATTATGATGATGATTATGATGATGATTATGTTGACTATAATTATGACGATTATGATGACGATTATGATGATGATTATGATGATGATTATGATGATGACTATGATGCTGATTATGATGACGGTAATGATGATGATTATGATGATGATTATGATGATGATTATGCTCATGATTATGATCATGAGTATGATGAATATTATGATGATGATTATGTTAATGATTATGATGATGATTATGATGATGATTATGATGATCATTATGATGATGATTATGATTATCATTATGATGATGATTATGATGATGATTACGATGATCATTATGATGATGATTGTGATTATCATTATGATGATGATTATGATGATTATGGTGATGATAACGATGATGATTATGATGATGACTACGATGACGATTGTGATGACGATTATGATGATGATTATGATGATGATTATGATTATGATTACGACGTCTATAATGATGCCGATTATGATGACTATTATGATAATGACTATGATGACGATTATGATGGCGATTATGATGACGATTATGATGATGATTATGATGATGATTATGATGATGATTATGATGATGATTATGGCGATGATTATGATGATGATTATGCTCATGATTATGATCATGATTATGATTAATATTATGATGATGTTTATGTTAATGATTATTATGATGATTATGATGACGATTATGATCACGAATATGATGACGATTATGATGATGATTATGATGATGATTATGATGATGACTATGATGCTGATTATGATGACGGTTATGATGATGATTATGATGATGATTATGATAATGATTATGATGATGATTATGATGACTATAATGATGACGATTATGATGACTATGATGACGATTATGATAATGATTATGATGATGATTATGATGACGGTTATGATGATGATTATGATTATGATTATGACGATGATTATTATGATGATTACGATGATGATTATGATGATGATTATGATGATGGTTATGATGACTATAATGATGACTATTATGATGACGATTATGATGACGATTATGATGATGATTATGATGATGATTATGTTGATGATTATGCTCATGATTATGATGATGAATTATAATGATAATTATGATGACTATTATGTTGATAATTTTGATGATGATTATGATGATGATTAAGATGATGATTATGATGATGATTATGATGCTCATTATGATGACTATTATGACTATGACTATGATGCTGATTACGTTGACAGTTGTGATGATGATTATGATGATGATTATGATGACTATTATGACTATGACTATGATGCTGATTAAGTTGACGGTTATGATGATGATTATGATGATGATTATGATGATGATTATGATGATGATTATGATGATGATTATGATGATGATTATGATGATGATTATGATGATGATTATGATGACGATTATGATGACGATTATCCGGACTATTATGATGATGACTATGATAATGATTATGATGACGATTATGATGATGATTATGATGATGATTATGATGACTATTATGACTATGACTATGATGCTGATTACGTTGACGGTTATGATGATGATTATGATGATGATTATGATGATGATTATGATGATGATTATGATGATGATTATGATGATGACTATGATGCTGATTATGATGACGGTTATGGTGACGATTGTGATGACTATTATGATGATTATGATGACGATTATGATGACGATTATGATGACGATTATGATGATGATTATGATGACGATTATGAGGACTATTATGATGATGACTATGATAATGATTATGCTGACGATTATGATGATGATTATGATGATGATTATGATGACGATTATGACTATGACTATGATGCTGATTACGTTGACGGTTATGATGATGATTATGATGATGATTATGATGATGATTATGATGATGATTATCATGATGATTATGATGACGATTATGATGACGATTATGATGACGATTGTGATGACTATTATGATGATTATGATGACGATTATGATGACGATTATGGTGGCGATTATGATGATGATTATGATGATGATTATGATGATGATTATGATAACGATTATGATGATGATTATGATGACGATCATGATGACGATTATGACTATGACTATGATGCTGATTACGTTGACGGTTATGATGATGATTATGATGATGATTATGATGATGATTATGATGATGATTATGATGATGATTATGATGATGATTATGATGATGATTACGATGATGATTATGATGATGATTATGATGATCATTATGATGATGATTATGATTATCATTATGATGATGATTATGATGATGATTACGATGATCATTATGATGATGATTATGATGATGATTATGACGATGATTATTATGATGATTATGATGATTATTATGATGATGATTATGATGATGGTTATCATGACTATAATGGTGACTATTATGATGCCGATTATGATGACGATTATGATGATGATTATGATGATGATTATGATGATGATTATGATGACTATAATGATGACGATTATGATGACTATTTTGATGATGATTATGATGATGATTATGATAATGATTATGATGATGATTATGCTCATGAATATGATCATGATTATGATGAATATTATGATGATGATTATGTTAATGATTATGATGATGATTATGATAATGATTATGATGATGACTATGATGCTGATTATGATGACGGTTATGATGATGATTATGATGATGATTATGATGATGATTATGACGATGATTATTATGATGATTATGATGATGATTATGATGATGATTATGATGATGGTTATGATGACTATAATGATGACTATTATGATGACGATTATGATGACGATTATGATGATGATTATGATGATGATTATGATGATCACTATGATGACGGTTATGATGATGATTATGATGATGATTATGATAATGATTATGATGATGATTATGATGATGATTATGATGATGATTATGATGATGATTATGATGATGATCATGATGATGATCATGATGATGATTATGATGATGATTATGATGATGATTATGATGACTATAATGATGACGCTTATGATGACTATTTTGATGATGATTATGATGATGATTATGATAATGATTATGATGATGATTATGATGATGATTATGCTCATGATTATGATCATGAGTATGATGAATATTATGATGATGATTATGTTAATGATTATGATGATGATTATGATGATGATTATGATGATCATTATGATGATGATTATGATTATCATTATGATGATGATTATGGTGATGATTACGATGATGATTATGATGATGACTACGATGACGATTGTGATGACGATTATGATGATGATTATGATGATGATTATGATTATGATTACGACGTCTATAATGATGCCGATTATGATGACTATTATGATAATGACTATGATGACTATTATGATAATGACTATGATGACGATTATGATGGCGATTATGATGACGATTATGATGATGATTATGATGATGATTATGATGATGACTACGATGATGATTATGGCGATGATTATGATGATGATTATGCTCATGATTATGATCATGATTATGATTAATATTATGATGATGTTTATGTTAATGATTATTATGATGATTATGATGATGATTACGATGATCATTATGATGATGATTATGATGATGATTATGATGATGATTATGATGATGATTATGATGATGACTACGATGATGATTGTGATGACGATTATGATGATTATGATGACGGTTATGATAATGATTATGATAATGATTATGATGATGACTATGATGATGAATATGATGATGATAATGATGACTATAATGATGACTATAATGATGACGATTATCATCACGATTATGATGACGATTATGATGATGATTATGATGATGATTATGATGATGACTATGATGCTGATTATGATGACGGTTATGATGATGATTATGATGATGATTATGATAATGATTATGATGATGATTATGATGACTATAATGATGACGATTATGATGACTATTATGATGATGACTATGATGACGATTATGATAATGATTATGATGATGATTATGATGACGGTTATGATGATGATTATGATTATGATTATGACGATGATTATTATGATGATTATGATGATTATTATGATGATGATTATGATGATGGTTATCATGACTATAATGATGACTATTATGATGCCGATTATGATGACGATTATGATGATGATTATGATGATGATTATGATGATGATTATGATGACTATAATGATGACGATTATGATGACTATTTTGATGATGATTATGATGATGATTATGATAATGATTATGATGATGATTATGATGATGATTATGCTCATGATTATGATCATGATTATGATGAATATTTTGATGATGATTATGTTAATGATTATGATGATGATTATGATAATGATTATGATGATGACTATGATGCTGATTATGATGACGGTTATGATGATGATTATGATGATGATTATGATGATGATTATGACGATGATTATTATGATGATTATGATGATGATTATGATGATGGTTATGATGACTATAATGATGACTATTATGATGAGGATTATGATGACGATTATGATGATGATTATGATGATGATTATGATGATCACTATGATGACGGTTATGATGATGATTATGATGATGATTATGATAATGATTATGATGATGATTATGATGATGATTATGATGATGATTATGATGATGATTATGATGATGATCATGATGATGATTATGATGATGATTATGATGATGATTATGATGACTATAATGATGACGCTTATGATGACTATTTTGATGATGATTATGATAATGATTATGATAATGATTATGATAATGATTATGATGATGATTATGATGCTGATTATGATGACGGTTATGATGATGATTATGATGATGATTATGATAATGATTTTGATGATGATTATGATGATGATTATGATGATGATTATGATGATGATTATGATGATGATTAAGATGACGGTTATGATGATGATTATGATGATGATTATGATGACGGTTATGATGATGGTTATGATGATGATTATGATGATGACTATGATGATGATTATGACGATGATTATGATGATGTTTATGATGATGATTATGATGATGATTATGATGATGATTATGATGATGATTGTGATGATGATTATGATGCTGAATATGATGATGATTATGATGATGATTATGATAATGATTATGATGATGACTATGATGATGATTATGATGACCATGATGACGATTATGATGATGATTATGATGACGATTATGATGATGATTATGATGACTATTATGACTGTGACTATGATGCTGACTACGTTGACGGTTATGATGATGATTATGCTCATGATTATGATCATGAGTATGATGAATATTATGATGATGATTATGTTAATGATTATGATGATGATTATGATGATGATTATGATGATCATTATGATGATGATTATGATTATCATTATGATGATGATTATGATGATGATTACGATGATCATTATGATGATGATTGTGATTATCATTATGATGATGATTATGATGATTATGGTGATGATTACGATGATGATTATGATGATGACTACGATGACGATTGTGATGACGATTATGATGATGATTATGATGATGATTATGATGATGATTATGATTATGATTACGACGTCTATAATGATGCCGATTATGATGACTATTATGATAATGACTATGATGACTATTATGATAATGACTATGATGACGATTATGATGGCGATTATGATGACGATTATGATGATGATTATGATGATGATTATGATGATGACTACGATGATGATTATGGCGATGATTATGATGATGATTATGCTCATGATTATGATCATGATTATGATTAATATTATGATGATGTTTATGTTAATGATTATTATGATGATTATGATGATGATTACGATGATCATTATGATGATGATTATGATGATGATTATGATGATGATTATGATGATGACTACGATGATGATTGTGATGACTATTACGATGATTATGATGACGATTATGATCACGATTATGATGACGATTATGATGATGATTATGATGATGATTATGATGATGACTATGATGCTGATTATGATGACGGTTATGATGATTATGATGACGATTATGATCACGATTATGATGACGATTATGATGATGATTATGATGATGATTATGTTGATGATTATGATGCTGATTATGATGACGGTTATGATCATGATTATGATGATGATTATGATAATGATTATGATGATGATTATGATGACTATAATGATGACGATTATGATGACTATTATGATGATGACTATGATGACGATTATGATAATGATCATGATGATGATTATGATGACGGTTATGATGATGATTATGATTATGATTATGACGATGATTATTATGATGATTATGATGATGATTATGATGATGATTATGATGATGATTATGCTGATGGTTATGATGACTATAATGATGACTATTATGATGACGATTATGATGACGATTATGATGATGATTATGATGATGATTATGATGATCACTATGATGACGGTTATGATGATGATTATGATGATGATTATGATAATGATTATGATGATGATTATGATGATGATTATGATGATGATTATGATGACTATAATGATGACGCTTATGATGACTATTTTGATGATGATTATGATGATGATTATGATAATGATTATGATGATGATTATGATGATGATTATGCTCATGATTATGATCATGAGTATGATGAATATTATGATGATGATTATGTTAATGATTATGATGATGATTATGATGATGATTATGATGATCATTATGATGATGATTATGATTATCATTATGATGATGATTATGATGATGATTACGATGATCATTATGATGATGATTGTGATTATCATTATGATGATGATTATGATGATTATGGTGATGATTACGATGATGATTATGATGATGACTACGATGACGATTGTGATGACGATTATGATGATGATTATGATGATGATTATGATTATGATTACGACGTCTATAATGATGCCGATTATGATGACTATTATGATAATGACTATGATGACTATTATGATAATGACTATGATGACGATTATGATGGCGATTATGATGACGATTATGATGATGATTATGATGATGATTATGATGATGACTACGATGATGATTATGGCGATGATTATGATGATGATTATGCTCATGATTATGATCATGATTATGATGAATATTATGATTATGTTTATGTTAATGATTATTATGATGATTATGATGATGATTACGATGATCATTATGATGATGATTATGATGATGATTATGATGATGATTATGATAATGACTACGATGATGATTGTGATGACGATTATGATGATGACTATGATGACGGTTATGATAATGATTATGATAATGATTATGATGATGACTATGATGATGAATATGATGAATATTATGATGATGATTATGATGATGATTATGATGACTATAATGATGACGATTATGATGACGATTATGATGACGATTATGATGATGATGATGATTATGATTATGATGATGACTATGATGATGATTATGGCGATGATTATGATGATGATTATGATGATGATTATGATAATGATTATGATGATGATTATGATGATGATTATGCTCATGATTATGATCATGATTATGATGAATATTATGATGATGATTATGTTAATGATTATGATGATGATTATGATGATGATTACGATGATCATTATGATGATGATTATGATTATCATTATGATGATGATTATGATGATGATTACGATGATCATTATGGTGATGATTATGATTATCATTATGATGATGATTATGATGATTATGGTGATGATTACGATGATGATTATGATGATGACTACGATGACGATTGTGATGACGATTATGATGATGATTATGATGATGATTATGATGATGATTATGATGATGACTACGATGATGATTGTGATGGCGATTATGATGATGATTATGATGACGGTTATGATAATGATTATGATAATGATTATGATGATGACTAAGATGATGAATATGATGATGATTATGATGATGATTATGATGACTATAATGATGACGATTATGATGACTATTTTGATGATGATTATGATGACGGTTATGATGATGATTATGATGATGATTATGATGATGATTATGACGATGATTATTATTCTGATTATGATGATGATTATGATGATGATTATGATGATGGTTATGATGACTATAATGATGACTATTATGATGACGATTATGATGACGATTATGATGATGATTATGATGATGATTATGATGATCACTATGATGACGGTTATGATGATGATTATGATGATGATTATGATAATGATTATGATGATGATTATGATGATGATTATGATGATGATTATGATGATGATTATGATGATGATCATGATGATGATTATGATGATGATTATGATGATGATTATGATGACTATAATGATGACGCTTATGATGACTATTTTGATGATGATTATGATAATGATTATGATAATGATTATGATGATGATTATGATGCTGATTATGATGACGGTTATGATGATGATTATGATGATGATTATGATAATGATTTTGATGATGATTATGATGATGATTATGATGATGATTATGATGATGATTATGATGATGATTAAGATGACGGTTATGATGATGATTATGATGATGATTATGATGACGGTTATGATGATGGTTATGATCATGATTATGATGATGACTATGATGATGATTATGACGATGATTATGATGATGTTTATGATGATGATTATGATGATGATTATGATGATGATTATGATGATGATTGTGATGATGATTATGATGCTGAATATGATGATGATTATGATGATGATTATGATAATGATTATGATGATGACTATGATGATGATTATGATGACCATGATGACGATTATGATGATGATTATGATGACGATTATGATGATGATTATGATGACTATTATGACTGTGACTATGATGCTGACTACGTTGACGGTTATGATGATGACTATGCTCATGATTATGATCATGAGTATGATGAATATTATGATGATGATTATGTTAATGATTATGATGATGATTATGATGATGATTATGATGATCATTATGATGATGATTATGATTATCATTATGATGATGATTATGATGATGATTACGATGATCATTATGATGATGATTGTGATTATCATTATGATGATGATTATGATGATTATGGTGATGATTACGATGATGATTATGATGATGACTACGATGACGATTGTGATGACGATTATGATGATGATTATGATGATGATTATGATGATGATTATGATGATGACTACGATGATGATTGTGATGGCGATTATGATGATGATTATGATGACGGTTATGATAATGATTATGATAATGATTATGATGATGACTAAGATGATGAATATGATGATGATTATGATGATGATTATGATGACTATAATGATGACGATTATGATGACTATTTTGATGATGATTATGATGACGGTTATGATGATGATTATGATGATGATTATGATGATGATTATGACGATGATTATTATTCTGATTATGATGATGATTATGATGATGATTATGATGATGGTTATGATGACTATAATGATGACTATTATGATGACGATTATGATGACGATTATGATGATGATTATGATGATGATTATGATGATCACTATGATGACGGTTATGATGATGATTATGATGATGATTATGATAATGATTATGATGATGATTATGATGATGATTATGATGATGATTATGATGATGATTATGATGATGATCATGATGATGATTATGATGATGATTATGATGATGATTATGATGACTATAATGATGACGCTTATGATGACTATTTTGATGATGATTATGATAATGATTATGATAATGATTATGATGATGATTATGATGCTGATTATGATGACGGTTATGATGATGATTATGATGATGATTATGATAATGATTTTGATGATGATTATGATGATGATTATGATGATGATTATGATGATGATTATGATGATGATTAAGATGACGGTTATGATGATGATTATGATGATGATTATGATGACGGTTATGATGATGGTTATGATCATGATTATGATGATGACTATGATGATGATTATGACGATGATTATGATGATGTTTATGATGATGATTATGATGATGATTATGATGATGATTATGATGATGATTGTGATGATGATTATGATGCTGAATATGATGATGATTATGATGATGATTATGATAATGATTATGATGATGACTATGATGATGATTATGATGACCATGATGACGATTATGATGATGATTATGATGACGATTATGATGATGATTATGATGACTATTATGACTGTGACTATGATGCTGACTACGTTGACGGTTATGATGATGACTATGCTCATGATTATGATCATGAGTATGATGAATATTATGATGATGATTATGTTAATGATTATGATGATGATTATGATGATGATTATGATGATCATTATGATGATGATTATGATTATCATTATGATGATGATTATGATGATGATTACGATGATCATTATGATGATGATTGTGATTATCATTATGATGATGATTATGATGATTATGGTGATGATTACGATGATGATTATGATGATGACTACGATGACGATTGTGATGACGATTATGATGATGATTATGATGATGATTATGATGATGATTATGATGATCATTATGATGATGATTATGATTATCATTATGATGATGATTATGATGATGATTACGATGATCATTATGATGATGATTGTGATTATCATTATGATGATGATTATGATGATTATGGTGATGATTACGATGATGATTATGATGATGACTACGATGACGATTGTGATGACGATTATGATGATGATTATGATGATGATTATGATTATGATTACGACGTCTATAATGATGCCGATTATGATGACTATTATGATAATGACTATGATGACTATTATGATAATGACTATGATGACGATTATGATGGCGATTATGATGACGATTATGATGATGATTATGATGATGATTATGATGATGACTACGATGATGATTATGGCGATGATTATGATGATGATTATGCTCATGATTATGATCATGATTATGATGAATATTATGATGATGTTTATGTTAATGATTATTATGATGATTATGATGATGATTACGATGATCATTATGATGATGATTATGATGATGATTATGATGATGATTATGATAATGACTACGATGATGATTGTGATGACGATTATGATGATGACTATGATGACGGTTATGATAATGATTATGATAATGATTATGATGATGACTATGATGATGAATATGATGAATATTATGATGATGATTATGATGATGATTATGATGACTATAATGATGACGATTATGATGACGATTATGATGACGATTATGATGATGATGATGATTATGATTATGATGATGACTATGATGATGATTATGGCGATGATTATGATGATGATTATGATGATGATTATGGTAATGATTATGATGATGATTATGATGATGATTATGATGATGATTATGCTCATGATTATGATCATGATTATGATGAATATTATGATGATGATTATGTTAATGATTATGATGATGATTATGATGATGATTACGATGATCATTATGATGATGATTATGATTATCATTATGATGATGATTATGATGATGATTACGATGATCATTATGGTGATGATTATGATTATCATTATGATGATGATTATGATGATTATGGTGATGATTACGATGATGATTATGATGATGACTACGATGACGATTGTGATGACGATTATGATGATGATTATGATGATGATTATGATGATGATTATGATTATGATTACGACGTCTATAATGATGCCGATTATGATGACTATTATGATAATGACTATGATGACGATTATGATGATGACTATGATGACTATAATGATCACGATTATGATGGCGATTATGATGACGATTATGATGATGATTATGATGATGATTATGATGATGACTACGATGATGATTATGGCGATGATTATGATGATGATTATGCTCATGATTATGATCATGATTATGATGAATATTATGATGATGTTTATGTTAATGATTATTATGATGATTATGATGATGATTACGATGATCATTATGATGATGATTATGATGATGATTATGATGATGATTATGATAATGACTACGATGATGATTGTGATGACGATTATGATGATGATTATGATGACGGTTATGATAATGATTATGATAATGATTATGATGATGACTATGATGATGAATATGATGAATATTATGATGATGATTATGATGATAATTATGATGATGATTATGATGACTATAATGATGACGATTATGATGACGATTATGATGACGATTATGATGATGATGATGATTATGATTATGATGATGACTATGATGATGATTATGGCGATGATTATGATGATGATTATGATGATGATTATGATAATGATTATGATGATGATTATGATGATGGTTATGCTCATGATTATGATCATGATTATGATGAATATTATGATGATGATTATGTTAATGATTATGATGATGATTATGATGATGATTATGATGATGATTACGATGATCATTATGATGATGATTATGATTATCATTATGATGATGATTATGATGATGATTACGATGATCATTGTGATGATGATTATGATTATCATTAAGATGATGATTATGATGATTATGGTGATGATTACGATGATGATTATGATGATGACTACGATGACGATTGTGATGACGATTATGATGATGATTATGATGATGATTATGATGATGATTATGATGATGACTACGATGATGATTGTGATGACGATTATGATGATGATTATGATGACGGTTATGATAATGATTATGATAATGATTATGATGATGACTAGGATGATGAATATGATGATGATTATGATGATGATTATGATGATGATTATGATGACTATAATGATGACGATTATGATGACGATTATGATGACGATTATGATGATGATTATGATGATGACTACGATGATGATTGTGATGACGATTATGATGATGATTATGATGACGGTTATGATAATGATTATGATAATGATTATGATGATGACTAGGATGATGAATATGATGATGATTATGATGATGATTATGATGATGATTATGATGACTATAATGATGACGATTATGATGACGATTATGATGACGATTATGATGATGATTATGATGATGATTATGATGATGACAATGATGATGATTATGGCGATGATTATGATGATGATTATGATGATGATTATGATGATGATTATGATGATGATAATGATGACTATGATGATGACTATAATGATGACGATTATGATGACTATTATGATGATGACTATGATGACGATTTTGATAATGATTATGATGATGATTATGATGACGGTTATGATGATGATTATGATTATGATTATGACGATGATTATGATGATGATTATGATGATGATTATGATGATGGTTATGATGACAATTATGATGACGATTATGATGACGATTATGATGATGATTATGATGGTGATTATGATGATGACTATGATGCTGATTATGATGACTATAATCATGACGATTATGATGACTATTGTGATGATGACTATGATGATGATTATGATGATGATTATGATGATGATTATGATGATGATTATGATGATGATTATGATGACGATTATGATGACGATTATCCGGACTATTATGATGATGACTATGATAATGATTATGATGACGATTATGATGATGATTATGATGATGATTATGATGACTATTATGACTATGACTATGATGCTGATTACGTTGACGGTTATGATGATGATTATGATGATGATTATGATGATGATTATGATGATGATTATGATGATGATTATGATGATGATTATGATGATGATTATGATGACGATTATGATGACGATTGTGATGACTATTATGATGATTATGATGACGATTATGATGACGATTATGATGATGATTATGATAACGATTATGATGATGATTATGATGACGATCATGATGACGATTATGATGATGACTATGATGCTGATTATGATGACGGTTATGGTGACGATTGTGATGACTATTATGATGATTATGATGACGATTATGATGACGATTATGATGACGATTATGATGATGATTATGATGACGATTATGAGGACTATTATGATGATGACTATGATAATGATTATGATGACGATTATGATGATGATTATGATGATGATTATGATGACGATTATGACTATGACTATGATGCTGATTACGTTGACGGTTATGATGATGATTATGATGATGATTATGATGATGATTATGATGATGATTATCATGATGATTATGATGACGATTATGATGACGATTATGATGACGATTGTGATGACTATTATGATGATTATGATGACGATTATGATGACGATTATGGTGGCGATTATGATGATGATTATGATGATGATTATGATGATGATTATGATTGTGATCATGACGACTATAATGATGCCGATTATGATGACGGTTATCATAATGATTATGATGGCGATTATGATAATGATTATGATGATGATTATGCTCACGATTATGATGACGATTATGCTCATGATTATGATGATGAATTATAATGATAATTATGATGACTATTATGTTGATAATTTTGATGATGATTATGATGATGATTAAGATGATGATTATGATGATGATTATGATGATGATTATGATGATGATTGTAATGATGATTATGATGATGATTATGATGATGATTATGATGACTATAATGATGACTATAATGATGACGATTATGATGACTATTATGATGATGACTCTGATGGCGATTATGATAATGATTATGATGATGATTATGATGACGGTTATGATGATGATTATGATTATGATTATGACGATGATTATGATGATGATTGTGATGATGATTATGATGATGGTTATGATGACTATAATGATGACGATTATGATGACTATTATGATGATGATTATGATGACGGTTATGATGATGATTATGATGATGATTATGATGACTATTATGTTGATAATTGTGATGATGATTATCATGATGATTATGATGATGATTATGATGATGATTATGATTATGATTAATGACGTCTATAATGATGCCGATTATGATGACTATTATGATGATGATTATGATGACGGTTATGATGATGATTATGATGATGATTATGACGATGATAATGATCATGATTATGATAATGATTATGATGATGATTATGAAGATGATTATGATGATGACTATGATGATGATTATGATGATGATTATGATGATGATTATGATGATGATTATAATGATGATTATGATGATGATTATGATGATGATTATGATGATGATTATGATGATGATTATGATGATGATTATGATGATGATTATGATGACTATAATGATGACGATTATGATGACGATTATGATGATGATTATGATGATGATTATGATGATGACTATGATGCTGATTATGATGACGGTTATGATGATGATTATGATGATGATTATGATGATGATTATGATGATGATTATGGTGATGATTATGATGATGATTATGATGATGACTACGATGATGATTGTGATGACGATTATGATGACGATTATGATGACGGTTATGATAATGATTATGATAATGATTATGATGACGATTATGATGACGGTTATGATGATTATGATGACGATTATGATGACGATTATGATGATGATTATGATGATGATTATGACGATGATAATGATGATGATTATGATAATGATTATGATGATGATTATGATGATGATTATGATGATGATTATGATGATGATTATGATGATGATTATGATGATGATTTTGATGACTATAATGATGACGATTATGATGACTATTATGATGATTATGATGACGATTATGATCACGATTATGATGACTATTATGATGATGATTATGATGATGATTATGATGATGACTATGATGCTGATTATGATGACGGTTATGATGATGATTATGATAATGATTATGATAATGATTATGATGATGATTATGATGACTATAATGATGACGATTATGATGACTATTATGATGATGACTATGATGACGATTATGATAACGATTATGATGATGATTATGATGACGGTTATGATGATGATTATGATTATGATTATGACGATGATTATGATCATGATTATGATGATGATTATGATGATTGTTATGATGACGATTATGATGACGATTATGATGACGATTATGATGACTATTATGATGATGATTATGTTAATGATTATGATGATGATTATGATGATGATTACGATGATCATTATGATGATGATTATGATTATCATTATGATAATGATTATGATGATTATGGTGATGATTATGATAATGATTATGATGATGATTATGATGATGATTATGATGATGATTATGATGATGATTATGATGATGATTATGATGATGATTATGATGACTATAATGATGACGATTATGATGACTATTATGATGATGATTATGATGACGGTTATGATGATGATTATGATGATGATTATGACGATGATAATGATCATGATTATGATCATGATTATGATGATGATTATGAAGATGATTATGATGATGACTATGATGATGATTATGATGATGATTATGATTATGATTATGATGATGATTATGATGATGATTATAATGATGATTATGATGATGATTATGATGATGATTATGATGATGATTATGACGATGATTATTATGATGATTATGATGATGATTATGATGATGATTATGATGATGGTTATGATGACTATAATGATGACTATTATTATGACGATTATGATGACGATTATGATGATGATTATGATGATGATTATGATGATCACTATGATGACGGTTATGATGATGATTATGATGATGATTATGATAATGATTATGATGATGATTATGATGATGATTATGATGATGATTATGATGATGATTATGATGATGATCATGATGATGATTATGATGATGATTATGATGATGATTATGATGACTATAATGATGACGCTTATGATGACTATTTTGATGATGATTATGATGATGATTATGATAATGATTATGATGATGATTATGATGATGATTATGCTCATGATTATGATCATGAGTATGATGAATATTATGATGATGATTATGTTAATGATTATGATGATGATTATGATGATGATTATGATGATCATTATGATGATGATTATGATTATCAATATGATGATGATTATGATGATGATTACGATGATCATTATGATGATGATTGTGATTATCATTATGATGATGATTATGATGATTATGGTGATGATTACGATGATGATTATGATGATGACTACGATGACGATTGTGATGACGATTATGATGATGATTATGATGATGATTATGATGATGATTATGATTATGATTACGACGTCTATAATGATGCCGATTATGATGACTATTATGATAATGACTATGATGACTATTATGATAATGACTATGATGACGATTATGATGGCGATTATGATGACGATTATGATGATGATTATGATGATGATTATGATGATGACTACGATGATGATTATGGCGATGATTATGATGATGATTATGCTCATGATTATGATCATGATTATGATTAATATTATGATGATGTTTATGTTAATGATTATTATGATGATTATGATGATGATTACGATGATCATTATGATGATGATTATGATGATGATTATGATGATGATTATGATAATGACTACGATGATGATTGAGATGACTATTATGATGATTATGATGACGATTATGATCACGATTATGATGACGATTATGATGATGATTATGATGATGATTATGATTGTGATCATGACGACTATAATGATGCCGATTATAATGACGGTTATGATAATGATTATGATGGCGATTATGATAATGATTATGATGATGATTATGCTCATGATTATGATGACGATTATGCTCATGATTATGACGATGAATTATAATGATAATTATGATGACTATTATGTTGATAATTTTGATGATGATTATGATGATGATTAAGATGATGATTATGATGATGATTATGATGATGATTATGATGATGATTATAATGATGATTATGATGATGATTATGATGATGATTATGATGACTATAATGATGACTATAATGATGACGATTATGATGACTATTATGATGATGACTCTGATGGCGATTATGATAATGATTATGATGATGATTATGATGACGGTTATGATGATGATTATGATTATGATTATGACGATGATTATGATGATGATTGTGATGATGATTATGATGATGGTTATGATGACTATAATGATGACGATTATGATGACTATTATGATGATGATTATGATGACGGTTATGATGATGATTATGATGATGATTATGATGACTATTATGTTGATAATTGTGATGATGATTATCATGATGATTATGATGATGATTATGATGATGATTATGATTATGATTAATGACGTCTATAATGATGCCGATTATGATGACTATTATGATGATGACTATGATGACGATTATGATGACTATAATGATGACGATTATGAGGACTATTATGATGATGACAATGATGACTATTATGATGATGATTATGATGACGGTTATGATGATGATTATGATGATGATTATGACGATGATAATGATCATGATTATGATAATGATTATGATGGTGATTATGAAGATGATTATGATGATGACTATGATGATGATTATGATGATGATTATGATGATGATTATGATGATGATTATAATGATGATTATGATGATGATTATGATGATGATTATGATGATGATTATGATGATGATTATGATGATGATTATGATGATGATTATGATGACTATAATGATGACGATTATGATGACGATTATGATGATGATTATGATGATGATTATGATGATGACTATGATGCTGATTATGATGACGGTAATGATGATGATTATGATGATGATTATGATGATGATTATTATGATGATTATGATGATGATTATGGTGATGATTATGATGATGATTATGATGATGATTATGATGATGATTATGATGATGATTATGATGATGAATATCATGATGATTATGATGACGATTATGATGACGATTATGATGACGATTGTGATGACTATTATGATGATTATGATGACGATTATGATGACGATTATGGTGGCGATTATGATGATGATTATGATGATGATTATGATGATGACTATGATGCTGATTATGATGAGGGTTTTGATGATGATTATGATGATGATTATGATAATGATTATGATGATGATTATAATGATGATTATGCTCATGATTATGATGACGCTTATGCTCATGATTATGATGATGAATTATAATGATAATTATGATGACTATTATGTTGATAATTATGATGATGATTATTATGATGATTATGATGAAGATTATGATGATGATTATGATGATGATTATGATGATGATTATGATTGTGATCATGACGACTATAATGATGCCGATTATGATGACGGTTATGATAATGATTATGATGGCGATTATGATAATGATTATGATGATGATTATGCTCACGATTATGATGACGATTATGCTCATGATTATGATGATGAATTATAATGATAATTATGATGACTATTATGTTGATAATTTTGATGATGATTATGATGATGATTAAGATGATGATTATGATGATGATTATGATGATGATTATGATGATGATTGTAATGATGATTATGATGATGATTATGATGATGATTATGATGACTATAATGATGACTATAATGATGACGATCATGATGACTATTATGATGATGACTCTGATGGCGATTATGATAATGATTATGATGATGATTATGATGACGGTTATGATGATGATTATGATTATGATTATGACGATGATTATGATGATGATTGTGATGATGATTATGATGATGGTTATGATGACTATAATGATGACGATTATGATGACTATTATGATGATGATTATGATGACGGTTATGATGATGATTATGATGATGATTATGATGACTATTATGTTGATAATTGTGATGATGATTATCATGATGATTATGATGATGATTATGATGATGATTATGATTATGATTAATGACGTCTATAATGATGCCGATTATGATGACTATTATGATGATGATTATGATGACGGTTATGATGATGATTATGATGATGATTATGACGATGATAATGATCATGATTATGATAATGATTATGATGATGATTATGAAGATGATTATGATGATGACTATGATGATGATTATGATGATGATTATGATGATGATTATGATGATGATTATAATGATGATTATGATGATGATTATGATGATGATTATGATGATGATTATGATGATGATTATGATGATGATTATGATGATGATTATGTTGACTATAATGATGACGATTATGATGACGATTATGATGATGATTATGATGATGATTATGATGATGACTATGATGCTGATTATGATGACGGTTATGATGATGATTATGATGATGATTATGATGATGATTATGATGATGATTATGGTGATGATTATGATGATGATTATGATGATGACTACGATGATGATTGTGATGACGATTATGATGACGATTATGATGACGGTTATGATAATGATTATGATAATGATTATGATGACGATTATGATGACTATTATGATGATTATGATGACGATTATGATCACGATTATGATGACGATTATGATGATGATTATGATGATGATTATGATGATGACTATGATGCTGATTATGATGACGGTTATGATGATTATGATGACGATTATGATCACGATTATGATGATGATTATGATAATGATTATGATGATGATCATGATGACTATAATGATGACTATAATCATGACGATTATGATGACTATTATGATGATGACTATGATGATGATCATGATGACCACGATGACGATTATGATCATGATTATGATGATGATTATGATGACTATTATGATGATGACTATGATGCTGATTATGATGACGGTTATGATGATGATTATGATGATGATTATGACGATGATAATGATGATGATTATGATAATGATTATGATGATGATTATGATGATGATTATGATGATGATTATAATGATGATTATGATGATGATTATGATGATGATTATGATGATGATTATGATGATGATTATGATGATGATTATGATGATGATTATGATGACTATAATGATGACGATTATGATGACGATTATGATGATGATTATGATGATGATTATGATGATGACTATGATGCTGATTATGATGACGGTAATGATGATGATTATGATGATGATTATGATGATGATTATTATGATGATTATGATGATGATTATGGTGATGATTATGATGATGATTATGATGATGATTATGATGATGATTATGATGATGATTATGATGATGAATATCATGATGATTATGATGACGATTATGATGACGATTATGATGACGATTGTGATGACTATTATGATGATTATGATGACGATTATGATGACGATTATGGTGGCGATTATGATGATGATTATGATGATGATTATGATGATGACTATGATGCTGATTATGATGAGGGTTTTGATGATGATTATGATGATGATTATGATAATGATTATGATGATGATTATAATGATGATTATGCTCATGATTATGATGACGCTTATGCTCATGATTATGATGATGAATTATAATGATAATTATGATGACTATTATGTTGATAATTATGATGATGATTATTATGATGATTATGATGAAGATTATGATGATGATTATGATGATGATTATGATGATGATTATGATTGTGATCATGACGACTATAATGATGCCGATTATGATGACGGTTATGATAATGATTATGATGGCGATTATGATAATGATTATGATGATGATTATGCTCACGATTATGATGACGATTATGCTCATGATTATGATGATGAATTATAATGATAATTATGATGACTATTATGTTGATAATTTTGATGATGATTATGATGATGATTAAGATGATGATTATGATGATGATTATGATGATGATTATGATGATGATTGTAATGATGATTATGATGATGATTATGATGATGATTATGATGACTATAATGATGACTATAATGATGACGATCATGATGACTATTATGATGATGACTCTGATGGCGATTATGATAATGATTATGATGATGATTATGATGACGGTTATGATGATGATTATGATTATGATTATGACGATGATTATGATGATGATTGTGATGATGATTATGATGATGGTTATGATGACTATAATGATGACGATTATGATGACTATTATGATGATGATTATGATGACGGTTATGATGATGATTATGATGATGATTATGATGACTATTATGTTGATAATTGTGATGATGATTATCATGATGATTATGATGATGATTATGATGATGATTATGATTATGATTAATGACGTCTATAATGATGCCGATTATGATGACTATTATGATGATGATTATGATGACGGTTATGATGATGATTATGATGATGATTATGACGATGATAATGATCATGATTATGATAATGATTATGATGATGATTATGAAGATGATTATGATGATGACTATGATGATGATTATGATGATGATTATGATGATGATTATGATGATGATTATAATGATGATTATGATGATGATTATGATGATGATTATGATGATGATTATGATGATGATTATGATGATGATTATGATGATGATTATGTTGACTATAATGATGACGATTATGATGACGATTATGATGATGATTATGATGATGATTATGATGATGACTATGATGCTGATTATGATGACGGTTATGATGATGATTATGATGATGATTATGATGATGATTATGATGATGATTATGGTGATGATTATGATGATGATTATGATGATGACTACGATGATGATTGTGATGACGATTATGATGACGATTATGATGACGGTTATGATAATGATTATGATAATGATTATGATGACGATTATGATGACTATTATGATGATTATGATGACGATTATGATCACGATTATGATGACGATTATGATGATGATTATGATGATGATTATGATGATGACTATGATGCTGATTATGATGACGGTTATGATGATTATGATGACGATTATGATCACGATTATGATGATGATTATGATAATGATTATGATGATGATCATGATGACTATAATGATGACTATAATCATGACGATTATGATGACTATTATGATGATGACTATGATGATGATCATGATGACCACGATGACGATTATGATCATGATTATGATGATGATTATGATGACTATTATGATGATGACTATGATGCTGATTATGATGACGGTTATGATGATGATTATGATGATGATTATGACGATGATAATGATGATGATTATGATAATGATTATGATGATGATTATGATGATGATTATGATGATGATTATGATGATGATTATGATGATGATTATGATGATGATTTTGATGACTATAATGATGACGATTATGATGACTATTATGATGATTATGATGACGATTATGATCACGATTATGATGACTATTATGATGATGATTATGATGATGATTATGATGATGACTATGATGCTGATTATGATGACGGTTATGATGATGATTATGATAATGATTATGATAATGATTATGATGATGATTATGATGACTATAATGATGACGATTATGATGACTATTATGATGATGACTATGATGACGATTATGATAACGATTATGATGATTATTATGATGACGGTTATGATGATGATTATGATTATGATTATGACGATGATTATGATCATGATTATGATGATGATTATGATGATGGTTATGATGACGATTATGATGACGATTATGATGACGATTATGATGACTATTATGATGATGATTATGATGATGATTATGATAATGATTATGATGATGATTATGATGATGATTATGCTCATGATTATGATCATGATTATGATGAATATTATGATGATGATTATGTTAATGATTATGATGATGATTATGATGATGATTACGATGATCATTATGATGATGATTATGATTATCATTATGATAATGATTATGATGATTATGGTGATGATTATGATAATGATTATGATGATGATTATGATGATGATTATGATGATGATTATGATGATGATTATGATGATGATTATGATGATGATTATGATGACTATAATGATGACGATTATGATGACTATTATGATGATGATTATGATGACGGTTATGATGATGATTATGATGATGATTATGACGATGATAATGATCATGATTATGATCATGATTATGATGATGATTATGAAGATGATTATGATGATGACTATGATGATGATTATGATGATGATTATGATTATGATTATGATGATGATTATGATGATGATTATAATGATGATTATGATGATGATTATGATGATGATTATGATGATGATTATGACGATGATTATTATGATGATTATGATGATGATTATGATGATGATTATGATGATGGTTATGATGACTATAATGATGACTATTATGATGACGATTATGATGACGATTATGATGATGATTATGATGATGATTATGATGATCACTATGATGACGGTTATGATGATGATTATGATGATGATTATGATAATGATTATGATGATGATTATGATGATGATTATGATGATGATTATGATGATGATTATGATGATGATCATGATGATGATTATGATGATGATTATGATGATGATTATAATGATGATTATGATGACTATAATGATGACGCTTATGATGACTATTTTGATGATGATTATGATGATGATTATGATGATGATTATGATGATGATTATGCTCATGATTATGATCATGAGTATGATGAATATTATGATGATGATTATGTTAATGATTATGATGATGATTATGATGATGATTATGATGATCATTATGATGATGATTATGATTATCAATATGATGATGATTATGATGATGATTACGATGATCATTATGATGATGATTGTGATTATCATTATGATGATGATTATGATGATTATGGTGATGATTACGATGATGATTATGATGATGACTACGATGACGATTGTGATGACGATTATGATGATGATTATGATGATGATTATGATGATGATTATGATTATGATTACGACGTCTATAATGATGCCGATTATGATGACTATTATGATAATGACTATGATGACTATTATGATAATGACTATGATGACGATTATGATGGCGATTATGATGACGATTATGATGATGATTATGATGATGATTATGATGATGACTACGATGATGATTATGGCGATGATTATGATGATGATTATGCTCATGATTATGATCATGATTATGATTAATATTATGATGATGTTTATGTTAATGATTATTATGATGATTATGATGATGATTACGATGATCATTATGATGATGATTATGATGATGATTATGATGATGATTATGATGATGACTACGATGATGATTGTGATGACTATTACGATGATTATGATGACGATTATGATCACGATTATGATGACGATTATGATGATGATTATGATGATGATTATGATGATGACTATGATGCTGATTATGATGACGGTTATGATGATTATGATGACGATTATGATCACGATTATGATGACGATTATGATGATGATTATGATGATGATTATGTTGATGATTATGATGCTGATTATGATGACGGTTATGATCATGATTATGATGATGATTATGATAATGATTATGATGATGATTATGATGACTATAATGATGACGATTATGATGACTATTATGATGATGACTATGATGACGATTATGATAATGATCATGATGATGATTATGATGACGGTTATGATGATGATTATGATTATGATTATGACGATGATTATTATGATGATTATGATGATGATTATGATGATGATTATGATGATGATTATGCTGATGGTTATGATGACTATAATGATGACTATTATGATGACGATTATGATGACGATTATGATGATGATTATGATGATGATTATGATGATCACTATGATGACGGTTATGATGATGATTATGATGATGATTATGATAATGATTATGATGATGATTATGATGATGATTATGATGATGATTATGATGACTATAATGATGACGCTTATGATGACTATTTTGATGATGATTATGATGATGATTATGATAATGATTATGATGATGATTATGATGATGATTATGCTCATGATTATGATCATGAGTATGATGAATATTATGATGATGATTATGTTAATGATTATGATGATGATTATGATGATGATTATGATGATCATTATGATGATGATTATGATTATCATTATGATGATGATTATGATGATGATTACGATGATCATTATGATGATGATTGTGATTATCATTATGATGATGATTATGATGATTATGGTGATGATTACGATGATGATTATGATGATGACTACGATGACGATTGTGATGACGATTATGATGATGATTATGATGATGATTATGATTATGATTACGACGTCTATAATGATGCCGATTATGATGACTATTATGATAATGACTATGATGACTATTATGATAATGACTATGATGACGATTATGATGGCGATTATGATGACGATTATGATGATGATTATGATGATGATTATGATGATGACTACGATGATGATTATGGCGATGATTATGATGATGATTATGCTCATGATTATGATCATGATTATGATGAATATTATGATTATGTTTATGTTAATGATTATTATGATGATTATGATGATGATTACGATGATCATTATGATGATGATTATGATGATGATTATGATGATGATTATGATAATGACTACGATGATGATTGTGATGACGATTATGATGATGACTATGATGACGGTTATGATAATGATTATGATAATGATTATGATGATGACTATGATGATGAATATGATGAATATTATGATGATGATTATGATGATGATTATGATGACTATAATGATGACGATTATGATGACGATTATGATGACGATTATGATGATGATGATGATTATGATTATGATGATGACTATGATGATGATTATGGCGATGATTATGATGATGATTATGATGATGATTATGATAATGATTATGATGATGATTATGATGATGATTATGCTCATGATTATGATCATGATTATGATGAATATTATGATGATGATTATGTTAATGATTATGATGATGATTATGATGATGATTACGATGATCATTATGATGATGATTATGATTATCATTATGATGATGATTATGATGATGATTACGATGATCATTATGGTGATGATTATGATTATCATTATGATGATGATTATGATGATTATGGTGATGATTACGATGATGATTATGATGATGACTACGATGACGATTGTGATGACGATTATGATGATGATTATGATGATGATTATGATGATGATTATGATGATGACTACGATGATGATTGTGATGGCGATTATGATGATGATTATGATGACGGTTATGATAATGATTATGATAATGATTATGATGATGACTAAGATGATGAATATGATGATGATTATGATGATGATTATGACGATGATTATTATTCTGATTATGATGATGATTATGATGATGATTATGATGATGGTTATGATGACTATAATGATGACTATTATGATGACGATTATGATGACGATTATGATGATGATTATGATGATGATTATGATGATCACTATGATGACGGTTATGATGATGATTATGATGATGATTATGATAATGATTATGATGATGATTATGATGATGATTATGATGATGATTATGATGATGATTATGATGATGATCATGATGATGATTATGATGATGATTATGATGATGATTATGATGACTATAATGATGACGCTTATGATGACTATTTTGATGATGATTATGATAATGATTATGATAATGATTATGATGATGATTATGATACTGATTATGATGACGGTTATGATGATGATTATGATGATGATTATGATAATGATTTTGATGATGATTATGATGATGATTATGATGATGATTATGATGATGATTATGATGATGATTAAGATGACGGTTATGATGATGATTATGATGATGATTATGATGACGGTTATGATGATGGTTATGATCATGATTATGATGATGACTATGATGATGATTATGACGATGATTATGATGATGTTTATGATGATGATTATGATGATGATTATGATGATGATTATGATGATGATTGTGATGATGATTATGATGCTGAATATGATGATGATTATGATGATGATTATGATAATGATTATGATGATGACTATGATGATGATTATGATGACCATGATGACGATTATGATGATGATTATGATGACGATTATGATGATGATTATGATGACTATTATGACTGTGACTATGATGCTGACTACGTTGACGGTTATGATGATGACTATGCTCATGATTATGATCATGAGTATGATGAATATTATGATGATGATTATGTTAATGATTATGATGATGATTATGATGATGATTATGATGATCATTATGATGATGATTATGATTATCATTATGATGATGATTATGATGATGATTACGATGATCATTATGATGATGATTGTGATTATCATTATGATGATGATTATGATGATTATGGTGATGATTACGATGATGATTATGATGATGACTACGATGACGATTGTGATGACGATTATGATGATGATTATGATGATGATTATGATGATGATTATGATGATCATTATGATGATGATTATGATTATCATTATGATGATGATTATGATGATGATTACGATGATCATTATGATGATGATTGTGATTATCATTATGATGATGATTATGATGATTATGGTGATGATTACGATGATGATTATGATGATGACTACGATGACGATTGTGATGACGATTATGATGATGATTATGATGATGATTATGATTATGATTACGACGTCTATAATGATGCCGATTATGATGACTATTATGATAATGACTATGATGACTATTATGATAATGACTATGATGACGATTATGATGGCGATTATGATGACGATTATGATGATGATTATGATGATGATTATGATGATGACTACGATGATGATTATGGCGATGATTATGATGATGATTATGCTCATGATTATGATCATGATTATGATGAATATTATGATGATGTTTATGTTAATGATTATTATGATGATTATGATGATGATTACGATGATCATTATGATGATGATTATGATGATGATTATGATGATGATTATGATAATGACTACGATGATGATTGTGATGACGATTATGATGATGACTATGATGACGGTTATGATAATGATTATGATAATGATTATGATGATGACTATGATGATGAATATGATGAATATTATGATGATGATTATGATGATGATTATGATGACTATAATGATGACGATTATGATGACGATTATGATGACGATTATGATGATGATGATGATTATGATTATGATGATGACTATGATGATGATTATGGCGATGATTATGATGATGATTATGATGATGATTATGGTAATGATTATGATGATGATTATGATGATGATTATGATGATGATTATGCTCATGATTATGATCATGATTATGATGAATATTATGATGATGATTATGTTAATGATTATGATGATGATTATGATGATGATTACGATGATCATTATGATGATGATTATGATTATCATTATGATGATGATTATGATGATGATTACGATGATCATTATGGTGATGATTATGATTATCATTATGATGATGATTATGATGATTATGGTGATGATTACGATGATGATTATGATGATGACTACGATGACGATTGTGATGACGATTATGATGATGATTATGATGATGATTATGATGATGATTATGATGATGACTACGATGATGATTGTGATGGCGATTATGATGATGATTATTATGACGGTTATGATAATGATTATGATAATGATTATGATGATGACTAAGATGATGAATATGATGATGATTATGATGATGATTATGATGATGATTATGATGATGATTATGATAATGATTATGATGATGATTATGATGATGATTATGCTCATGATTATGATCATGATTATGATGAATATTATGATGATGATTATGTTAATGATTATGATGATGATTATGATGATGATTACGATGATCATTATGGTGATGATTATGATTATCATTATGATGATGATTATGATGATTATGGTGATGATTACGATGATGATTATGATGATGACTACGATGACGATTGTGATGACGATTATGATGATGATTATAATGATGATTATGATGATGATTATGATGATGACTACGATGATGATTGTGATGGCGATTATGATGATGATTATGATGACGGTTATGATAATGATTATGATAATGATTATAATGATGACTAGGATGATGAATATGATGATGATTATGATGATGATTATGATAATGACTACGATGATGATTGTGATGACGATTATGATGATGACTATGATGACGGTTATGATAATGATTATGATAATGATTATGATGATGACTATGATGATGTATATGATGAATATTATGATGATGATTATGATGATGATTATGATGATGATTATGATGATGATTATGCTCATGATTATGATCATGATTATGATGAATATTATCATGATGATTATGTTAATGATTATGATGATGATTATGATGATGATTACGATGATCATTATGATGATGATTATGATTATCATTATGATGATGATTATGATGATGATTACGATGATCATTATGGTGATGATTATGATTATCATTATGATGATGATTATGATGATTATGGTGATGATTACGATGATGATTATGATGATGACTACGATGACGATTGTGATGACGATTATGATGATGATTATGATGATGATTATGATGATGATTATGATGATGACTACGATGATGATTGTGATGGCGATTATGATGATGATTATGATGACGGTTATGATAATGATTATGATAATGATTATGATGATGACTAAGATGATGAATATGATGATGATTATGATGATGATTATGATGATGATTATGATGATGATTATGATAATGATTATGATGATGATTATGATGATGATTATGCTCATGATTATGATCATGATTATGATGAATATTATGATGATGATTATGTTAATGATTATGATGATGATTATGATGATGATTACGATGATCATTATGGTGATGATTATGATTATCATTATGATGATGATTATGATGATTATGGTGATGATTACGATGATGATTATGATGATGACTACGATGACGATTGTGATGACGATTATGATGATGATTATAATGATGATTATGATGATGATTATGATGATGATTATGATGATTATGGTGATGATTACGATGATGATTATGATGATGACTACGATGACGATTGTGATGACGATTATGATGATGATTATAATGATGATTATGATGATGATTATGATGATGACTACGATGATGATTGTGATGGCGATTATGATGATGATTATGATGACGGTTATGATAATGATTATGATAATGATTATGATGATGACTAGGATGATGAATATGATGATGATTATGATGATGATTATGATGATGATTATGATGACTATAATGATGACGATTATGATGACGATTATGATGACGATTATAATGATGATTATGATGATGATTATGATGATGACAATGATGATGATTATGGCGATGATTATGATGATGATTATGATGATGATTATGATAATGATTATGATGATGATTATGATGATGATTACGATGATGATTATGATGATGATTATGATGATGATTATGATGATGACTATGATGCTGATTATGATGACTATAATCATGACGATTATGATGACTATTGTGATGATGACTATGATGATGATTCTGATGATGATTATGATGATGATAATGATGACTATAATGATGATTATAATGATGACGATTATGATGACTATTATGATGATGACTATGATGACGATTTTGATAATGATTATGATGATGATTATGATGATGATTATGATATTGATTATGATGATGATTATGATGATGACTACGATGATGATTGTGATGACGATTATGATGATGATTATGATGACGGTTATGATAATGATTATGATAATGATTATGATGACGATTATGATGACTATTATGATGATTATGATGACGATTATGATCACGATTATGATGACGATTATGATGATGATTATGATGATGATTATGATGATGACTATGATGCTGATTATGATGACGGTTATGATGACTATGATGACGATTATGATCACGATTATGATGATGATTATGATAATGATTATGATGACGATTATGATGACTATTATGATGATTATGATGACGATTATGATCACGATTATGATGACGATTATGATGATGATTATGATGATGATTATGATGATGATTATGATGACGATCATGATGACGATTATGATGATGACTATGATGCTGATTATGATGACGGTTATGGTGACGATTGTGATGACTATTATGATGATTATGATGACGATTATGATGACGATTATGATGACGATTATGATGATGATTATGATGACGATTATGAGGACTATTATGATGATGACTATGATAATGATTATGATGACGATTATGATGATGATTATGATGATGATTATGATGACGATTATCATGATGATTATGATGACGATTATGATGACGATTATGATGACGATTATGATGACGATTGTGATGACTATTATGATGATTATGATGACGATTATGATGACGATTATGGTGGCGATTATGATGATGATTATGATGATGATTATGATGATGATTATGATTGTGATCATGACGACTATAATGATGCCGATTATGATGACGGTTATCATAATGATTATGATGGCGATTATGATAATGATTATGATGATGATTATGCTCACGATTATGATGACGATTATGCTCATGATTATGATGATGAATTATAATGATAATTATGATGACTATTATGTTGATAATTTTGATGATGATTATGATGATGATTAAGATGATGATTATGATGATGATTATGATGATGATTATGATGATGATTGTAATGATGATTATGATGATGATTATGATGATGATTATGATGACTATAATGATGACTATAATGATGACGATTATGATGACTATTATGATGATGACTCTGATGGCGATTATGATAATGATTATGATGATGATTATGATGACGGTTATGATGATGATTATGATTATGATTATGACGATGATTATGATGATGATTGTGATGATGATTATGATGATGGTTATGATGACTATAATGATGACGATTATGATGACTATTATGATGACGATTATGATGATGATTATGATGATGATTATGATGATGAATATGATGACTATAATGATGACGATTATGATGACTATTTTGATGATGATTATGATGGTGATTATGATAATGATTATGATGATGATTATGATGATGATTATGCTCATGATTATGATCATGATTATGATGAATATTATGATGATGATTATGTTAATGATTATGATGATGATTATGATGATGATTATGATGATCATTATGATGATGATTATGATTATCATTATGATGATGATTATGATGATGATTACGATGATCATTATGATGATGATTGTGATTATCATTATGATGATGATTATGATGATTATGGTGATGATTACGATGATGATTATGATGATGACTACGATGACGATTGTGATGACGATTATGATGATGATTATGATGATGATTATGATGATGATTATGATTATGATTACGACGTCTATAATGATGCCGATTATGATGACTATTATGATAATGACTATGATGACGATTATGATGATGACTATGATGACTATAATGATGACGATTATGATGGCGATTATGATGACGATTATGATGATGATTATGATGATGATTATGATGATGACTACGATGATGATTATGGCGATGATTATGATGATGATTATGCTCATGATTATGATCATGATTATGATGAATATTATGATGATGTTTATGTTAATGATTATTATGATGATTATGATGATGATTACGATGATCATTATGATGATGATTATGATGATGATTATGATGATGATTATGATAATGACTACGATGATGATTGTGATGACGATTATGATGATGATTATGATGACGGTTATGATAATGATTATGATAATGATTATGATGATGACTATGATGATGAATATGATGAATATTATGATGATGATTATGATGATAATTATGATGATGATTATGATGACTATAATGATGACGATTATGATGACGATTATGATGACGATTATGATGATGATGATGATTATGATTATGATGATGACTATGATGATGATTATGGCGATGATGATTATGATGATGATTATGATAATGATTATGATGATGATTATGATGATGGTTATGCTCATGATTATGATCATGATTATGATGAATATTATGATGATGATTATGTTAATGATTATGATGATGATTATGATGATGATTACGATGATCATTATGATGATGATTATGATTATCATTATGATGATGATTATGATGATGATTACGATGATCATTGTGATGATGATTATGATTATCATTAAGATGATGATTATGATGATTATGGTGATGATTACGATGATGATTATGATGATGACTACGATGACGATTGTGATGACGATTATGATGATGATTATGATGATGATTATGATGATGATTATGATTATGATTACGACGTCTATAATGATGCCGATTATGATGACTATTATGATAATGACTATGATGACGATTATGATGATGACTATGATGACTATAATGATGACGATTATGATGGCGATTATGATGACGATTATGATGATGATTATGATGATGATTATGATGATGACTACGATGATGATTATGGCGATGATTATGATGATGATTATGCTCATGATTATGATCATGATTATGATGAATATTATGATGATGTTTATGTTAATGATTATTATGATGATTATGATGATGATTACGATGATCATTATGATGATGATTATGATGATGATTATGATGATGATTATGATAATGACTACGATGATGATTGTGATGACGATTATGATGATGATTATGATGACGGTTATGATAATGATTATGATAATGATTATGATGATGACTATGATGATGAATATGATGAATATTATGATGATGATTATGATGATAATTATGATGATGATTATGATGACTATAATGATGACGATTATGATGACGATTATGATGACGATTATGATGATGATGATGATTATGATTATGATGATGACTATGATGATGATTATGGCGATGATGATTATGATGATGATTATGATAATGATTATGATGATGATTATGATGATGGTTATGCTCATGATTATGATCATGATTATGATGAATATTATGATGATGATTATGTTAATGATTATGATGATGATTATGATGATGATTACGATGATCATTATGATGATGATTATGATTATCATTATGATGATGATTATGATGATGATTACGATGATCATTGTGATGATGATTATGATTATCATTAAGATGATGATTATGATGATTATGGTGATGATTACGATGATGATTATGATGATGACTACGATGACGATTGTGATGACGATTATGATGATGATTATGATGATGATTATGATGATGATTATGATGATGACTACGATGATGATTGTGATGACGATTATGATGATGATTATGATGACGGTTATGATAATGATTATGATAATGATTATGATGATGACTAGGATGATGAATATGATGATGATTATGATGATGATTATGATGATGATTATGATGACTATAATGATGACGATTATGATGACGATTATGATGACGATTATGATGATGATTATGATGATGACTACGATGATGATTGTGATGACGATTATGATGATGATTATGATGACGGTTATGATAATGATTATGATAATGATTATGATGATGACTAGGATGATGAATATGATGATGATTATGATGATGATTATGATGATGATTATGATGACTATAATGATGACGATTATGATGACGATTATGATGACGATTATGATGATGATTATGATGATGATTATGATGATGACAATGATGATGATTATGGCGATGATTATGATGATGATTATGATGATGATTATGATGATGATTATGATGATGATAATGATGACTACGATGATGACTATAATGATGACGATTATGATGACTATTATGATGATGACTATGATGACGATTTTGATAATGATTATGATGATGATTATGATGACGGTTATGATGATGATTATGATTATGATTATGACGATGATTATGATGATGATTATGATGATGATTATGATGATGGTTATGATGACAATTATGATGACGATTATGATGACGATTATGATGATGATTATGATGGTGATTATGATGATGACTATGATGCTGATTATGATGACTATAATCATGACGATTATGATGACTATTGTGATGATGACTATGATGATGATTATGATGACTATTATGACTATGACTATGATGCTGATTACGTTGACGGTTATGATGATGATTATGATGATGATTATGATGATGATTATGATGATGATTATGATGATGATTATGATGATGATTATGATGATGATTATGATGACGATTATGATGACGATTGTGATGACTATTATGATGATTATGATGACGATTATGATGACGATTATGATGATGATTATGATAACGATTATGATGATGATTATGATGACGATCATGATGACGATTATGATGATGACTATGATGCTGATTATGATGACGGTTATGGTGACGATTGTGATGACTATTATGATGATTATGATGACGATTATGATGACGATTATGATGACGATTATGATGATGATTATGATGACGATTATGAGGACTATTATGATGATGACTATGATAATGATTATGATGACGATTATGATGATGATTATGATGATGATTATGATGACGATTATCATGATGATTATGATGACGATTATGATGACGATTATGATGACGATTGTGATGACTATTATGATGATTATGATGACGATTATGATGACGATTATGGTGGCGATTATGATGATGATTATGATGATGATTATGATGATGATTATGATTGTGATCATGACGACTATAATGATGCCGATTATGATGACGGTTATCATAATGATTATGATGGCGATTATGATAATGATTATGATGATGATTATGCTCACGATTATGATGACGATTATGCTCATGATTATGATGATGAATTATAATGATAATTATGATGACTATTATGTTGATAATTTTGATGATGATTATGATGATGATTAAGATGATGATTATGATGATGATTATGATGATGATTATGATGATGATTGTAATGATGATTATGATGATGATTATGATGATGATTATGATGACTATAATGATGACTATAATGATGACGATTATGATGACTATTATGATGATGACTCTGATGGCGATTATGATAATGATTATGATGATGATTATGATGACGGTTATGATGATGATTATGATTATGATTATGACGATGATTATGATGATGATTGTGATGATGATTATGATGATGGTTATGATGACTATAATGATGACGATTATGATGACTATTATGATGATGATTATGATGACGGTTATGATGATGATTATGATGATGATTATGATGACTATTATGTTGATAATTGTGATGATGATTATCATGATGATTATGATGATGATTATGATGATGATTATGATTATGATTAATGACGTCTATAATGATGCCGATTATGATGACTATTATGATGATGATTATGATGACGGTTATGATGATGATTATGATGATGATTATGACGATGATAATGATCATGATTATGATAATGATTATGATGATGATTATGAAGATGATTATGATGATGACTATGATGATGATTATGATGATGATTATGATGATGATTATGATGATGATTATAATGATGATTATGATGATGATTATGATGATGATTATGATGATGATTATGATGATGATTATGATGATGATTATGATGATGATTATGATGACTATAATGATGACGATTATGATGACGATTATGATGATGATTATGATGATGATTATGATGATGACTATGATGCTGATTATGATGACGGTTATGATGATGATTTTGATGATGATTATGATGATGATTATGATGATGATTATGGTGATGATTATGATGATGATTATGATGATGACTACGATGATGATTGTGATGACGATTATGATGACGATTATGATGACGGTTATGATAATGATTATGATAATGATTATGATGACGATTATGATGACGGTTATGATGATTATGATGACGATTATGATGACGATTATGATGATGATTATGATGATGATTATGACGATGATAATGATGATGATTATGATAATGATTATGATGATGATTATGATGATGATTATGATGATGATTATGATGATGATTATGATGATGATTATGATGATGATTTTGATGACTATAATGATGACGATTATGATGACTATTATGATGATTATGATGACGATTATGATCACGATTATGATGACTATTATGATGATGATTATGATGATGATTATGATGATGACTATGATGCTGATTATGATGACGGTTATGATGATGATTATGATAATGATTATGATAATGATTATGATGATGATTATGATGACTATAATGATGACGATTATGATGACTATTATGATGATGACTATGATGACGATTATGATAACGATTATGATGATGATTATGATGACGGTTATGATGATGATTATGATTATGATTATGACGATGATTATGATCATGATTATGATGATGATTATGATGATTGTTATGATGACGATTATGATGACGATTATGATGACGATTATGATGACTATTATGATGATGATTATGATGATGATTATGATAATGATTATGATGATGATTATGATGATGATTATGCTCATGATTATGATCATGATTATGATGAATATTATGATGATGATTATGTTAATGATTATGATGATGATTATGATGATGATTACGATGATCATTATGATGATGATTATGATTATCATTATGATAATGATTATGATGATTATGGTGATGATTATGATAATGATTATGATGATGATTATGATGATGATTATGATGATGATTATGATGATGATTATGATGATGATTATGATGATGATTATGATGACTATTATGATGACGATTATGATGACTATTATGATGATGATTATGATGACGGTTATGATGATGATTATGATGATGATTATGACGATGATAATGATCATGATTATGATCATGATTATGATGATGATTATGAAGATGATTATGATGATGACTATGATGATGATTATGATGATGATTATGATTATGATTATGATGATGATTATGATGATGATTATAATGATGATTATGATGATGATTATGATGATGATTATGATGATGATTATGACGATGATTATTATGATGATTATGATGATGATTATGATGATGATTATGATGATGGTTATGATGACTATAATGATGACTATTATGATGACGATTATGATGACGATTATGATGATGATTATGATGATGATTATGATGATCACTATGATGACGGTTATGATGATGATTATGATGATGATTATGATAATGATTATGATGATGATTATGATGATGATTATGATGATGATTATGATGATGATTATGATGATGATCATGATGATGATTATGATGATGATTATGATGATGATTATGATGACTATAATGATGACGCTTATGATGACTATTTTGATGATGATTATGATGATGATTATGATAATGATTATGATGATGATTATGATGATGATTATGCTCATGATTATGATCATGAGTATGATGAATATTATGATGATGATTATGTTAATGATTATGATGATGATTATGATGATGATTATGATGATCATTATGATGATGATTATGATTATCAATATGATGATGATTATGATGATGATTACGATGATCATTATGATGATGATTGTGATTATCATTATGATGATGATTATGATGATTATGGTGATGATTACGATGATGATTATGATGATGACTACGATGACGATTGTGATGACGATTATGATGATGATTATGATGATGATTATGATGATGATTATGATTATGATTACGACGTCTATAATGATGCCGATTATGATGACTATTATGATAATGACTATGATGACTATTATGATAATGACTATGATGACGATTATGATGGCGATTATGATGACGATTATGATGATGATTATGATGATGATTATGATGATGACTACGATGATGATTATGGCGATGATTATGATGATGATTATGCTCATGATTATGATCATGATTATGATTAATATTATGATGATGTTTATGTTAATGATTATTATGATGATTATGATGATGATTACGATGATCATTATGATGATGATTATGATGATGATTATGATGATGATTATGATGATGACTACGATGATGATTGAGATGACTATTATGATGATTATGATGACGATTATGATCACGATTATGATGACGATTATGATGATGATTATGATGATGATTATGATTGTGATCATGACGACTATAATGATGCCGATTATAATGACGGTTATGATAATGATTATGATGGCGATTATGATAATGATTATGATGATGATTATGCTCATGATTATGATGACGATTATGCTCATGATTATGACGATGAATTATAATGATAATTATGATGACTATTATGTTGATAATTTTGATGATGATTATGATGATGATTAAGATGATGATTATGATGATGATTATGATGATGATTATGATGATGATTATAATGATGATTATGATGATGATTATGATGATGATTATGATGACTATAATGATGACTATAATGATGACGATTATGATGACTATTATGATGATGACTCTGATGGCGATTATGATAATGATTATGATGATGATTATGATGACGGTTATGATGATGATTATGATTATGATTATGACGATGATTATGATGATGATTGTGATGATGATTATGATGATGGTTATGATGACTATAATGATGACGATTATGATGACTATTATGATGATGATTATGATGACGGTTATGATGATGATTATGATGATGATTATGATGACTATTATGTTGATAATTGTGATGATGATTATCATGATGATTATGATGATGATTATGATGATGATTATGATTATGATTAATGACGTCTATAATGATGCCGATTATGATGACTATTATGATGATGACTATGATGACGATTATGATGACTATAATGATGACGATTATGAGGACTATTATGATGATGACAATGATGACTATTATGATGATGATTATGATGACGGTTATGATGATGATTATGATGATGATTATGACGATGATAATGATCATGATTATGATAATGATTATGATGGTGATTATGAAGATGATTATGATGATGACTATGATGATGATTATGATGATGATTATGATGATGATTATGATGATGATTATAATGATGATTATGATGATGATTATGATGATGATTATGATGATGATTATGATGATGATTATGATGATGATTATGATGATGATTATGATGACTATAATGATGACGATTATGATGACGATTATGATGATGATTATGATGATGATTATGATGATGACTATGATGCTGATTATGATGACGGTAATGATGATGATTATGATGATGATTATGATGATGATTATTATGATGATTATGATGATGATTATGGTGATGATTATGATGATGATTATGATGATGATTATGATGATGATTATGATGATGATTATGATGATGATTATCATGATGATTATGATGACGATTATGATGACGATTATGATGACGATTGTGATGACTATTATGATGATTATGATGACGATTATGATGACGATTATGGTGGCGATTATGATGATGATTATGATGATGATTATGATGATGACTATGATGCTGATTATGATGAGGGTTTTGATGATGATTATGATGATGATTATGATAATGATTATGATGATGATTATAATGATGATTATGCTCATGATTATGATGACGCTTATGCTCATGATTATGATGATGAATTATAATGATAATTATGATGACTATTATGTTGATAATTATGATGATGATTATTATGATGATTATGATGAAGATTATGATGATGATTATGATGATGATTATGATGATGATTATGATTGTGATCATGACGACTATAATGATGCCGATTATGATGACGGTTATGATAATGATTATGATGGCGATTATGATAATGATTATGATGATGATTATGCTCACGATTATGATGACGATTATGCTCATGATTATGATGATGAATTATAATGATAATTATGATGACTATTATGTTGATAATTTTGATGATGATTATGATGATGATTAAGATGATGATTATGATGATGATTATGATGATGATTATGATGATGATTGTAATGATGATTATGATGATGATTATGATGATGATTATGATGACTATAATGATGACTATAATGATGACGATCATGATGACTATTATGATGATGACTCTGATGGCGATTATGATAATGATTATGATGATGATTATGATGACGGTTATGATGATGATTATGATTATGATTATGACGATGATTATGATGATGATTGTGATGATGATTATGATGATGGTTATGATGACTATAATGATGACGATTATGATGACTATTATGATGATGATTATGATGACGGTTATGATGATGATTATGATGATGATTATGATGACTATTATGTTGATAATTGTGATGATGATTATCATGATGATTATGATGATGATTATGATGATGATTATGATTATGATTAATGACGTCTATAATGATGCCGATTATGATGACTATTATGATGATGATTATGATGACGGTTATGATGATGATTATGATGATGATTATGACGATGATAATGATCATGATTATGATAATGATTATGATGATGATTATGAAGATGATTATGATGATGACTATGATGATGATTATGATGATGATTATGATGATGATTATGATGATGATTATAATGATGATTATGATGATGATTATGATGATGATTATGATGATGATTATGATGATGATTATGATGATGATTATGATGATGATTATGTTGACTATAATGATGACGATTATGATGACGATTATGATGATGATTATGATGATGATTATGATGATGACTATGATGCTGATTATGATGACGGTTATGATGATGATTATGATGATGATTATGATGATGATTATGATGATGATTATGGTGATGATTATGATGATGATTATGATGATGACTACGATGATGATTGTGATGACGATTATGATGACGATTATGATGACGGTTATGATAATGATTATGATAATGATTATGATGACGATTATGATGACTATTATGATGATTATGATGACGATTATGATCACGATTATGATGACGATTATGATGATGATTATGATGATGATTATGATGATGACTATGATGCTGATTATGATGACGGTTATGATGATTATGATGACGATTATGATCACGATTATGATGATGATTATGATAATGATTGTGATGATGATCATGATGACTATAATGATGACTATAATCATGACGATTATGATGACTATTATGATGATGACTATGATGATGATCATGATGACCACGATGACGATTATGATGATGATTATGATGATGATTATGATGACTATTATGATGATGACTATGATGCTGATTATGATGACGGTTATGATGATGATTATGATGATGATTATGACGATGATAATGATGATGATTATGATAATGATTATGATGATGATTATGATGATGATTATGATGATGATTATGATGATGATTATGATGATGATTATGATGATGATTTTGATGACTATAATGATGACGATTATGATGACTATTATGATGATTATGATGACGATTATGATCACGATTATGATGACTATTATGATGATGATTATGATGATGATTATGATGATGACTATGATGCTGATTATGATGACGGTTATGATGATGATTATGATAATGATTATGATAATGATTATGATGATGATTATGATGACTATAATGATGACGATTATGATGACTATTATGATGATGACTATGATGACGATTATGATAACGATTATGATGATGATTATGATGACGGTTATGATGATGATTATGATTATGATTATGACGATGATTATGATCATGATTATGATGATGATTATGATGATGGTTATGATGACGATTATGATGACGATTATGATGACGATTATGATGACTATTATGATGATGATTATGATGATGATTATGATAATGATTATGATGATGATTATGATGATGATTATGCTCATGATTATGATCATGATTATGATGAATATTATGATGATGATTATGTTAATGATTATGATGATGATTATGATGATGATTACGATGATCATTATGATGATGATTATGATTATCATTATGATAATGATTATGATGATTATGGTGATGATTATGATAATGATTATGATGATGATTATGATGATGATTATGATGATGATTATGATGATGATTATGATGATGATTATGATGATGATTATGATGACTATAATGATGACGATTATGATGACTATTATGATGATGATTATGATGACGGTTATGATGATGATTATGATGATGATTATGACGATGATAATGATCATGATTATGATCATGATTATGATGATGATTATGAAGATGATTATGATGATGACTATGATGATGATTATGATGATGATTATGATTATGATTATGATGATGATTATGATGATGATTATAATGATGATTATGATGATGATTATGATGATGATTATGATGATGATTATGACGATGATTATTATGATGATTATGATGATGATTATGATGATGATTATGATGATGGTTATGATGACTATAATGATGACTATTATGATGACGATTATGATGACGATTATGATGATGATTATGATGATGATTATGATGATCACTATGATGACGGTTATGATGATGATTATGATGATGATTATGATAATGATTATGATGATGATTATGATGATGATTATGATGATGATTATGATGATGATTATGATGATGATCATGATGATGATTATGATGATGATTATGATGATGATTATGATGATGATTATGATGACTATAATGATGACGCTTATGATGACTATTTTGATGATGATTATGATGATGATTATGATGATGATTATGATGATGATTATGCTCATGATTATGATCATGAGTATGATGAATATTATGATGATGATTATGTTAATGATTATGATGATGATTATGATGATGATTATGATGATCATTATGATGATGATTATGATTATCAATATGATGATGATTATGATGATGATTACGATGATCATTATGATGATGATTGTGATTATCATTATGATGATGATTATGATGATTATGGTGATGATTACGATGATGATTATGATGATGACTACGATGACGATTGTGATGACGATTATGATGATGATTATGATGATGATTATGATGATGATTATGATTATGATTACGACGTCTATAATGATGCCGATTATGATGACTATTATGATAATGACTATGATGACTATTATGATAATGACTATGATGACGATTATGATGGCGATTATGATGACGATTATGATGATGATTATGATGATGATTATGATGATGACTACGATGATGATTATGATGATGATTATGATGATGATTATGATGATGATTATGATGACTATAATGATGACGATTATGATGACGATTATGATGATGATTATGATGATGATTATGATGATGACTATGATGCTGATTATGATGACGGTAATGATGATGATTATGATGATGATTATGATGATGATTATGATGATGATTATGATGATGATTATGGTGATGATTATGATGATGATTATGATGACTATAATGATGACGATTATGATGACTATTATGATGATGACTATGATGACGATTATGATAATGATTATGATGATGATTATGATGACGGTTATGATGATGATTATGATTATGATTATGACGATGATTATTATGATGACTATGATGATGATTATGATGATGATTATGATTATGATTATGATGATGATTATGATGATGATTATAATGATGATTATGATGATGATTATGATGATGATTATGATGATGATTATGACGATGATTATTATGATGATTATGATGATGATTATGATGATGATTATGATGACGGTTATGATGATGATTATGATGATGATTATGACGATGATAATGATCATGATTATGATAATGATTATGATGGTGATTATGAAGATGATTATGATGATGACTATGATGATGATTATGATGATGATTATGATGATGATTATGATGATGATTATAATGATGATTATGATGATGATTATGATGATGATTATGATGATGATTATGATGATGATTATGATGATGATTATGATGATGATTATGATGATGATTATGATGACTATAATGATGACGATTATGATGACGATTATGATGATGATTATGATGATGATTATGATGATGACTATGATGCTGATTATGATGACGGTAATGATGATGATTATGATGATGATTATGATGATGATTATGATGATGATTATGATGATGATTATGGTGATGATTATGATGATGATTATGATGATGACTACGATGATGATTGTGATGACGATTATGATGATGATTATGATGACGGTTATGATAATGATTATGATAATGATTATGATGACGATTATGATGACTATTATGATGATTATGATGACGATTATGATCACGATTATGATGACGATTATGATGATGATTATGATGATGATTATGATGATGACTATGATGCTGATTATGATGACGGTTATGATGATTATGATGACGATTATGATCACGATTATGATGATGATTATGATAATGATTATGATGACGATTATGATGACTATTTTGATGATTATGATGACGATTATGATCACGATTATGGTAACGATTATGATGATGATTATGATGATGATTATGATGATGACTATGATGCTGATTATGATGACGGTTATGATGATGATTATGATGATGATTATGATAATGATTATGATGATGATTATGATGACTATAATGATGACGATTATGATGACTATTATGATGATGACTATGATGACGATTATGATAATGATTATGATGATGATTATGATGACGGTTATGATGATGATTATGATTATGATTATGACGATGATTATTATGATGACTATGATGATGATTATGATGATGATTATGATTATGATTATGATGATGATTATGATGATGATTATAATGATGATTATGATGATGATTATGATGATGATTATGATGATGATTATGACGATGATTATTATGATGATTATGATGATGATTATGATGATGATTATGATGATGGTTATGATGACTATAATGATGACTATTATGATGACGATTATGATGACGATTATGATGATGATTATGATGATGATTATGATGATCACTATGATGACGGTTATGATGATGATTATGATGATGATTATGATAATGATTATGATGATGATTATGATGATGATTATGATGATGATTATGATGATGATTATGATGATGATCATGATGATGATTATGATGATGATTATGATGATGATTATGATGATGATTATGATGACTATAATGATGACGCTTATGATGACTATTTTGATGATGATTATGATGATGATTATGATGATGATTATGATGATGATTATGCTCATGATTATGATCATGAGTATGATGAATATTATGATGATGATTATGTTAATGATTATGATGATGATTATGATGATGATTATGATGATCATTATGATGATGATTATGATTATCAATATGATGATGATTATGATGATGATTACGATGATCATTATGATGATGATTGTGATTATCATTATGATGATGATTATGATGATTATGGTGATGATTACGATGATGATTATGATGATGACTACGATGACGATTGTGATGACGATTATGATGATGATTATGATGATGATTATGATGATGATTATGATTATGATTACGACGTCTATAATGATGCCGATTATGATGACTATTATGATAATGACTATGATGACTATTATGATAATGACTATGATGACGATTATGATGGCGATTATGATGACGATTATGATGATGATTATGATGATGATTATGATGATGACTACGATGATGATTATGGCGATGATTATGATGATGATTATGCTCATGATTATGATCATGATTATGATTAATATTATGATGATGTTTATGTTAATGATTATTATGATGATTATGATGATGATTACGATGATCATTATGATGATGATTATGATGATGATTATGATGATGATTATGATGATGACTACGATGATGATTGAGATGACTATTATGATGATTATGATGACGATTATGATCACGATTATGATGACGATTATGATGATGATTATGATGATGATTATGATTGTGATCATGACGACTATAATGATGCCGATTATGATGACGGTTATGATAATGATTATGATGGCGATTATGATAATGATTATGATGATGATTATGCTCATGATTATGATGACGATTATGCTCATGATTATGACGATGAATTATAATGATAATTATGATGACTATTATGTTGATAATTTTGATGATGATTATGATGATGATTAAGATGATGATTATGATGATGATTATGATGATGATTATGATGATGATTATAATGATGATTATGATGATGATTATGATGATGATTATGATGACTATAATGATGACTATAATGATGACGATTATGATGACTATTATGATGATGACTCTGATGGCGATTATGATAATGATTATGATGATGATTATGATGACGGTTATGATGATGATTATGATTATGATTATGACGATGATTATGATGATGATTGTGATGATGATTATGATGATGGTTATGATGACTATAATGATGACGATTATGATGACTATTATGATGATGATTATGATGACGGTTATGATGATGATTATGATGATGATTATGATGACTATTATGTTGATAATTGTGATGATGATTATCATGATGATTATGATGATGATTATGATGATGATTATGATTATGATTAATGACGTCTATAATGATGCCGATTATGATGACTATTATGATGATGACTATGATGACGATTATGATGACTATAATGATGACGATTATGAGGACTATTATGATGATGACAATGATGACTATTATGATGATGATTATGATGACGGTTATGATGATGATTATGATGATGATTATGACGATGATAATGATCATGATTATGATAATGATTATGATGGTGATTATGAAGATGATTATGATGATGACTATGATGATGATTATGATGATGATTATGATGATGATTATGATGATGATTATAATGATGATTATGATGATGATTATGATGATGATTATGATGATGATTATGATGATGATTATGATAATGATTATGATGATGATTATGATGATGCTTATGATGATGATTATGATGATGATTATGATGACGATTATGATGATGATTATGCTCATGATTATGATCATGATTATGATGAATATTATGATGATGATTATGTTAATGATTATGATGATGATTATGATGATGATTATGATGATCATTATGATGATGATTATGATTATCATTATGATGATGATTATGATGATGATTACGATGATCATTATGATGATGATTGTGATTATCATTATGATGATGATTATGATGATTATGGTGATGATTATGATAATGATTATGATGATGATTATGATGATGATTATGCTCATGATTATGATGACGCTTATGCTCATGATTATGATGATGAATTATATGATAATTATGATGACTATTATGTTGATAATTATGATGACGATTATGCTGATGATTATGATCATGATTATGACGATGATTATGATGATGATTATGGTAATGATTATGATGATGATTATGATGATGACTATGATGCTGATTATGATGACGGTTATGATGATGATTATGATGATGATTATGATAATGATTATGATGATGATTATGATAATGATTATGATGATGATTATGATGATGATTATGATGATGATTATGCTCATGATTATGATCATGACTATGATGAATATTATGATGATGTTTATGTTAATGATTATTATGATGATTATGATGATGATTACGATGATCATTATGATGGTGATTATGATGATGATTATGATGATGATTATGATGATGATTATGGTGATGATTATGATGATGACTATGATGATGAATATGATGATGATAATGATGACTATAATGATGACTATAATGATGACGATTATGATCACGATTATGATGACGATTATGATGATGATTATGATGATGATTATGATGATGATTATAATGCTGATTATGATGACGGTTATGATGATGATTATGATGACGATTATGATAATGATTATGATGATGATTATGATGATGATTATGATGATGATTATGATGATGATCATGATGATGATCATGATGATGATTATGATGATGATTATGATGATGATTATGATGACTATAATGATGACGCTTATGATGACTATTTTGATGATGATTATGATGATGATTATGATAATGATTATGATGATGATTATGATGATGATTATGCTCATGATTATGATCATGAGTATGATGAATATTATGATGATGATTATGTTAATGATTATGATGATGATTATGATGATGATTATGATGATCATTATGATGATGATTATGATTATCATTATGATGATGATTATGATGATGATTACGATGATCATTATGATGATGATTGTGATTATCATTATGATGATGATTATGATGATTATGGTGATGATTACGATGATGATTATGATGATGACTACGATGACGATTGTGATGACGATTATGATGATGATTATGATGATGATTATGATTATGATTACAACGTCTATAATGATGCCGATTATGATGACTATTATGATAATGACTATGATGACTATTATGATAATGACTATGATGACTATTATGATAATGACTATGATGACGATTATGATGGCGATTATGATGATGCTTATGATGATGATTATGATGATGATTATGATGACGATTATGATGATGATAATGCTCATGATTATGATCATGATTATGATGAATATTATGATGATGATTATGTTAATGATTATGATGATGATTATGATGATGATTATGATGATCATTATGATGATGATTATGATTATCATTATGATGATGATTATGATGATGATTACGATGATCATTATGATGATGATTGTGATTATCATTATGATGATGATTATGATGATTATGGTGATGATTATGATAATGATTATGATGACGCTTATGCTCATGATTATGATGATGAATTATATGATAATTATGATGACTATTATGTTGATAATTATGATGATGATTATTATGATGATTATGATGATTATTATGATGATGATTATGATGATGATTATGATGATGATTATGTTGATGATTATGATGATGATTATGATGATGATTATGATGATGGTTATGATGACTATAATGATGACGATTATGATGACGATTATGATGACGATTATGATGATGATTATGATGGTGATTACGATGATGACTATGATGCTGATTATGATGACGGTTATGATGATGATTATGATGATGATTATGATAATGATTATGATGATGATTATGATGATGCTTATGATGATGATTATGATGATGATTATGATGACGATTATGATGATGATTATGCTCATGATTATGATCATGATTATGATGAATATTATGATGATGATTATGTTAATGATTATGATGATGATTATGATGATGATTATGATGATCATTATGATGATGATTATGATTATCATTATGATGATGATTATGATGATGATTACGATGATCATTATGATGATGATTGTGATTATCATTATGATGATGATTATGATGATTATGGTGATGATTATGATAATGATTATGATGATGATTATGATGATGATTATGCTCATGATTATGATGACGCTTATGCTCATGATTATGATGATGAATTATATGATAATTATGATGACTATTATGTTGATAATTATGATGACGATTATGCTGATGATTATGATCATGATTATGACGATGATTATGATGATGATTATGGTAATGATTATGATGATGATTATGATGATGATTATGATGACGATTATGCTGACGATTATGATGACGCTTATGATGACGATTATGATGATGATTATGATGGTGATTACGATGATGACTATGATGCTGATTATGATGACGGTTATGATGATGATTATGATGATGATTATGATAATGATTATGATGATGATTATGATGATGATTATGATGATGATTATGATGATGATTATGATGACGATTATGATGATGATTATGATGATGATTATGATGATGATTATGATGATGACTATGATGCTGATTATGATGACGGTTATGATGATGATTATGATGATGATTATGATAATGATTATGATGATGATTATGATAATGATTATGATGATGATTATGATGATGATTATGATGATGATTATGCTCATGATTATGATCATGACTATGATGAATATTATGATGATGTTTATGTTAATGATTATTATGATGATTATGATGATGATTACGATGATCATTATGATGGTGATTATGATGATGATTATGATGATGATTATGATGATGATTATGGTGATGATTATGATGATGACTATGATGATGAATATGATGATGATAATGATGACTATAATGATGACTATAATGATGACGATTATGATCACGATTATGATGACGATTATGATGATGATTATGATGATGATTATGATGATGATTATAATGCTGATTATGATGACGGTTATGATGATGATTATGATGACGATTATGATAATGATTATGATGATGATTATGATGATGATTATGATGATGATTATGATGATGATCATGATGATGATCATGATGATGATTATGATGATGATTATGATGATGATTATGATGACTATAATGATGACGCTTATGATGACTATTTTGATGATGATTATGATGATGATTATGATAATGATTATGATGATGATTATGATGATGATTATGCTCATGATTATGATCATGAGTATGATGAATATTATGATGATGATTATGTTAATGATTATGATGATGATTATGATGATGATTATGATGATCATTATGATGATGATTATGATTATCATTATGATGATGATTATGATGATGATTACGATGATCATTATGATGATGATTGTGATTATCATTATGATGATGATTATGATGATTATGGTGATGATTACGATGATGATTATGATGATGACTACGATGACGATTGTGATGACGATTATGATGATGATTATGATGATGATTATGATTATGATTACAACGTCTATAATGATGCCGATTATGATGACTATTATGATAATGACTATGATGACTATTATGATAATGACTATGATGACGATTATGATGGCGATTATGATGACGATTATGATGATGATTATGATGATGATTATGATGATGACTACGATGATGATTATGGCGATGATTATGATGATGATTATGCTCATGATTATGATCATGATTATGATTAATATTATGATGATGTTTATGTTAATGATTATTATGATGATTATGATGATGATTACGATGATCATTATGATGATGATTATGATGATGATTATGATGATGATTATGATGATGATTATGATGATGACTACGATGATGATTGTGATGACGATTATGATGATGATTATGATGACGGTTATGATAATGATTATGATAATGATTATGATGATGACTATGATGATGAATATGATGATGATAATGATGACTATAATGATGACTATAATGATGACGATTATGATCACGATTATGATGACGATTATGATGATGATTATGATGATGATTATGATGATGACTATGATGCTGATTATGATGACGGTTATGATGATGATTATGATGATGATTATGATAATGATTATGATGATGATTATGATGACTATAATGATGACGATTATGATGACTATTATGATGATGACTATGATGACGATTATGATAATGATTATGATGATGATTATGATGACGGTTATGATGATGATTATGATTATGATTATGACGATGATTATTATGATGATTATGATGATTATTATGATGATGATTATGATGATGGTTATCATGACTATAATGATGACTATTATGATGCCGATTATGATGACGATTATGATGATGATTATGATGATGATTATGATGACTATTTTGATGATGATTATGATGATGATTATGATAATGATTATGATGATGATTATGCTCATGATTATGATCATGATTATGATGAATATTATGATGATGATTATGTTAATGATTATGATGATGATTATGATAATGATTATGATGATGACTATGATGCTGATTATGATGACGGTTATGATGATGATTATGATGATGATTATGATGATGACTACGATGATGATTATGGCGATGATTATGATGATGATTATGCTCATGATTATGATCATGATTATGATTAATATTATGATGATGTTTATGTTAATGATTATTATGATGATTATGATGATGATTACGATGATCATTATGATGATGATTATGATGATGATTATGATGATGATTATGATGATGATTATGATGATGATCATGATGATGATTATGATGATGATTATGATGATGATTATGATGACTAGAATGATGACTAGAATGATGACGCTTATGATGATGACTATGATGACTATTATGATAATGATTATGATGATGATTATGATGATGATTATGCTCATGATTATGATCATGAGTATGATGAATATTATGATGATGATTATGTTAATGATTATGATGATGATTATGATGATGATTATGATGATCATTATGATGATGATTATGATTATCATTATGATGATGATTATGATGATGATTACGATGATCATTATGATGATGATTGTGATTATCATTATGATGATGATTATGATGATTATGGTGATGATAACGATGATGATTATGATGATGACTACGATGACGATTGTGATGACGATTATGATGATGATTATGATGATGATTATGATTATGATTACGACGTCTATAATGATGCCGATTATGATGACTATTATGATAATGACTATGATGACGATTATGATGGCGATTATGATGACGATTATGATGATGATTATGATGATGATTATGATGATGATTATGATGATGATTATGGCGATGATTATGATGATGATTATGCTCATGATTATGATCATGATTATGATTAATATTATGATGATGTTTATGTTAATGATTATTATGATGATTATGATGATGATTACGATGATCATTATGATGATGATTATGATGATGATTATGATGATGATTATGATGATGATTATGATGATGATCATGATGATGATTATGATGATGATTATGATGATGATTATGATGACTAGAATGATGACTAGAATGATGACGCTTATGATGATGACTATGATGACTATTATGATAATGATTATGATGATGATTATGATGATGATTATGCTCATGATTATGATCATGAGTATGATGAATATTATGATGATGATTATGTTAATGATTATGATGATGATTATGATGATGATTATGATGATCATTATGATGATGATTATGATTATCATTATGATGATGATTATGATGATGATTACGATGATCATTATGATGATGATTGTGATTATCATTATGATGATGATTATGATGATTATGGTGATGATAACGATGATGATTATGATGATGACTACGATGACGATTGTGATGACGATTATGATGATGATTATGATGATGATTATGATTATGATTACGACGTCTATAATGATGCCGATTATGATGACTATTATGATAATGACTATGATGACGATTATGATGGCGATTATGATGACGATTATGATGATGATTATGATGATGATTATGATGATGACTACGATGATGATTATGGCGATGATTATGATGATGATTATGCTCATGATTATGATCATGATTATGATTAATATTATGATGATGTTTATGTTAATGATTATTATGATGATTATGATGACGATTATGATCACGAATATGATGACGATTATGATGATGATTATGATGATGATTATGATGATGACTATGATGCTGATTATGATGACGGTTATGATGATTATGATGACGATTATGATCACGATTATGATGATGATTATGATAATGATTATGATGACGATTATGATGACTATTATGATGATTATGATGACGATTATGATCACGATTATGATGACGATTATGATGATGATTATGATGATGATTATGATGATGACTATGATGCTGATTATGATGACGGTTATGATGATGATTATGATGATGATTATGATAATGATTATGATGATGATTATGATGACTATAATGATGACGATTATGATGACTATTATGATGATGACTATGATGACGATTATGATAATGATTATGATGATGATTATGATGACGGTTATGATGATGATTATGATTATGATTATGACGATGATTATTATGATGATTACGATGATGATTATGATGATGATTATGATGATGGTTATGATGACTATAATGATGACTATTATGATGACGATTATGATGACGATTATGATGATGATTATGATGATGATTATGTTGATGATTATGCTCATGATTATGATGATGAATTATAATGATAATTATGATGACTATTATGTTGATAATTTTGATGATGATTATGATGATGATTAAGATGATGATTATGATGATGATTATGATGCTCATTATGATGACTATTATGACTATGACTATGATGCTGATTACGTTGACAGTTGTGATGATGATTATGATGATGATTATGATGACTATTATGACTATGACTATGATGCTGATTAAGTTGACGGTTATGATGATGATTATGATGATGATTATGATGATGATTATGATGACGGTTATGATGATGATTATGATTATGATTATGACGATGATTATTATGATGATTACGATGATGATTATGATGATGATTATGATGATGGTTATGATGACTATAATGATGACTATTATGATGACGATTATGAGGACTATTATGATGATGACAATGATGACTATTATGATGATGATTATGATGACGGTTATGATGATGATTATGATGATGATTATGACGATGATAATGATCATGATTATGATAATGATTATGATGGTGATTATGAAGATGATTATGATGATGACTATGATGATGATTATGATGATGATTATGATGATGATTATGATGATGATTATAATGATGATTATGATGATGATTATGATGATGATTATGATGATGATTATGATGATGATTATGATGATGATTATGATGATGATTATGATGACTATAATGATGACGATTATGATGACGATTATGATGATGATTATGATGATGATTATGATGATGACTATGATGCTGATTATGATGACGGTAATGATGATGATTATGATGATGATTATGATGATGATTATGATGATGATTATGATGATGATTATGGTGATGATTATGATGATGATTATGATGATGACTACGATGATGATTGTGATGACGATTATGATGATGATTATGATGACGGTTATGATAATGATTATGATAATGATTATGATGACGATTATGATGACTATTATGATGATTATGATGACGATTATGATCACGATTATGATGACGATTATGATGATGATTATGATGATGATTATGATGATGACTATGATGCTGATTATGATGACGGTTATGATGATTATGATGACGATTATGATCACGATTATGATGATGATTATGATAATGATTATGATGACGATTATGATGACTATTTTGATGATTATGATGACGATTATGATCACGATTATGGTAACGATTATGATGATGATTATGATGATGATTATGATGATGACTATGATGCTGATTATGATGACGGTTATGATGATGATTATGATGATGATTATGATAATGATTATGATGATGATTATGATGACTATAATGATGACGATTATGATGACTATTATGATGATGACTATGATGACGATTATGATAATGATTATGATGATGATTATGATGACGGTTATGATGATGATTATGATTATGATTATGACGATGATTATTATGATGATTATGATGATGATTATGATGATGATTATGATGATGGTTATGATGACTATAATGATGACTATTATGATGACGATTATGATGACGATTATGATGATGATTATGATGATGATTATGATGATGATTATGCTCATGATTATGATCATGATTATAATGAATATTATGATGATGATTATGTTAATGATTATGATGATGATTATGATGATGATTATGATGATCATTATGATGATGATTATGATTATCATTATGATGATGATTATGATGATGATTACGATGATCATTATGATGATGATTGTGATTATCATTATGATGATGATTATGATGATTATGGTGATGATTATGATAATGATTATGATGACGCTTATGCTCATGATTATGATGATGAATTATATGATAATTATGATGACTATTATGTTGATAATTATGATGATGATTATTATGATGATTATGATGATTATTATGATGATGATTATGATGATGATTATGATGATGATTATGTTGATGATTATGATGATGATTATGATGATGATTATGGTGATGGTTATGATGACTATAATGATGACGATTATGATGACGATTATGATGACGATTATGATGATGATTATGATGGTGATTACGATGATGACTATGATGCTGATTATGATGACGGTTATGATGATGATTATGATGATGATTATGATAATGATTATGATGATGATTATGATGATGCTTATGATGATGATTATGATGATGATTATGATGACGATTATGATGATGATTATGCTCATGATTATGATCATGATTATGATGAATATTATGATGATGATTATGTTAATGATTATGATGATGATTATGATGATGATTATGATGATCATTATGATGATGATTATGATTATCATTATGATGATGATTATGATGATGATTACGATGATCATTATGATGATGATTGTGATTATCATTATGATGATGATTATGATGATTATGGTGATGATTATGATAATGATTATGATGACGCTTATGCTCATGATTATGATGATGAATTATATGATAATTATGATGACTATTATGTTGATAATTATGATGATGATTATTATGATGATTATGATGATTATTATGATGATGATTATGATGATGATTATGATGATGATTATGTTGATGATTATGATGATGATTATGATGATGATTATGATGATGGTTATGATGACTATAATGATGACGATTATGATGACGATTATGATGACGATTATGATGATGATTATGATGGTGATTACGATGATGACTATGATGCTGATTATGATGACGGTTATGATGATGATTATGATGATGATTATGATAATGATTATGATGATGATTATGATGATGCTTATGATGATGATTATGATGATGATTATGATGACGATTATGATGATGATTATGCTCATGATTATGATCATGATTATGATGAATATTATGATGATGATTATGTTAATGATTATGATGATGATTATGATGATGATTATGATGATCATTATGATGATGATTATGATTATCATTATGATGATGATTATGATGATGATTACGATGATCATTATGATGATGATTGTGATTATCATTATGATGATGATTATGATGATTATGGTGATGATTATGATAATGATTATGATGATGATTATGATGATGATTATGCTCATGATTATGATGACGCTTATGCTCATGATTATGATGATGAATTATATGATAATTATGATGACTATTATGTTGATAATTATGATGACGATTATGCTGATGATTATGATCATGATTATGACGATGATTATGATGATGATTATGGTAATGATTATGATGATGATTATGATGACGATTATGATGACGATTATGCTGACGATTATGATGACGCTTATGATGACGATTATGATGATGATTATGATGGTGATTACGATGATGACTATGATGCTGATTATGATGACGGTTATGATGATGATTATGATGATGATTATGATAATGATTATGATGATGATTATGATGATGATTATGATGATGATTATGATGATGATTATGATGACGATTATGATGATGATTATGATGATGATTATGATGATGATTATGATGATGACTATGATGCTGATTATGATGACGGTTATGATGATGATTATGATGATGATTATGATAATGATTATGATGATGATTATGATAATGATTATGATGATGATTATGATGATGATTATGATGATGATTATGCTCATGATTATGATCATGACTATGATGAATATTATGATGATGTTTATGTTAATGATTATTATGATGATTATGATGATGATTACGATGATCATTATGATGGTGATTATGATGATGATTATGATGATGATTATGATGATGATTATGGTGATGATTATGATGATGACTATGATGATGAATATGATGATGATAATGATGACTATAATGATGACTATAATGATGACGATTATGATCACGATTATGATGACGATTATGATGATGATTATGATGATGATTATGATGATGATTATAATGCTGATTATGATGACGGTTATGATGATGATTATGATGACGATTATGATAATGATTATGATGATGATTATGATGATGATTATGATGATGATTATGATGATGATCATGATGATGATCATGATGATGATCATGATGATGATTATGATGATGATTATGATGATGATTATGATGACTATAATGATGACGCTTATGATGACTATTTTGATGATGATTATGATGATGATTATGATAATGATTATGATGATGATTATGATGACTATAATGATGACGATTATGATGACTATTATGATGATGACTATGATGACGATTATGATAATGATTATGATGATGATTATGATGACGGTTATGATGATGATTATGATTATGATTATGACGATGATTATTATGATGATTATGATGATTATTATGATGATGATTATGATGATGGTTATCATGACTATAATGATGACTATTATGATGCCGATTATGATGACGATTATGATGATGATTATGATGATGATTATGATGACTATTTTGATGATGATTATGATGATGATTATGATAATGATTATGATGATGATTATGCTCATGATTATGATCATGATTATGATGAATATTATGATGATGATTATGTTAATGATTATGATGATGATTATGATAATGATTATGATGATGACTATGATGCTGATTATGATGACGGTTATGATGATGATTATGATGATGATTATGATGATGACTACGATGATGATTATGGCGATGATTATGATGATGATTATGCTCATGATTATGATCATGATTATGATTAATATTATGATGATGTTTATGTTAATGATTATTATGATGATTATGATGATGATTACGATGATCATTATGATGATGATTATGATTATCATTATGATGATGATTATGATGATGATTACGATGATCATTATGATGATGATTGTGATTATCATTATGATGATGATTATGATGATTATGGTGATGATTACGATGATGATTATGATGATGACTACGATGACGATTGTGATGACGATTATGATGATGATTATGATGATGATTATGATTATGATTACAACGTCTATAATGATGCCGATTATGATGACTATTATGATAATGACTATGATGACTATTATGATAATGACTATGATGACGATTATGATGGCGATTATGATGATGCTTATGATGATGATTATGATGATGATTATGATGACGATTATGATGATGATAATGCTCATGATTATGATCATGATTATGATGAATATTATGATGATGATTATGTTAATGATTATGATGATGATTATGATGATGATTATGATGATCATTATGATGATGATTATGATTATCATTATGATGATGATTATGATGATGATTACGATGATCATTATGATGATGATTGTGATTATCATTATGATGATGATTATGATGATTATGGTGATGATTATGATAATGATTATGATGACGCTTATGCTCATGATTATGATGATGAATTATATGATAATTATGATGACTATTATGTTGATAATTATGATGATGATTATTATGATGATTATGATGATTATTATGATGATGATTATGATGATGATTATGATGATGATTATGTTGATGATTATGATGATGATTATGATGATGATTATGATGATGGTTATGATGACTATAATGATGACGATTATGATGACGATTATGATGACGATTATGATGATGATTATGATGGTGATTACGATGATGACTATGATGCTGATTATGATGACGGTTATGATGATGATTATGATGATGATTATGATAATGATTATGATGATGATTATGATGATGCTTATGATGATGATTATGATGATGATTATGATGACGATTATGATGATGATTATGCTCATGATTATGATCATGATTATGATGAATATTATGATGATGATTATGTTAATGATTATGATGATGATTATGATGATGATTATGATGATCATTATGATGATGATTATGATTATCATTATGATGATGATTATGATGATGATTACGATGATCATTATGATGATGATTGTGATTATCATTATGATGATGATTATGATGATTATGGTGATGATTATGATAATGATTATGATGATGATTATGATGATGATTATGCTCATGATTATGATGACGCTTATGCTCATGATTATGATGATGAATTATATGATAATTATGATGACTATTATGTTGATAATTATGATGACGATTATGCTGATGATTATGATCATGATTATGACGATGATTATGATGATGATTATGGTAATGATTATGATGATGATTATGATGATGATTATGATGACGATTATGCTGACGATTATGATGACGCTTATGATGACGATTATGATGATGATTATGATGGTGATTACGATGATGACTATGATGCTGATTATGATGACGGTTATGATGATGATTATGATGATGATTATGATAATGATTATGATGATGATTATGATGATGATTATGATGATGATTATGATGATGATTATGATGACGATTATGATGATGATTATGATGATGATTATGATGATGATTATGATGATGACTATGATGCTGATTATGATGACGGTTATGATGATGATTATGATGATGATTATGATAATGATTATGATGATGATTATGATAATGATTATGATGATGATTATGATGATGATTATGATGATGATTATGCTCATGATTATGATCATGACTATGATGAATATTATGATGATGTTTATGTTAATGATTATTATGATGATTATGATGATGATTACGATGATCATTATGATGGTGATTATGATGATGATTATGATGATGATTATGATGATGATTATGGTGATGATTATGATGATGACTATGATGATGAATATGATGATGATAATGATGACTATAATGATGACTATAATGATGACGATTATGATCACGATTATGATGACGATTATGATGATGATTATGATGATGATTATGATGATGATTATAATGCTGATTATGATGACGGTTATGATGATGATTATGATGACGATTATGATAATGATTATGATGATGATTATGATGATGATTATGATGATGATTATGATGATGATCATGATGATGATCATGATGATGATCATGATGATGATTATGATGATGATTATGATGATGATTATGATGACTATAATGATGACGCTTATGATGACTATTTTGATGATGATTATGATGATGATTATGATAATGATTATGATGATGATTATGATGACTATAATGATGACGATTATGATGACTATTATGATGATGACTATGATGACGATTATGATAATGATTATGATGATGATTATGATGACGGTTATGATGATGATTATGATTATGATTATGACGATGATTATTATGATGATTATGATGATTATTATGATGATGATTATGATGATGGTTATCATGACTATAATGATGACTATTATGATGCCGATTATGACGACGATTATGATGATGATTATGATGATGATTATGATGACTATTTTGATGATGATTATGATGATGATTATGATAATGATTATGATGATGATTATGCTCAGGATTATGATCATGATTATGATGAATATTATGATGATGATTATGTTAATGATTATGATGATGATTATGATAATGATTATGATGATGACTATGATGCTGATTATGATGACGGTTATGATGATGATTATGATGATGATTATGATGATGACTACGATGATGATTATGGCGATGATTATGATGATGATTATGCTCATGATTATGATCATGATTATGATTAATATTATGATGATGTTTATGTTAATGATTATTATGATGATTATGATGATGATTACGATGATCATTATGATGATGATTATGATGATGATTATGATGATGATTATGATGATGATTATGATGATGATCATGATGATGATTATGATGATGATTATGATGATGATTATGATGACTAGAATGATGACTAGAATGATGACGCTTATGATGATGACTATGATGACTATTATGATAATGATTATGATGATGATTATGATGATGATTATGCTCATGATTATGATCATGAGTATGATGAATATTATGATGATGATTATGTTAATGATTATGATGATGATTATGATGATGATTATGATGATCATTATGATGATGATTATGATTATCATTATGATGATGATTATGATGATGATTACGATGATCATTATGATGATGATTGTGATTATCATTATGATGATGATTATGATGATTATGGTGATGATAACGATGATGATTATGATGATGACTACGATGACGATTGTGATGACGATTATGATGATGATTATGATGATGATTATGATTATGATTACGACGTCTATAATGATGCCGATTATGATGACTATTATGATAATGACTATGATGACGATTATGATGGCGATTATGATGACGATTATGATGATGATTATGATGATGATTATGATGATGATTATGATGATGATTATGGCGATGATTATGATGATGATTATGCTCATGATTATGATCATGATTATGATTAATATTATGATGATGTTTATGTTAATGATTATTATGATGATTATGATGATGATTACGATGATCATTATGATGATGATTATGATGATGATTATGATGATGATTATGATGATGATTATGATGATGATCATGATGATGATTATGATGATGATTATGATGATGATTATGATGACTAGAATGATGACTAGAATGATGACGCTTATGATGATGACTATGATGACTATTATGATAATGATTATGATGATGATTATGATGATGTTTATGCTCATGATTATGATCATGAGTATGATGAATATTATGATGATGATTATGTTAATGATTATGATGATGTTTATGATGATGATTATGATGATCATTATGATGATGATTATGATTATCATTATGATGATGATTATGATGATGATTACGATGATCATTATGATGATGATTGTGATTATCATTATGATGATGATTATGATGATTATGGTGATGATAACGATGATGATTATGATGATGACTACGATGACGATTGTGATGACGATTATGATGATGATTATGATGATGATTATGATTATGATTACGACGTCTATAATGATGCCGATTATGATGACTATTATGATAATGACTATGATGACGATTATGATGGCGATTATGATGACGATTATGATGATGATTATGATGATGATTATGATGATGACTACGATGATGATTATGGCGATGATTATGATGATGATTATGCTCATGATTATGATCATGATTATGATTAATATTATGATGATGTTTATGTTAATGATTATTATGATGATTATGATGACGATTATGATCACGAATATGATGACGATTATGATGATGATTATGATGATGATTATGATGATGACTATGATGCTGATTATGATGACGGTTATGATGATTATGATGACGATTATGATCACGATTATGATGATGATTATGATAATGATTATGATGACGATTATGATGACTATTATGATGATTATGATGACGATTATGATCACGATTATGATGACGATTATGATGATGATTATGATGATGATTATGATGATGACTATGATGCTGATTATGATGACGGTTATGATGATGATTATGATGATGATTATGATAATGATTATGATGATGATTATGATGACTATAATGATGACGATTATGATGACTATTATGATGATGACTATGATGACGATTATGATAATGATTATGATGATGATTATGATGACGGTTATGATGATGATTATGATTATGATTATGACGATGATTATTATGATGATTACGATGATGATTATGATGATGATTATGATGATGGTTATGATGACTATAATGATGACTATTATGATGACGATTATGATGACGATTATGATGATGATTATGATGATGATTATGTTGATGATTATGCTCATGATTATGATGATGAATTATAATGATAATTATGATGACTATTATGTTGATAATTTTGATGATGATTATGATGATGATTAAGATGATGATTATGATGATGATTATGATGCTCATTATGATGACTATTATGACTATGACTATGATGCTGATTACGTTGACAGTTGTGATGATGATTATGATGATGATTATGATGACTATTATGACTATGACTATGATGCTGATTAAGTTGACGGTTATGATGATGATTATGATGATGATTATGATGATGATTATGATGATGATTATGATGATGATTATGATGATGATTATGATGATGATTATGATGACGATTATGATGACGATTATCCGGACTATTATGATGATGACTATGATAATGATTATGATGACGATTATGATGATGATTATGATGATGATTATGATGACTATTATGACTATGACTATGATGCTGATTACGTTGACGGTTATGATGATGATTATGATGATGATTATGATGATGATTATGATGATGATTATGATGATGATTATGATGATGATTATGATGATGATTATGATGACGATTATGATGACGATTGTGATGACTATTATGATGATTATGATGACGATTATGATGACGATTATGATGATGATTATGATAACGATTATGATGATGATTATGATGACGATCATGATGACGATTATGATGATGACTATGATGCTGATTATGATGACGGTTATGGTGACGATTGTGATGACTATTATGATGATTATGATGACGATTATGATGACGATTATGATGACGATTATGATGATGATTATGATGACGATTATGATGATGATTATGGTGATGATTATGATGATGATTATGATGATGATTATGATGATGATTATGATGATGATTATGATGATGATTATCATGATGATTATGATGACGATTATGATGACGATTATGATGACGATTGTGATGACTATTATGATGATTATGATGACGATTATGATGACGATTATGGTGGCGATTATGATGATGATTATGATGATGATTGTGATGATGACTATGATGCTGATTATGATGACGGTTTTGATGATGATTATGATGATGATTATGATAATGATTATGATGATGATTATAATGATGATTATGCTCATGATTATGATGACGCTTATGCTCATGATTATGATGATGAATTATAATGATAATTATGATGACTATTATGTTGATAATTATGATGATGATTATTATGATGATTATGATGAAGATTATGATGATGATTATGATGATGATTATGATGATGATTATGATTGTGATCATGACGACTATAATGATGCCGATTATGATGACGGTTATGATAATGATTATGATGGCGATTATGATAATGATTATGATGATGATTATGCTCACGATTATGATGACGATTATGCTCATGATTATGATGATGAATTATAATGATAATTATGATGACTATTATGTTGATAATTTTGATGATGATTATGATGATGATTAAGATGATGATTATGATGATGATTATGATGATGATTATGATGATGATTGTAATGATGATTATGATGATGATTATGATGATGATTATGATGACTATAATGATGACTATAATGATGACGATCATGATGACTATTATGATGATGACTCTGATGGCGATTATGATAATGATTATGATGATGATTATGATGACGGTTATGATGATGATTATGATTATGATTATGACGATGATTATGATGATGATTGTGATGATGATTATGATGATGGTTATGATGACTATAATGATGACGATTATGATGACTATTATGATGATGATTATGATGACGGTTATGATGATGATTATGATGATGATTATGATGACTATTATGTTGATAATTGTGATGATGATTATCATGATGATTATGATGATGATTATGATGATGATTATGATTATGATTAATGACGTCTATAATGATGCCGATTATGATGACTATTATGATGATGATTATGATGACGGTTATGATGATGATTATGATGATGATTATGACGATGATAATGATCATGATTATGATAATGATTATGATGATGATTATGAAGATGATTATGATGATGACTATGATGATGATTATGATGATGATTATGATGATGATTATGATGATGATTATAATGATGATTATGATGATGATTATGATGATGATTATGATGATGATTATGATGATGATTATGATGATGATTATGATGATGATTATGTTGACTATAATGATGACGATTATGATGACGATTATGATGATGATTATGATGATGATTATGATGATGACTATGATGCTGATTATGATGACGGTTATGATGATGATTATGATGATGATTATGATGATGATTATGATGATGATTATGGTGATGATTATGATGATGATTATGATGATGACTACGATGATGATTGTGATGACGATTATGATGACGATTATGATGACGGTTATGATAATGATTATGATAATGATTATGATGACGATTATGATGACTATTATGATGATTATGATGACGATTATGATCACGATTATGATGACGATTATGATGATGATTATGATGATGATTATGATGATGACTATGATGCTGATTATGATGACGGTTATGATGATTATGATGACGATTATGATCACGATTATGATGATGATTATGATAATGATTATGATGATGATCATGATGACTATAATGATGACTATAATCATGACGATTATGATGACTATTATGATGATGACTATGATGATGATCATGATGACCACGATGACGATTATGATGATGATTATGATGATGATTATGATGACTATTATGATGATGACTATGATGCTGATTATGATGACGGTTATGATGATGATTATGATGATGATTATGACGATGATAATGATGATGATTATGATAATGATTATGATGATGATTATGATGATGATTATGATGATGATTATGATGATGATTATGATGATGATTATGATGATGATTTTGATGACTATAATGATGACGATTATGATGACTATTATGATGATTATGATGACGATTATGATCACGATTATGATGACTATTATGATGATGATTATGATGATGATTATGATGATGACTATGATGCTGATTATGATGACGGTTATGATGATGATTATGATAATGATTATGATAATGATTATGATGATGATTATGATGACTATAATGATGATGATTATGATGACTATTATGATGATGACTATGATGACGATTATGATAACGATTATGATGATGATTATGATGATGATTATGATGATGATTATGATGATGGTTATGATGACTATAATGATGACTATTATGATGACGATTATGATGACGATTATGATGATGATTATGATGATGATTATGATGATCACTATGATGACGGTTATGATGACTATTATGATGATGATTATGATGACGGTTATGATGATGATTATGATGATGATTATGATGACTATTATGTTGATAATTGTGATGATGATTATCATGATGATTATGATGATGATTATGATGATGATTATGATTATGATTAATGACGTCTATAATGATGCCGATTATGATGACTATTATGATGATGACTATGATGACGATTATGATGACTATAATGATGACGATTATGAGGACTATTATGATGATGACAATGATGACTATTATGATGATGATTATGATGACGGTTATGATGATGATTATGATGATGATTATGACGATGATAATGATCATGATTATGATAATGATTATGATGGTGATTATGAAGATGATTATGATGATGACTATGATGATGATTATGATGATGATTATGATGATGATTATGATGATGATTATAATGATGATTATGATGATGATTATGATGATGATTATGATGATGATTATGATGATGATTATGATGATGATTATGATGATGATTATGATGACTATAATGATGACGATTATGATGACGATTATGATGATGATTATGATGATGATTATGATGATGACTATGATGCTGATAATGATGACGGTAATGATGATGATTATGATGATGATTATGATGATGATTATGATGATGATTATGATGATGATTATGATGATGATTATGGTGATGATTATGATGATGATTATGATGATGACTACGATGATGATTGTGATGACGATTATGATGATGATTATGATGACGGTTATGATAATGATTATGATAATGATTATGATGACGATTATGATGACTATTATGATGATTATGATGACGATTATGATCACGATTATGATGACGATTATGATGATGATTATGATGATGATTATGATGATGACTATGATGCTGATTATGATGACGGTTATGATGATTATGATGACGATTATGATCACGATTATGATGATGATTATGATAATGATTATGATGACGATTATGATGACTATTTTGATGATTATGATGACGATTATGATCACGATTATGGTAGCGATTATGATGATGATTATGATGATGATTATGATGATGACTATGATGCTGATTATGATGACGGTTATGATGATGATTATGATGATGATTATGATAATGATTATGATGATGATTATGATGACTATAATGATGACGATTATGATGACTATTATGATGATGACTATGATGACGATTATGATAATGATTATGATGATGATTATGATGACGGTTATGATGATGATTATGATTATGATTATGACGATGATTATTATGATGATTATGATGATGATTATGATGATGATTATGATGATGGTTATGATGACTATAATGATGACTATTATGATGACGATTATGATGACGATTATGATGATGATTATGCTCATGATTATGATCATGATTATGATGAATATTATGATGATGATTATGTTAATGATTATGATGATGATTATGATGATGATTATGATGATCATTATGATGATGATTATGATTATCATTATGATGATGATTATGATGATGATTACGATGATCATTATGATGATGATTGTGATTATCATTATGATGATGATTATGATGATTATGGTGATGGTTATGATAATGATTATGATGATGATTATGATGATGATTATGCTCATGATTATGATGACGCTTATGCTCATGATTATGATGATGAATTATATGATAATTATGATGACTATTATGTTGATAATTATGATGACGATTATGCTGATGATTATGATCATGATTATGACGATGATTATGATGATGATTATGGTAATGATTATGATGATGATTATGATGATGATTATGATGACGATTATGCTGACGATTATGATGACGCTTATGATGACGATTATGATGATGATTATGATGGTGATTACGATGATGACTATGATGCTGATTATGATGACGGTTATGATGATGATTATGATGATGATTATGATAATGATTATGATGATGATTATGATGATGATTATGATGATGATTATGATGATGATTATGATGACGATTATGATGATGATTATGATGATGATTATGATGATGATTATGATGATGACTATGATGCTGATTATGATGACGGTTATGATGATGATTATGATGATGATTATGATAATGATTATGATGATGATTATGATAATGATTATGATGATGATTATGATGATGATTATGATGATGATTATGCTCATGATTATGATCATGACTATGATGAATATTATGATGATGTTTATGTTAATGATTATTATGATGATTATGATGATGATTACGATGATCATTATGATGGTGATTATGATGATGATTATGATGATGATTATGATGATGATTATGGTGATGATTATGATGATGACTATGATGATGAATATGATGATGATAATGATGACTATAATGATGACTATAATGATGACGATTATGATCACGATTATGATGACGATTATGATGATGATTATGATGATGATTATGATGATGATTATAATGCTGATTATGATGACGGTTATGATGATGATTATGATGACGATTATGATAATGATTATGATGATGATTATGATGATGATTATGATGATGATTATGATGATGATCATGATGATGATCATGATGATGATTATGATGATGATTATGATGATGATTATGATGACTATAATGATGACGCTTATGATGACTATTTTGATGATGATTATGATGATGATTATGATAATGATTATGATGATGATTATGATGATGATTATGCTCATGATTATGATCATGAGTATGATGAATATTATGATGATGATTATGTTAATGATTATGATGATGATTATGATGATGATTATGATGATCATTATGATGATGATTATGATTATCATTATGATGATGATTATGATGATGATTACGATGATCATTATGATGATGATTGTGATTATCATTATGATGATGATTATGATGATTATGGTGATGATTACGATGATGATTATGATGATGACTACGATGACGATTGTGATGACGATTATGATGATGATTATAATGATGATTATGATTATGATTACAACGTCTATAATGATGCCGATTATGATGACTATTATGATAATGACTATGATGACTATTATGATAATGACTATGATGACGATTATGATGGCGATTATGATGACGATTATGATGATGATTATGATGATGATTATGATGATGACTACGATGATGATTATGGCGATGATTATGATGATGATTATGCTCCTGATTATGATCATGATTATGATTAATATTATGATGATGTTTATGTTAATGATTATTATGATGATTATGATGATGATTACGATGATCATTATGATGATGATTATGATGATGATTATGATGATGATTATGATGATGATTATGATGATGACTACGATGATGATTGTGATGACGATTATGATGATGATTATGATGACGGTTATGATAATGATTATGATAATGATTATGATGATGACTATGATGATGAATATGATGATGATAATGATGACTATAATGATGACTATAATGATGACGATTATGATCACGATTATGATGACGATTATGATGATGATTATGATGATGATTATGATGATGACTATGATGCTGATTATGATGACGGTTATGATGATGATTATGATGATGATTATGATAATGATTATGATGATGATTATGATGACTATAATGATGACGATTATGATGACTATTATGATGATGACTATGATGACGATTATGATAATGATTATGATGATGATTATGATGACGGTTATGATGATGATTATGATTATGATTATGACGATGATTATTATGATGATTATGATGATTATTATGATGATGATTATGATGATGGTTATCATGACTATAATGATGACTATTATGATGCCGATTATGATGACGATTATGATGATGATTATGATGATGATTATGATGACTATTTTGATGATGATTATGATGATGATTATGATAATGATTATGATGATGATTATGCTCATGATTATGATCATGATTATGATGAATATTATGATGATGATTATGTTAATGATTATGATGATGATTATGATAATGATTATGATGATGACTATGATGCTGATTATGATGACGGTTATGATGATGATTATGATGATGATTATGATGATGACTACGATGATGATTATGGCGATGATTATGATGATGATTATGCTCATGATTATGATCATGATTATGATTAATATTATGATGATGTTTATGTTAATGATTATTATGATGATTATGATGATGATTACGATGATCATTATGATGATGATTATGATGATGATTATGATGATGATTATGATGATGATTATGATGATGATCATGATGATGATTATGATGATGATTATGATGATGATTATGATGACTAGAATGATGACTAGAATGATGACGCTTATGATGATGACTATGATGACTATTATGATAATGATTATGATGATGATTATGATGATGATTATGCTCATGATTATGATCATGAGTATGATGAATATTATGATGATGATTATGTTAATGATTATGATGATGATTATGATGATGATTATGATGATCATTATGATGATGATTATGATTATCATTATGATGATGATTATGATGATGATTACGATGATCATTATGATGATGATTGTGATTATCATTATGATGATGATTATGATGATTATGGTGATGATAACGATGATGATTATGATGATGACTACGATGACGATTGTGATGACGATTATGATGATGATTATGATGATGATTATGATTATGATTACGACGTCTATAATGATGCCGATTATGATGACTATTATGATAATGACTATGATGACGATTATGATGGCGATTATGATGACGATTATGATGATGATTATGATGATGATTATGATGATGATTATGATGATGATTATGGCGATGATTATGATGATGATTATGCTCATGATTATGATCATGATTATGATTAATATTATGATGATGTTTATGTTAATGATTATTATGATGATTATGATGATGATTACGATGATCATTATGATGATGATTATGATGATGATTATGATGATGATTATGATGATGATTATGATGATGATCATGATGATGATTATGATGATGATTATGATGATGATTATGATGACTAGAATGATGACTAGAATGATGACGCTTATGATGATGACTATGATGACTATTATGATAATGATTATGATGATGATTATGATGATGATTATGCTCATGATTATGATCATGAGTATGATGAATATTATGATGATGATTATGTTAATGATTATGATGATGATTATGATGATGATTATGATGATCATTATGATGATGATTATGATTATCATTATGATGATGATTATGATGATGATTACGATGATCATTATGATGATGATTGTGATTATCATTATGATGATGATTATGATGATTATGGTGATGATAACGATGATGATTATGATGATGACTACGATGACGATTGTGATGACGATTATGATGATGATTATGATGATGATTATGATTATGATTACGACGTCTATAATGATGCCGATTATGATGTCTATTATGATAATGACTATGATGACGATTATGATGGCGATTATGATGACGATTATGATGATGATTATGATGATGATTATGATGATGACTACGATGATGATTATGGCGATGATTATGATGATGATTATGCTCATGATTATGATCATGATTATGATTAATATTATGATGATGTTTATGTTAATGATTATTATGATGATTATGATGACGATTATGATCACGAATATGATGACGATTATGATGATGATTATGATGATGATTATGATGATGACTATGATGCTGATTATGATGACGGTTATGATGATTATGATGACGATTATGATCACGATTATGATGATGATTATGATAATGATTATGATGACGATTATGATGACTATTATGATGATTATGATGACGATTATGATCACGATTATGATGACGATTATGATGATGATTATGATGATGATTATGATGATGACTATGATGCTGATTATGATGACGGTTATGATGATGATTATGATGATGATTATGATAATGATTATGATGATGATTATGATGACTATAATGATGACGATTATGATGACTATTATGATGATGACTATGATGACGATTATGATAATGATTATGATGATGATTATGATGACGGTTATGATGATGATTATGATTATGATTATGACGATGATTATTATGATGATTACGATGATGATTATGATGATGATTATGATGATGGTTATGATGACTATAATGATGACTATTATGATGACGATTATGATGACGATTATGATGATGATTATGATGATGATTATGTTGATGATTATGCTCATGATTATGATGATGAATTATAATGATAATTATGATGACTATTATGTTGATAATTTTGATGATGATTATGATGATGATTAAGATGATGATTATGATGATGATTATGATGCTCATTATGATGACTATTATGACTATGACTATGATGCTGATTACGTTGACAGTTGTGATGATGATTATGATGATGATTATGATGACTATTATGACTATGACTATGATGCTGATTAAGTTGACGGTTATGATGATGATTATGATGATGATTATGATGATGATTATGATGATGATTATGATGATGATTATGATGATGATTATGATGATGATTATGATGACGATTATGATGACGATTATCCGGACTATTATGATGATGACTATGATAATGATTATGATGACGATTATGATGATGATTATGATGATGATTATGATGACTCTTATGACTATGACTATGATGCTGATTACGTTGACGGTTATGATGATGATTATGATGATGATTATGATGATGATTATGATGATGATTATGATGATGATTATGATGATGATTATGATGATGATTATGATGACGATTATGATGACGATTGTGATGACTATTATGATGATTATGATGACGATTATGATGACGATTATGATGATGATTATGATAACGATTATGATGATGATTATGATGACGATCATGATGACGATTATGATGATGACTATGATGCTGATTATGATGACGGTTATGGTGACGATTGTGATGACTATTATGATGATTATGATGACGATTATGATGACGATTATGATGACGATTATGATGATGATTATGATGACGATTATGATGATGATTATGGTGATGATTATGATGATGATTATGATGATGATTATGATGATGATTATGATGATGATTATGATGATGATTATCATGATGATTATGATGACGATTATGATGACGATTATGATGACGATTGTGATGACTATTATGATGATTATGATGACGATTATGATGACGATTATGGTGGCGATTATGATGATGATTATGATGATGATTATGATGATGACTATGATGCTGATTATGATGACGGTTTTGATGATGATTATGATGATGATTATGATAATGATTATGATGATGATTATAATGATGATTATGCTCATGATTATGATGACGCTTATGCTCATGATTATGATGATGAATTATAATGATAATTATGATGACTATTATGTTGATAATTATGATGATGATTATTATGATGATTATGATGAAGATTATGATGATGATTATGATGATGATTATGATGATGATTATGATTGTGATCATGACGACTATAATGATGCCGATTATGATGACGGTTATGATAATGATTATGATGGCGATTATGATAATGATTATGATGATGATTATGCTCACGATTATGATGACGATTATGCTCATGATTATGATGATGAATTATAATGATAATTATGATGACTATTATGTTGATAATTTTGATGATGATTATGATGATGATTAAGATGATGATTATGATGATGATTATGATGATGATTATGATGATGATTGTAATGATGATTATGATGATGATTATGATGATGATTATGATGACTATAATGATGACTATAATGATGACGATCATGATGACTATTATGATGATGACTCTGATGGCGATTATGATAATGATTATGATGATGATTATGATGACGGTTATGATGATGATTATGATTATGATTATGACGATGATTATGATGATGATTGTGATGATGATTATGATGATGGTTATGATGACTATAATGATGACGATTATGATGACTATTATGATGATGATTATGATGACGGTTATGATGATGATTATGATGATGATTATGATGACTATTATGTTGATAATTGTGATGATGATTATCATGATGATTATGATGATGATTATGATGATGATTATGATTATGATTAATGACGTCTATAATGATGCCGATTATGATGACTATTATGATGATGATTATGATGACGGTTATGATGATGATTATGATGATGATTATGACGATGATAATGATCATGATTATGATAATGATTATGATGATGATTATGAAGATGATTATGATGATGACTATGATGATGATTATGATGATGATTATGATGATGATTATGATGATGATTATAATGATGATTATGATGATGATTATGATGATGATTATGATGATGATTATGATGATGATTATGATGATGATTATGATGATGATTATGTTGACTATAATGATGACGATTATGATGACGATTATGATGATGATTATGATGATGATTATGATGATGACTATGATGCTGATTATGATGACGGTTATGATGATGATTATGATGATGATTATGATGATGATTATGATGATGATTATGGTGATGATTATGATGATGATTATGATGATGACTACGATGATGATTGTGATGACGATTATGATGACGATTATGATGACGGTTATGATAATGATTATGATAATGATTATGATGACGATTATGATGACTATTATGATGATTATGATGACGATTATGATCACGATTATGATGACGATTATGATGATGATTATGATGATGATTATGATGATGACTATGATGCTGATTATGATGACGGTTATGATGATTATGATGACGATTATGATCACGATTATGATGATGATTATGATAATGATTATGATGATGATCATGATGACTATAATGATGACTATAATCATGACGATTATGATGACTATTATGATGATGACTATGATGATGATCATGATGACCACGATGACGATTATGATGATGATTATGATGATGATTATGATGACTATTATGATGATGACTATGATGCTGATTATGATGACGGTTATGATGATGATTATGATGATGATTATGACGATGATAATGATGATGATTATGATAATGATTATGATGATGATTATGATGATGATTATGATGATGATTATGATGATGATTATGATGATGATTATGATGATGATTTTGATGACTATAATGATGACGATTATGATGAGTATTATGATGATTATGATGACGATTATGATCACGATTATGATGACTATTATGATGATGATTATGATGATGATTATGATGATGACTATGATGCTGATTATGATGACGGTTATGATGATGATTATGATAATGATTATGATAATGATTATGATGATGATTATGATGACTATAATGATGATGATTATGATGACTATTATGATGATGACTATGATGACGATTATGATAACGATTATGATGATGATTATGATGACGGTTATGATGATGATTATGATTATGATTATGACGATGATTATGATCATGATTATGATGATGATTATGATGATGGTTATGATGACGATTATGATGACGATTATGATGACGATTATGATGACTATTATGATGATGATTATGATGATGATTATGATAATGATTATGATGATGATTATGATGATGATTATGCTCATGATTATGATTATCATTATGATAATGATTATGATGATTATGGTGATGATTATGATAATTATTATGATGATGATTATGATGATGATTATGATGATGATTATGATGATGATTATGATGATGATTATGATGATGATTATGATGACTATAATGATGACGATTATGATGACTATTATGATGATGATTATGATGACGGTTATGATGATGATTATGATGATGATTATGACGATGATAATGATCATGATTATGATCATGATTATGATGATGATTATGAAGATGATTATGATGATGACTATGATGATGATTATGATGATGATTATGATTATGATTATGATGATGATTATGATGATGATTATAATGATGATTATGATGATGATTATGATGATGATTATGATGATGATTATGACGATGATTATTATGATGATTATGATGATGATTATGATGATGATTATGATGATGATTATGATGATGGTTATGATGACTATAATGATGACTATTATGATGACGATTATGATGACGATTATGATGATGATTATGATGATGATTATGATGATCACTATGATGACGGTTATGATGATGATTATGATGATGATTATGATAATGATTATGATGATGATTATGATGATGATTATGATGATGATTATGATGATGATTATGATGATGATCATGATGATGATTATGATGATGATTATGATGATGATTATGATGATGATTATGATGACTATAATGATGACGCTTATGATGACTATTTTGATGATGATTATGATGATGATTATGATGATGATTATGATGATGATTATGCTCATGATTATGATCATGAGTATGATGAATATTATGATGATGATTATGTTAATGATTATGATGATGATTATGATGATGATTATGATGATCATTATGATGATGATTATGATTATCAATATGATGATGATTATGATGATGATTACGATGATCATTATGATGATGATTGTGATTATCATTATGATGATGATTATGATGATTATGGTGATGATTACGATGATGATTATGATGATGACTACGATGACGATTGTGATGACGATTATGATGATGATTATGATGATGATTATGATGATGATTATGATTATGATTACGACGTCTATAATGATGCCGATTATGATGACTATTATGATAATGACTATGATGACTATTATGATAATGACTATGATGACGATTATGATGGCGATTATGATGACGATTATGATGATGATTATGATGATGATTATGATGATGACTACGATGATGATTATGGCGATGATTATGATGATGATTATGCTCATGATTATGATCATGATTATGATTAATATTATGATGATGTTTATGTTAATGATTATTATGATGATTATGATGATGATTACGATGATCATTATGATGATGATTATGATGATGATTATGATGATGATTATGATGATGACTACGATGATGATTGAGATGACTATTATGATGATTATGATGACGATTATGATCACGATTATGATGACGATTATGATGATGATTATGATGATGATTATGATTGTGATCATGACGACTATAATGATGCCGATTATGATGACGGTTATGATAATGATTATGATGGCGATTATGATAATGATTATGATGATGATTATGCTCATGATTATGATGACGATTATGCTCATGATTATGACGATGAATTATAATGATAATTATGATGACTATTATGTTGATAATTTTGATGATGATTATGATGATGATTAAGATGATGATTATGATGATGATTATGATGATGATTATGATGATGATTATAATGATGATTATGATGATGATTATGATGATGATTATGATGACTATAATGATGACTATAATGATGACGATTATGATGACTATTATGATGATGACTCTGATGGCGATTATGATAATGATTATGATGATGATTATGATGACGGTTATGATGATGATTATGATTATGATTATGACGATGATTATGATGATGATTGTGATGATGATTATGATGATGGTTATGATGACTATAATGATGACGATTATGATGACTATTATGATGATGATTATGATGACGGTTATGATGATGATTATGATGATGATTATGATGACTATTATGTTGATAATTGTGATGATGATTATCATGATGATTATGATGATGATTATGATGATGATTATGATTATGATTAATGACGTCTATAATGATGCCGATTATGATGACTATTATGATGATGACTATGATGACGATTATGATGACTATAATGATGACGATTATGAGGACTATTATGATGATGACAATGATGACTATTATGATGATGATTATGATGACGGTTATGATGATGATTATGATGATGATTATGACGATGATAATGATCATGATTATGATAATGATTATGATGGTGATTATGAAGATGATTATGATGATGACTATGATGATGATTATGATGATGATTATGATGATGATTATGATGATGATTATAATGATGATTATGATGATGATTATGATGATGATTATGATGATGATTATGATGATGATTATGATGATGATTATGATGATGATTATGATGACTATAATGATGACGATTATGATGACGATTATGATGATGATTATGATGATGATTATGATGATGACTATGATGCTGATTATGATGACGGTAATGATGATGATTATGATGATGATTATGATGATGATTATGATGATGATTATGATGATGATTATGGTGATGATTATGATGATGATTATGATGATGACTACGATGATGATTGTGATGACGATTATGATGATGGTTATGATGACTATAATGATGACGATTATGATGACTATTATGATGATGATTATGATGACGGTTATGATGATGATTATGATGATGATTATGATGACTATTATGTTGATAATTGTGATGATGATTATCATGATGATTATGATGATGATTATGATGATGATTATGATTATGATTAATGACGTCTATAATGATGCCGATTATGATGACTATTATGATGATGATTATGATGACGGTTATGATGATGATTATGATGATGATTAGGACGATGATAATGATCATGATTATGATAATGATTATGATGATGATTATGAAGATGATTATGATGATGACTATGATGATGATTATGATGATGATTATGATGATGATTATGATGATGATTATAATGATGATTATGATGATGATTATGATGATGATTATGATGATGATTATGATGATGATTATGATGATGATTATGTTGACTATAATGATGACGATTATGATGACGATTATGATGATGATTATGATGATGATTATGATGATGACTATGATGCTGATTATGATGACGGTTATGATGATGATTATGATGATGATTATGATGATGATTATGATGATGATTATGGTGATGATTATGATGATGATTATGATGATGACTACGATGATGATTGTGATGACGATTATGATGACGATTATGATGACGGTTATGATAATGATTATGATAATGATTATGATGACGATTATGATGACTATTATGATGATTATGATGACGATTATGATCACGATTATGATGACGATTATGATGATGATTATGATGATGATTATGATGATGACTATGATGCTGATTATGATGACGGTTATGATGATTATGATGACGATTATGATCACGATTATGATGATGATTATGATAATGATTATGATGATGATCATGATGACTATAATGATGACTATAATCATGACGATTATGATGACTATTATGATGATGACTATGATGATGATCATGATGACCACGATGACGATTATGATGATGATTATGATGATGATTATGATGACTATTATGATGATGACTATGATGCTGATTATGATGACGGTTATGATGATGATTATGATGATGATTATGACGATGATAATGATGATGATTATGATAATGATTATGATGATGATTATGATGATGATTATGATGATGATTATGATGATGATTATGATGATGATTATGATGATGATTTTGATGACTATAATGATGACGATTATGATGAGTATTATGATGATTATGATGACGATTATGATCACGATTATGATGACTATTATGATGATGATTATGATGATGATTATGATGATGACTATGATGCTGATTATGATGACGGTTATGATGATGATTATGATAATGATTATGATAATGATTATGATGATGATTATGATGACTATAATGATGATGATTATGATGACTATTATGATGATGACTATGATGACGATTATGATAACGATTATGATGATGATTATGATGACGGTTATGATGATGATTATGATTATGATTATGACGATGATTATGATCATGATTATGATGATGATTATGATGATGGTTATGATGACGATTATGATGACGATTATGATGACGATTATGATGACTATTATGATGATGATTATGATGATGATTATGATAATGATTATGATGATGATTATGATGATGATTATGCTCATGATTATGATTATCATTATGATAATGATTATGATGATTATGGTGATGATTATGATAATTATTATGATGATGATTATGATGATGATTATGATGATGATTATGATGATGATTATGATGATGATTATGATGATGATTATGATGACTATAATGATGACGATTATGATGACTATTATGATGATGATTATGATGACGGTTATGATGATGATTATGATGATGATTATGACGATGATAATGATCATGATTATGATCATGATTATGATGATGATTATGAAGATGATTATGATGATGACTATGATGATGATTATGATGATGATTATGATTATGATTATGATGATGATTATGATGATGATTATAATGATGATTATGATGATGATTATGATGATGATTATGATGATGATTATGACGATGATTATTATGATGATTATGATGATGATTATGATGATGATTATGATGATGATTATGATGATGGTTATGATGACTATAATGATGACTATTATGATGACGATTATGATGACGATTATGATGATGATTATGATGATGATTATGATGATCACTATGATGACGGTTATGATGATGATTATGATGATGATTATGATAATGATTATGATGATGATTATGATGATGATTATGATGATGATTATGATGATGATTATGATGATGATCATGATGATGATTATGATGATGATTATGATGATGATTATGATGATGATTATGATGACTATAATGATGACGCTTATGATGACTATTTTGATGATGATTATGATGATGATTATGATGATGATTATGATGATGATTATGCTCATGATTATGATCATGAGTATGATGAATATTATGATGATGATTATGTTAATGATTATGATGATGATTATGATGATGATTATGATGATCATTATGATGATGATTATGATTATCAATATGATGATGATTATGATGATGATTACGATGATCATTATGATGATGATTGTGATTATCATTATGATGATGATTATGATGATTATGGTGATGATTACGATGATGATTATGATGATGACTACGATGACGATTGTGATGACGATTATGATGATGATTATGATGATGATTATGATGATGATTATGATTATGATTACGACGTCTATAATGATGCCGATTATGATGACTATTATGATAATGACTATGATGACTATTATGATAATGACTATGATGACGATTATGATGGCGATTATGATGACGATTATGATGATGATTATGATGATGATTATGATGATGACTACGATGATGATTATGGCGATGATTATGATGATGATTATGCTCATGATTATGATCATGATTATGATTAATATTATGATGATGTTTATGTTAATGATTATTATGATGATTATGATGATGATTACGATGATCATTATGATGATGATTATGATGATGATTATGATGATGATTATGATGATGACTACGATGATGATTGAGATGACTATTATGATGATTATGATGACGATTATGATCACGATTATGATGACGATTATGATGATGATTATGATGATGATTATGATTGTGATCATGACGACTATAATGATGCCGATTATGATGACGGTTATGATAATGATTATGATGGCGATTATGATAATGATTATGATGATGATTATGCTCATGATTATGATGACGATTATGCTCATGATTATGACGATGAATTATAATGATAATTATGATGACTATTATGTTGATAATTTTGATGATGATTATGATGATGATTAAGATGATGATTATGATGATGATTATGATGATGATTATGATGATGATTATAATGATGATTATGATGATGATTATGATGATGATTATGATGACTATAATGATGACTATAATGATGACGATTATGATGACTATTATGATGATGACTCTGATGGCGATTATGATAATGATTATGATGATGATTATGATGACGGTTATGATGATGATTATGATTATGATTATGACGATGATTATGATGATGATTGTGATGATGATTATGATGATGGTTATGATGACTATAATGATGACGATTATGATGACTATTATGATGATGATTATGATGACGGTTATGATGATGATTATGATGATGATTATGATGACTATTATGTTGATAATTGTGATGATGATTATCATGATGATTATGATGATGATTATGATGATGATTATGATTATGATTAATGACGTCTATAATGATGCCGATTATGATGACTATTATGATGATGACTATGATGACGATTATGATGACTATAATGATGACGATTATGAGGACTATTATGATGATGACAATGATGACTATTATGATGATGATTATGATGACGGTTATGATGATGATTATGATGATGATTATGACGATGATAATGATCATGATTATGATAATGATTATGATGGTGATTATGAAGATGATTATGATGATGACTATGATGATGATTATGATGATGATTATGATGATGATTATGATGATGATTATAATGATGATTATGATGATGATTATGATGATGATTATGATGATGATTATGATGATGATTATGATGATGATTATGATGATGATTATGATGACTATAATGATGACGATTATGATGACGATTATGATGATGATTATGATGATGATTATGATGATGACTATGATGCTGATTATGATGACGGTAATGATGATGATTATGATGATGATTATGATGATGATTATGATGATGATTATGATGATGATTATGGTGATGATTATGATGATGATTATGATGATGACTACGATGATGATTGTGATGACGATTATGATGATGATTATGATGACGGTTATGATAATGATTATGATAATGATTATGATGACGATTATGATGACTATTATGATGATTATGATGACGATTATGATCACGATTATGATGACGATTATGATGATGATTATGATGATGATTATGATGATGACTATGATGCTGATTATGATGACGGTTATGATGATTATGATGACGATTATGATCACGATTATGATGATGATTATGATAATGATTATGATGACGATTATGATGACTATTTTGATGATTATGATGACGATTATGATCACGATTATGGTAACGATTATGATGATGATTATGATGATGATTATGATGATGACTATGATGCTGATTATGATGACGGTTATGATGATGATTATGATGATGATTATGATAATGATTATGATGATGATTATGATGACTATAATGATGACGATTATGATGACTATTATGATGATGACTATGATGACGATTATGATAATGATTATGATGATGATTATGATGACGGTTATGATGATGATTATGATTATGATTATGACGATGATTATTATGATGATTATGATGATGATTATGATGATGATTATGATGATGGTTATGATGACTATAATGATGACTATTATGATGACGATTATGATGACGATTATGATGATGATTATGATGATGATTATGATGATGATTATGCTCATGATTATGATCATGATTATAATGAATATTATGATGATGATTATGTTAATGATTATGATGATGATTATGATGATGATTATGATGATCATTATGATGATGATTATGATTATCATTATGATGATGATTATGATGATGATTACGATGATCATTATGATGATGATTGTGATTATCATTATGATGATGATTATGATGATTATGGTGATGATTATGATAATGATTATGATGACGCTTATGCTCATGATTATGATGATGAATTATATGATAATTATGATGACTATTATGTTGATAATTATGATGATGATTATTATGATGATTATGATGATTATTATGATGATGATTATGATGATGATTATGATGATGATTATGTTGATGATTATGATGATGATTATGATGATGATTATGATGATGGTTATGATGACTATAATGATGACGATTATGATGACGATTATGATGACGATTATGATGATGATTATGATGGTGATTACGATGATGACTATGATGCTGATTATGATGACGGTTATGATGATGATTATGATGATGATTATGATAATGATTATGATGATGATTATGATGATGCTTATGATGATGATTATGATGATGATTATGATGACGATTATGATGATGAATATGCTCATGATTATGATCATGATTATGATGAATATTATGATGATGATTATGTTAATGATTATGATGATGATTATGATGATGATTATGATGATGATTATGATGATGATTATGATTATCATTATGATGATGATTATGATGATGATTACGATGATCATTATGATGATGATTGTGATTATCATTATGATGATGATTATGATGATTATGGTGATGATTATGATAATGATTATGATGACGCTTATGCTCATGATTATGATGATGAATTATATGATAATTATGATGACTATTATGTTGATAATTATGATGATGATTATTATGATGATTATGATGATTATTATGATGATGATTATGATGATGATTATGATGATGATTATGTTGATGATTATGATGATGATTATGATGATGATTATGATGATGGTTATGATGACTATAATGATGACGATTATGATGACGATTATGATGACGATTATGATGATGATTATGATGGTGATTACGATGATGACTATGATGCTGATTATGATGACGGTTATGATGATGATTATGATGATGATTATGATAATGATTATGATGATGATTATGATGATGCTTATGATGATGATTATGATGATGATTATGATGACGATTATGATGATGATTATGCTCATGATTATGATCATGATTATGATGAATATTATGATGATGATTATGTTAATGATTATGATGATGATTATGATGATGATTATGATGATCATTATGATGATGATTATGATTATCATTATGATGATGATTATGATGATGATTACGATGATCATTATGATGATGATTGTGATTATCATTATGATGATGATTATGATGATTATGGTGATGATTATGATAATGATTATGATGATGATTATGATGATGATTATGCTCATGATTATGATGACGCTTATGCTCATGATTATGATGATGAATTATATGATAATTATGATGACTATTATGTTGATAATTATGATGACGATTATGCTGATGATTATGATCATGATTATGACGATGATTATGATGATGATTATGGTAATGATTATGATGATGATTATGATGATGATTATGATGACGATTATGCTGACGATTATGATGACGCTTATGATGACGATTATGATGATGATTATGATGGTGATTACGATGATGACTATGATGCTGATTATGATGACGGTTATGATGATGATTATGATGATGATTATGATAATGATTATGATGATGATTATGATGATGATTATGATGATCATTATGATGATGCTTATGATGATGATTATGATGATGATTATGATAATGATTATGATGATGATTATGATGATGATTATGATGATGATTATGCTCATGATTATGATCATGACTATGATGAATATTATGATGATGTTTATGTTAATGATTATTATGATGATTATGATGATGATTACGATGATCATTATGATGGTGATTATGATGATGATTATGATGATGATTATGATGATGATTATGGTGATGATTATGATGATGACTATGATGATGAATATGATGATGATAATGATGACTATAATGATGACTATAATGATGACGATTATGATCACGATTATGATGACGATTATGATGATGATTATGATGATGATTATGATGATGATTATAATGCTGATTATGATGACGGTTATGATGATGATTATGATGACGATTATGATAATGATTATGATGATGATTATGATGATGATTATGATGATGATTATGATGATGATCATGATGATGATCATGATGATGATTATGATGATGATTATGATGATGATTATGATGACTATAATGATGACGCTTATGATGACTATTTTGATGATGATTATGATGATGATTATGATAATGATTATGATGATGATTATGATGATGATTATGCTCATGATTATGATCATGAGTATGATGAATATTATGATGATGATTATGTTAATGATTATGATGATGATTATGATGATGATTATGATGATCATTATGATGATGATTATGATTATCATTATGATGATGATTATGATGATGATTACGATGATCATTATGATGATGATTGTGATTATCATTATGATGATGATTATGATGATTATGGTGATGATTACGATGATGATTATGATGATGACTACGATGACGATTGTGATGACGATTATGATGATGATTATGATGATGATTATGATTATGATTACAACGTCTATAATGATGCCGATTATGATGACTATTATGATAATGACTATGATGACTATTATGATAATGACTATGATGACGATTATGATGGCGATTATGATGATGCTTATGATGATGATTATGATGATGATTATGATGACGATTATGATGATGATTATGCTCATGATTATGATCATGATTATGATGAATATTATGATGATGATTATGTTAATGATTATGATGATGATTATGATGATGATTATGATGATCATTATGATGATGATTATGATTATCATTATGATGATGATTATGATGATGATTACGATGATCATTATGATGATGATTGTGATTATCATTATGATGATGATTATGATGATTATGGTGATGATTATGATAATGATTATGATGACGCTTATGCTCATGATTATGATGATGAATTATATGATAATTATGATGACTATTATGTTGATAATTATGATGATGATTATTATGATGATTATGATGATTATTATGATGATGATTATGATGATGATTATGATGATGATTATGTTGATGATTATGATGATGATTATGATGATGATTATGATGATGGTTATGATGACTATAATGATGACGATTATGATGACGATTATGATGACGATTATGATGATGATTATGATGGTGATTACGATGATGACTATGATGCTGATTATGATGACGGTTATGATGATGATTATGATGATGATTATGATAATGATTATGATGATGATTATGATGATGCTTATGATGATGATTATGATGATGATTATGATGACGATTATGATGATGATTATGCTCATGATTATGATCATGATTATGATGAATATTATGATGATGATTATGTTAATGATTATGATGATGATTATGATGATGATTATGATGATCATTATGATGATGATTATGATTATCATTATGATGATGATTATGATGATGATTACGATGATCATTATGATGATGATTGTGATTATCATTATGATGATGATTATGATGATTATGGTGATGATTATGATAATGATTATGATGATGATTATGATGATGATTATGCTCATGATTATGATGACGCTTATGCTCATGATTATGATGATGAATTATATGATAATTATGATGACTATTATGTTGATAATTATGATGACGATTATGCTGATGATTATGATCATGATTATGACGATGATTATGATGATGATTATGGTAATGATTATGATGATGATTATGATGATGATTATGATGACGATTATGCTGACGATTATGATGACGCTTATGATGACGATTATGATGATGATTATGATGGTGATTACGATGATGACTATGATGCTGATTATGATGACGGTTATGATGATGATTATGATGATGATTATGATAATGATTATGATGATGATTATGATGATGATTATGATGATGATTATGATGATGATTATGATGACGATTATGATGATGATTATGATGATGATTATGATGATGATTATGATGATGACTATGATGCTGATTATTATGACGGTTATGATGATGATTATGATGATGATTATGATAATGATTATGATGATGATTATGATAATGATTATGATGATGATTATGATGATGATTATGATGATGATTATGCTCATGATTATGATCATGACTATGATGAATATTATGATGATGTTTATGTTAATGATTATTATGATGATTATGATGATGATTACGATGATCATTATGATGGTGATTATGATGATGATTATGATGATGATTATGATGATGATTATGGTGATGATTATGATGATGACTATGATGATGAATATGATGATGATAATGATGACTATAATGATGACTATAATGATGACGATTATGATCACGATTATGATGACGATTATGATGATGATTATGATGATGATTATGATGATGATTATAATGCTGATTATGATGACGGTTATGATGATGATTATGATGACGATTATGATAATGATTATGATGATGATTATGATGATGATTATGATGATGATTATGATGATGATCATGATGATGATCATGATGATGATTATGATGATGATTATGATGATGATTATGATGACTATAATGATGACGCTTATGATGACTATTTTGATGATGATTATGATGATGATTATGATAATGATTATGATGATGATTATGATGATGATTATGCTCATGATTATGATCATGAGTATGATGAATATTATGATGATGATTATGTTAATGATTATGATGATGATTATGATGATGATTATGATGATCATTATGATGATGATTATGATTATCATTATGATGATGATTATGATGATGATTACGATGATCATTATGATGATGATTGTGATTATCATTATGATGATGATTATGATGATTATGGTGATGATTACGATGATGATTATGATGATGACTACGATGACGATTGTGATGACGATTATGATGATGATTATGATGATGATTATGATTATGATTACAACGTCTATAATGATGCCGATTATGATGACTATTATGATAATGACTATGATGACTATTATGATAATGACTATGATGACGATTATGATGGCGATTATGATGACGATTATGATGATGATTATGATGATGATTATGATGATGACTACGATGATGATTATGGCGATGATTATGATGATGATTATGCTCATGATTATGATCATGATTATGATTAATATTATGATGATGTTTATGTTAATGATTATTATGATGATTATGATGACGATTATGATCACGAATATGATGACGATTATGATGATGATTATGATGATGATTATGATGATGACTATGATGCTGATTATGATGACGGTTATGATGATTATGATGACGATTATGATCACGATTATGATGATGATTATGATAATGATTATGATGACGATTATGATGACTATTATGATGATTATGATGACGATTATGATCACGATTATGATGACGATTATGATGATGATTATGATGATGATTATGATGATGACTATGATGCTGATTATGATGACGGTTATGATGATGATTATGATGATGATTATGATAATGATTATGATGATGATTATGATGACTATAATGATGACGATTATGATGACTATTATGATGATGACTATGATGACGATTATGATAATGATTATGATGATGATTATGATGACGGTTATGATGATGATTATGATTATGATTATGACGATGATTATTATGATGATTACGATGATGATTATGATGATGATTATGATGATGGTTATGATGACTATAATGATGACTATTATGATGACGATTATGATGACGATTATGATAATGATTATGATGATGATTATGATGACGGTTATGATGATGATTATGATTATGATTATGACGACGATTATTATGATGATTATGATGATTATTATGATGATGATTATGATGATGGTTATCATGACTATAATGATGACTATTATGATGCCGATTATGATGACGATTATGATGATGATTATGATGATGATTATGATGACTATTTTGATGATGATTATGATGATGATTATGATAATGATTATGATGATGATTATGCTCATGATTATGATCATGATTATGATGAATATTATGATGATGATTATGTTAATGATTATGATGATGATTATGATAATGATTATGATGATGACTATGATGCTGATTATGATGACGGTTATGATGATGATTATGATGATGATTATGATGATGACTACGATGATGATTATGGCGATGATTATGATGATGATTATGCTCATGATTATGATCATGATTATGATTAATATTACGATGATGTTTATGTTAATGATTATTATGATGATTATGATGATGATTACGATGATCATTATGATGATGATTATGATGATGATTATGATGATGATTATGATGATGATTATGATGATGATCATGATGATGATTATGATGATGATTATGATGATGATTATGATGACTAGAATGATGACTAGAATGATGACGCTTATGATGATGACTATGATGACTATTATGATAATGATTATGATGATGATTATGATGATGATTATGCTCATGATTATGATCATGAGTATGATGAATATTATGATGATGATTATGTTAATGATTATGATGATGATTATGATGATGATTATGATGATCATTATGATGATGATTATGATTATCATTATGATGATGATTATGATGATGATTACGATGATCATTATGATGATGATTGTGATTATCATTATGATGATGATTATGATGATTATGGTGATGATAACGATGATGATTATGATGATGACTACGATGACGATTGTGATGACGATTATGATGATGATTATGATGATGATTATGATTATGATTACGACGTCTATAATGATGCCGATTATGATGACTATTATGATAATGACTATGATGACGATTATGATGGCGATTATGATGACGATTATGATGATGATTATGATGATGATTATGATGATGATTATGATGATGATTATGGCGATGATTATGATGATGATTATGCTCATGATTATGATCATGATTATGATTAATATTATGATGATGTTTATGTTAATGATTATTATGATGATTATGATGATGATTACGATGATCATTATGATGATGATTATGATGATGATTATGATGATGATTATGATGATGATTATGATGATGATCATGATGATGATTATGATGATGATTATGATGATGATTATGATGACTAGAATGATGACTAGAATGATGACGCTTATGATGATGACTATGATGACTATTATGATAATGATTATGATGATGATTATGATGATGATTATGCTCATGATTATGATCATGAGTATGATGAATATTATGATGATGATTATGTTAATGATTATGATGATGATTATGATGATGATTATGATGATCATTATGATGATGATTATGATTATCATTATGATGATGATTATGATGATGATTACGATGATCATTATGATGATGATTGTGATTATCATTATGATGATGATTATGATGATTATGGTGATGATAACGATGATGATTATGATGATGACTACGATGACGATTGTGATGACGATTATGATGATGATTATGATGATGATTATGATTATGATTACGACGTCTATAATGATGCCGATTATGATGACTATTATGATAATGACTATGATGACGATTATGATGGCGATTATGATGACGATTATGATGATGATTATGATGATGATTATGATGATGATTATGATGATGATTATGGCGATGATTATGATGATGATTATGCTCATGATTATGATCATGATTATGATTAATATTATGATGATGTTTATGTTAATGATTATTATGATGATTATGATGATGATTACGATGATCATTATGATGATGATTATGATGATGATTATGATGATGATTATGATGATGATTATGATGATGATCATGATGATGATTATGATGATGATTATGATGATGATTATGATGACTAGAATGATGACTAGAATGATGACGCTTATGATGATGACTATGATGACTATTATGATAATGATTATGATGATGATTATGATGATGATTATGCTCATGATTATGATCATGAGTATGATGAATATTATGATGATGATTATGTTAATGATTATGATGATGATTATGATGATGATTATGATGATCATTATGATGATGATTATGATTATCATTATGATGATGATTATGATGATGATTACGATGATCATTATGATGATGATTGTGATTATCATTATGATGATGATTATGATGATTATGGTGATGATAACGATGATGATTATGATGATGACTACGATGACGATTGTGATGACGATTATGATGATGATTATGATGATGATTATGATTATGATTACGACGTCTATAATGATGCCGATTATGATGACTATTATGATAATGACTATGATGACGATTATGATGGCGATTATGATGACGATTATGATGATGATTATGATGATGATTATGATGATGACTACGATGATGATTATGGCGATGATTATGATGATGATTATGCTCATGATTATGATCATGATTATGATTAATATTATGATGATGTTTATGTTAATGATTATTATGATGATTATGATGACGATTATGATCACGAATATGATGACGATTATGATGATGATTATGATGATGATTATGATGATGACTATGATGCTGATTATGATGACGGTTATGATGATTATGATGACGATTATGATCACGATTATGATGATGATTATGATAATGATTATGATGACGATTATGATGACTATTATGATGATTATGATGACGATTATGATCACGATTATGATGACGATTATGATGATGATTATGATGATGATTATGATGATGACTATGATGCTGATTATGATGACGGTTATGATGATGATTATGATGATGATTATGATAATGATTATGATGATGATTATGATGACTATAATGATGACGATTATGATGACTATTATGATGATGACTATGATGACGATTATGATAATGATTATGATGATGATTATGATGACGGTTATGATGATGATTATGATTATGATTATGACGATGATTATTATGATGATTACGATGATGATTATGATGATGATTATGATGATGGTTATGATGACTATAATGATGACTATTATGATGACGATTATGATGACGATTATGATGATGATTATGATGATGATTATGTTGATGATTATGCTCATGATTATGATGATGAATTATAATGATAATTATGATGACTATTATGTTGATAATTTTGATGATGATTATGATGATGATTAAGATGATGATTATGATGATGATTATGATGCTCATTATGATGACTATTATGACTATGACTATGATGCTGATTACGCTGACAGTTGTGATGATGATTATGATGATGATTATGATGACTATTATGACTATGACTATGATGCTGATTAAGTTGACGGTTATGATGATGATTATGATGATGATTATGATGATGATTATGATGATGATTATGATGATGATTATGATGATGATTATGATGATGATTATGATGACGATTATGATGACGATTATCCGGACTATTATGATGATGACTATGATAATGATTATGATGACGATTATGATGATGATTATGATGATGATTATGATGACTATTATGACTATGACTATGATGCTGATTACGTTGACGGTTATGATGATGATTATGATGATGATTATGATGATGATTATGATGATGATTATGATGATGATTATGATGATGATTATGATGATGATTATGATGACGATTATGATGACGATTGTGATGACTATTATGATGATTATGATGACGATTATGATGACGATTATGATGATGATTATGATAACGATTATGATGATGATTATGATGACGATCATGATGACGATTATGACGATGACTATGATGCTGATTATGATGACGGTTATGGTGACGATTGTGATGACTATTATGATGATTATGATGACGATTATGATGACGATTATGATGACGATTATGATGATGATTATGATGACGATTATGAGGACTATTATGATGATGACTATGATAATGATTATGATGACGATTATGATGATGATTATGATGATGATTATGATGACGATTATGACTATGACTATGATGCTGATTAAGTTGACGGTTATGATGATGATTATGATGATGATTATGATGATGATTATGATGATGATTATCATGATGATTATGATGACGATTATGATGACGATTATGATGACGATTGTGATGACTATTATGATGATTATGATGACGATTATGATGACGATTATGGTGGCGATTATGATGATGATTATGATGATGATTATGATGATGACTATGATGCTGATTATGATGACGGTTTTGATGATGATTATGATGATGATTATGATAATGATTATGATGATGATTATAATGATGATTATGCTCATGATTATGATGACGCTTATGCTCATGATTATGATGATGAATTATAATGATAATTATGATGACTATTATGTTGATAATTATGATGATGATTATTATGATGATTATGATGATGATTATGATGATGATTATGATGATGATTATGATGATGATTATGATGATGATTATGATGATGATTATGATGATGATTATGATGATGATTATGATTGTGATCATGACGACTATAATGATGCCGATTATGATGACGGTTATGATAATGATTATGATGGCGATTATGATAATGATTATGATGATGATTATGCTCATGATTATGATGACGATTATGCTCATGATTATGATGATGAATTATAATGATAATTGTGATGACTATTATGTTGATAATTTTGATGATGATTATGATGATGATTAAGATGATGATTATGATGATGATTATGATGATGATTATGATGATGATTATAATGATGATTATGATGATGATTATGATGATGATTATGATGACTATAATGATGACTATAATGATGACGATTATGATGACTATTATGATGATGACTCTGATGGCGATTATGATAATGATTATGATGATGATTATGATGACGGTTATGATGATGATTATGATTATGATTATGACGATGATTATGATGATGATTGTGATGATGATTATAATGATGGTTATGATGACTATAATGATGACGATTATGATGACTATTATGATGATGATTATGATGACGGTTATGATGATGATTATGATGATGATTATGATGACTATTATGTTGATAATTGTGATGATGATTATCATGATGATTATGATGATGATTATGATGATGATTATGATTATGATTAATGACGTCTATAATGATGCCGATTATGATGACTATTATGATGATGATTATGATGACGGTTATGATGATGATTATGATGATGATTATGACGATGATAATGATCATGATTATGATAATGATTATGATGATGATTATGAAGATGATTATGATGATGACTATGATGATGATTATGATGATGATTATGATGATGATTATGATGATGATTATAATGATGATTATGATGATGATTATGATGATGATTATGATGATGATTATGATGATGATTATGATGATGATTATGATGATGATTATGGTGATGATTATGATGATGATTATGATGATGACTACGATGATGATTGTGATGACGATTATGATGACGATTATGATGACGGTTATGATAATGATTATGATGACGATTATGATGACTATTATGATGATTATGATGACGATTATGATCACGATTATGATGACGATTATGATGATGATTATGATGATGATTATGATGATGACTATGATGCTGATTATGATGACGGTTATGATGATTATGATGACGATTATGATCACGATTATGATGATGATTATGATAATGATTATGATGACGATTATGATGACTATTTTGATGATTATGATGACGATTATGATCTCGATTATGATGACGATTATGATGATGATTATGATGATGATTATGATGATGACTATGATGCTGATTATGATGACGGTTATGATGATGATTATGATGATGATTATGATAATGATTATGATGATGATTATGATGACTATAATGATGACGATTATGATGACTATTATGATGATGACTATGATGACGATTATGATAATGATTATGATGATGATTATGATGACGGTTATGATGATGATTATGATTATGATTATGACGATGATTATTATGATGATTATGATGATGATTATGATGATGATTATGATGATGGTTATGATGACTGTAATGATGACTATTATGATGACGATTATGATGACGATTACCATGATGATTATGATGATGATTATGATGATGATTATGCTCATGATTATGATCATGATTATAATGAATATTATGATGATGATTATGTTAATGATTATGATGATGATTATGATGATGATTATGATGATCATTATGATGATGATTATGATTATCATTATGATGATGATTATGATGATGATTACGATGATCATTATGATGATGATTGTGATTATCATTATGGTGATGATTATGATGATTATGGTGATGATTACGATGATGATTATGATGATGACTACGATGACGATTGTGATGACGATTATGATGATGATAATGATGATGATTATGATTATGATTACGACGTCTATAATGATGCCGATTATGATGACTATTATGATAATGACTATGATGACTATTATGATAATGACTATGATGACGATTATGATGGCGATTATGATGACGATTATGATGATGATTATGATGATGATTATGATGATGACTACGATGATGATTATGGCGATGATTATGATGATAATTATGCTCATGATTATGATCATGATTATGATTAATATTATGATGATGTTTATGTTAATGATTATTATGATGATTATGATGATGATTACGATGATCATTATGATGATGATTATGATGATGATTATGATGATGATTATGATGATGATTATGATGATGACTACGATGATGATTGTGATGACGATTATGATGATGATTATGATGACGGTTATGATAATGATTATGATAATGATTATGATGATGACTATGATGATGAATATGATGATGATAATGATGACTATAATGATGACTATAATGATGACGATTATGATCACGATTATGATGACGATTATGATGATGATTATGATGATGATTATGATGATGACTATGATGCTGATTATGATGACGGTTATGATGATGATTATGATGATGATTATGATAATGATTATGATGATGATTATGATGACTATAATGATGACGATTATGATGACTATTATGATGATGACTATGATGACGATTATGATAATGATTATGATTATGATTATGACGATGATTATTATGATGATTATGATGATTATTATGATGATGATTATGATGATGGTTATCATGACTATAATGGTGACTATTATGATGCCGATTATGATGACGATTATGATGATGATTATGATGATGATTATGATAATGATTATGATGATGATTATGATGACTATAATGATGACGATTATGATGACTATTATGATGATGACTATGATGACGATTATGATAATGATTATGATGATGATTATGATGACGGTTATGATGATGATTATGATTATGATTATGACGATGATTATTATGATGATTATGATGATTATTATGATGATGATTATGATGATGGTTATCATGACTATAATGGTGACTATTATGATGCCGATTATGATGACGATTATGATGATGATTATGATGATGATTATGATGATGATTATGATGACTATAATGATGACGATTATGATGACTATTTTGATGATGATTATGATGATGATTATGATAATGATTATGATGATGATTATGCTCATGATTATGATCATGATTATGATGAATATTATGATGCTGATTATGTTAATGATTATGATGATGATTATGATAATGATTATGATGATGACTATGATGCTGATTATGATGACGGTTATGATGATGATTATGATGATGATTATGATGATGATTATGACGATGATTATTATGATGATTATGATGATGATTATGATGATGATTATGATGATGGTTATGATGACTATAATGATGACTATTATGATGACGATTATGATGACGATTATGATGATGATTATGATGATGATTATGATGATCACTATGATGACGGTTATGATGATGATTATGATGATGATTATGAAAATGATTATGATGATGATTATGATGATGATTATGATGATGATTATGATGATGATCATGATGATGATCATGATGATGATTATGATGATGATTATGATGATGATTATGATGACTATAATGATGACGCTTATGATGACTATTTTGATGATGATTATGATGATGATTATGATAATGATTATGATGATGATTATGATGATGATTATGCTCATGATTATGATCATGAGTATGATGAATATTATGATGATGATTATGTTAATGATTATGATGATGATTATGATGATGATTATGATGATCATTATGATGATGATTATGATTATCATTATGATGATGATTATGGTGATGATTACGGTGATGATTATGATGATGACTACGATGACGATTGTGATGACGATTATGATGATGATTATGATGATGATTATGATTATGATTACGACGTCTATAATGATGCCGATTATGATGACTATTATGATAATGACTATGATGACTATTATGATAATGACTATGATGACGATTATGATGGCGATTATGATGACGATTATGATGATGATTATGATGATGATTATGATGATGAATACGATGATGATTATGGCGATGATTATGATGATGATTATGCTCATGATTATGATCATGATTATGATTAATATTATGATGATGTTTATGTTAATGATTATTATGATGATTATGATGATGATTACGATGATCATTATGATGATGATTATGATGATGATTATGATGATGATTATGATGATGACTACGATGATGATTGTGATGACGATTATGATGATTATGATGACGGTTATGATAATGATTATGATAATGATTATGATGATGACTATGATGATGAATATGATGATGATAATGATGACTATAATGATGACTATAATGATGACGATTATCATCACGATTATGATGACGATTATGATGATGATTATGATGATGATTATGATGATGACTATGATGCTGATTGTGATGACGGTTATGATGATGATTATGATGATGATTATGATAATGATTATGATGATGATTATGATGACTATAATGATGACGATTATGATGACTATTATGATGATGACTATGATGACGATTATGATAATGATTATGATGATGATTATGATGACGGTTATGATGATGATTATGATTATGATTATGACGATGATTATTATGATGATTATGATGATTATTATGATGATGATTATGATCATGGTTATCATGACTATAATGATGACTATTATGATGCCGATTATGATGACGATTATGATGATGATTATGATGATGATTATGATGATGATTATGATGACTATAATGATGACGATTATGATGACTATTTTGATGATGATTATGATGATGATTATGATAATGATTATGATGATGATTATGATGATGATTATGCTCATGATTATGATCATGATTATGATGAATATTATGATGATGATTATGTTAATGATTATGATGATGATTATGATAATGATTATGATGATGACTATGATGCTGATTATGATGACGGTTATGATGATGATTATGATGATGATTATGATGATGATTATGACGATGATTATTATGATGATTATGATGATGATTATGATGATGATTATGATGATGGTTATGATGACTATAATGATGACTATTATGATGACGATTATGATGACGATTATGATGATGATTATGATGATGATTATGATGATCACTATGATGACGGTTATGATGATGATTATGATGATGATTATGATAATGATTATGATGATGATTATGATGATGATTATGATGATGATTATGATGATGATTATGATGATGATCATGATGATGATTATGATGATGATTATGATGATGATTATGATGATTATAATGATGACGCTTATGATGACTATTTTGATGATGATTATGATAATGATTATGATAATGATTATGATGATGATTATGATGCTGATTATGATGACTGTTATGATGATGATTATGATGATGATTATGATAATGATTTTGATGATGATTATGATGATGATTATGATGATGATTATGATGATGATTATGATGATGATTAAGATGACGGTTATGATGATGATTATGATGATGATTATGATGACGGTTATGATGATGGTTATGATGATGATTATGATGATGACTATGATGATGATTATGACGATGATTATGATGATGTTTATGATGATGATTATGATGATGATTATGATGATGATTATGATGATGATTGTAATGATGATTATGATGCTGAATATTATGATGATTATGATGATGATTATGATAATGATTATGATGATGACTATGATGATGATTATGATGACCATGATGACGATTATGATGATGATTATGATGACGATTATGATGATGATTATGATGACTATTATGACTGTGACTATGATGCTGACTACGTTGACGGTTATGATGATGATTATGCTCATGATTATGATCATGAGTATGATGAATATTATGATGATGATTATGTTAATGATTATGATGATGATTATGATGATGATTATGATGATCATTATGATGATGATTATGATTATCATTATGATGATGATTATGATGATGATTACGATGATCATTATGATGATGATTGTGATTATCATTATGATGATGATTATGATGATTATGGTGATGATTACGATGATGATTATGATGATGACTACGATGACGATTGTGATGACGATTATGATGATGATTATGATGATGATTATGATGATGATTATGATTATGATTACGACGTCTATAATGATGCCGATTATGATGACTATTATGATAATGACTATGATGACGATTATGATGATGACTATGATGACTATAATGATGACGATTATGATGGCGATTATGATGACGATTATGATGATGATTATGATGATGATTATGATGATGACTACGATGATGATTATGGCGATGATTATGATGATGATTATGCTCATGATTATGATCATGATTATGATGAATATTATGATGATGTTTATGTTAATGATTATTATGATGATTATGATGATGATTACGATGATCATTATGATGATGATTATGATGATGATTATGATGATGATTATGATAATGACTACGATGATGATTGTGATGACGATTATGATGATGATTATGATGACGGTTATGATAATGATTATGATAATGATTATGATGATGACTATGATGATGAATATGATGAATATTATGATGATGATTATGATGATAATTATGATGATGATTATGATGACTATAATGATGACGATTATGATGACGATTATGATGACGATTATGATGATGATGATGATTATGATTATGATGATGACTATGATGATGATTATGGCGATGATTATGATGATGATTATGATGATGATTATGATAATGATTATGATGATGATTATGATGATGATTATGATGATGATTATGATTATCATTATGATGATGATTATGATGATGATTACGATGATCATTATGATGATGGTTATGATTATCATTAAGATGATGATTATGATGATTATGGTGATGATTACGATGATGATTATGATGATGACTACGATGACGATTGTGATGACGATTATGATGATGATTATGATGATGATTATGATGATGATTATGATGATGATTATGATGATGATTATGATGATGATTATGCTCATGATTATGATCATGATTATGATGAATATTATGATGATGATTATGTTAATGATTATGATGATGATTATGATGATGATTACGATGATCATTATGATGATGATTATGATTATCATTATGATGATGATTATGATGATTATGGTGATGATTACGATGATGATTATGTTGATGACTACGATGACGATTGTGATGACGATTATGATGATGATTATGATGGTGATTATGATGATGATTATGATTATGATTACGACGTCTATAATGATGCCGATTATGATGTCTATTATGATAATGACTATGATGACGATAATGATGACGACTATGATGACTATAATGATGACGATTATGATGGCGATTATGATGACGATTATGATGATGATTATTATGATGATTATGATGATGATTACGATGATCATTATGATGATGATTATGATGATGATTATGATGATGATTATGATAATGACTACGATGATGATTGTGATGACGATTATGATGATGATTATGATGACGGTTATGATAATGATTATGATAATGATTATGATGATGACTATGATGATGAATATGATGAATATTATGATGATGATTATGATGATAATTATGATGATGATTATGATGACTATAATGATGACGATTATGATGACGATTATGATGACGATTATGATGATGATGATGATTATGATTATGATGATGACTATGATGATGATTATGGCGATGATTATGATGATGATTATGATGATGATTATGATAATGATTATGATGATGATTATGATGATGATTATGATGATGATTATGATTATCATTATGATGATGATTATGATGATGATTACGATGATCATTATGATGATGATTATGATTATCATTAAGATGATGATTATGATGATTATGGTGATGATTACGATGATGATTATGATGATGACTACGATGACGATTGTGATGACGATTATGATGATGATTATGATGATGATTATGATGATGATTATGATGATGATTATGATGATGATTATGATGATGATTATGCTCATGATTATGATCATGATTATGATGAATATTATGATGATGATTATGTTAATGATTATGATGATGATTATGATGATGATTACGATGATCATTATGATGATGATTATGATTATCATTATGATGATGATTATGATGATTATGGTGATGATTACGATGATGATTATGTTGATGACTACGATGACGATTGTGATGACGATTATGATGATGATTATGATGGTGATTATGATGATGATTATGATTATGATTACGACGTCTATAATGATGCCGATTATGATGTCTATTATGATAATGACTATGATGACGATAATGATGACGACTATGATGACTATAATGATGACGATTATGATGGCGATTATGATGACGATTATGATGATGATTATGATGATGATTATGATGATGACTACGATGATGATTATGGCGATGATTATGATGATGATTATGCTCATGATTATGATCATGATTATGATGAATATTATGATGATGTTTATGTTAATGATTATTATGATGATTATGATGATGATTACGATGATCATTATGATGATGATTATGATGATGATTATGATGATGATTATGATAATGACTACGATGATGATTGTGATGACGATTATGATGATGATTATGATGACGGTTATGATAATGATTATGATAATGATTATGATGATGACTATGATGATGAATATGATGAATATTATGATGATGATTATGATGATGATTATGATGATGATTATGATGACTATAATGATGACGATTATGATGACGATTATGATGACGATTATGATGATGATGATGATTATGATTATGATGATGACTATGATGATGATTATGGCGATGATTATGATGATGTTTATGATGATGATTATGATAATGATTATGATGATGATAATGATGATGATTATGCTCATGATTATGATCATGATTATGATGAATATTATGATGATGATTATGTTAATGATTATGATGATGATTATGATGATGATTACGATGATCATTATGATGATGATTATGATTATCATTATGATGATGATTATGATGATGATTACGATGATCATTATGATGATGATTATGATGATGACTACGATTATGATTGTGATGACGATTATGATGATGATTATGATGACGGTTATGATAATGATTATGATAATGATTATGATGATGACTAGGATGATGAATATGATGATGATTATGATGATGATTATGATGATGATTATGATGACTATAATGATGACGATTATGATGACGATTATGATGACGATTATGATGATGATTATGATGATGATTATGATGATGACAATTATGATGATTATGGCGATGATTATGATGATGATTATGATGATGATCATGATAATGATTATGATGATGATTATGATGATGATTACGATGATGATTATGATGATGTTTATGATGATGATTATGATGATGATTATAATGATGATTATGATGATGATTATGATGATGATAATGATGACTATAATGATGACTATAATGATGACTATAATGATGACGATTATGATGACTATTATGATGATGACTATGATGACGATTTTGATAATGATTATGATGATGATTATGATGACGGTTATGATGATGATTATGATTATGATTATGACGATGATTATGATGATGATTATGATGATGATTATGATGATGATTATGATGATGGTTATGATGACAATTATGATGACGATTATGATGACGATTATGATGATGATTATGATGGTGATTATGATGATGACTATGATGCTGATTATGATGTCTATAATCATGACGATAATGATGACTATTGTGATGATGACTATGATGATGATTATGATGATGATTATGATGACTATAATGATGATTATGATGACGATGATGATCACGATTATGATGACGATTATGATGATGATTATGATGATGATTATGATGATGACTATGATGCTGATTATGATGACGGTTATGATGATGATTATGATGATGATTATGATAATGATTATGATGATGATTATGATGACTATAATGATGACGATTATGATGACTATTATGATGATGACTATGATGACGATTATGATAATGATTATGATGATGATTATGATGACGGTTATGATGATGATTATGATTATGATTATGACGATGATTATTATGATGACTATGATGATGATTATGATGATGATTAGGATGATGGTTATGATGACTATAATGATGACTATTATGATGACGATTATGATGACGATTATGATGATGATTATGATGATGATTATGATGATGATTATGCTCATGATTATGATCATGATTATAATGAATATTATGATGATGATTATGTTAATGATTATGATGATGATTATGATGATGATTATGATGATCATTATGATGATGATTATGATTATCATTATGATGATGATTATGATGATGATTACGATGATCATTATGATGATGATTGTGATTATCATTATGATGATGATTATGATGATTATGGTGATGATTATGATAATGATTACGATGATGATTATGATGATGATTATGCTCATGATTATGATGACGCTTATGCTCATGATTATGATGATGAATTATAATGATAATTATGATGACTATTATGTTGATAATTATGATGATTATGATGATTATTATGATGATGATTATGATGATGATTATGATGATGATTATGTTGATGATTATGATGATGATTATGATGATGATTATGATGATGGTTATGATGACTATAATGATGACGATTATGATGACGATTATGATGACGATTATGATGATGATTATGATGGTGATTACGATGATGACTATGATGCTGATTATGATGACGGTTATGATGATGATTATGATGATGATTATGATAATGATTATGATGATGATTATGGTGACGGTTATGATAATGATTATGATAATGATTATGATGATGATTATGATGACTATTATGATGATTATGATGACGATTATGATCACGATTATGATCACGATTATGATCACGATTATGATGATGATTAGGATGATGATTATGATGATGACTATGATGCTGATTATGATGACGGTTATGATGATTATGATGACGATTATGATCACGATTATGATGATGATTATGATAATGATTATGATGATGATCATGATGACTATAATGATGACTATAATCATGACGATTATGATGACTATTATGATGATGACTATGATGATGATCATGATGACCACGATGACGATTATGATGATGATTATGATGATGATTATGATGACTATTATGATGATGACTATGATGCTGATTTTGATGACGGTTATGATGATGATTATGATGATGATTATGACGATGATAATGATGATGATTATGATAATGATTATGATGATGATTATGATGATGATTATGATGATGATTATGATGATGATTATGATGATGATTTTGATGACTATAATGATGACGATTATGATGACTATTATGATGATTATGATGACGATTATGATCACGATTATGATGACTATTATGATGATGATTATGATGATGATTATGATGATGACTATGATGCTGATTATGATGACGGTTATGATGATGATTATGATGATGATTATGATAATGATTATGATGATGATCATGATGACTATAATGATGACTATAATCATGACGATTATGATGACTATTATGATGATGACTATGATGATGATCATGATGACCACGATGACGATTATGATGATGATTATGATGACGATTATGATAACGATTATGATGATGATTATGATGACGGTTATGATGATGATTATGATTATGATTATGACGATGATTATGATCATGATTATGATGATGATTATGATGATGGTTATGATGACGATTATGATGACGATTATGATGACGATTATGATGACTATTATGATGATGATTATGATGATGATTATGATAATGATTATGATGACGGTTATGATGATGATTATGATGATGATTATGACGATGATAACGATCATGATTATGATCATGATTATGATGATGATTATGAAGATGATTATGATGATGACTATGATGATGATTATGATGATGATTATGATGATGATTATGATGATGATTATGATGATGATTATGATGATGATTATGATGAATATTATGATGATGATTATGTTAATGATTATGATGATGATTATGATGATGATTACGATGATCATTATGATGATGATTATGATTATCATTATGATGATGATTATGATGATTATGGTGATGATTATGATAATGATTATGATGATGATTATGATGATGATTATGATGATGATTATGATGATGATTATGATGATGATTATGATGATGATTATGATGACTATAATGATGACGATTATGATGACTATTATGATGATGATTATGATGACGGTTATGATGATGATTATGATGATGATTATGACGATGATAATGATCATGATTATGATCATGATTATGATGATGATTATGAAGATGATTATGATGATGACTATGATGATGATTATGATGATGATTATGATGATGATTATGATGATGATTATGATGATGATTATAATGATGATTATGATGATGATTATGATGATGATTATGATGATGATTATGATGATGATTATGATGATGATTATGATGATGATTATGATGATGATTATGATGACTATAATGATGACGATTATGATGATGATTATGATGATGATTATGATGATGACTATGATGCTGATTATGATGACGGTTATGATGATGATTATGATGATGATTATGATGATGATTATGACGATGATTATTATGATGATTATGATGATGATTATGATGATGGTTATGATGACTATAATGATGACTATTATGATGACGATTATGATGACGATTATGATGATGATTATGATGATGATTATGATGATCACTATGATGACGGTTATGATGATGATTATGATGATGATTATGATGATGATTAAGATGATCATTATGATGATGATTATGATTATCATTATGATGATGATTATGATGATGATTACGATGATCATTATGATGATGATTGTGATTATCATTATGATGATGATTATGATGATTATGGTGATCATTACGATGATGATTATGATGATGACTACGATGACGATTGTGATGACGATTATGATGATGATTATGATGATGATTATGATGATGATTATGATGATGATTATGATGATGACTACGATGATGATTATGGCGATGATTATGATGATGATTATGCTCATGATTATGATCATGATTATGATTAATATTATGATGATGTTTATGTTAATGATTATTATGATGATTATGATGATGATTAAGATGATCATTATGATGATGATTATGATGATGATTATGATGATGATTATGATGATGATTATGATGATGACTACGATGATGATTGTGATGACTATTATGATGGTTATGATGACGATTATGATCACGATTATGATGACGATTATGATGATGATTATGATGATGATTATGATGATGACTATGATGCTGATTATGATGACGGTTATGATGATTATGATGACGATTATGATCACGATTATGATGACGATTATGATGATGATTATGATGATGATTATGATGATGACTATGATGCTGATTATGATGACGGTTATGATGATGATTATGATGATGATTATGATAATGATTATGATGATGATTATGATGACTATAATGATGACGATTATGATGACTATTATGATGATGACTATGATGACGATTATGATAATGATTATGATGATGATTATGATGACGGTTATGATGATGATTATGATTATGATTATGACGATGATTATTATGATGATTATGATGATGATTATGATGATGATTATGCTGATGGTTATGATGACTATAATGATGACTATTATGATGACGATTATGATGACGATTATGATGATGATTATGATGATGATTATGATGATGATTATGATGATCACTATGATGACGGTTATGATGATGATTATGATGATGATTATGATAATGATTATGATGATGATTATGATGATGATTATGATGATGATTATGATGATGATTATGATGATGATCATGATGATGATTATGATGATGATTATGATGATGATTATGATGATGATTATGATGACTATAATGATGACGCTTATGATGACTATTTTGATGATGATTATGATGATGATTATGATAATGATTATGATGATGATTATGATGATGATTATGCTCATGATTATGATCATGAGTATGATGAATATTATGATGATGATTATGTTAATGATTATGATGATGATTATGATGATGATTATGATGATCATTATGATGATGATTATGATTATCATTATGATGATGATTATGATGATGATTACGATGATCATTATGATGATGATTGTGATTATCATTATGATGATGATTATGATGATTATGGTGATGATTACGATGATGATTATGATGATGACTACGATGACGATTGTGATGACGACTATGATGATGATTATGATGATGATTATGATTATGATTACGACGTCTATAATGATGCCGATTATGATGACTATTATGATAATGACTATGATGACTATTATGATCATGACTATGATGACGATTATGATGGCGATTATGATGACGATTATGATGATGATTATGATGATGATTATGATGATGACTACGATGATGATTATGGCGATGATTATGATGATGATTATGCTCATGATTATGATCATGATTATGATTAATATTATGATGATGTTTATGTTAATGATTATTATGATGATTATGATGATGATTACGATGATCATTATGATGATGATTATGATGATGATTATGATGATGATTATGATGATGATTATGATGATGACTACGATGATGATTGTGATGACGATTATGATGATTATTATGATGACGGTTATGATAATGATTATGATGACGGTTATGATGATGATTATGATGATGATTATGATAATGAGTATGATGATGATTATGATGATGATTACGATGATCATTATGATGATGATTATGATGATGATTATGATGATGATTATGATGATGATTATGATGATGATTATGATGATGGTTATGATGACTATAATGATGACGATTATGATGACGATTATGATGACGATTATGATGACGATTATGATGACGATTATGATGATGATTATCAGGAATAATATGATGATGACTATTATAGTGATTATGATGACGATTATGATGATGATTATGATGATAAATATGATGATGACTATGATGGCGATTATGATAATGATTATGATGATGATTATGATGAATATTATGATGATGATTATGATGATGATAATGATGATGATTATGATGATGATTATGATGATGATTATGATGATGATTATGATGATGATTATGATGATGATTAGGATGATGATTATGATGATGACTATGATGCTGATTATGATGACGGTTATGATGATTATGATGACGATTATGATCACGATTATGATGATGATTATGATAATGATTATGATGATGATCATGATGACTATAATGATGACTATAATCATGACGATTATGATGACTATTATGATGATGACTATGATGATGATCATGATGACCACGATGCCGATTATGATGATGATTATGATGATGATTATGATGACTATTATGATGATGACTATGATGCTGATTTTAATGACGGTTATGATGATGATTATGATGATGATTATGACGATGATAATGATGATGATTATGATAATGATTATGATGATGATTATGATGATGATTATGATGATGATTATGATGATGATTTTGATGACTATAATGATGACGATTATGATGACTATTATGATGATTATGATGACGATTATGATCACGATTATGATGACTATTATGATGATGATTATGATGATGATTATGATGATGACTATGATGCTGATTATGATGACGGTTATGATGATGATTATGATGATGATTATGATAATGATTATGATGATGATCATGATGACTATAATGATGACTATAATCATGACGATTATGATGACTATTATGATGATGACTATGATGATAATCATGATGACCACGATGACGATTATGATGATGATTATGATGACGATTATGATAACGATTATGATGATGATTATGATGACGGTTATGATGATGATTATGATTATGATTATGACGATGATTATGATCATGATTATGATGATGATTATGATGATGGTTATGATGACGATTATGATGACGATTATGATGACGATTATGATGACTATTATGATGATGATTATGATGATGATTATGATAATGATTATGATGACGGTTATGATGATGATTATGATGATGATTATGACGATGATAACGATCATGATTATGATCATGATTATGATGATGATTATGAAGATGATTATGATGATGACTATGATGATGATTATGATGATGATTATGATGATGATTATGATGATGATTATGATGATGATTATGATGATGATTATGATGAATATTATGATGATGATTATGTTAATGATTATGATGATGATTATGATGATGATTACGATGATCATTATGATGATGATTATGATTATCATTATGATGATGATTATGATGATTATGGTGATGATTATGATAATGATTATGATGATGATTATGATGATGATTATGATGATGATTATGATGATGATTATGATGATGATTATGATGATGATTATGATGACTATAATGATGACGATTATGATGACTATTATGATGATGATTATGATGACGGTTATGATGATGATTATGATGATGATTATGACGATGATAATGATCATGATTATGATCATGATTATGATGATGATTATGAAGATGATTATGATGATGACTATGATGATGATTATGATGATGATTATGATTATGATTACGACGTCTATAATGATGCCGATTATGATGACTATTATGATAATGACTATGATGACGATTATGATGATGACTATGATGACTATAATGATGACGATTATGATGGCGATTATGATGACGATTATGATGATGATTATGATGATGATTATGATGATGACTACGATGATGATTATGGCGATGATTATGATGATGATTATGCTCATGATTATGATCATGATTATGATGAATATTATGATGATGTTTATGTTAATGATTATTATGATGATTATGATGATGATTACGATGATCATTATGATGATGATTATGATGATGATTATGATGATGATTATGATAATGACTACGATGATGATTGTGATGACGATTATGATGATGATTATGATGACGGTTATGATAATGATTATGACAATGATTATGATGATGACTATGATGATGAATATGATGAATATTATGATGATGATTATGATGATAATTATGATGATGATTATGATGACTATAATGATGACGATTATGATGACGATTATGATGACGATTATGATGATGATGATGATTATGATTATGATTATGATGATGACTATGATGATGATTATGGCGATGATTATGATGATGATTATGATGATGATTATGATAATGATTATGATGATGATTATGATGATGATTATGATGATGATTATGATTATCATTATGATGATGATTATGATGATGATTACGATGATCATTATGATGATGATTATGATTATCATTAAGATGATGATTATGATGATTATGGTGATGATTACGATGATGATTATGATGATGACTACGATGACGATTGTGATGACGATTATGATGATGATTATGATGATGATTATGATGATGATTATGATGATGACTACGATGATGATTGTGATGACGATTATGATGATGATTATGATGACGGTTATGATAATGATTATGATAATGATTATGATGATGACCAGGATGATGAATATGATGATGATTATGATGATGATTATGATGATGATTATGATGACTATAATGATGACGATTATGATGACGATTATGATGACGATTGTGATGACGATTATGATGATGATTATGATGGTGATTATGATGATGATTATGATTATGATTACGACGTCTATAATGATGCCGATTATGATGTCTATTATGATAATGACTATGATGACGATAATGATGACGATAATGATGACGACTATGATGACTATAATGATGACGATTATGATGGCGATTATGATGACGATTATGATGATGATTATGATTATGATTATGATGATGACTACGATGATGATTATGGCGATGATTATGATGATGATTATGCTCATGATTATGATCATGATTATGATGAATATTATGATGATGTTTATGTTAATGATTATTATGATGATTATGATGATGATTACGATGATCATTATGATGATGATTATGATGATGATTATGATGATGATTATGATAATGACTACGATGATGATTGTGATGACGATTATGATGATGATTATGATGACGGTTATGATAATGATTATGATAATGATTATGATGATGACTATGATGATGAATATGATGAATATTATGATGATGATTATGATGATGATTATGATGATGATTATGATGATGATTATGATGACTATAATGATGACGATTATGATGACGATTATGATGACGATTATGATGATGATGATGATTATGATTATGATGATGACTATGATGATGATTATGGCGATGATTATGATGATGATTACGATGATCATTATGATGATGATTATGATGATGATTATGATGATGATTATGATAATGACTACGATGATGATTGTGATGACGATTATGATGATGATTATGATGACGGTTATGATAATGATTATGATAATGATTATGATGATGACTATGATGATGAATATGATGAATATTATGATGATGATTATGATGATAATTATGATGATGATTATGATGACTATAATGATGACGATTATGATGACGATTATGATGACGATTATGATGATGATGATGATTATGATTATGATGATGACTATGATGATGATTATGGCGATGATTATGATGATGATTATGATGATGATTATGATAATGATTATGATGATGATTATGATGATGATTATGATGATGATTATGATTATCATTATGATGATGATTATGATGGTGATTACGATGATCATTATGATGATGATTATGATTATCATTAAGATGATGATTATGATGATTATGGTGATGATTACGATGATGATTATGATGATGACTACGATGACGATTGTGATGACGATTATGATGATGATTATGATGATGATTATGATGATGATTATGATGATGACTACGATGATGATTGTGATGACGATTATGATGATGATTATGATGACGGTTATGATAATGATTATGATAATGATTATGATGATGACTAGGATGATGAATATGATGATGATTATGATGATGATTATGATGATGATTATGATGACTATAATGATGACGATTATGATGACGATTATGATGACGATTGTGATGACGATTATGATGATGATTATGATGGTGATTATGATGATGATTATGATTATGATTACGACGTCTATAATGATGCCGATTATGATGTCTATTATGATAATGACTATGATGACGATAATGATGACGACTATGATGACTATAATGATGACGATTATGATGGCGATTATGATGACGATTATGATGATGATTATGATGATGATTATGATGATGACTACGATGATGATTATGGCGATGATTATGATGATGATTATGCTCATGATTATGATCATGATTATGATGAATATTATGATGATGTTTATGTTAATGATTATTATGATGATTATGATGATGATTACGATGATCATTATGATCATGATTATGATGATGATTATGATGATGATTATGATAATGACTACGATGATGATTGTGATGACTATTATGATGATGATTATGATGACGGTTATGATAATGATTATGATAATGATTATGATGATGACTATGATGATGAATATGATGAATATTATGATGATGATTATGATGATGATTATGATGATGATTATGATGATGATTATGATGACTATAATGATGACGATTATGATGACGATTATGATGACGATTATGATGATGATGATGATTATGATTATGATGATGACTATGATGATGATTATGGCGATGATTATGATGATGATTATGATGATGATTATGATAATGATTATGATGATGATAATGATGATGATTATGCTCATGATTATGATCATGATTATGATGAATATTATGATGATGATTATGTTAATGATTATGATGATGATTATGATGATGATTACGATGATCATTATGATGATGATTATGATTATCATTATGATGATGATTATGATGATGATTACGATGATCATTATGATGATGATTATGATGATGACTACGATGATGATTGTGATGACGATTATGATGATGATTATGATGACGGTTATGATAATGATTATGATAATGATTATGATGATGACTAGGATGATGAATATGATGATGATTATGATGATGATTATGATGATGATTATGATGACTATAATGATGACGATTATGATGACGATTATGATGACGATTATGATGATGATTATGATGATGATTATGATGATGACAATTATGATGATTATGGCGATGATTATGATGATGATTATGATGATGATCATGATAATGATTATGATGATGATTATGATGATGATTACGATGATGATTATGATGATGATTATGATGATGATTATGATGATGATTATAATGATGATTATGATGATGATTATGATGATGATAATGATGACTATAATGATGACTATAATGATGACTATAATGATGACGATTATGATGACTATTATGATGATGACTATGATGACGATTTTGATAATGATTATGATGATGATTATGATGACGGTTATGATGATGATTATGATTATGATTATGACGATGATTATGATGATGATTATGATGATGATTATGATGATGATTATGATGATGACTATGATGCTGATTATGATGATGATTATGATGATGATTATGATGATGATTATGATGATGATTATGATGATGATTATGATGATGATTATGATGATGATTATGATGACTATAATGATGACGATTATGATGATGATTATGATGATGATTATGATGATGACTATGATGCTGATTATGATGACGGTTATGATGATGATTATGATGATGATTATGATGATGATTATGACGATGATTACGATGATCATTATGATGATGATTGTGATTATCATTATGATGATGATTATGATGATGATTATGATAATGATTATGATGATGATTATGATGATGATTATGCTCATGATTATGATCATGAGTATGATGAATATTATGATGATGATTATGTTAATGATTATGATGATGATTATGATGATGATTATGATGATCATTATGATGATGATTATGATTATCATTATGATGATGATTATGATGATGATTACGATGATCATTATGATGATGATTGTGATTATCATTATGATGATGATTATGATGATTATGGTGATGATTACGATGATGATTATGATGATGACTACGATGACGATTGTGATGACGATTATGATGATGATTATGATGATGATTATGATGATGATTATGATGATGATTATGATGATGACTACGATGATGATTATGGCGATGATTATGATGATGATTATGCTCATGATTATGACCATGATTATGATTAATATTATGATGATGTTTATGTTAATGATTATTATGATGATTATGATGATGATTAAGATGATCATTATGATGATGATTATGATGATGATTATGATGATGATTATGATGATGATTATGATGATGACTACGATGATGATTGTGATGACTATTATGATGGTTATGATGACGATTATGATCACGATTATGATGACGATTATGATGATGATTATGATGATGATTATGATGATGACTATGATGCTGATTATGATGACGGTTATGATGATTATGATGACGATTATGATCACGATTATGATGACGATTATGATGATGATTATGATGATGATTATGATGATGACTATGATGCTGATTATGATGACGGTTATGATGATGATTATGATGATGATTATGATAATGATTATGATGATGATTATGATGACTATAATGATGACGATTATGATGACTATTATGATGATGACTATGATGACGATTATGATAATGATTATGATGATGATTATGATGACGGTTATGATGATGATTATGATTATGATTATGACGATGATTATTATGATGATTATGATGATGATTATGATGATGATTATGCTGATGGTTATGATGACTATAATGATGACTATTATGATGACGATTATGATGACGATTATGATGATGATTATGATGATGATTATGATGATGATTATGATGATCACTATGATGACGGTTATGATGATGATTATGATGATGATTATGATAATGATTATGATGATGATTATGATGATGATTATGATGATGATTATGATGATGATTGTGATGATGATCATGATGATGATTATGATGATGATTATGATGATGATTATGTTGACTATAATGATGACGCTTATGATGACTATTTTGATGATGATTATGATGATGATTATGATAATGATTATGATGATGATTATGATGATGATTATGCTCATGATTATGATCATGAGTATGATGAATATTATGATGATGATTATGTTAATGATTATGATGATGATTATGATGATGATTATGATGATCATTATGATGATGATTATGATTATCATTATGATGATGATTATGATGATGATTACGATGATCATTATGATGATGATTGTGATTATCATTATGATGATGATTATGATGATTATGGTGATGATTACGATGATGATTATGATGATGATTATGATTATGATTACGACGTCTATAATGATGCCGATTATGATGACTATTATGATAATGACTATGATGACGATTATGATAATGACTATGATGACGATTATGATGGCGATTATGATGACGATTATGATGATGATTATGATGATGATTATGATGATGACTACGATGATGATTATGGCGATGATTATGATGATGATTATGCTCATGATTATGATCATGATTATGATTAATATTATGATGATGTTTATGTTAATGATTATTATGATGATTATGATGATGATTACGATGATCATTATGATGATGATTATGATGATGATTATGATGATGATTATGATGATGATTATGATGATGACTACGATGATGATTGTGATGACGATTATGATGATTATTATGATGACGGTTATGATAATGATTATGATGACGGTTATGATGATGATTATGATGATGATTATGATAATGAGTATGATGATGATTATGATGATGATTACGATGATCATTATGATGATGATTATGATGATGATTATGATGATGATTATGATGATGATTATGATGATGATTATGATGATGGTTATGATGACTATAATGATGACGATTATGATGACGATTATGATGACGATTATGATGACGATTATGATGACGATTATGATGATGATTATCAGGAATAATATGATGATGACTATTATAGTGATTATGATGACGATTATGATGATGATTATGATGATAAATATGATGATGACTATGATGGCGATTATGATAATGATTATGATGATGATTATGATGAATATTATGATGATGATTATGATGATGATAATGATGATGATTATGATGATGATTATGATGATGATTATGATGATGATTATGATGATGATTATGATGATGATTAGGATGATGATTATGATGATGACTATGATGCTGATTATGATGACGGTTATGATGATTATGATGACGATTATGATCACGATTATGATGATGATTATGATAATGATTATGATGATGATCATGATGACTATAATGATGACTATAATCATGACGATTATGATGACTATTATGATGATGACTATGATGATGATCATGATGACCACGATGACGATTATGATGATGATTATGATGATGATTATGATGACTATTATGATGATGACTATGATGCTGATTTTGATGACGGTTATGATGATGATTATGATGATGATTATGACGATGATAATGATGATGATTATGATAATGATTATGATGATGATTATGATGATGATTATGATGATGATTATGATGATGATTATGATGATGATTTTGATGACTATAATGATGACGATTATGATGACTATTATGATGATTATGATGACGATTATGATCACGATTATGATGACTATTATGATGATGATTATGATGATGATTATGATGATGACTATGATGCTGATTATGATGACGGTTATGATGATGATTATGATGATGATTATGATAATGATTATGATGATGATCATGATGACTATAATGATGACTATAATCATGACGATTATGATGACTATTATGATGATGACTATGATGATGATCATGATGACCACGATGACGATTATGATGATGATTATGATGACGATTATGATAACGATTATGATGATGATTATGATGACGGTTATGATGATGATTATGATTATGATTATGACGATGATTATGATCATGATTATGATGATGATTATGATGATGGTTATGATGACGATTATGATGACGATTATGATGACGATTATGATGACTATTATGATGATGATTATGATGATGATTATGATAATGATTATGATGACTATAATGATGACGATTATGATGACTATTATGATGATGATTATGATGACGGTTATGATGATGATTATGATGATGATTATGACGATGATAATGATCATGATTATGATCATCATTATGATGATGATTATGAAGATGATTATGATGATGACTATGATGATGATTATGATGATGATTATGATGATGATTATGATGATGATTATGATGATGATTATAATGATGATTATGATGATGATTATGATGATGATTATGATGATGATTATGATGATGATTATGATGATGATTATGATGATGATTATGATGATGATTATGATGACTATAATGATGACGATTATGATGATGATTATGATGATGATTATGATGATGACTATGATGCTGATTATGATGACGGTTATGATGATGATTATGATGATGATTATGATGATGATTATGACGATGATTATTATGATGATTATGATGATGATTATGATGATGGTTATGATGACTATAATGATGACTATTATGATGACGATTATGATGACGATTATGATGATGATTATGATGATGATTATGATGATCACTATGATGACGGTTATGATGATGATTATGATGATGATTATGATAATGATTATGATGATGATTATGATGATGATTATGATGATGATTATGATGATGATTATGATGATGATCATGATGATGATTATGATGATGATTATGATGATGATTACGATGATCATTATGATGATGATTGTGATTATCATTATGATGATGATTATGATGATGATTATGATAATGATTATGATGATGATTATGATGATGATTATGCTCATGATTATGATCATGAGTATGATGAATATTATGATGATGATTATGTTAATGATTATGATGATGATTATGATGATGATTATGATGATCATTATGATGATGATTATGATTATCATTATGATGATGATTATGATGATGATTACGATGATCATTATGATGATGATTGTGATTATCATTATGATGATGATTATGATGATTATGGTGATGATTACGATGATGATTATGATGATGACTACGATGACGATTGTGATGACGATTATGATGATGATTATGATGATGATTATGATGATGATTATGATGATGATTATGATGATGACTGCGATGATGATTATGGCGATGATTATGATGATGATTATGCTCATGATTATGATCATGAGTATGATGAATATTATGATGATGATTATGTTAATGATTATTATGATGATTATGATGATGATTAAGATGATCATTATGATGATGATTATGATGATGATTATGATGATGATTATGATGATGACTACGATGATGATTGTGATGACTATTATGATGGTTATGATGACGATTATGATCACGATTATGATGACGATTATGATGATGATTATGATGATGATTATGATGATGACTATGATGCTGATTATGATGACGGTTATGATGATTATGATGACGATTATGATCACGATTATGATGACGATTATGATGATGATTATGATGATGATTATGATGATGACTATGATGCTGATTATGATGACGGTTATGATGATGATTATGATGATGATTATGATAATGATTATGATGATGATTATGATGACTATAATGATGACGATTATGATGACTATTATGATGATGACTATGATGACGATTATGATAATGATTATGATGATGATTATGATGACGGTTATGATGATGATTATGATTATGATTATGACGATGATTATTATGATGATTATGATGATGATTATGATGATGATTATGCTGATGGTTATGATGACTATAATGATGACTATTATGATGACGATTATGATGACGATTATGATGATGATTATGATGATGATTATGATGATCACTATGATGACGGTTATGATGATGATTATGATGATGATTATGATAATGATTATGATGATGATTATGATGATGATTATGATGAATATTATGATGATGATTATGATGATGATCATGATGATGATTATGATGATGATTATGATGATGATTATGATGATGATTATGATGATGATTATGATGATGATTATGATGATGATTATGATGACTATAATGATGACGATTATGATGACTATTATGATGATGATTATGATGACGGTTATGATGATGATTATGATGATGATTATGACGATGATAATGATCATGATTATGATCATGATTATGATGATGATTATGAAGATGATTATGATGATGACTATGATGATGATTATGATGATGATTATGATGATGATTATGATGATGATTATGATGATGATTATGATGATGATTATGATGATGATTATGATGATGATTATGCTCATGATTATGATCATGAGTATGATGAATATTATGATGATGATTATGATGATGATTATGATGATGATTATGTTAATGATTATGATGATGATTATGATGATGATTATGATGATGACTACGATGATGATTGTGATGACTATTATGATGGTTATGATGACGATTATGATCACGATTATGATGACGATTATGATGATGATTATGATGATGATTATGATGATGACTATGATGCTGATTATGATGACGGTTATGATGATTATGATGACGATTATGATCACGATTATGATGACGATTATGATGATGATTATGATGATGATTATGATGATGACTATGATGCTGATTATGATGACGGTTATGATGATGATTATGATGATGATTATGATAATGATTATGATGATGATTATGATGACTATAATGATGACGATTATGATGACTATTATGATGATGACTATGATGACGATTATGATAATGATTATGATGATGATTATGATGACGGTTATGATGATGATTATGATTATGATTATGACGATGATTATTATGATGATTATGATGATGATTATGATGATGATTATGCTGATGGTTATGATGACTATAATGATGACTATTATGATGACGATTATGATGACGATTATGATGATGATTATGATGATGATTATGATGATCACTATGATGACGGTTATGATGATGATTATGATGATGATTATGATAATGACTATGATGGTGATTATGATGATGATTATGATGATGATTATGATGATGATTATGATGATGATCATGATGATGATTATGATGATGATTATGATGATGATTATGATGACTATAATGATGACGCTTATGATGACTATTTTGATGATGATTATGATGATGATTATGATAATGATTATGATGATGATTATGATGATGATTATGCTCATGATTATGATCATGAGTATGATGAATATTATGATGATGATTATGTTAATGATTATGATGATGATTATGATGATGATTATGATGATGATTATGATGATGATTATGATGATGATCATGATGATGATTATGATGATGATTATGATGATGATTATGATGACTATAATGATGACGCTTATGATGACTATTTTGATGATGATTATGATGATGATTATGATAATGATTATGATGATGATTATGATGATGATTATGCTCATGATTATGATCATGAGTATGATGAATATTATGATGATGATTATGTTAATGATTATGATGATGATTATGATGATGATTATGATGATCATTATGATGATGATTATGATTATCATTATGATGATGATTATGATGATGATTACGATGATCATTATGATGATGATTGTGATTATCATTATGATGATGATTATGATGATTATGGTGATGATTACGATGATGATTATGATGATGACTACGATGACGATTGTGATGACGACTATGATGATGATTATGATGATGATTATGATTATGATTACGACGTCTATAATGATGCCGATTATGATGACTATTATGATAATGACTATGATGACTATTATGATAATGACTATGATGACGATTATGATGGCGATTATGATGACGATTATGATGATGATTATGATGATGATTATGATGATGACTACGATGATGATTATGGCGATGATTATGATGATGATTATACTCATGATTATGATCATGATTATGATTAATATTATGATGATGTTTATGTTAATGATTATTATGATGATTATGATGATGATTACGATGATCATTATGATGATGATTATGATGATGATTATGATGATGATTATGATGATGATTATGATGATGACTACGATGATGATTGTGATGACGATTATGATGATTATTCTGATGACGGTTATGATAATGATGATGATGACGGTTATGATGATGATTATGATGATGATTATGATAATGAGTATGATGATGATTATGATGATGATTACGATGATCATTATGATGATGATTATGATGATGATTATGATGATGATTATGATGATGATTATGATGATGATTATGATGATGGTTATGATGACTATAATGATGACGATTATGATGACGATTATGATGACGATTATGATGACGATTATGATGACGATTATGATGACGATTATGATGATGATTATCAGGAATAATATGATGATGACTATTATAGTGATTATGATGACGATTATGATGATGATTATGATGATAAATATGATGATGACTATGATGGCGATTATGATAATGATTATGATGATGATTATGATGAATATTATGATGATGATTATGATGATGATAATGATGATGATTATGATGATGATTATGATGATGATTATGATGATGATTATGATGATGATTATGATGATGATTATGATGATGATTATGATGATGGTTATGATGACGGTTATGATGATGATTATGATGATGATTATGATGATGACTATGATGATGATTATGACGATGATTATGATGATGATTATGATGATGATTATGATGATGATTATGATGATGATTATGATGATGATTATGATGACTATAATGATGACGATTGTGATGACTATTATGATGATGACTATGATGACGATTATGATAATGATTATGATGACTATAGTGATGACTATAATGATGACGATTATGATGACTATAATGATGACGATTATGATGACTATCATGATGATCACTATGATGACGATTATGATAATGATTATGATGATAATTATGATAACGGTTATGATGATGATTATGATGAATATTATGATGACTGTAATGATGACGATTATGGGGACTATTATGATGATGACTATGATGATGATTATGATGATGATTATGATGATGACTATGATGATGATTACGATGACGATTATGATGATGATTATGATGATGACTATGATGCTGATTATGATGACGGTTATGATGATGATTATGATGATGATTATGATAATGAGTATGATGATGATTATGATGATGATTATGATGATGATTATGATGATGGTTATGATGACTATAATGATGACGATTATGATGACGATTATGATGACGATTATGATGACGGTTATGATGACGATTATGATGATGATTATCAGGTATAATATGATGATGACTATTATAGTGATTATGATGACGATTATGATGATGATTATGATGATGAATATGATGATGACTATGATGGCGATTATGATAATGATTATGATGATGATTATGATGAATATTATGATGATGATTATGATGATGATAATGATGATGATTATGATGATGATTATGATGATGATTATGATGATGATTATGATGATGGTTATGATGACGGTTATGATGATGATTATGATGATGATTATGATGATGACTATGATGATGATTATGACGATGATTATGATGATGATTATGATGATGATTATGATGATGATTATGATGATGATTATGATGACTATAATGATGACGATTGTGATGACTATTATGATGATGAATATGATGACGATTATGATAATGATTATGATGACTATAGTGATGACTATAATGATGACGATTATGATGACTATCATGATGATGACTATGATGACGATTATGATAATGATTATGATGATAATTATGATGACGGTTATGATGATGATTATGATGAATATTATGATGACTGTAATGATGACGATTATGAGGACTATTATGATGATGACTATGATGATGATTATGATGATGATTATGATGATGATTATGATGATGATTATGATGACGGTTATGATGATGACTATGATGATGATGATGATGATTATGACGATGATTATGATGACGATTATGATGATGATTATGATGATGATTATGATGACTATTATGATGATGACTATGATGCTGATTATGATGACGGTTATGATGATTATGATGACGATTATGATCACGATTATGATGACGATTATGATGATGATTATGATGATGATTATGATGATGACTATGATGCTGATTATGATGACGGTTATGATGATGATTATGATGATGATTATGATAATGATTATGATGATGATTATGATGACTATAATGATGACGATTATGATGACTATTATGATGATGACTATGATGACGATTATGATAATGATTATGATGATGATTATGATGACGGTTATGATGATTATTATGATTATGATTATGACGATGATTATTATGATGATTATGATGATGATTATGATGATGATTATGCTGATGGTTATGATGACTATAATGATGACTATTATGATGACGATTATGATGACGATTATGATGATGATTATGATGATGATTATGATGATCACTATGATGACGGTTATGATGACGGTTATGATGATAATTATGATGATGATAATGATGATGATTATGATGATGATTATGATGATGATTATGATGATGATTATGATGATGATTATGATGATGATTATGATGATGATTATGATGATGGTTATGATGACGGTTATGATGATGATTATGATGATGATTATGATGATGACTATGATGATGATTATGACGATGATTATGATGATGATTATGATGATGATTATGATGATGATTATGATGATGATTATGATGATGATTATGATGACTATAATGATGACGATTGTGATGACTATTATGATGATGACTATGATGACGATTATGATAATGATTATGATGACTATAGTGATGACTATAATGATGACGATTATGATGACTATAATGATGACGATTATGATGACTATCATGATGATCACTATGATGACGATTATGATAATGATTATGATGATAATTATGATAACGGTTATGATGATGATTATGATGAATATTATGATGACTGTAATGATGACGATTATGGGGACTATTATGATGATGACTATGATGATGATTATGATGATGATTATGATGATGATTATGCTGATGGTTATGATGACTATAATGATGACTATTATGATGACGATTATGATGACGATTATGATGATGATTATGATGATGATTATGATGATCACTATGATGACGGTTATGATGACGGTTATGATGATAATTATGATGATGATAATGATGATGATTATGATGATGATTATGATGATGATTATGATGATGATTATGATGATGATTATGATGATGATTATGATGATGATTATGATGATGGTTATGATGACGGTTATGATGATGATTATGATGATGATTATGATGATGACTATGATGATGATTATGACGATGATTATGATGATGATTATGATGATGATTATGATGATGATTATGATGATGATTATGATGATGATTATGATGACTATAATGATGACGATTGTGATGACTATTATGATGATGACTATGATGACGATTATGATAATGATTATGATGACTATAGTGATGACTATAATGATGACGATTATGATGACTATAATGATGACGATTATGATGACTATCATGATGATCACTATGATGACGATTATGATAATGATTATGATGATAATTATGATAACGGTTATGATGATGATTATGATGAATATTATGATGACTGTAATGATGACGATTATGGGGACTATTATGATGATGACTATGATGATGATTATGATGATGATTATGATGATGACTATGATGATGATTACGATGACGATTATGATGATGATTATGATGATGACTATGATGCTGATTATGATGACGGTTATGATGATGATTATGATGATGATTATGATAATGAGTATGATGATGATTATGATGATGATTATGATGATGATTATGATGATGGTTATGATGACTATAATGATGACGATTATGATGACGATTATGATGACGATTATGATGACGGTTATGATGACGATTATGATGATGATTATCAGGTATAATATGATGATGACTATTATAGTGATTATGATGACGATTATGATGATGATTATGATGATGAATATGATGATGACTATGATGGCGATTATGATAATGATTATGATGATGATTATGATGAATATTATGATGATGATTATGATGATGATAATGATGATGATTATGATGATGATTATGATGATGATTATGATGATGATTATGATGATGGTTATGATGACGGTTATGATGATGATTATGATGATGATTATGATGATGACTATGATGATGATTATGACGATGATTATGATGATGATTATGATGATGATTATGATGATGATTATGATGATGATTATGATGACTATAATGATGACGATTGTGATGACTATTATGATGATGAATATGATGACGATTATGATAATGATTATGATGACTATAGTGATGACTATAATGATGACGATTATGATGACTATCATGATGATGACTATGATGACGATTATGATAATGATTATGATGATAATTATGATGACGCTTATGATGATGATTATGATGAATATTATGATGACTGTAATGATGACGATTATGAGGACTATTATGATGATGACTATGATGATGATTATGATGATGATTATGATGATGATTATGATGATGGTTATGATGACTATAATGATGACGATTATGATGACTATTATGATGATGACTATGATGACGATTATGATGACGGTTATGATAATGATTATGATAATGATTATGATGATGACTATGATGATGATTATGATGATGATTATGATGATGATTATGATGATGATTATGATGACGGTTATGATGATGACTATGATGATGATGATGATGATGATTATGACGATGATTATGATGACGATTATGATGATGATTATGATGATGATTATGATGACTATTATGATGATGACTATGATGCTGATTATGATGACGGTTATGATGATTATGATGACGATTATGATCACGATTATGATGACGATTATGATGATGATTATGATGATGATTATGATGATGACTATGATGCTGATTATGATGACGGTTATGATGATGATTATGATGATGATTATGATAATGATTATGATGATGATTATGATGACTATAATGATGACGATTATGATGACTATTATGATGATGACTATGATGACGATTATGATAATGATTATGATGATGATTATGATGACGGTTATGATGATTATTATGATTATGATTATGACGATGATTATTATGATGATTATGATGATGATTATGATGATGATTATGCTGATGGTTATGATGACTATAATGATGACTATTATGATGACGATTATGATGACGATTATGATGATGATTATGATGATGATTATGATGATCACTATGATGACGGTTATGATGACGGTTATGATGATAATTATGATGATGATAATGATGATGATTATGATGATGATTATGATGATGATTATGATGATGATTATGATGATGATTATGATGATGATTATGATGATGATTATGATGATGGTTATGATGACGGTTATGATGATGATTATGATGATGATTATGATGATGACTATGATGATGATTATGACGATGATTATGATGATGATTATGATGATGATTATGATGATGATTATGATGATGATTATGATGATGATTATGATGACTATAATGATGACGATTGTGATGACTATTATGATGATGACTATGATGACGATTATGATAATGATTATGATGACTATAGTGATGACTATAATGATGACGATTATGATGACTATAATGATGACGATTATGATGACTATCATGATGATCACTATGATGACGATTATGATAATGATTATGATGATAATTATGATAACGGTTATGATGATGATTATGATGAATATTATGATGACTGTAATGATGACGACTATGGGGACTATTATGATGATGACTATGATGATGATTATGATGATGATTATGATGATGACTATGATGATGATTACGATGACGATTATGATGATGATTATGATGATGACTATGATGCTGATTATGATGACGGTTATGATGATGATTATGATGATGATTATGATAATGAGTATGATGATGATTATGATGATGATTATGATGATGATTATGATGATGGTTATGATGACTATAATGATGACGATTATGATGACGATTATGATGACGATTATGATGACGGTTATGATGACGATTATGATGATGATTATCAGGTATAATATGATGATGACTATTATAGTGATTATGATGACGATTATGATGATGATTATGATGATGAATATGATGATGACTATGATGGCGATTATGATAATGATTATGATGATGATTATGATGAATATTATGATGATGATTATGATGATGATAATGATGATGATTATGATGATGATTATGATGATGATTATGATGATGATTATGATGATGGTTATGATGACGGTTATGATGATGATTATGATGATGATTATGATGATGACTATGATGATGATTATGACGATGATTATGATGATGATTATGATGATGATTATGATGATGATTATGATGATGATTATGATGACTATAATGATGACGATTGTGATGACTATTATGATGATGACTATGATGACGATTATGATAATGATTATGATGACTATAGTGATGACTATAATGATGACGATTATGATGACTATCATGATGATGACTATGATGACGATTATGATAATGATTATGATGATAATTATGATGACGGTTATGATGATGATTATGATGAATATTATGATGAATGTAATGATGACGATTATGAGGACTATTATGATGATGACTATGATGATGATTATGATGATGATTATGATGATGATTATGATGATGGTTATGATGACTATAATGATGACGATTATGATGACTATTATGATGATGACTATGATGACGATTATGATGACGGTTATGATAATGATTATGATAATGATTATGATGATGACTATGATGATGATTATGATGATGATTATGATGATGATTATGATGATGATTATGATGACGGTTATGATGATGACTATGATGATGATGATGATGATGATTATGACGATGATTATGATGACGATTATGATGATGATTATGATGATGATTATGATGACTATTATGATGATGACTATGATGCTGATTATGATGACGGTTATGATGATGATTATCATGATGATTATGATGATGATTATGACGATGATTATGATGATGATTATGATGACGATTATGATGATGACTATGATGACGATTATGATAATGATTATGATGATGATTATGATGAATATTATGATGATGATTATGATGATGATTATGATGATGATTATGATGATGATTATGATGATGATTATGATGATGATTATGATGATGATTATGATGATGATTATGATGACTATAATGATGACGATTGTGATGACTATTATGATGATGACTATGATGACGATTATGATAATGATTATGATGACTATAGTGATGACTATAATGATGACGATTATGATGACTATCATGATGATGACTATGATGACGATTATGATAATGATTATGATGAATATTATGATGACTGTAATGATGACGATTATGAGGACTATTATGATGATGACTATGATGATGATTATGATGATGACTATGATGATGATTACGATGACGATTATGATGATGATTATGATGATGACTATGATGCTGATTATGATGACGGTTATGATGATGATTATGATGATGATTATGATAATGAGTATGATGATGATTATGATGATGATTACGATGATGATTATGATGATGATTATGATGATGATTATGATGATGATTATGATGATGATTATGATGATGATTATGATGATGGTTATGATGGCTATAATGATGACGATTATGATGACGATTATGATGACGATTATGATGATGATTATCAGGAATAATATGATGATGACTATTATAGTGATTATGATGACGATTATGATGATGATTATGATGATAAATATGATGATGACTATGATGGCGATTATGATAATGATTATGATGATGATTATGATGAATATTATGATGATGATTATGATGATGATAATGATGATGATTATGATGATGATTATGATGATGATTATGATGATGATTATGATGATGATTATGATGATGATTATGATGATGATTATGATGATGGTTATGATGACGGTTATGATGATGATTATGATGATGATTATGATGATGACTATGATGATGATTATGACGATGATTATGATGATGATTATGATGATGATTATGATGATGATTATGATGATGATTATGATGATGATTATGATGACTATAATGATGACGATTGTGATGACTATTATGATGATGACTATGATGACGATTATGATAATGATTATGATGACTATAGTGATGACTATAATGATGACGATTATGATGACTATAATGATGACGATTATGATGACTATCATGATGATGACTATGATGACGATTATGATAATGATTATGATGATAATTATGATAACGGTTATGATGATGATTATGATGAATATTATGATGACTGTAATGATGACGATTATGAGGACTATTATGATGATGACTATGATGATGATTATGATGATGATTATGATGATGACTATGATGATGATTACGATGACGATTATGATGATGATTATGATGATGACTATGATGCTGATTATGATGACGGTTATGATGATGATTATGATGATGATTATGATAATGAGTATGATGATGATTATGATGATGATTATGTTGATGATTATGATGATGGTTATGATGACTATAATGATGACGATTATGATGACGAATATGATGACGATTATGATGACGATTATGATGACGATTATGATGATGATTATCAGGTATAATATGATGATGACTATTATAGTGATTATGATGACGATTATGATGATGATTATGATGATGAATATGATGATGACTATGATGGCGATTATGATAATGATTATGATGATGATTATGATGAATATTATGATGATGATTATGATGATGATAATGATGATGATTATGATGATGATTATGATGATGATTATGATGATGATTATGATGATGGTTATGATGACGGTTATGATGATGATTATGATGATTATGATGATGACTATGATGATGATTATGACGATGATTATGATGATGATTATGATGATGATTATGATGATGATTATGATGATGATTATGCTGATGACTATGATGATGACGATTGTGATGACTATTATGATGATGACTATGATGACGATTATGATAATGATTATGATGACTATAGTGATGACTATAATGATGACGATTATGATGACTATCATGATGATGACTATGATGACGATTATGATAATGATTATGATGATAATTATGATGACGGTTATGATGATGATTATGATGAATATTATGATGACTGTAATGATGACGATTATGAGGACTATTATGATGATGACTATGATGATGATTATGATGATGATTATGATGATGACTATGATGATGATTACGATGACGATTATGATGATGATTATGATGATGACTATGATGCTGATTATGATGACGGTTATGATGATGATTATGATGATGATTATGATAATGAGTATGATGATGATTATGATGATGATTATGATGATGATTATGATGATGATTATGATGATGGTTATGATGACTATAATGATGACGATTATGATGACGATTATGATGACGATTATGATGACGATTATGATGACGATTATGATGATGATTATCAGGACTAATATGATGATGACTATTATAATGATTATGATGACGATTATGATGATGATTATGATGATGATTATGATGATGATTATGATGACTATAATGATGACGATTGTGATGACTATAATGATGATGATTATGATGACGCTTATGATGATTATTATGATGAAGTCTATGATGATGATTATTATGAGGATTATGAGGACTATTATGATGATGACTATGATGACGATTATGATAATGATTATGATGACGGTTGTGATGATGATTATGATGATGATTATGATGATGACTATGATGATGATTATGATGATGATTATCATAATGATTATGATGATGATTACGATGATGATTATGATGATGATTATGATGATGATTATGATGATGATTATGATGATGATTATTATGATGATTATGATCATGATTATGATGACTATTATGATGACTATAATGATGACGATTATGATGACTATTATGATGATGACTATGATGATGATTATGATGACTATTATGATGATGACTATAATGATAATTATGATGATGATTATGATGATGATTATGATGATGATTATGATTATGATTATGATGACTATAATGATGACGATTATGATGACTATTATGATGATGACTATGATGACGATTATGATGACGGTTATGATAATGATTATGATAATGATTATGATGATGACTATGATGATGATTATGATGATGATTATGATGATGATTATGATGACGGTTATGATGATGACTATGATGATGATGATGATGATGATTATGACGATGATTATGATGACGATTATGATGATGATTATGATGATGATTATGATGACTATTATGATGATGACTATGATGCTGATTATGATGACGGTTATGATGATGATTATGATGATGATTATGATGATGATTATGACGATGATTATGATGATGATTATGATGACGATTATGATGATGACTATGATGACGATTATGATAATGATTATGATGAATATTATGATGACTGTAATGATGACGATTACGAGGACTATTATGATGATGACTATGATGATGATTATGATGATGACTATGATGATGATTACGATGACGATTATGATGATGATTATGATGATGACTATGATGCTGATTATGATGACGGTTATGATGATGATTATGATGATGATTATGATAATGAGTATGATGATGATTATGATGATGATTACGATGATCATTATGATGATGATTATGATGATGATTATGATGATGATTATGATGATGATTATGATGATGATTATGATGATGGTTATGATGACTATAATGATGACGATTATGATGACGATTATGATGACGATTATGATGACGATTATGATGACGATTATGATGACGATTATGATGACGATTATGATGACTATAATGATGACGATTGTGATGACTATTATGATGATGACTATGATGACGATTATGATAATGATTATGATGACTATAGTGATGACTATAATGATGACGATTATGATGACTATAATGATGACGATTATGATGACTATCATGATGATGACTATGATGACGATTATGATAATGATTATGATGATAATTATGATGACGGTTATGATGATGATTATGATGAATATTATGATGACTGTAATGATGACGATTATGAGGACTATTATGATGATGACTATGATGATGATTATGATGATGATTATGATGATGACTATGATGATGATTACGATGACGATTATGATGATGATTATGATGATGACTATGATGCTGATTATGATGACGGTTATGATGATGATTATGATGATGATTATGATAATGAGTATGATGATGATTATGATGATGATTATGATGATGATTATGATGATGGTTATGATGACTATAATGATGACGATTATGATGACGATTATGATGACGATTATGATGACGATTATGATGACGATTATGATGATGATTATCAGGAATAATATGATGATGACTATTATAGTGATTATGATGACGATTATGATGATGATTATGATGATGAATATGATGATGACTATGATGGCGATTATGATAATGATTATGATGATGATTATGATGAATATTATGATGATGATTATGATGATGATAATGATGATGATTATGATGATGATTATGATGATGATTATGATGATGATTATGATGATGATTATGATGATGATTATGATGACTATAATGATGACGATTGTGATGACTATTATGATGATGATTATGATGACGCTTATGATGATTATTATGATGAAGTCTATGATGATGATTATTATGAGGATTATGAGGACTATTATGATGATGACTATGATGACGATTATGATAATGATTATGATGATGATTATGATGATGACTATGATGATGATTATGACGATGATTATGATGATGATTATGATGATGATTATGAGGATGATTATGATGATGATTATGATGACTATAATGATGACGATTGTGATGACTATTATGATGATGACTATGATGACGATTATGATAATGATTATGATGACTATAGTGATGACTATAATGATGACGATTATGATGACTATCATGATGATGACTATGATGACGATTATGATAATGATTATGATGATAATTATGATGACGGTTATGATGATGATTATGATGAATATTATGATGACTGTAATGATGACGATTATGAGGACTATTATGATGATGACTATGATGATGATTATGATGATGATTATGATGATGACTATGATGATGATTACGATGACGATTATGATGATGATTATGATGATGACTATGATGCTGATTATGATGACGGTTATGATGATGATTATGATGATGATTATGATAATGAGTATGATGATGATTATGATGATGATTATGATGATGATTATGATGATGGTTATGATGACTATAATGATGACGATTATGATCATGATTATGATGACTATTATGATGATTATAATGATGACGATTATGATGACTATTATGATGACGAATATGATGACGATTATGATGACGATTATGATGACGATTATGATGATGATTATCAGGTATAATATGATGATGACTATTATAGTGATTATGATGACGATTATGATGATGATTATGATGATGAATATGATGATGACTATGATGGCGATTATGATAATGATTATGATGATGATTATGATGAATATTATGATGATGATTATGATGATGATAATGATGATGATTATGATGATGATTATGATGATGATTATGATGATGATTATGATGATGGTTATGATGACGGTTATGATGATGATTATGATGATGATTATGATGATGACTATGATGATGATTATGACGATGATTATGATGATGATTATGATGATGATTATGATGATGATTATGATGATGATTATGCTGATGACTATGATGATGGCGATTGTGATGACTATTATGATGATGACTATGATGACGATTATGATAATGATTATGATGACTATAGTGATGACTATAATGATGACGATTATGATGACTATCATGATGATGACTATGATGACGATTATGATAATGATTATGATGATAATTATGATGACGGTTATGATGATGATTATGATGAATATTATGATGACTGTAATGATGACGATTATGAGGACTATTATGATGATGACTATGATGATGATTATGATGATGATTATGATGATGACTATGATGATGATTACGATGACGATTATGATGATGATTATGATGATGACTATGATGCTGATTATGATGACGGTTATGATGATGATTATGATGATGATTATGATAATGAGTATGATGATGATTATGATGATGATTATGATGATGATTATGATGATGGTTATGATGACTATAATGATGACGATTATGATGACGATTATGATGACGATTATGATGACGATTATGATGACGATTATGATGATGATTATCAGGACTAATATGATGATGACTATTATAATGATTATGATGACGATTATGATGATGATTATGATGATGATTATGATGATGATTATGATGACTATAATGATGACGATTGTGATGACTATAATGATGATGATTATGATGACGCTTATGATGATTATTATGATGAAGTCTATGATGATGATTATTATGAGGATTATGAGGACTATTATGATGATGACTATGATGACGATTATGATAATGATTATGATGACGGTTGTGATGATGATTATGATGATGATTATGATGATGACTATGATGATGATTATGATGATGATTATCATAATGATTATGATGATGATTACGATGATGATTATGATGATGATTATGATGATGATTATGATGATGATTATGATGATGATTATTATGATGATTATGATCATGATTATGATGACTATTATGATGACTATAATGATGACGATTATGATGACTATTATGATGATGACTATGATGATGATTATGATGACTATTATGATGATGACTATAATGATAATTATGATGATGATTATGATGATGATTATGATGATGATTATGATTATGATTATGATGACTATAATGATGACGATTATGATGACTATTATGATGATGACTATGATGACGATTATGATGACGGTTATGATAATGATTATGATAATGATTATGATGATGACTATGATGATGATTATGATGATGATTATGATGATGATTATGATGACGGTTATGATGATGACTATGATGATGATGATGATGATGATTATGACGATGATTATGATGACGATTATGATGATGATTATGATGATGATTATGATGACTATTATGATGATGACTATGATGCTGATTATGATGACGGTTATGATGATGATTATGATGATGATTATGATGATGATTATGACGATGATTATGATGATGATTATGATGACGATTATGATGATGACTATGATGACGATTATGATAATGATTATGATGATGATTATGATGAATATTATGATGATGATTATGATGATGATTATAATGATGATTATGATGATGATTATGATGATGATTATGATGACTATAATGATGACGATTGTGATGACTATTATGATGATGACTATGATGACGATTATGATGACTATAGTGATGACTATAATGATGACGATTATGATGACTATCATGATGATGACTATGATGACGATTATGATAATGATTATGATGAATATTATGATGACTGTAATGATGACGATTATGAGGACTATTATGATGATGACTATGATGATGATTATGATGATGACTATGATGATGATTACGATGACGATTATGATGATGATTATGATGATGACTATGATGCTGATTATGATGACGGTTATGATGACGATTATGATGATGATTATGATAATGAGTATGATGATGATTATGATGATGATTACGATGATCATTATGATGATGATTATGATGATGATTATGATGATGATTATGATGATGATTATGATGATGATTATGATGATGGTTATGATGACTATAATGATGACGATTATGATGACGATTATGATGACGATTATGATGACGATTATGATGACGATTATGATGACGATTATGATGACGATTATGATGATGATTATCAGGAATAATATGATGATGACTATTATAGTGATTATGATGACGATTATGATGATGATTATGATGATGAATATGATGATGACTATGATGGCGATTATGATAATGATTATGATGATGATTATGATGAATATTATGATGATGATTATGATGCTGATAATGATGATGATTATGATGATGATTATGATGATGATTATGATGATGATTATGATGATGATTATGATGATGATTATGATGACTATAATGATGACGATTGTGATGACTATGATGACGATTATGATAATGATTATGATGACTATAGTGATGACTATAATGATGACGATTATGATGACTATAATGATGACGATTATGATGACTATCATGATGATGACTATGATGACGATTATGATAATGATTATGATGATAATTATGATGACGGTTATGATGATGATTATGATGAATATTATGATGACTGTAATGATGACGATTATGAGGACTATTATGATGATGACTATGATGATGATTATGATGATGATTATGATGATGACTATGATGATGATTACGATGACGATTATGATGATGATTATGATGATGACTATGATGCTGATTATGATGACGGTTATGATGATGATTATGATGATGATTATGATAATGAGTATGATGATGATTATGATGATGATTATGATGATGATTATGATGATGGTTATGATGACTATAATGATGACGATTATGATGACGATTATGATGACGATTATGATGACGATTATGATGACGATTATGATGATGATTATCAGGAATAATATGATGATGACTATTATAGTGATTATGATGACGATTATGATGATGATTATGATGATGAATATGATGATGACTATGATGGCGATTATGATAATGATTATGATGATGATTATGATGAATATTATGATGATGATTATGATGATGATAATGATGATGATTATGATGATGATTATGATGATGATTATGATGATGATTATGATGATGATTATGATGATGATTATGATGATGATTATGATGATGGTTATGATGACGGTTATGATGATGATTATGATGATGATTATGATGATGACTATGATGATGATTATGACGATGATTATGATGATGATTATGATGATGATTATGAGGATGATTATGATGATGATTATGATGACTATAATGATGACGATTGTGATGACTATTATGATGATGACTATGATGACGATTATGATAATGATTATGATGACTATAGTGATGACTATAATGATGACGATTATGATGACTATCATGATGATGACTATGATGACGATTATGATAATGATTATGATGATAATTATGATGACGGTTATGATGATGATTATGATGAATATTATGATGACTGTAATGATGACGATTATGAGGACTATTATGATGATGACTATGATGATGATTATGATGATGATTATGATGATGACTATGATGATGATTACGATGACGATTATGATGATGATTATGATGATGACTATGATGCTGATTATGATGACGGTTATGATGATGATTATGATGATGATTATGATAATGAGTATGATGATGATTATGATGATGATTATGATGATGATTATGATGATGGTTATGATGACTATAATGATGACGATTATGATGACGATTATGATGACGATTATGATGACGATTATGATGACGATTATGATGATGATTATCAGGACTAATATGATGATGACTATTATAATGATTATGATGACGATTATGATGATGATTATGATGATGATTATGATGATGATTATGATGACTATAATAATGACGATTGTGATGACTATTATGATGATGATTATGATGACGCTTATGATGATTATTATGATGAAGTCTATGATGATGATTATTATGAGGATTATGAGGACTATTATGATGATGACTATGATGATGATTATGATGACGATTATGATGATGACTATGATGACGATTATGATAATGATTATGATGACGGTTGTGATGATGATTATGATGATGATTATGATGATGACTATGATAATGATTATGATGATGATTATCATAATGATTATGATGATGATTACGATGATGATTATGATGATGATTATGATGATGATTATGATGATGATTATTATGATGATTATGATCATGATTATGATGACTATTATGATGACTATAATGATGACGATTATGATGACTATTATGATGATGACTATGATGATGATTATGATGACTATTATGATGATGACTATAATGATAATTATGATGATGATTATGATGATGATTATGATGATGATTATGATTATGATTATGATGACTATAATGATGACGATTATGATGACTATTATGATGATGACTATGATGACGATTATGATGACGGTTATGATAATGATTATGATAATGATTATGATGATGACTATGATGATGATTATGATGATGATTATGATGATGATTATGATGACGGTTATGATGATGACTATGATGACGATTATGATAATGATTATGATGACGGTTGTGATGACGATTATGAGGACTATTATGATGATGACTATGATGATGATTATGATGATGATTATGATGATGACTATGATGATGATTACGATGACGATTATGATGATGATTATGATGATGACTATGATGCTGATTATGATGACGGTTATAATGATGATTATGATGATGATTATGATAATGAGTATGATGATGATTATGATGATGATTATGATGATGATTATGATGATGGTTATGATGACTATAATGATGACGATTATGATGACGATTATGATGACGATTATGATGACGATTATGATGATGATTATCAGGACTAATATGATGATGACTATTATAATGATTATGATGATGATTATGATGATGACTATGATGATGATCATGATGATGATTATCATAATGATTATGATGATGATTACGATGATGATTATGATGATGATTATGATGATGATTATGATGATGATTATTATGATGATTATGATCATGATTATGATGACTATTATGATGACTATAATGATGACGATTATGATGACTATTATGATGATGACTATGATGATGATTATGATGACTATTATGATGATGACTATAATGATAATTATGATGATGATTATGATTATGATGATGATTATGATGATGATTATGATTATGATTATGATGACTATAATGATGACGATTATGATGACTATTATGATGATGAATATGATGACGATTATGATGACGGTTATGATAATGATTATGATAATGATTATGATAATGATTATGATGATGACTATGATGATGATTATGATGATGATTATGATGATCATTATGATGACGGTTATGATGATGACTATGATGATGATGATGATGATGATTATGATGACGGTTATGATGACGGTTATGATGATGATTATGATGATGATTATGACGATGATTATGATGACGATTATGATGATGATTATGATGATGATTATGATGACTATTATGATGATGACTATGATGCTGATTATGATGACGGTTATGATGATGATTATGATGATGATTATGATGATGATTATGACGATGATTATGAGGACTATTATGATGATGACTATGATGCTGATTATGATGACGGTTATGATGATGATTATGATGATGATTATGATAATGAGTATGATGATGATTATGATGATGATTACGATGATCATTATGATGATGATTATGATGATGATTATGATGATGATTATGATGATGATTATGATGATGATTATGATGATGGTTATGATGACTATAATGATGACGATTATGATGACGATTATGATGACGATTATGATGACGATTATGATGACGATTATGATGATGATTATCAGGAATAATATGATGATGACTATTATAGTGATTATGATGACGATTATGATGATGATTATGATGATGAATATGATGATGACTATGATGGCGATTATGATAATGATTATGATGATGATTATGATGAATATTATGATGATGATTATGATGATGATAATGATGATGATTATGATGATGATTACGATGATGATTATGATGATGATTATGATGATGATTATGATGATGATTATGATGATGATTATGATGATGGTTATGATGACGGTTATGATGATGATTATGATGATGATTATGATGATGACTATGATGATGATTATGACGATGATTATGATGATGATTATGATGATGATTATGATGATGATTATGATGATGATTATGATGACTATAATGATGACGATTGTGATGACTATTATGATGATGACTATGATGATGATTATGATGATGATTATGATGATGATTATGATTATGATTATGATGACTATAATGATGACGATTATGATGACTATTATGATGATGACTATGATGACGATTATGATGACGGTTATGATAATGATTATGATAATGATTATGATGATGACTATGATGATGATTATGATGATGATTATGATGATGATTATGATGACGGTTATGATGATGACTATGATGATGATGATGATGATGATTATGACGATGATTATGATGACGATTATGATGATGATTATGATGATGATTATGATGACTATTATGATGATGACTATGATGCTGATTATGATGACGGTTATGATGATGATTATGATGATGATTATGATGATGATTATGATGATGATTATGATGATGATTATGACGATGATTATGATGATGATTATGATGACGATTATGATGATGACTATGATGACGATTATGATAATGATTATGATGATGATTATGATGAATATTATGATGATGATTATGATGATGATTATGATGATGATTATGATGATGATTATGATGATGATTATGATGATGATTATGATGATGATTATGATGATGATTATGATGATGATTATGATGACTATAATGATGACTATTATGATGATGACTATGATGACGATTATGATAATGATTATGATGACTATAGTGATGACTATAATGATGACGATTATGAGGACTATTATGATGATGACTATGATGGTGATTATGATGATGACTATGATGATGATTACGATGACGATTATGATGATGATTATGATGATGACTATGATGCTGATTATGATGACGGTTATGATGATGATTATGATGATGATTATGATGACGATTATGATGACGATTATGATGACGATTATGATGACGATTATGATGACGATTATGATGACGATTATGATGATGATTATCAGGAATAATATGATGATGACTATTATAGTGATTATGATGACGATTATGATGATGATTATGATGATAAATATGATGATGACTATGATGGCGATTATGATAATGATTATGATGATGATTATGATGAATATTATGATGATGATTATGATGATGATAATGATGATGATTATGATGATGATTATGATGATGATTATGATGATGATTATGATGATGATTATGATGATGATTATGATGATGATTATGATGATGGTTATGATGACGGTTATGATGATGATTATGATGATGATTATGATGATGACTATGATGATGATTATGACGATGATTATGATGATGATTATGATGATGATTATGATGATGATTATGATGATGATTATGATGATGATTATGATGATGATTATGATGACTATAATGATGACGATTGTGATGACTATTATGATGATGACTATGATGATTATGATAATGATTATGATGACTATAGTGATGACTATAATGATGACGATTATGATGACTATCATGATGATGACTATGATGACGATTATGATAATGATTATGATGATAATTATGATAACGGTTATGATGATGATTATGATGAATATTATGATGACTGTAATGATGACGATTATGAGGACTATTATGATGATGACTATGATGATGATTATGATGATGATTATGATGATGACTATGATGATGATTACGATGACGATTATGATGATGATTATGATGATGACTATGATGCTGATTATGATGACGGTTATGATGATGATTATGATGATGATTATGATAATGAGTATGATGATGATTATGATGATGATTATGATGATGATTATGATGATGGTTATGATGACTATAATGATGACGATTATGATGACGATTATGATGACGATTATGATGACGATTATGATGACGATTATGATGATGATTATCAGGTATAATATGATGATGACTATTATAGTGACTATGATGACTATAATGATGACGATTATGATGACGATTATGATGACGATTATGATGACGATTATGATGACGATTATGATGATGATTATCAGGTATAATATGATGATGACTATTATAGTGATTATGATGACGATTATGATGATGATTATGATGATGAATATGATGATGACTACGATGGCGATTATGATAATGATTATGATGATGATTATGATGAATATTATGATGATGATTATGATGATGATAATGATGATGATTATGATGATGATTATGATGATGATTATGATGATGATTATGATGATGGTTATGATGACGGTTATGATGATGATTATGATGATGATTATGATGATGACTATGATGATGATTATGACGATGATTATGATGATGATTATGATGATGATTATGATGATGATTATGATGATGATTATGATGACTATAATGATGACGATTGTGATGACTATTATGATGATGACTATGATGACGATTATGATAATGATTATGATGACTATAGTGATGACTATAATGATGACGATTATGATGACTATCATGATGATGACTATGATGACGATTATGATAATGATTATGATGATAATTATGATGACGGTTATGATGATGATTATGATGAATATTATGATGACTGTAATGATGACGATTATGAGGACTATTATGATGATGACTATGATGATGATTATGATGATGATTATGATGATGACTATGATGATGATTACGATGACGATTATGATGATGATTATGATGATGACTATGATGCTGATTATGATGACGGTTATGATGATGATTATGATGATGATTATGATAATGAGTATGATGATGATTATGATGATGATTATGATGATGATTATGATGATGGTTATGATGACTATAATGATGACGATTATGATGACGATTATGATGACGATTATGATGACGATTATGATGATGATTATGATGATGATTATGATGATGATTATGATGACTATAATGATGACGATTGTGATGACTATTATGATGATGATTATGATGACGCTTATGATGATTATTATGATGAAGTCTATGATGATGATTATTATGAGGAGTATGAGGACTATTATGATGATGACTATGATGACGATTATGATAATGATTATGATGACGGTTGTGATGATGATTATGATGATGATTATGATGATGACTATGATGATGATTATGATGATGATTATCATAATGATTATGATGATGATTACGATGATGATTATGATGATGATTATGATGATGATTATTATGATGATTATGATCATGATTATGATGACTATTATGATGACTATAATGATGACGATTATGATGACTATTATGATGATGACTATGATGATGATTATGATGACTATTATGATGATGACTGTAATGATAATTATGATGATGATTATGATGATGATTATGATGATGATTATGATTATGATTATGATGACTATAATGATGACGATTATGATGACTATTATGATGATGACTATGATGACGATTATGATGACGGTTATGATAATGATTATGATAATGATTATGATGATGACTATGATGATGATTATGATGATGATTATGATGATGATTATGATGACGGTTATGATGATGACTATGATGATGATGATGATGATGATTATGACGATGATTATGATGACGATTATGATGATGATTATGATGATGATTATGATGACTATTATGATGATGACTATGATGCTGATTATGATGACGGTTATGATGATGATTATGATGATGATTATGATGATGATTATGACGATGATTATGATGATGATTATGATGACGATTATGATGATGACTATGATGACGATTATGATAATGATTATGATGTTGATTATGATGAATATTATGATGATGATTATGATGATGATTATGATGATGATTATGATGATGATTATGATGATGATTATGATGATGATTATGATGACTATAATGATGACGATTGTGATGACTATTATGATGATGACTATGATGACGATTATGATAATGATTATGATGAATATTATGATGACTGTAATGATGACGATTATGAGGACTATTATGATGATGACTATGATGATGATTATGATGATGACTATGATGATGATTACGATGACGATTATGATGATGATTATGATGATGACTATGATGCTGATTATGATGACGGTTATGATGATGATTATGATGATGATTATGATAATGAGTATGATGATGATTATGATGATGATTACGATGATCATTATGATGATGATTATGATGATGATTATGATGATGATTATGATGATGATTATGATGATGATTATGATGATGGTTATGATGACTATAATGATGACGATTATGATGACGATTATGATGACGATTATGATGACGATTATGATGACGATTATGATGACGATTATGATGATGATTATCAGGAATAATATGATGATGACTATTATAGTGATTATGATGACGATTATGATGATGATTATGATGATGAATATGATGATGACTATGATGGCGATTATGATAATGATTATGATGATGATTATGGTGAATATTATGATGATGATTATGATGCTGATAATGATGATGATTATGATGATGATTATGATGATGATTATGATGATGATTATGATGATGATTATGATGATGATTATGATGATGATTATGATGATGATTATGATGATGGTTATGATGACGGTTATGATGATGATTATGATGATGATTATGATGATGACTATGATGATGATTATGACGATGATTATGATGATGATTATGATGATGATTATGATGATGATTATGATGATGATTAAGATGATGATTATGATGACTATAATGATGACGATTGTGATGACTATTATGATGATGCCTATGATGACGATTATGATAATGATTATGATGACTATAGTGATGACTATAATGATGACGATTATGATGACTATAATGATGACGATTATGATGACTATCATGATGATGACCATGATGACGATTATGATAATGATTATGATGATAATTATGATGACGGTTATGATGATGATTATGATGAATATTATGATGACTGTAATGATGACGATTGTGATGACTATTATGATGATGACTATGATGACGATTATGATAATGATTATGATGATGATTATCAGGAATAATATGATGATGACTATTATAGTGATTATGATGACGATTATGATGATGATTATGATGATGAATATGATGATGACTATGATGGCGATTATGATAATGATTATGATGATGATTATGATGAATATTATGATGATGATTATGATGATGATAATGATGATGATTATGATGATGATTATGATGATGATTATGATGATGATTATGATGATGATTATGATGATGATTATGATGATGATTATGATGATGGTTATGATGACGGTTATGATGATGATTATGATGATGATTATGATGATGACTATGATGATGATTATGACGATGATTATGATGATGATTATGATGATGATTATGAGGATGATTATGATGATGATTATGATGACTATAATGATGACGATTGTGATGACTATTATGATGATGACTATGATGACGATTATGATAATGATTATGATGACTATAGTGATGACTATAATGATGACGATTATGATGACTATCATGATGATGACTATGATGACGATTATGATAATGATTATGATGATAATTATGATGACGGTTATGATGATGATTATGATGAATATTATGATGACTGTAATGATGACGATTATGAGGACTATTATGATGATGACTATGATGATGATTATGATGATGATTATGATGATGACTATGATGATGATTACGATGACGATTATGATGATGATTATGATGATGACTATGATGCTGATTATGATGACGGTTATGATGATGATTATGATGATGATTATGATAATGAGTATGATGATGATTATGATGATGATTATGATGATGATTATGATGATGGTTATGATGATGGTTATGATGACGATTATGATGACGATTATGATGACGATTATGATGACGATTATGATGACGATTATGATGATGATTATCAGGACTAATATGATGATGACTATTATAATGATTATGATGACGATTATGATGATGATTATGATGATGATTATGATGATGATTATGATGACTATAATAATGACGATTGTGATGACTATTATGATGATGATTATGATGACGCTTATGATGATTATTATGATGAAGTCTATGATGATGATTATTATGAGGATTATGAGGACTATTATGATGATGACTATGATGATGATTATGATGACGATTATGATGATGACTATGATGACGATTATGATAATGATTATGATGACGGTTGTGATGATGATTATGATGATGATTATGATGATGACTATGATGATGATTATGATGATGATTATCATAATGATTATGATGATGATTACGATGATGATTATGATGATGATTATGATGATGATTATGATGATGATTATTATGATGATTATGATCATGATTATGATGACTATTATGATGACTATAATGATGACGATTATGATGACTATTATGATGATGACTATGATGATGATTATGATGACTATTATGATGATGACTATGATGACGATTATGATAATGATTATGATGACGGTTGTGATGACGATTATGAGGACTATTATGATGATGACTATGATGATGATTATGATGATGATTATGATGATGACTATGATGATGATTACGATGACGATTATGATGATGATTATGATGATGACTATGATGCTGATTATGATGACGGTTATAATGATGATTATGATGATGATTATGATAATGAGTATGATGATGATTATGATGATGATTATGATGATGATTATGATGATGGTTATGATGACTATAATGATGACGATTATGATGACGATTATGATGACTATTATGATGATGACTATGATGACGATTATGATGACGGTTATGATAATGATTATGATAATGATTATGATGATGACTATGATGATGATTATGATGATGATTATGATGATGATTATGATGACGGTTATGATGATGACTATGATGATGATGATGATGATGATTATGACGATGATTATGATGACGATTATGATGATGATTATGATGATGATTATGATGACTATTATGATGATGACTATGATGCTGATTATGATGACGGTTATGATGATGATTATGATGATGATTATGATGATGATTATGATGATGATTATGATGATGATTATGACGATGATTATGATGATGATTATGATGACGATTATGATGATGACTATGATGACGATTATGATAATGATTATGATGATGATTATGATGAATATTATGATGATGATTATGATGATGATTATGATGATGATTATGATGATGATTATGATGATGATTATGATGATGATTATGATGATGATTATGATGATGATTATGATGATGATTATGATGACTATAATGATGACGATTGTGATGACTATTATGATGATGACTATGATGACGATTATGATAATGATTATGATGACTATAGTGATGACTATAATGATGACGATTATGATGACTATCATGATGATGACTATGATGACGATTATGATAATGATTATGATGATAATTATGATGACGGTTATGATGATGATTATGATGAATATTATGATGACTGTAATGATGACGATTATGAGGACTATTATGATGATGACTATGATGATGATTATGATGATGATTATGATGATGACTATGATGATGATTACGATGACGATTATGATGATGATTATGATGATGACTATGATGCTGATTATGATGACGGTTATGATGATGATTATGATGATGATTATGATAATGAGTATGATGATGATTATGATGATGATTATGATGATGATTATGATGATGGTTATGATGACTATAATGATGACGATTATGATGACGATTATGATGACGATTATGATGACGATTATGATGACGATTATGATGATGATTATCAGGACTAATATGATGATGACTATTATAATGATTATGATGACGATTATGATGATGATTATGATGATGATTATGATGATGATTATGATGACTATAATAATGACGATTGTGATGACTATTATGATGATGATTATGATGACGCTTATGATGATTATTATGATGAAGTCTATGATGATGATTATTATGAGGATTATGAGGACTATTATGATGATGACTATGATGATGATTATGATGACGATTATGATGATGACTATGATGACGATTATGATAATGATTATGATGACGGTTGTGATGATGATTATGATGATGATTATGATGATGACTATGATAATGATTATGATGATGATTATCATAATGATTATGATGATGATTACGATGATGATTATGATGATGATTATGATGATGATTATGATGATGATTATTATGATGATTATGATCATGATTATGATGACTATTATGATGACTATAATGATGACGATTATGATGACTATTATGATGATGACTATGATGATGATTATGATGACTATTATGATGATGACTATAATGATAATTATGATGATGATTATGATGATGATTATGATGATGATTATGATTATGATTATGATGACTATAATGATGACGATTATGATGACTATTATGATGATGACTATGATGACGATTATGATGACGGTTATGATAATGATTATGATAATGATTATGATGATGACTATGATGATGATTATGATGATGATTATGATGATGATTATGATGACGGTTATGATGATGACTATGATGACGATTATGATAATGATTATGATGACGGTTGTGATGACGATTATGAGGACTATTATGATGATGACTATGATGATGATTATGATGATGATTATGATGATGACTATGATGATGATTACGATGACGATTATGATGATGATTATGATGATGACTATGATGCTGATTATGATGACGGTTATAATGATGATTATGATGATGATTATGATAATGAGTATGATGATGATTATGATGATGATTATGATGATGATTATGATGATGGTTATGATGACTATAATGATGACGATTATGATGACGATTATGATGACGATTATGATGACGATTATGATGATGATTATCAGGACTAATATGATGATGACTATTATAATGATTATGATGATGATTATGATGATGACTATGATGATGATTATGATGATGATTATCATAATGATTATGATGATGATTACGATGATGATTATGATGATGATTATGATGATGATTATGATGATGATTATTATGATGATTATGATCATGATTATGATGACTATTATGATGACTATAATGATGACGATTATGATGACTATTATGATGATGACTATGATGATGATTATGATGACTATTATGATGATGACTATAATGATAATTATGATGATGATTATGATTATGATGATGATTATGATGATGATTATGATTATGATTATGATGACTATAATGATGACGATTATGATGACTATTATGATGATGAATATGATGACGATTATGATGACGGTTATGATAATGATTATGATAATGATTATGATAATGATTATGATGATGACTATGATGATGATTATGATGATGATTATGATGATCATTATGATGACGGTTATGATGATGACTATGATGATGATGATGATGATGATTATGATGACGGTTATGATGACGGTTATGATGATGATTATGATGATGATTATGACGATGATTATGATGACGATTATGATGATGATTATGATGATGATTATGATGACTATTATGATGATGACTATGATGCTGATTATGATGACGGTTATGATGATGATTATGATGATGATTATGATGATGATTATGACGATGATTATGAGGACTATTATGATGATGACTATGATGCTGATTATGATGACGGTTATGATGATGATTATGATGATGATTATGATAATGAGTATGATGATGATTATGATGATGATTACGATGATCATTATGATGATGATTATGATGATGATTATGATGATGATTATGATGATGATTATGATGATGATTATGATGATGGTTATGATGACTATAATGATGACGATTATGATGACGATTATGATGACGATTATGATGACGATTATGATGACGATTATGATGATGATTATCAGGAATAATATGATGATGACTATTATAGTGATTATGATGACGATTATGATGATGATTATGATGATGAATATGATGATGACTATGATGGCGATTATGATAATGATTATGATGATGATTATGATGAATATTATGATGATGATTATGATGATGATAATGATGATGATTATGATGATGATTACGATGATGATTATGATGATGATTATGATGATGATTATGATGATGATTATGATGATGATTATGATGATGGTTATGATGACGGTTATGATGATGATTATGATGATGATTATGATGATGACTATGATGATGATTATGACGATGATTATGATGATGATTATGATGATGATTATGATGATGATTATGATGATGATTATGATGACTATAATGATGACGATTGTGATGACTATTATGATGATGACTATGATGATGATTATGATGATGATTATGATGATGATTATGATTATGATTATGATGACTATAATGATGACGATTATGATGACTATTATGATGATGACTATGATGACGATTATGATGACGGTTATGATAATGATTATGATAATGATTATGATGATGACTATGATGATGATTATGATGATGATTATGATGATGATTATGATGACGGTTATGATGATGACTATGATGATGATGATGATGATGATTATGACGATGATTATGATGACGATTATGATGATGATTATGATGATGATTATGATGACTATTATGATGATGACTATGATGCTGATTATGATGACGGTTATGATGATGATTATGATGATGATTATGATGATGATTATGATGATGATTATGATGATGATTATGACGATGATTATGATGATGATTATGATGACGATTATGATGATGACTATGATGACGATTATGATAATGATTATGATGATGATTATGATGAATATTATGATGATGATTATGATGATGATTATGATGATGATTATGATGATGATTATGATGATGATTATGATGATGATTATGATGATGATTATGATGATGATTATGATGACTATAATGATGACGATTGTGATGACTATTATGATGATGACTATGATGACGATTATGATAATGATTATGATGACTATAGTGATGACTATAATGATGACGATTATGAGGACTATTATGATGATGACTATGATGATGATTATGATGATGACTATGATGATGATTACGATGACGATTATGATGATGATTATGATGATGACTATGATGCTGATTATGATGACGGTTATGATGATGATTATGATGATGATTATGATAATGAGTATGATGATGATTATGATGATGATTACGATGATCATTATGATGATGATTATGATGATGATTATGATGATGATTATGATGATGATTATGATGATGATTATGATGATGGTTATGATGACTATAATGATGACGATTATGATGACGATTATGATGACGATTATGATGACGATTATGATGACGATTATGATGACGATTATGATGATGATTATCAGGAATAATATGATGATGACTATTATAGTGATTATGATGACGATTATGATGATGATTATGATGATAAATATGATGATGACTATGATGGCGATTATGATAATGATTATGATGATGATTATGATGAATATTATGATGATGATTATGATGATGATAATGATGATGATTATGATGATGATTATGATGATGATTATGATGATGATTATGATGATGATTATGATGATGATTATGATGATGATTATGATGATGGTTATGATGACGGTTATGATGATGATTATGATGATGATTATGATGATGACTATGATGATGATTATGACGATGATTATGATGATGATTATGATGATGATTATGATGATGATTATGATGATGATTATGATGATGATTATGATGACTATAATGATGACGATTGTGATGACTATTATGATGATGACTATGATGATTATGATAATGATTATGATGACTATAGTGATGACTATAATGATGACGATTATGATGACTATCATGATGATGACTATGATGACGATTATGATAATGATTATGATGATAATTATGATAACGGTTATGATGATGATTATGATGAATATTATGATGACTGTAATGATGACGATTATGAGGACTATTATGATGATGACTATGATGATGATTATGATGATGATTATGATGATGACTATGATGATGATTACGATGACGATTATGATGATGATTATGATGATGACTATGATGCTGATTATGATGACGGTTATGATGATGATTATGATGATGATTATGATAATGAGTATGATGATGATTATGATGATGATTATGATGATGATTATGATGATGGTTATGATGACTATAATGATGACGATTATGATGACGATTATGATGACGATTATGATGACGATTATGATGACGATTATGATGATGATTATCAGGTATAATATGATGATGACTATTATAGTGACTATGATGACTATAATGATGACGATTATGATGACGATTATGATGACGATTATGATGACGATTATGATGACGATTATGATGATGATTATCAGGTATAATATGATGATGACTATTATAGTGATTATGATGACGATTATGATGATGATTATGATGATGAATATGATGATGACTACGATGGCGATTATGATAATGATTATGATGATGATTATGATGAATATTATGATGATGATTATGATGATGATAATGATGATGATTATGATGATGATTATGATGATGATTATGATGATGATTATGATGATGGTTATGATGACGGTTATGATGATGATTATGATGATGATTATGATGATGACTATGATGATGATTATGACGATGATTATGATGATGATTATGATGATGATTATGATGATGATTATGATGATGATTATGATGACTATAATGATGACGATTGTGATGACTATTATGATGATGACTATGATGACGATTATGATAATGATTATGATGACTATAGTGATGACTATAATGATGACGATTATGATGACTATCATGATGATGACTATGATGACGATTATGATAATGATTATGATGATAATTATGATGACGGTTATGATGATGATTATGATGAATATTATGATGACTGTAATGATGACGATTATGAGGACTATTATGATGATGACTATGATGATGATTATGATGGTGATTATGATGATGACTATGATGATGATTACGATGACGATTATGATGATGATTATGATGATGACTATGATGCTGATTATGATGACGGTTATGATGATGATTATGATGATGATTATGATAATGAGTATGATGATGATTATGATGATGATTATGATGATGATTATGATGATGGTTATGATGACTATAATGATGACGATTATGATGACGATTATGATGACGATTATGATGACGATTATGATGATGATTATGATGATGATTATGATGATGATTATGATGACTATAATGATGACGATTGTGATGACTATTATGATGATGATTATGATGACGCTTATGATGATTATTATGATGAAGTCTATGATGATGATTATTATGAGGAGTATGAGGACTATTATGATGATGACTATGATGACGATTATGATAATGATTATGATGACGGTTGTGATGATGATTATGATGATGATTATGATGATGACTATGATGATGATTATGATGATGATTATCATAATGATTATGATGATGATTACGATGATGATTATGATGATGATTATGATGATGATTATTATGATGATTATGATCATGATTATGATGACTATTATGATGACTATAATGATGACGATTATGATGACTATTATGATGATGACTATGATGATGATTATGATGACTATTATGATGATGACTATAATGATAATTATGATGATGATTATGATGATGATTATGATGATGATTATGATTATGATTATGATGACTATAATGATGACGATTATGATGACTATTATGATGATGACTATGATGACGATTATGATGACGGTTATGATAATGATTATGATAATGATTATGATGATGACTATGATGATGATTATGATGATGATTATGATGATGATTATGATGACGATTATGATGATGACTATGATGACGATTATGATAATGATTATGATGTTGATTATGATGAATATTATGATGATGATTATGATGATGATTATGATGATGATTATGATGATGATTATGATGATGATTATGATGATGATTATGATGATGATTATGATGACTATAATGATGACGATTGTGATGACTATTATGATGATGACTATGATGACGATTATGATGATGATTATGATGATGATTATGATGATGATTATGATGACTATAATGATGACGATTGTGATGACTATTATGATGATGATTATGATGACGCTTATGATGATTATTATGATGAAGTCTATGATGATGATTATTATGAGGAGTATGAGGACTATTATGATGATGACTATGATGACGATTATGATAATGATTATGATGACGGTTGTGATGATGATTATGATGATGATTATGATGATGACTATGATGATGATTATGATGATGATTATCATAATGATTATGATGATGATTACGATGATGATTATGATGATGATTATGATGATGATTATTATGATGATTATGATCATGATTATGATGACTATTATGATGACTATAATGATGACGATTATGATGACTATTATGATGATGACTATGATGATGATTATGATGACTATTATGATGATGACTATAATGATAATTATGATGATGATTATGATGATGATTATGATGATGATTATGATTATGATTATGATGACTATAATGATGACGATTATGATGACTATGATGACGATTATGATGACGGTTATGATAATGATTATGATAATGATTATGATGATGACTATGATGATGATTATGATGATGATTATGATGATGATTATGATGACGATTATGATGATGACTATGATGACGATTATGATAATGATTATGATGTTGATTATGATGAATATTATGATGATGATTATGATGATGATTATGATGATGATTATGATGATGATTATGATGATGATTATGATGATGATTATGATGATGATTATGATGACTATAATGATGACGATTGTGATGACTATTATGATGATGACTATGATGACGATTATGATAATGATTATGATGAATATTATGATGACTGTAATGATGACGATTATGAGGACTATTATGATGATGACTATGATGATGATTATGATGATGACTATGATGATGATTACGATGACGATTATGATGATGATTATGATGATGACTATGATGCTGATTATGATGACGGTTATGATGATGATTATGATGATGATTATGATAATGAGTATGATGATGATTATGATGATGATTACGATGATCATTATGATGATGATTATGATGATGATTATGATGATGATTATGATGATGATTATGATGATGATTATGATGATGGTTATGATGACTATAATGATGACGATTATGATGACGATTATGATGACGATTATGATGACGATTATGATGACGATTATGATGACGATTATGATGATGATTATCAGGAATAATATGATGATGACTATTATAGTGATTATGATGACGATTATGATGATGATTATGATGATGAATATGATGATGACTATGATGGCGATTATGATGATGATTATGACGATGATTATGATGATGATTATGATGATGATTATGATGATGATTATGATGATGATTAAGATGATGATTATGATGACTATAATGATGACGATTGTGATGACTATTATGATGATGCCTATGATGACGATTATGATAATGATTATGATGACTATAGTGATGACTATAATGATGACGATTATGATGACTATAATGATGACGATTATGATGACTATCATGATGATGACCATGATGACGATTATGATAATGATTATGATGATAATTATGATGACGGTTATGATGATGATTATGATGAATATTATGATGACTGTAATGATGACGATTGTGATGACTATTATGATGATGACTATGATGACGATTATGATAATGATTATGATGATGATTATCAGGAATAATATGATGATGACTATTATAGTGATTATGATGACGATTATGATGATGATTATGATGATGAATATGATGATGACTATGATGGCGATTATGATAATGATTATGATGATGATTATGATGAATATTATGATGATGATTATGATGATGATAATGATGATGATTATGATGATGATTATGATGATGATTATGATGATGATTATGATGATGATTATGATGATGATTATGATGATGATTATGATGATGGTTATGATGACGGTTATGATGATGATTATGATGATGATTATGATGATGACTATGATGATGATTATGACGATGATTATGATGATGATTATGATGATGATTATGAGGATGATTATGATGATGATTATGATGACTATAATGATGACGATTGTGATGACTATTATGATGATGACTATGATGACGATTATGATAATGATTATGATGACTATAGTGATGACTATAATGATGACGATTATGATGACTATCATGATGATGACTATGATGACGATTATGATAATGATTATGATGATAATTATGATGACGGTTATGATGATGATTATGATGAATATTATGATGACTGTAATGATGACGATTATGAGGACCATTATGATGATGACTATGATGATGATTATGATGATGATTATGATGATGACTATGATGATGATTACGATGACGATTATGATGATGATTATGATGATGACTATGATGCTGATTATGATGACGGTTATGATGATGATTATGATGATGATTATGATAATGAGTATGATGATGATTATGATGATGATTATGATGATGATTATGATGATGATTATGATGATGGTTATGATGACTATAATGATGACGATTATGATGACGATTATGATGACGATTATGATGATGATTATCAGGACTAATATGATGATGACTATTATAATGATTATGATGACGATTATGATGATGATTATGATGATGATTATGATGATGATTATGATGACTATAATAATGACGATTGTGATGACTATTATGATGATGATTATGATGACGCTTATGATGATTATTATGATGAAGTCTATGATGATGATTATTATGAGGATTATGAGGACTATTATGATGATGACTATGATGATGATTATGATGACGATTATGATGATGACTATGATGACGATTATGATAATGATTATGATGACGGTTGTGATGATGATTATGATGATGATTATGATGATGACTATGATGATGATTATGATGATGATTATCATAATGATTATGATGATGATTACGATGATGATTATGATGATGATTATGATGATGATTATGATGATGATTATTATGATGATTATGATCATGATTATGATGACTATTATGATGACTATAATGATGACGATTATGATGACTATTATGATGATGACTATGATGATGATTATGATGACTATTATGATGATGACTATAATGATAATTATGATGATTATGATGATGATTATGATGATGATTATGATTATGATTATGATGACTATAATGATGACGATTATGATGACTATTATGATGATGACTATGATGACGATTATGATGACGGTTATGATAATGATTATGATAATGATTATGATGATGACTATGATGATGATTATGATGATGATTATGATGATGATTATGATGACGGTTATGATGATGACTATGATGACGATTATGATAATGATTATGATGACGGTTGTGATGACGATTATGAGGACTATTATGATGATGACTATGATGATGATTATGATGATGATTATGATGATGACTATGATGATGATTACGATGACGATTATGATGATGATTATGATGATGACTATGATGCTGATTATGATGACGGTTATAATGATGATTATGATGATGATTATGATAATGAGTATGATGATGATTATGATGATGATTATGATGATGATTATGATGATGGTTATGATGACTATAATGATGACGATTATGATGACGATTATGATGACGATTATGATGACGATTATGATGATGATTATCAGGACTAATATGATGATGACTATTATAATGATTATGATGATGATTATGATGATGACTATGATGATGATTATGATGATGATTATCATAATGATTATGATGATGATTACGATGATGATTATGATGATGATTATGATGACTATAATGATGACGATTGTGATGACTATTATGATGATGACTATGATGATGATTATGATGATGATTATGATGATGATTATGATTATGATTATGATGACTATAATGATGACGATTATGATGACTATTATGATGATGACTATGATGACGATTATGATGACGGTTATGATAATGATTATGATAATGATTATGATGATGACTATGATGATGATTATGATGATGATTATGATGATGATTATGATGACGGTTATGATGATGACTATGATGATGATGATGATGATGATTATGACGATGATTATGATGACGATTATGATGATGATTATGATGATGATTATGATGACTATTATGATGATGACTATGATGCTGATTATGATGACGGTTATGATGATGATTATGATGATGATTATGATGATGATTATGATGATGATTATGATGATGATTATGACGATGATTATGATGATGATTATGATGACGATTATGATGATGACTATGATGACGATTATGATAATGATTATGATGATGATTATGATGAATATTATGATGATGATTATGATGATGATTATGATGATGATTATGATGATGATTATGATGATGATTATGATGATGATTATGATGATGATTATGATGATGATTATGATGATGATTATGATGACTATAATGATGACGATTGTGATGACTATTATGATGATGACTATGATGACGATTATGATAATGATTATGATGACTATAGTGATGACTATAATGATGACGATTATGAGGACTATTATGATGATGACTATGATGATGATTATGATGACGATTATGATAATGATTATGATGACTATAGTGATTACTATAATGATGACGATTATGATGACTATCATGATGATGACTATGATGACGATTATGATAATGATTATGATGATAATTATGATGACGGTTATGATGATGATTATGATGAATATTATGATGACTGTAATGATGACGATTATGAGGACTATTATGATGATGACTATGATGATGATTATGATGATGATTATGATGATGACTATGATGATGATTACGATGACGATTATGATGATGATTATGATGATGACTATGATGCTGATTATGATGACGGTTATGATGATGATTATGATGATGATTATGATAATGAGTATGATGATGATTATGATGATGATTATGATGATGATTATGATGATGGTTATGATGACTATAATGATGACGATTATGATGACGATTATGATGACGATTATGATGACGATTATGATGACGATTATGATGATGATTATCAGGACTAATATGATGATGACTATTATAATGATTATGATGACGATTATGATGATGATTATGATGATGATTATGATGATGATTATGATGACTATAATAATGACGATTGTGATGACTATTATGATGATGATTATGATGACGCTTATGATGATTATTATGATGAAGTCTATGATGATGATTATTATGAGGATTATGAGGACTATTATGATGATGACTATGATGATGATTATGATGACGATTATGATGATGACTATGATGACGATTATGATAATGATTATGATGACGGTTGTGATGATGATTATGATGATGATTATGATGATGACTATGATGATGATTATGATGATGATTATCATAATGATTATGATGATGATTACGATGATGATTATGATGATGATTATGATGATGATTATGATGATGATTATTATGATGATTATGATCATGATTATGATGACTATTATGATGACTATAATGATGACGATTATGATGACTATTATGATGATGACTATGATGATGATTATGATGACTATTATGATGATGACTATAATGATAATTATGATGATGATTATGATGATGATTATGATGATGATTATGATTATGATTATGATGACTATAATGATGACGATTATGATGACTATTATGATGATGACTATGATGACGATTATGATGACGGTTATGATAATGATTATGATAATGGTTATGATGATGACTATGATGATGATTATGATGATGATTATGATGATGATTATGATGACGGTTATGATGATGACTATGATGACGATTATGATAATGATTATGATGACGGTTGTGATGACGATTATGAGGACTATTATGATGATGACTATGATGATGATTATGATGATGATTATGATGATGACTATGATGATGATTACGATGACGATTATGATGATGATTATGATGATGACTATGATGCTGATTATGATGACGGTTATAATGATGATTATGATGATGATTATGATAATGAGTATGATGATGATTATGATGATGATTATGATGATGATTATGATGATGGTTATGATGACTATAATGATGACGATTATGATGACGATTATGATGATGATTATCAGGACTAATATGATGATGACTATTATAATGATTATGATGATGATTATGATGATGACTATGATGATGATTATGATGATGATTATCATAATGATTATGATGATGATTACGATGATGATTATGATGATGATTATGATGATGATTATGATGATGATTATTATGATGATTATGATCATGATTATGATGACTATTATGATGACTATAATGATGACGATTATGATGACTATTATGATGATGACTATGATGATGATTATGATGACTATTATGATGATGACTATAATGATAATTATGATGATGATTATGATTATGATGATGATTATGATGATGATTATGATTATGATTATGATGACTATAATGATGACGATTATGATGACTATTATGATGATGAATATGATGACGATTATGATGACGGTTATGATAATGATTATGATAATGATTATGATAATGATTATGATGATGACTATGATGATGATTATGATGATGATTATGATGATCATTATGATGACGGTTATGATGATGACTATGATGATGATGATGATGATGATTATGATGACGGTTATGATGACGGTTATGATGATGATTATGATGATGATTATGACGATGATTATGATGACGATTATGATGATGATTATGATGATGATTATGATGACTATTATGATGATGACTATGATGCTGATTATGATGACGGTTATGATGATGATTATGATGATGATTATGATGATGATTATGACGATGATTATGAGGACTATTATGATGATGACTATGATGCTGATTATGATGACGGTTATGATGATGATTATGATGATGATTATGATAATGAGTATGATGATGATTATGATGATGATTACGATGATCATTATGATGATGATTATGATGATGATTATGATGATGATTATGATGATGATTATGATGATGATTATGATGATGGTTATGATGACTATAATGATGACGATTATGATGACGATTATGATGACGATTATGATGACGATTATGATGACGATTATGATGATGATTATCAGGAATAATATGATGATGACTATTATAGTGATTATGATGACGATTATGATGATGATTATGGTGATGAATATGATGATGACTATGATGGCGATTATGATAATGATTATGATGATGATTATGATGAATATTATGATGATGATTATGATGATGATAATGATGATGATTATGATGATGATTACGATGATGATTATGATGATGATTATGATGATGATTATGATGATGATTATGATGATGATTATGATGATGGTTATGATGACGGTTATGATGATGATTATGATGATGATTATGATGATGACTATGATGATGATTATGACGATGATTATGATGATGATTATGATGATGATTATGATGATGATTATGATGATGATTATGATGATGATTATGATGACTATAATGATGACGATTGTGATGACTATTATGATGATGACTATGATGATGATTATGATGATGATTATGATGATGATTATGATTATGATTATGATGACTATAATGATGACGATTATGATGACTATTATGATGATGACTATGATGACGATTATGATGACGGTTATGATAATGATTATGATAATGATTATGATGATGACTATGATGATGATTATGATGATGATTATGATGATGATTATGATGACGGTTATGATGATGACTATGATGATGATGATGATGATGATTATGACGATGATTATGATGACGATTATGATGATGATTATGATGATGATTATGATGACTATTATGATGATGACTATGATGCTGATTATGATGACGGTTATGATGATGATTATGATGATGATTATGATGATGATTATGATGATGATTATGATGATGATTATGACGATGATTATGATGATGATTATGATGACGATTATGATGATGACTATGATGACGATTATGATAATGATTATGATGATGATTATGATGAATATTATGATGATGATTATGATGATGATTATGATGATGATTATGATGATGATTATGATGATGATTATGATGATGATTATGATGATGATTATGATGATGATTATGATGATGATTATGATGACTATAATGATGACGATTGTGATGACTATTATGATGATGACTATGATGACGATTATGATAATGATTATGATGACTATAGTGATGACTATAATGATGACGATTATGAGGACTATTATGATGATGACTATGATGATGATTATGATGATGACTATGATGATGATTACGATGACGATTATGATGATGATTATGATGATGACTATGATGCTGATTATGATGACGGTTATGATGATGATTATGATGATGATTATGATAATGAGTATGATGATGATTATGATGATGATTACGATGATCATTATGATGATGATTATGATGATGATTATGATGATGATTATGATGATGATTATGATGATGATTATGATGATGGTTATGATGACTATAATGATGACGATTATGATGACGATTATGATGACGATTATGATGACGATTATGATGACGATTATGATGACGATTATGATGATGATTATCAGGAATAATATGATGATGACTATTATAGTGATTATGATGACGATTATGATGATGATTATGATGATAAATATGATGATGACTATGATGGCGATTATGATAATGATTATGATGATGATTATGATGAATATTATGATGATGATTATGATGATGATAATGATGATGATTATGATGATGATTATGATGATGATTATGATGATGATTATGATGATGATTATGATGATGATTATGATGATGATTATGATGATGGTTATGATGACGGTTATGATGATGATTATGATGATGATTATGATGATGACTATGATGATGATTATGACGATGATTATGATGATGATTATGATGATGATTATGATGATGATTATGATGATGATTATGATGATGATTATGATGATGATTATGATGACTATAATGATGACGATTGTGATGACTATTATGATGATGACTATGATGATTATGATAATGATTATGATGACTATAGTGATGACTATAATGATGACGATTATGATGACTATCATGATGATGACTATGATGACGATTATGATAATGATTATGATGATAATTATGATAACGGTTATGATGATGATTATGATGAATATTATGATGACTGTAATGATGACGATTATGAGGACTATTATGATGATGACTATGATGATGATTATGATGATGATTATGATGATGACTATGATGATGATTACGATGACGATTATGATGATGATTATGATGATGACTATGATGCTGATTATGATGACGGTTATGATGATGATTATGATGATGATTATGATAATGAGTATGATGATGATTATGATGATGATTATGATGATGATTATGATGATGGTTATGATGACTATAATGATGACGATTATGATGACGATTATGATGACGATTATGATGACGATTATGATGACGATTATGATGATGATTATCAGGTATAATATGATGATGACTATTATAGTGACTATGATGACTATAATGATGACGATTATGATGACGATTATGATGACGATTATGATGACGATTATGATGACGATTATGATGATGATTATCAGGTATAATATGATGATGACTATTATAGTGATTATGATGACGATTATGATGATGATTATGATGATGAATATGATGATGACTACGATGGCGATTATGATAATGATTATGATGATGATTATGATGAATATTATGATGATGATTATGATGATGATAATGATGATGATTATGATGATGATTATGATGATGATTATGATGATGATTATGATGATGGTTATGATGACGGTTATGATGATGATTATGATGATGATTATGATGATGACTATGATGATGATTATGACGATGATTATGATGATGATTATGATGATGATTATGATGATGATTATGATGATGATTATGATGATGATTATGATGACTATAATGATGACGATTGTGATGACTATTATGATGATGACTATGATGACGATTATGATAATGATTATGATGACTATAGTGATGACTATAATGATGACGATTATGATGACTATCATGATGATGACTATGATGACGATTATGATAATGATTATGATGATAATTATGATGACGGTTATGATGATGATTATGATGAATATTATGATGACTGTAATGATGACGATTATGAGGACTATTATGATGATGACTATGATGATGATTATGATGATGATTATGATGATGACTATGATGATGATTACGATGACGATTATGATGATGATTATGATGATGACTATGATGCTGATTATGATGACGGTTATGATGATGATTATGATGATGATTATGATAATGAGTATGATGATGATTATGATGATGATTATGATGATGATTATGATGATGGTTATGATGACTATAATGATGACGATTATGATGACGATTATGATGACGATTATGATGACGATTATGATGATGATTATGATGATGATTATGATGATGATTATGATGACTATAATGATGACGATTGTGATGACTATTATGATGATGATTATGATGACGCTTATGATGATTATTATGATGAAGTCTATGATGATGATTATTATGAGGATTATGAGGACTATTATGATGATGACTATGATGACGATTATGATAATGATTATGATGACGGTTGTGATGATGATTATGATGATGATTATGATGATGACTATGATGATGATTATGATGATGATTATCATAATGATTATGATGATGATTACGATGATGATTATGATGATGATTATGATGATGATTATGATGATGATTATGATGATGATTATTATGATGATTATGATCATGATTATGATGACTATTATGATGACTATAATGATGACGATTATGATGACTATTATGATGATGACTATGATGATGATTATGATGACTATTATGATGATGACTATAATGATAATTATGATGATGATTATGATGATGATTATGATGATGATTATGATTATGATTATGATGACTATAATGATGACGATTATGATGACTATTATGATGATGACTATGATGACGATTATGATGACGGTTATGATAATGATTATGATAATGATTATGATGATGACTATGATGATGATTATGATGATGATTATGATGATGATTATGATGACGGTTATGATGATGACTATGATGATGATGATGATGATGATGATTATGACGATGATTATGATGACGATTATGATGATGATTATGATGATGATTATGATGACTATTATGATGATGACTATGATGCTGATTATGATGACGGTTATGATGATGATTATGATGATGATTATGATGATGATTATGACGATGATTATGATGATGATTATGATGACGATTATGATGATGACTATGATGACGATTATGATAATGATTATGATGTTGATTATGATGAATATTATGATGATGATTATGATGATGATTATGATGATGATTATGATGATGATTATGATGATGATTATGATGATGATTATGATGATGATTATGATGATGATTATGATGATGATTATGATGACTATAATGATGACGATTGTGATGACTATTATGATGATGACTATGATGACGATTATGATAATGATTATGATGACTATAGTGATGACTATAATGATGACGATTATGATGACTATCATGATGATGACTATGATGACGATTATGATAATGATTATGATGATAATTATGATGACGGTTATGATGATGATTATGATGAATATTATGATGACTGTAATGATGACGATTATGAGGACTATTATGATGATGACTATGATGATGATTATGATGATGATTATGATGATGACTATGATGATGATTACGATGACGATTATGATGATGATTATGATGATGACTATGATGCTGATTATGATGACGGTTATGATGATGATTATGATGATGATTATGATAATGAGTATGATGATGATTATGATGATGATTATGATGATGATTATGATGATGGTTATGATGACTATAATGATGACGATTATGATGACGATTATGATGACGATTATGATGACGATTATGATGATGATTATGATGATGATTATGATGATGATTATGATGACTATAATGATGACGATTGTGATGACTATTATGATGATGATTATGATGACGCTTATGATGATTATTATGATGAAGTCTATGATGATGATTATTATGAGGATTATGAGGGCTATTATGATGATGACTATGATGACGATTATGATAATGATTATGATGACGGTTGTGATGATGATTATGATGATGATTATGATGATGACTATGATGATGATTATGATGATGATTATCATAATGATTATGATGATGATTACGATGATGATTATGATGATGATTATGATGATGATTATGATGATGATTATGATGATGATTATTATGATGATTATGATCATGATTATGATGACTATTATGATGACTATAATGATGACGATTATGATGACTATTATGATGATGACTATGATGATGATTATGATGACTATTATGATGATGACTATAATGATAATTATGATGATGATTATGATGATGATTATGATGATGATTATGATTATGATTATGATGACTATAATGATGACGATTATGATGACTATTATGATGATGACTATGATGACGATTATGATGACGGTTATGATAATGATTATGATAACGATTATGATGATGACTATGATGATGATTATGATGATGATTATGATGATGATTATGATGACGGTTATGATGATGACTATGATGATGATGATGATGATGATTATGACGATGATTATGATGACGATTATGATGATGATTATGATGATGATTATGATGACTATTATGATGATGACTATGATGCTGATTATGATGACGGTTATGATGATGATTATGATGATGATTATGATGATGATTATGACGATGATTATGATGATGATTATGATGACGATTATGATGATGACTATGATGACGATTATGATAATGATTATGATGTTGATTATGATGAATATTATGATGATGATTATGATGATGATTATGATGATGATTATGATGATGATTATGATGATGATTATGATGATGATTATGATGATGATTATGATGATGATTATGATGATGATTATGATGACTATAATGATGACGATTGTGATGACTATTATGATGATGACTATGATGACGATTATGATAATGATTATGATGACTATAGTGATGACTATAATGATGACGATTATGATGACTATCATCATGATGACTATGATGACGATTATGATAATGATTATGATGAATATTATGATGACTGTAATGATGACGATTATGAGGACTATTATGATGATGACTATGATGATGATTATGATGATGACTATGATGATGATTACGATGACGATTATGATGATGATTATGATGATGACTATGATGCTGATTATGATGACGGTTATGATGATGATTATGATGATGATTATGATAATGAGTATGATGATGATTATGATGATGATTACGATGATCATTATGATGATGATTATGATGATGATTATGATGATGATTATGATGATGATTATGATGATGATTATGATGATGGTTATGATGACTATAATGATGACGATTATGATGACGATTATGATGACGATTATGATGACGATTATGATGACGATTATGATGACGATTATGATGACGATTATGATGATGATTATCAGGAATAATATGATGATGACTATTATAGTGATTATGATGACGATTATGATGATGATTATGATGATGAATATGATGATGACTATGATGGCGATTATGATAATGACTATGATGATGATTATGATGAATATTATGATGATGATTATGATGCTGATAATGATGATGATTATGATGATGATTATGATGATGATTATGATGATGATTATGATGATGATTATGATGATGATTATGATGATGATTATGATGATGATTATGATGATGGTTATGATGACGGTTATGATGATGATTATGATGATGATTATGATGATGACTATGATGATGATTATGACGATGATTATGATGATGATTATGATGATGATTATGATGATGATTATGATGATGATTAAGATGATGATTATGATGACTATAATGATGACGATTGTGATGACTATTATGATGATGCCTATGATGACGATTATGATAATGATTATGATGACTATAGTGATGACTATAATGATGACGATTATGATGACTATAATGATGACGATTATGATGACTATCATGATGATGACCATGATGACGATTATGATAATGATTATGATGATAATTATGATGACGGTTATGATGATGATTATGATGAATATTATGATGACTGTAATGATGACGATTGTGATGACTATTATGATGATGACTATGATGACGATTATGATAATGATTATGATGATGATTATCAGGAATAATATGATGATGACTATTATAGTGATTATGATGACGATTATGATGATGATTATGATGATGAATATGATGATGACTATGATGGCGATTATGATAATGATTATGATGATGATTATGATGAATATTATGATGATGATTATGATGATGATAATGATGATGATTATGATGATGATTATGATGATGATTATGATGATGATTATGATGATGATTATGATGATGATTATGATGATGATTATGATGATGGTTATGATGACGGTTATGATGATGATTATGATGATGATTATGATGATGACTATGATGATGATTATGACGATGATTATGATGATGATTATGATGATGATTATGAGGATGATTATGATGATGATTATGATGACTATAATGATGACGATTGTGATGACTATTATGATGATGACTATGATGACGATTATGATAATGATTATGATGACTATAGTGATGACTATAATGATGACGATTATGATGACTATCATGATGATGACTATGATGACGATTATGATAATGATTATGATGATAATTATGATGACGGTTATGATGATGATTATGATGAATATTATGATGACTGTAATGATGACGATTATGAGGACTATTATGATGATGACTATGATGATGATTATGATGATGATTATGATGATGACTATGATGCTGATTATGATGACGGTTATGATGATGATTATGATGATGATTATGATAATGAGTATGATGATGATTATGATGATGATTATGATGACTATTATGATGATGACTATGATGCTGATTATGATGACGGTTATGATGATGATTATGATGATGATTATGATGATGATTATGACGATGATTATGATGATGATTATGATGACGATTATGATGATGACTATGATGACGATTATGATAATGATTATGATGATGATTATGATGAATATTATGATGATGATTATGATGATGATTATGATGATGATTATGATGATGATTATGATGATGATTATGATAATGATTATGATGATGATTATGATGATGATTATGAGGACTGTAATGATGACGATTATGAGGACTATTATGATGATGACTATGATGATGATTATGATGCTGATTATGATGACGGTTATGATGATGATTATGATGATGATTATGATGATGATTATGATGATGGTTATGAGGACTATTATGATGATGACTATGATGATGATTATGATGATGACTATGATGATGATTATGATGATGACTATGATGATGATTATGACGATGATTATGATGATGATTATGATGATGATTATGATGATGATTATGATGATGATTATGATGACTATAATGATGACGATTATGATGACTATCATGATGATGACTATGATGACGATTATGATAATGATTATGATGACTATAGTGATGACTATAATGATGACGATTATGATGACTATCATGATGATGACTATGATGACGATTATGATAATGATTATGATGACTATAGTGATGACTATAATGATGACGATTATGATGACTATCATGATGATGACTATGATGATGATTATCATAATGATTATGATGATGATTACGATGATGATTATGATGATGATTATGATGATGATTATGATGATGATTATGATGATGATTATTATGATGATTATGATCATGATTATGATGACTATTATGATGACTATAATGATGACGATTATGATGACTATTATGATGATGACTATGATGATGATTATGATGACTATTATGATGATGACTATAATGATAATTATGATGATGATTATGATGATGATTATGATGATGATTATGATTATGATTATGATGACTATAATGATGACGATTATGATGACTATTATGATGATGACTATGATGACGATTATGATGACGGTTATGATAATGATTATGATAATGATTATGATGATGACTATGATGATGATTATGATGATGATTATGATGATGATTATGATGACGGTTATGATGATGACTATGATGATGATGATGATGATGATTATGACGATGATTATGATGACGATTATGATGATGATTATGATGATGATTATGATGACTATTATGATGATGACTATGATGCTGATTATGATGACGGTTATGATGATGATTATGATGATGATTATGATGATGATTATGACGATGATTATGATGATGATTATGATGACGATTATGATGATGACTATGATGACGATTATGATAATGATTATGATGTTGATTATGATGAATATTATGATGATGATTATGATGATGATTATGATGATGATTATGATGATGATTATGATGATGATTATGATGATGATTATGATGATGATTATGATGATGATTATGATGATGATTATGATGACTATAATGATGACGATTGTGATGACTATTATGATGATGACTATGATGACGATTATGATAATGATTATGATGACTATAGTGATGACTATAATGATGACGATTATGATGACTATCATGATGATGACTATGATGACGATTATGATAATGATTATGATGATAATTATGATGACGGTTATGATGATGATTATGATGAATATTATGATGACTGTAATGATGACGATTATGAGGACTATTATGATGATGACTATGATGATGATTATGATGATGATTATGATGATGACTATGATGATGATTACGATGACGATTATGATGATGATTATGATGATGACTATGATGCTGATTATGATGACGGTTATGATGATGATTATGATGATGATTATGATAATGAGTATGATGATGATTATGATGATGATTATGATGATGATTATGATGATGGTTATGATGACTATAATGATGACGATTATGATGACGATTATGATGACGATTATGATGACGATTATGATGATGATTATGAAGATGATTATGATGATGATTATGATGACTATAATGATGACGATTGTGATGACTATTATGATGATGATTATGATGACGCTTATGATGATTATTATGATGAAGTCTATGATGATGATTATTATGAGGATTATGAGGACTATTATGATGATGACTATGATGACGATTATGATAATGATTATGATGACGGTTGTGATGATGATTATGATGATGATTATGATGATGACTATGATGATGATTATGATGATGATTATCATAATGATTATGATGATGATTACGATGATGATTATGATGATGATTATGATGATGATTATGATGATGATTATGATGATGATTATTATGATGATTATGATCATGATTATGATGACTATTATGATGACTATAATGATGACGATTATGATGACTATTATGATGATGACTATGATGATGATTATGATGACTATTATGATGATGACTATAATGATAATTATGATGATGATTATGATGATGATTATGATGATGATTATGATTATGATTATGATGACTATAATGATGACGATTATGATGACTATTATGATGATGACTATGATGACGATTATGATGACGGTTATGATAATGATTATGATAATGATTATGATGATGACTATGATGATGATTATGATGATGATTATGATGATGATTATGATGACGGTTATGATGATGACTATGATGATGATGATGATGATGATTATGACGATGATTATGATGACGATTATGATGATGATTATGATGATGATTATGATGACTATTATGATGATGACTATGATGCTGATTATGATGACGGTTATGATGATGATTATGATGATGATTATGATGATGATTATGACGATGATTATGATGATGATTATGATGACGATTATGATGATGACTATGATGACGATTATGATAATGATTATGATGTTGATTATGATGAATATTATGATGATGATTATGATGATGATTATGATGATGATTATGATGATGATTATGATGATGATTATGATGATGATTATGATGATGATTATGATGATGATTATGATGATGATTATGATGACTATAATGATGACGATTGTGATGACTATTATGATGATGACTATGATGACGATTATGATAATGATTATGATGACTATAGTGATGACTATAATGATGACGATTATGATGACTATCATCATGATGACTATGATGACGATTATGATAATGATTATGATGAATATTATGATGACTGTAATGATGACGATTATGAGGACTATTATGATGATGACTATGATGATGATTATGATGATGACTATGATGATGATTACGATGACGATTATGATGATGATTATGATGATGACTATGATGCTGATTATGATGACGGTTATGATGATGATTATGATGATGATTATGATAATGAGTATGATGATGATTATGATGATGATTACGATGATCATTATGATGATGATTATGATGATGATTATGATGATGATTATGATGATGATTATGATGATGATTATGATGATGGTTATGATGACTATAATGATGACGATTATGATGACGATTATGATGACGATTATGATGACGATTATGATGACGATTATGATGACGATTATGATGACGATTATGATGATGATTATCAGGAATAATATGATGATGACTATTATAGTGATTATGATGACGATTATGATGATGATTATGATGATGAATATGATGATGACTATGATGGCGATTATGATAATGATTATGATGATGATTATGATGAATATTATGATGATGATTATGATGCTGATAATGATGATGATTATGATGATGATTATGATGATGATTATGATGATGATTATGATGATGATTATGATGATGATTATGATGATGATTATGATGATGATTATGATGATGGTTATGATGACGGTTATGATGATGATTATGATGATGATTATGATGATGACTATGATGATGATTATGACGATGATTATGATGATGATTATGATGATGATTATGATGATGATTATGATGATGATTAAGATGATGATTATGATGACTATAATGATGACGATTGTGATGACTATTATGATGATGCCTATGATGACGATTATGATAATGATTATGATGACTATAGTGATGACTATAATGATGACGATTATGATGACTATAATGATGACGATTATGATGACTATCATGATGATGACCATGATGACGATTATGATAATGATTATGATGATAATTATGATGACGGTTATGATGATGATTATGATGAATATTATGATGACTGTAATGATGACGATTGTGATGACTATTATGATGATGACTATGATGACGATTATGATAATGATTATGATGATGATTATCAGGAATAATATGATGATGACTATTATAGTGATTATGATGACGATTATGATGATGATTATGATGATGAATATGATGATGACTATGATGGCGATTATGATAATGATTATGATGATGATTATGATGAATATTATGATGATGATTATGATGATGATAATGATGATGATTATGATGATGATTATGATGATGATTATGATGATGATTATGATGATGATTATGATGATGATTATGATGATGATTATGATGATGGTTATGATGACGGTTATGATGATGATTATGATGATGATTATGATGATGACTATGATGATGATTATGACGATGATTATGATGATGATTATGATGATGATTATGAGGATGATTATGATGATGATTATGATGACTATAATGATGACGATTGTGATGACTATTATGATGATGACTATGATGACGATTATGATAATGATTATGATGACTATAGTGATGACTATAATGATGACGATTATGATGACTATCATGATGATGACTATGATGACGATTATGATAATGATTATGATGATAATTATGATGACGGTTATGATGATGATTATGATGAATATTATGATGACTGTAATGATGACGATTATGAGGACTATTATGATGATGACTATGATGATGATTATGATGATGATTATGATGATGACTATGATGCTGATTATGATGACGGTTATGATGATGATTATGATGATGATTATGATAATGAGTATGATGATGATTATGATGATGATTATGATGACTATTATGATGATGACTATGATGCTGATTATGATGACGGTTATGATGATGATTATGATGATGATTATGATGATGATTATGACGATGATTATGATGATGATTATGATGACGATTATGATGATGACTATGATGACGATTATGATAATGATTATGATGATGATTATGATGAATATTATGATGATGATTATGATGATGATTATGATGATGATTATGATGATGATTATGATGATGATTATGATAATGATTATGATGATGATTATGATGATGATTATGAGGACTGTAATGATGACGATTATGAGGACTATTATGATGATGACTATGATGATGATTATGATGCTGATTATGATGACGGTTATGATGATGATTATGATGATGATTATGATGATGATTATGATGATGGTTATGAGGACTATTATGATGATGACTATGATGATGATTATGATGATGACTATGATGATGATTATGATGATGACTATGATGATGATTATGACGATGATTATGATGATGATTATGATGATGATTATGATGATGATTATGATGATGATTATGATGACTATAATGATGACGATTATGATGACTATCATGATGATGACTATGATGACGATTATGATAATGATTATGATGATAATTATGATGACGGTTATGATGATGATTATGATGAATATTATGATGACTGTAATGATGACGATTATGAGGACTATTATGATGATGACTATGATGATGATTATGATGATGATTATGATGATGACTATGATGATGATTACGATGACGATTATGATGATGATTATGATGATGACTATGATGCTGATTATGATGACGGTTATGATGATGATTATGATGATGATTATGATAATGAGTATGATGATGATTATGATGATGATTATGATGATGATTATGATGATGGTTATGATGACTATAATGATGACGATTATGATGACGATTATGATGACGATTATGATGACGATTATGATGACGATTATGATGATGATTATCAGGACTAATATGATGACGACTATTATAATGATTATGATGATGATTATGATGATGATTATGATGATGATTATGATGATGATTATTATGATGATTATGATCATGATTATGATGACTATTATGATGACTATAATGATGACGATTATGATGACTATTATGATGATGACTATGATGATGATTATGATGACTATTATGATGATGACTATAATGATAATTATGATGATGATTATGATTATGATGATGATTATGATGATGATTATGATTATGATTATGATGACTATAATGATGACGATTATGATGACTATTATGATGATGACTATGATGACGATTATGATGACGGTTATGATAATGATTATGATAATGATTATGATGATGACTATGATGATGATTATGATGATGATTATGATGATCATTATGATGACGGTTATGATGATGACTATGATGATGATGATGATGATGATTATGATGATGATTATGATGATGATTATGACGATGATTATGATGACGATTATGATGATGATTATGATGATGATTATGATGACTATGATGCTGATTATGATGACGGTTATGATGATGATTATGATGATGATTATGACGATGATTATGAGGACTATTATGATGATGACTATGATGCTGATTATGATGACGGTTATGATCATGATTATGATGACTATTATGATGACTATAATGATGACGATTGTGATGACTATTATGATGATGATTATGATGACGGTTATGATGATTATTATGATGAAGTCTATGATGATGATTATTATGAGGATTATGAGGACTATTATGATGATGACTATGATGATGATTATGATGACGATTATGATGATGACTATGATGACGATTATGATAATGATTATGATGACGGTTGTGATGATGATTATGATGATGATTATGATGATGACTATGATGATGATTATGATGATGATTATCATAATGATTATGATGATGATTACGATGATGATTATGATGATGATTATGATGATGATTATGATGATGATTATTATGATGATTATGATCATGATTATGATGACTATTATGATGACTATAATGATGACGATTATGATGACTATTATGATGATGACTATGATGATGATTATGATGACTATTATGATGATGACTATAATGATAATTATGATGATGATTATGATTATGATGATGATTATGATGATGATTATGATTATGATTATGATGATGATTATGATGATGATTATGATGATGATTATGATGATGATTATGATGATGATTATGATGATGGTTATGATGACGGTTATGATGATGATTATGATGATGATTATGATGATGACTATGATGATGATTATGACGATGATTATGATGATGATTATGATGATGATTATGATGATGATTATGATGATGATTAAGATGATGATTATGATGACTATAATGATGACGATTGTGATGACTATTATGATGATGCCTATGATGACGATTATGATAATGATTATGATGACTATAGTGATGACTATAATGATGACGATTATGATGACTATAATGATGACGATTATGATGACTATCATGATGATGACCATGATGACGATTATGATAATGATTATGATGATAATTATGATGACGGTTATGATGATGATTATGATGAATATTATGATGACTGTAATGATGACGATTGTGATGACTATTATGATGATGACTATGATGACGATTATGATAATGATTATGATGATGATTATCAGGAATAATATGATGATGACTATTATAGTGATTATGATGACGATTATGATGATGATTATGATGATGAATATGATGATGACTATGATGGCGATTATGATAATGATTATGATGATGATTATGATGAATATTATGATGATGATTATGATGATGATAATGATGATGATTATGATGATGATTATGATGATGATTATGATGATGATTATGATGATGATTATGATGATGATTATGATGATGATTATGATGATGGTTATGATGACGGTTATGATGATGATTATGATGATGATTATGATGATGACTATGATGATGATTATGACGATGATTATGATGATGATTATGATGATGATTATGAGGATGATTATGATGATGATTATGATGACTATAATGATGACGATTGTGATGACTATTATGATGATGACTATGATGACGATTATGATAATGATTATGATGACTATAGTGATGACTATAATGATGACGATTATGATGACTATCATGATGATGACTATGATGACGATTATGATAATGATTATGATGATAATTATGATGACGGTTATGATGATGATTATGATGAATATTATGATGACTGTAATGATGACGATTATGAGGACTATTATGATGATGACTATGATGATGATTATGATGATGATTATGATGATGACTATGATGATGATTACGATGACGATTATGATGATGATTATGATGATGACTATGATGCTGATTATGATGACGGTTATGATGATGATTATGATGATGATTATGATAATGAGTATGATGATGATTATGATGATGATTATGATGACTATTATGATGATGACTATGATGCTGATTATGATGACGGTTATGATGATGATTATGATGATGATTATGATGATGATTATGACGATGATTATGATGATGATTATGATGACGATTATGATGATGACTATGATGACGATTATGATAATGATTATGATGATGATTATGATGAATATTATGATGATGATTATGATGATGATTATGATGATGATTATGATGATGATTATGATGATGATTATGATAATGATTATGATGATGATTATGATGATGATTATGAGGACTGTAATGATGACGATTATGAGGACTATTATGATGATGACTATGATGATGATTATGATGCTGATTATGATGACGGTTATGATGATGATTATGATGATGATTATGATGATGATTATGATGATGGTTATGAGGACTATTATGATGATGACTATGATGATGATTATGATGATGACTATGATGATGATTATGATGATGACTATGATGATGATTATGACGATGATTATGATGATGATTATGATGATGATTATGATGATGATTATGATGATGATTATGATGACTATAATGATGACGATTATGATGACTATCATGATGATGACTATGATGACGATTATGATAATGATTATGATGATAATTATGATGACGGTTATGATGATGATTATGATGAATATTATGATGACTGTAATGATGACGATTATGAGGACTATTATGATGATGACTATGATGATGATTATGATGATGATTATGATGATGACTATGATGATGATTACGATGACGATTATGATGATGATTATGATGATGACTATGATGCTGATTATGATGACGGTTATGATGATGATTATGATGATGATTATGATAATGAGTATGATGATGATTATGATGATGATTATGATGACTATTATGATGATGACTATGATGCTGATTATGATGACGGTTATGATGATGATTATGATGATGATTATGATGATGATTATGACGATGATTATGATGATGATTATGATGACGATTATGATGATGACTATGATGACGATTATGATAATGATTATGATGATGATTATGATGAATATTATGATGATGATTATGATGATGATTATGATGATGATTATGATGATGATTATGATGATGATTATGATAATGATTATGATGATGATTATGATGATGATTATGAGGACTGTAATGATGACGATTATGAGGACTATTATGATGATGACTATGATGATGATTATGATGCTGATTATGATGACGGTTATGATGATGATTATGATGATGATTATGATGATGATTATGATGATGGTTATGAGGACTATTATGATGATGACTATGATGATGATTATGATGATGACTATGATGATGATTATGATGATGACTATGATGATGATTATGACGATGATTATGATGATGATTATGATGATGATTATGATGATGATTATGATGATGATTATGATGACTATAATGATGACGATTATGATGACTATCATGATGATGACTATGATGACAATTATGATAATGATTATGATGATAATTATGATGACGGTTATGATGATGATTATGATGAATATTATGATGACTGTAACGATGACGATTATGAGGACTATTATGATGATGACTATGATGATGATTATGATGATGATTATGATGATGACTATGATGATGATTACGATGACGATTATGATGATGATTATGATGATGACTATGATGCTGATTATGATGACGGTTATGATGATGATTATGATGATGATTATGATAATGAGTATGATGATGATTATGATGATGATTATGATGATGATTATGATGATGGTTATGATGACTATAATGATGACGATTATGATGACGATTATGATGACGATTATGATGACGATTATGATGACGATTATGATGATGATTATCAGGACTAATATGATGACGACTATTATAATGATTATGATGATGATTATGATGATGATTATGATGATGATTATGATGATGATTATTATGATGATTATGATCATGATTATGATGACTATTATGATGACTATAATGATGACGATTATGATGACTATTATGATGATGACTATGATGATGATTATGATGACTATTATGATGATGACTATAATGATAATTATGATGATAATTATGATGATGATTATGATGATGATTATGATTATGATTATGATGACTATAATGATGACGATTATGATGACTATTATGATGATGACTATGATGACGATTATGATGACGGTTATGATAATGATTATGATAATGATTATGATGATGACTATGATGATGATTATGATGATGATTATGATGATGATTATGATGACGGTTATGATGATGACTATGATGACGATTATGATAATGATTATGATGACGGTTGTGATGACGATTATGAGGACTATTATGATGATGACTATGATGATGATTATGATGATGATTATGATGATGACTATGATGATGATTACGATGACGATTATGATGATGATTATGATGATGACTATGATGCTGATTATGATGACGGTTATAATGATGATTATGATGATGATTATGATAATGAGTATGATGATGATTATGATGATGTTTATGATGATGATTATGATGATGGTTATGATGACTATAATAATGACGATTATGATGACGATTATGATGACGATTATGATGACGATTATGATGACGATTATGATGATGATTATCAGGACTAATATGATGATGACTATTATAATGATTATGATGATGATTATGATGATGATTATGATGATGATTATGATGATGATTATGATGACTATAATGATGACGATTGTGATGACTATTATGATGATGATTATGATGACGGTTATGATGATTATTATGATGAAGTCTATGATGATGATTATTATGAGGATTATGAGGACTATTATGATGATGACTATGATGATGATTATGATGACGATTATGATGATGACTATGATGACGATTATGATAATGATTATGATGACGGTTGTGATGATGATTATGATGATGATTATGATGATGACTATGATGATGATTATGATGATGATTATCATAATGATTATGATGATGATTACGATGATGATTATGATGATGATTATGATGATGATTATGATGATGATTATTATGATGATTATGATCATGATTATGATGACTATTATGATGACTATAATGATGACGATTATGATGACTATTATGATGATGACTATGATGATGATTATGATGACTATTATGATGATGACTATAATGATAATTATGATGATGATTATGATTATGATGATGATTATGATGATGATTATGATTATGATTATGATGACTATAATGATGACGATTATGATGACTATTATGATGATGACTATGATGACGATTATGATAATGATTATGATGATGATTATGATGAATATTATGATGATGATTATGATGATGATTATGATGATGATTATGATGATGATTATGATGATGATTATGATAATGATTATGATGATGATTATGATGATGATTATGATGATGATTATGATGATGGTTATGAGGACTATTATGATGATGACTATGATGCTGATTATGATGATGACTATGATGATGATTATGATGATGACTATGATGATGATTATGACGATGATTATGATGATGATTATGATGATGATTATGATGATGATTATGATGATGATTATGATGACTATAATGATGACGATTGTGATGACTATTATGATGATGACTATGATGACGATTATGATAATGATTATGATGACTATAGTGATGACTATAATGATGACGATTATGATGACTATCATGATGATGACTATGATGACAATTATGATAATGATTATGATGATAATTATGATGACGGTTATGATGATGATTATGATGAATATTATGATGACTGTAACGATGACGATTATGAGGACTATTATGATGATGACTATGATGATGATTATGATGATGATTATGATGATGACTATGATGATGATTACGATGACGATTATGATGATGATTATGATGATGACTATGATGCTGATTATGATGACGGTTATGATGATGATTATGATGATGATTATGATGATGATTATGATAATGAGTATGATGATGATTATGATGATGATTATGATGATGATTATGATGATGGTTATGATGACTATAATGATGACGATTATGATGACGATTATGATGACGATTATGATGACGATTATGATGACGATTATGATGACGATTATGATGACGATTATGATGATGATTATCAGGACTAATATGATGACGACTATTATAATGATTATGATGATGATTATGATGATGATTATGATGATGATTATGATGATGATTATGATGACTGTAATGATGACGATTGTGATGACTATTATGATGATGATTATGATGACGGTTATGATGATTATTATGATGAAGTCTATGATGATGATTATTATGAGGATTATGAGGACTATTATGATGATGACTATGATGATGATTATGATGACGATTATGATGATGACTATGATGACGATTATGATAATGATTATGATGACGGTTGTGATGATGATTATGATGATGATTATGATGATGACTATGATGATGATTATGATGATGATTATCATAATGATTATGATGATGATTACGATGATGATTATGATGATGATTATGATGATGATTATGATGATGATTATTATGATGATTATGATCATGATTATGATGACTATTATGATGACTATAATGATGACGATTATGATGACTATTATGATGATGACTATGATGATGATTATGATGACTATTATGATGATGACTATAATGATAATTATGATGATGATTATGATGATGATTATGATGATGATTATGATTATGATTATGATGACTATAATGATGACGATTATGATGACTATTATAATGATGACTATGATGACGATTATGATGACGGTTATGATAATGATTATGATAATGATTATGATGATGACTATGATGATGATTATGATGATGATTATGATGATGATTATGATGACGGTTATGATGATGACTATGATGACGATTATGATAATGATTATGATGACGGTTGTGATGACGATTATGAGGACTATTATGATGATGACTATGATGATGATTATGATGATGATTATGATGATGACTATGATGATGATTACGATGACGATTATGATGATGATTATGATGATGACTATGATGCTGATTATGATGACGGTTATAATGATGATTATGATGATGATTATGATAATGAGTATGATGATGATTATGATGATGATTATGATGATGATTATGATGATGGTTATGATGACTATAATGATGACGATTATGATGACGATTATGATGACGATTATGATGACGATTATGATGACGATTATGATGATGATTATCAGGACTAATATGATGATGACTATTATAATGATTATGATGATGATTATGATGATGGTTATGATGACTATAATGATGACGATTATGATGACGATTATGATGACGATTATGATGACGATTATGATGACGATTATGATGATGATTATCAGGACTAATATGATGATGACTATTATAATGATTATGATGATGATTATGATGATGATTATGATGATGATTATGATGATGATTATGATGACTATAATGATGACGATTGTGATGACTATTATGATGATGATTATGATGACGGTTATGATGATTATTATGATGAAGTCTATGATGATGATTATTATGAGGATTATGAGGACTATTATGATGATGACTATGATGATGATTATGATGACGATTATGATGATGACTATGATGACGATTATGATAATGATTATGATGACGGTTGTGATGATGATTATGATGATGATTATGATGATGACTATGATGATGATTATGATGATGATTATCATAATGATTATGATGATGATTACGATGATGATTATGATGATGATTATGATGATGATTATGATGATGATTATTATGATGATTATGATCATGATTATGATGACTATTATGATGACTATAATGATGACGATTATGATGACTATTATGATGATGACTATGATGATGATTATGATGACTATTATGATGATGACTATAATGATAATTATGATGATGATTATGATTATGATGATGATTATGATGATGATTATGATTATGATTATGATGACTATAATGATGACGATTATGATGACTATTATGATGATGACTATGATGACGATTATGATGACGGTTATGATAATGATTATGATAATGATTATGATGATGACTATGATGATGATTATGATGATGATTATGATGATCATTATGATGACGGTTATGATGATGACTATGATGATGATGATGATGATGATTATGATGATGATTATGATGATGATTATGACGATGATTATGATGACGATTATGATGATGATTATGATGATGATTATGATGACTATTATGATGATGACTATGATGCTGATTATGATGACGGTTATGATGATGATTATGATGATGATTATGACGATGATTATGAGGACTATTATGATGATGACTATGATGCTGATTATGATGACGGTTATGATGATGATTATGATGATGATTATAATAATGAGTATGATGATGATTATGATGATGATTACGATGATCATTATGATGATGATTATGATGATGATTATGATGATGATTATGATGATGATTATGATGATGATTATGATGATGATTATGATGATGGTTATGATGACGGTTATGATGATGATTATGATGATGATTATGATGATGACTATGATGATGATTATGACGATGATTATGATGATGATTATGATGATGGTTATGATGACTATAATGATGACGATTATGATGACGATTATGATGACGATTATGATGACGATTATGATGACGATTATGATGATGATTATCAGGAATAATATGATGATGACTATTATAGTGATTATGATGACGATTATGATGATGATTATGATGATGAATATGATGATGACTATGATGGCGATTATGATAATGATTATGATGATGATTATGATGAATATTATGATGATGATTATGATGATGATAATGATGATGATTATGATGATGATTATGATGATGATTATGATGATGATTATGATGATGATTATGATGATGATTATGATGATGATTATGATGATGGTTATGATGACGGTTATGATGATGATTATGATGATGATTATGATGATGACTATGATGATGATTATGACGATGATTATGATGATGATTATGATGATGATTATGATGATGATTATGATGATGATTATGATGACTATAATGATGACGATTGTGATGACTATTATGATGATGACTATGATGACGATTATGATAATGATTATGATGACTATAGTGATGACTATAATGATGACGATTATGATGACTATCATGATGATGATGATGATGATTATGACGATGATTATGATGATAATTATGATGACGGTTATGATGATGATTATGATGAATATTATGATGATGACTATGATGCTGATTATGATGACGGTTATGATGATGATTATGATGATGATTATGACGATGATTATGATGATGATTATGATGACGATTATGATGATGACTATGATGACGATTATGATAATGATTATGATGATGATTATGATGAATATTATGATGATGATTATGATGATGATTATGATGATGATTATGATGATGATTATGATGATGATTATGATAATAATTATGATGATGATTATGATGATGATTATGAGGACTGTAATGATGACGATTATGAGGACTATTATGATGATGACTATGATGATGATTATGATGACTATTATGATGATGACTATAATGATAATTATGATGATGATTATGATTATGATGATGATTATGATGATGATTATGATTATGATTATGATGACTATAATGATGACGATTATGATGACTATTATGATGATGACTATGATGACGATTATGATGACGGTTATGATAATGATTATGATAATGATTATGATGATGACTATGATGATGATTATGATGATGATTATGATGATCATTATGATGACGGTTATGATGATGACTATGATGATGATGATGATGATGATTATGATGATGATTATGATGATGATTATGACGATGATTATGATGACGATTATGATGATGATTATGATGATAATTATGATGACTATGATGCTGATTATGATGACGGTTATGATGATGATTATGATGATGATTATGACGATGATTATGAGGACTATTATGATGATGACTATGATGCTGATTATGATGACGGTTATGATCATGATTATGATGACTATTATGATGACTATAATGATGACGATTGTGATGACTATTATGATGATGATTATGATGAGGGTTATGATGATTATTATGATGAAGTCTATGATGATGATTATTATGAGGATTATGAGGACTATTATGATGATGACTATGATGATGATTATGATGACGATTATGATGATGACTATGATGACGATTATGATAATGATTATGATGACGGTTGTGATGATGATTATGATGATGATTATGATGATGACTATGATGATGATTATGATGATGATTATCATAATGATTATGATGATGATTACGATGATGATTATGATGATGATTATGATGATGATTATGATGATGATTATTATGATGATTATGATCATGATTATGATGACTATTATGATGACTATAATGATGACGATTATGATGACTATTATGATGATGACTATGATGATGATTATGATGACTATTATGATGATGACTATAATGATAATTATGATGATGATTATGATGATGATTATGATGATGATTATGATTATGATTATGATGACTATAATGATGACGATTATGATGACTATTATGATGATGACTATGATGACGATTATGATGACGGTTATGATAATGATTATGATAATGATTATGATGATGACTATGATGATGATTATGATGATGATTATGATGATGATTATGATGACGGTTATGATGATGACTATGATGACGATTATGATAATGATTATGATGACGGTTGTGATGACGATTATGAGGACTATTATGATGATGACTATGATGATGATTATGATGATGATTATGATGATGACTATGATGATGATTACGATGACGATTATGATGATGATTATGATGATGACTATGATGCTGATTATGATGACGGTTATAATGGTGATTATGATGATGATTATGATAATGAGTATGATGATGATTATGATGATGATTATGATGATGATTATGATGATGGTTATGATGACTATAATGATGACGATTATGATGACGATTATGATGACGATTATGATGACGATTATGATGACGATTATGATGATGATTATCAGGACTAATATGATGATGACTATTATAATGATTATGATGATGAGTATGATGATGATTATGATGATGATTATGATGATGATTATGATGACTATAATGATGACGATTGTGATGACTATTATGATGATGATTATGATGACGGTTATGATGATTATTATGATGAAGTCTATGATGATGATTATTATGAGGATTATGAGGACTATTATGATGATGACTATGATGATGATTATGATGACGATTATGATGATGACTATGATGACGATTATGATAATGATTATGATGACGGTAGTGATGATGATTATGATGATGATTATGATGATGACTATGATGATGATTATGATGATGATTATCATAATGATTATGATGATGATTACGATGATGATTATGATGATGATTATGATGATGATTACGATGATGATTATTATGATGATTATGATCATGATTATGATGACTATTATGATGACTATAATGATGACGATTATGATGACTATTATGATGATGACTATGATGATGATTATGATGACTATTATGATGATGACTATAATGATAATTATGATGATGATTATGATTATGATGATGATTATGATGATGATTATGATTATGATTATGATGACTATAATGATGACGATTATGATGACTATTATGATGATGACTATGATGACGATTATGATAATGATTATGATGATGATTATGATGAATATTATGATGATGATTATGATGATGATTATGATGATGATTATGATGATGATTATGATGATGATTATGATAATGATTATGATGATGATTATGATGATGATTATGATGATGATTATGATGATGGTTATGAGGACTATTATGATGATGACTATGATGATGATTATGATGATGACTATGATGATGATTATGATGATGACTATGATGATGATTATGACGATGATTATGATGATGATTATGACGATGATTATGATGATGATTATGATGATGATTATGATGACTATAATGATGACGATTGTGATGACTATTATGATGATGACTATGATGACGATTATGATAATGATTATGATGATGACTATAATGATAATTATGATGATGATTATGATGATGATTATGATGATGATTATGATTATGATTATGATGACTATAATGATGACGATTATGATGACTATTATGATGATGACTATGATGACGATTATGATGACGGTTATGATAATGATTATGATAATGATTATGATGATGACTATGATGATGATTATGATGATGATTATGATGATGATTATGATGACGGTTATGATGATGACTATGATGACGATTATGATAATGATTATGATGACGGTTGTGATGACGATTATGAGGACTATTATGATGATGACTATGATGATGATTATGATGATGATTATGATGATGACTATGATGATGATTACGATGACGATTATGATGATGATTATGATGATGACTATGATGCTGATTATGATGACGGTTATAATGATGATTATGATGATGATTATGATAATGAGTATGATGATGATTATGATGATGATTATGATGATGATTATGATGATGGTTATGATGACTATAATGATGACGATTATGATGACGATTATGATGACGATTATGATGACGATTATGATGACGATTATGATGATGATTATCAGGACTAATATGATGATGACTATTATAATGATTATGATGATGATTATGATGATGGTTATGATGACTATAATGATGACGATTATGATGACGATTATGATGACGATTATGATGACGATTATGATGACGATTATGATGATGATTATCAGGACTAATATGATGATGACTATTATAATGATTATGATGATGATTATGATGATGATTATGATGATGATTATGATGACTATAATGATGACGATTGTGATGACTATTATGATGATGATTATGATGACGGTTATGATGATTATTATGATGAAGTCTATGATGATGATTATTATGAGGATTATGAGGACTATTATGATGATGACTATGATGATGATTATGATGACGATTATGATGATGACTATGATGACGATTATGATAATGATTATGATGACGGTTGTGATGATGATTATGATGATGATTATGATGATGACTATGATGATGATTATGATGATGATTATCATAATGATTATGATGATGATTACGATGATGATTATGATGATGATTATTATGATGATTATGATCATGATTATGATGACTATTATGATGACTATAATGATGACGATTATGATGACTATTATGATGATGACTATGATGATGATTATGATGACTATTATGATGATGACTATAATGATAATTATGATGATGATTATGATTATGATGATGATTATGATGATGATTATGATTATGATTATGATGACTATAATGATGACGATTATGATGACTATTATGATGATGACTATGATGACGATTATGATGACGGTTATGATAATGATTATGATAATGATTATGATGATGACTATGATGATGATTATGATGATGATTATGATGATCATTATGATGACGGTTATGATGATGACTATGATGATGATGATGATGATGATTATGATGATGATTATGATGATGATTATGACGATGATTATGATGACGATTATGATGATGATTATGATGATGATTATGATGACTATTATGATGATGACTATGATGCTGATTATGATGACGGTTATGATGATGATTATGATGATGATTATGACGATGATTATGAGGACTATTATGATGATGACTATGATGACGATTATGATAATGATCATGATGATGATTATGATGATGATTATGATGATGATTATGATGATGATTATGATGATGGTTATGATGACGGTTATGATGATGATTATGATGATGATTATGATGATGACTATGATGATGATTATGACGATGATTATGATGATGATTATGATGATGGTTATGATGACTATAATGATGACGATTATGATGACGATTATGATGACGATTATGATGACGATTATGATGACGATTATGATGATGATTATCAGGAATAATATGATGATGACTATTATAGTGATTATGATGACGATTATGATGATGATTATGATGATGAATATGATGATGACTATGATGGCGATTATGATAATGATTATGATGATGATTATGATGAATATTATGATGATGATTATGATGATGATAATGATGATGATTATGATGATGATTATGATGATGATTATGATGATGATTATGATGATGATTATGATGATGATTATGATGATGATTATGATGATGGTTATGATGACGGTTATGATGATGATTATGATGATGATTATGATGATGACTATGATGATGATTATGACGATGATTATGATGATGATTATGATGATGATTATGATGATGATTATGATGATGATTATGATGACTATAATGATGACGATTGTGATGACTATTATGATGATGACTATGATGACGATTATGATAATGATTATGATGACTATAGTGATGACTATAATGATGACGATTATGATGACTATCATGATGATGATGATGATGATTATGACGATGATTATGATGATAATTATGATGACGGTTATGATGATGATTATGATGAATATTATGATGATGACTATGATGCTGATTATGATGACGGTTATGATGATGATTATGATGATGATTATGACGATGATTATGATGATGATTATGATGACGATTATGATGATGACTATGATGACGATTATGATAATGATTATGATGATGATTATGATGAATATTATGATGATGATTATGATGATGATTATGATGATGATTATGATGATGATTATGATGATGATTATGATAATAATTATGATGATGATTATGATGATGATTATGAGGACTGTAATGATGACGATTATGAGGACTATTATGATGATGACTATGATGATGATTATGATGACGATTATGATGATGACTATGATGACGATTATGATAATGATTATGATGACGGTAGTGATGATGATTATGATGATGATTATGATGATGACTATGATGATGATTATGATGATGATTATCATAATGATTATGATGATGATTACGATGATGATTATGATGATGATTATGATGATGATTACGATGATGATTATTATGATGATTATGATCATGATTATGATGACTATTATGATGACTATAATGATGACGATTATGATGACTATTATGATGATGACTATGATGATGATTATGATGACTATTATGATGATGACTATAATGATAATTATGATGATGATTATGATTATGATGATGATTATGATGATGATTATGATTATGATTATGATGACTATAATGATGACGATTATGATGACTATTATGATGATGACTATGATGACGATTATGATAATGATTATGATGATGATTATGATGAATATTATGATGATGATTATGATGATGATTATGATGATGATTATGATGATGATTATGATGATGATTATGATAATGATTATGATGATGATTATGATGATGATTATGATGATGATTATGATGATGGTTATGAGGACTATTATGATGATGACTATGATGATGATTATGATGATGACTATGATGATGATTATGATGATGACTATGATGATGATTATGACGATGATTATGATGATGATTATGACGATGATTATGATGATGATTATGATGATGATTATGATGACTATAATGATGACGATTGTGATGACTATTATGATGATGACTATGATGACGATTATGATAATGATTATGATGATGACTATAATGATAATTATGATGATGATTATGATGATGATTATGATGATGATTATGATTATGATTATGATGACTATAATGATGACGATTATGATGACTATTATGATGATGACTATGATGACGATTATGATGACGGTTATGATAATGATTATGATAATGATTATGATGATGACTATGATGATGATTATGATGATGATTATGATGATGATTATGATGACGGTTATGATGATGACTATGATGACGATTATGATAATGATTATGATGACGGTTGTGATGACGATTATGAGGACTATTATGATGATGACTATGATGATGATTATGATGATGATTATGATGATGACTATGATGATGATTACGATGACGATTATGATGATGATTATGATGATGACTATGATGCTGATTATGATGACGGTTATAATGATGATTATGATGATGATTATGATAATGAGTATGATGATGATTATGATGATGATTATGATGATGATTATGATGATGGTTATGATGACTATAATGATGACGATTATGATGACGATTATGATGACGATTATGATGACGATTATGATGACGATTATGATGATGATTATCAGGACTAATATGATGATGACTATTATAATGATTATGATGATGATTATGATGATGGTTATGATGACTATAATGATGACGATTATGATGACGATTATGATGACGATTATGATGACGATTATGATGACGATTATGATGATGATTATCAGGACTAATATGATGATGACTATTATAATGATTATGATGATGATTATGATGATGATTATGATGATGATTATGATGACTATAATGATGACGATTGTGATGACTATTATGATGATGATTATGATGACGGTTATGATGATTATTATGATGAAGTCTATGATGATGATTATTATGAGGATTATGAGGACTATTATGATGATGACTATGATGATGATTATGATGACGATTATGATGATGACTATGATGACGATTATGATAATGATTATGATGACGGTTGTGATGATGATTATGATGATGATTATGATGATGACTATGATGATGATTATGATGATGATTATCATAATGATTATGATGATGATTACGATGATGATTATGATGATGATTATGATGATGATTATGATGATGATTATTATGATGATTATGATCATGATTATGATGACTATTATGATGACTATAATGATGACGATTATGATGACTATTATGATGATGACTATGATGATGATTATGATGACTATTATGATGATGACTATAATGATAATTATGATGATGATTATGATTATGATGATGATTATGATGATGATTATGATTATGATTATGATGACTATAATGATGACGATTATGATGACTATTATGATGATGACTATGATGACGATTATGATGACGGTTATGATAATGATTATGATAATGATTATGATGATGACTATGATGATGATTATGATGATGATTATGATGATCATTATGATGACGGTTATGATGATGACTATGATGATGATGATGATGATGATTATGATGATGATTATGATGATGATTATGACGATGATTATGATGACGATTATGATGATGATTATGATGATGATTATGATGACTATTATGATGATGACTATGATGCTGATTATGATGACGGTTATGATGATGATTATGATGATGATTATGACGATGATTATGAGGACTATTATGATGATGACTATGATGCTGATTATGATGACGGTTATGATGATGATTATGATGATGATTATAATAATGAGTATGATGATGATTATGATGATGATTACGATGATCATTATGATGATGATTATGATGATGATTATGATGATGATTATGATGATGATTATGATGATGATTATGATGATGGTTATGATGACGGTTATGATGATGATTATGATGATGATTATGATGATGACTATGATGATGATTATGACGATGATTATGATGATGATTATGATGATGGTTATGATGACTATAATGATGACGATTATGATGACGATTATGATGACGATTATGATGACGATTATGATGACGATTATGATGATGATTATCAGGAATAATATGATGATGACTATTATAGTGATTATGATGACGATTATGATGATGATTATGATGATGAATATGATGATGACTATGATGGCGATTATGATAATGATTATGATGATGATTATGATGAATATTATGATGATGATTATGATGATGATAATGATGATGATTATGATGATGATTATGGTGATGATTATGATGATGATTATGATGATGATTATGATGATGATTATGATGATGATTATGATGATGGTTATGATGACGGTTATGATGATGATTATGATGATGATTATGATGATGACTATGATGATGATTATGACGATGATTATGATGATGATTATGATGATGATTATGATGATGATTATGATGATGATTATGATGACTATAATGATGACGATTGTGATGACTATTATGATGATGACTATGATGACGATTATGATAATGATTATGATGACTATAGTGATGACTATAATGATGACGATTATGATGACTATCATGATGATGATGATGATGATTATGACGATGATTATGATGATAATTATGATGACGGTTATGATGATGATTATGATGAATATTATGATGATGACTATGATGCTGATTATGATGACGGTTATGATGATGATTATGATGATGATTATGACGATGATTATGATGATGATTATGATGACGATTATGATGATGACTATGATGACGATTATGATAATGATTATGATGATGATTATGATGAATATTATGATGATGATTATGATGATGATTATGATGATGATTATGATGATGATTATGATGATGATTATGATAATAATTATGATGATGATTATGATGATGATTATGAGGACTGTAATGATGACGATTATGAGGACTATTATGATGATGACTATGATGATGATTATGATGACTATTATGATGATGACTATAATGATAATTATGATGATGATTATGATTATGATGATGATTATGATGATGATTATGATTATGATTATGATGACTATAATGATGACGATTATGATGACTATTATGATGATGACTATGATGACGATTATGATGACGGTTATGATAATGATTATGATAATGATTATGATGATGACTATGATGATGATTATGATGATGATTATGATGATCATTATGATGACGGTTATGATGATGACTATGATGATGATGATGATGATGATTATGATGATGATTATGATGATGATTATGACGATGATTATGATGACGATTATGATGATGATTATGATGATAATTATGATGACTATGATGCTGATTATGATGACGGTTATGATGATGATTATGATGATGATTATGACGATGATTATGAGGACTATTATGATGATGACTATGATGCTGATTATGATGACGGTTATGATCATGATTATGATGACTATTATGATGACTATAATGATGACGATTGTGATGACTATTATGATGATGATTATGATGACGGTTATGATGATTATTATGATGAAGTCTATGATGATGATTATTATGAGGATTATGAGGACTATTATGATGATGACTATGATGATGATTATGATGACGATTATGATGATGACTATGATGACGATTATGATAATGATTATGATGACGGTTGTGATGATGATTATGATGATGATTATGATGATGACTATGATGATGATTATGATGATGATTATCATAATGATTATGATGATGATTACGATGATGATTATGATGATGATTATGATGATGATTATGATGATGATTATTATGATGATTATGATCATGATTATGATGACTATTATGATGACTATAATGATGACGATTATGATGACTATTATGATGATGACTATGATGATGATTATGATGACTATTATGATGATGACTATAATGATAATTATGATGATGATTATGATGATGATTATGATGATGATTATGATTATGATTATGATGACTATAATGATGACGATTATGATGACTATTATGATGATGACTATGATGACGATTATGATGACGGTTATGATAATGATTATGATAATGATTATGATGATGACTATGATGATGATTATGATGATGATTATGATGATGATTATGATGACGGTTATGATGATGACTATGATGACGATTATGATAATGATTATGATGACGGTTGTGATGACGATTATGAGGACTATTATGATGATGACTATGATGATGATTATGATGATGATTATGATGATGACTATGATGATGATTACGATGACGATTATGATGATGATTATGATGATGACTATGATGCTGATTATGATGACGGTTATAATGATGATTATGATGATGATTATGATAATGAGTATGATGATGATTATGATGATGATTATGATGATGATTATGATGATGGTTATGATGACTATAATGATGACGATTATGATGACGATTATGATGACGATTATGATGACGATTATGATGACGATTATGATGATGATTATCAGGACTAATATGATGATGACTATTATAATGATTATGATGATGATTATGATGATGATTATGATGATGATTATGATGATGATTATGATGACTATAATGATGACGATTGTGATGACTATTATGATGATGATTATGATGACGGTTATGATGATTATTATGATGAAGTCTATGATGATGATTATTATGAGGATTATGAGGACTATTATGATGATGACTATGATGATGATTATGATGACGATTATGATGATGACTATGATGACGATTATGATAATGATTATGATGACGGTAGTGATGATGATTATGATGATGATTATGATGATGACTATGATGATGATTATGATGATGATTATCATAATGATTATGATGATGATTACGATGATGATTATGATGATGATTATGATGATGATTACGATGATGATTATTATGATGATTATGATCATGATTATGATGACTATTATGATGACTATAATGATGACGATTATGATGACTATTATGATGATGACTATGATGATGATTATGATGACTATTATGATGATGACTATAATGATAATTATGATGATGATTATGATGATGATTATGATGATGATTATGATTATGATTATGATGACTATAATGATGACGATTATGATGACTATTATGATGATGACTATGATGACGATTATGATGACGGTTATGATAATGATTATGATAATGATTATGATGATGACTATGATGATGATTATGATGATGACTATGATGCTGATTATGATGACGGTTATAATGATGATTATGATGACGATTATGATAATGATTATGATGACGGTTGTGATGATGATTATGATGATGATTATGATGATGACTATGATGATGATTATGATGATGACTATGATGCTGATTATGATGACGGTTATGACGATGATTATGATGATGATTCTGATGATGATTATGATAATGATTATGATGATGATTATGATGATGATTATGATGAATATTATGATGATGATTACGTTAATGATTATGATGATGATTATGATGATGATTATGATGATGATTATGATGATGATTATGATGATGATTATGATGATGGTTATGATGACGGTTATGATGATGATTATGATGATGATTATGATGATGACTATGATGATGATTATGACGATGATTATGATGATGATTATGATGATGATTATGATGATGATTATGATGATGATTATGATGACTATAATGATGACGATTGTGATGACTATTATGATGATGACTATGATGACGATTATGATAATGATTATGATGACTATAGTGATGACTATAATGATGACGATTATGATGACTATCATGATGATGATGATGATGATTATGACGATGATTATGATGATAATTATGATGACGGTTATGATGATGATTATGATGAATATTATGATGATGACTATGATGCTGATTATGATGACGGTTATGATGATGATTATGATGATGATTATGACGATGATTATGATGATGATTATGATGACGATTATGATGATGACTATGATGACGATTATGATAATGATTATGATGATGATTATGATGAATATTATGATGATGATTATGATGATGATTATGATGATGATTATGATGATGATTATGATGATGATTATGATAATAATTATGATGATGATTATGATGATGATTATGAGGACTGTAATGATGACGATTATGAGGACTATTATGATGATGACTATGATGATGATTATGATGCTGATTATGATGACGGTTATGATGATGATTATGATGATGATTATGATGATGATTATGATGATGATTATGATGATGATTATGATGATGGTTATGATGACTATAATGATGACGATTATGATGACGATTATGATGACGATTATGATGACGATTATGATGATGATTATCAGGACTAATATGATGATGACTATTATAATGATTATGATGACGATTATGATGATGATTATGATGATGATTATGATGATGATTATGATGACTATAATGATGACGATTGTGATGACTATTATGATGATGACTATGATGCTGATTACGTTGACGGTTATGATGATGATTAGGATTATGATTATGATGATGACTATGATGATGATTATGATGACGATTATGAGGACTATTATGATGATGACTATGATTATAATTATGACGACGATTATGATGATGATTATGATAATGATTATGATGATGATTATGATGATGATTATGATGAATATTATGATGATGATTACGTTAATGATTATGATGATGACTATGATGATGATTATGATGACTATTATGATGATGACTATAATGATGATTATGATGATGATTATGATGATGATTATGATGACGGTTATGACGATGATTATGATGATGATTCTGATGATGATTATGATAATGATTATGATGATGATTATGATGATGATTATGATGAATATTATGATGATGATTACGTTAATGATTATGATGATGACTATGATGATGATTATGATGACTATTATGATGATGACTATAATGATGATTATGATGATGATTATGATGATGATTATGATGATGATTATGATGATGATTATGATGATGATTATGATGATGATTATGATGATGATTATGATGATGATTATGATCATGATTATGATGACTATTATGATAACTATAATGATGACGATTATGATGACTATTATGATGATGACTATGATGACGATTATGATGATGATTATGATTACTATAATGATGACGATTGTGAGGACTATTATGATGATGACAATGATGATGATTATGATGACGGTTATGATAATGATTATGATAATGATTATGATGATGACTATTATAATGATTATGATGACGATTATGATGATGATTATGATGATGATTATGATGTCGATTATGATGACTATTATGATGATTATGATGACGATTATGATGATGATTATGATGATGATTATGATGATGATTATGATGACTATTATGATGATGGCTATGATGCTGATTACGATGACGGTTATGATGATGATTATGATGAATATTATGATAATGATTATGATGATGATTATGATGAATATTATGATGAATATTATGATGATGATTATGATGATGATTATGATGATGATTATGATGATGATTATGATGATGATTATGATAATGATTATGATGATGATTATGATGATGATTATGAGGACTGTAATGATGACGATTATGAGGACTATTATGATGATGACTATGATGGTGATTATGATGCTGATTATGATGACGGTTATGATGATGATTATGATGATGATTATGATGATGATTATGATGATGGTTATGAGGACTATTATGATGATGACTATGATGATGATTATGATGATGACTATGATGATGATTATGATGATGCCTATGATGACGTTTATGATAATGATTATGATGACGATTATGATGATGACTATGGTGACGATTATGATAATGATTATGATGATGATTATGATGAATATTATGATGATGATTATGATGATGATTATGATGATGATTATGATGATGATTATGACGATGATTATGATGATGATTATGATAATGATTATGATGATGATTATCATGACTATTATGACTATGACTATGATGCTGATTACGTTGACGGTTATGATGATGATTATGATGATGATTATGATAATGATTATGATGATGATTATGATGATGATTATGATGACTATAATGATGACGATTGTGATGACTATTATGATGATGATTATGATGATGATTATGATGACGGTTATGATGATTATTATGATGAAGTCTATGATGATGATTATTATGAGGATTATGAGGACTATTATGATCATGACTATGATGATGATTATGATGACGATTATGATGATGACTATGATGACGATTATGATAATGATTATGATGACGGTTGTGATGATGATTATGATGATGATTATGATGATGACTATGATAATGATTATGATGATGATTATCATAATGATCGTGATGATGATTATGATGATGATTATGATGATGATTATGATGATGATTATGATGATGATTATGATGATGATTATGATGATGATTATGATCATGATTATGATGACTATTATGATGACTATAATGATGAGGATTATGATGACTATTATGATGATGACTATGATGATGATAATGATGACTATTATGATGATGACTATAATGATGATTATGATGATGATTATGATGATGATTATGATTATGATTATGATGACTATAATGATGACGATTATGATGACTATTATGATGATGACTATGATGACGATTATGATGACGGTTATGATAATGATTATGATAATGATTATGATGATGACTATGATGATGAATATGATGATGATTATGATGATGATTATGATGATGATTATGATGACTATAATGATGACGATTATAATGACTATTATGATGATGATTGTGATGATGATTATGTTGATGAATATGATGATGATTATGATAATGATTATGATGATGATTATGATGACTATGATGACGATTATGATGATGATAATGATGACTATAATGATGTCGATTATGATGACTATTATGATGATTATGATGACGATTATGATGATGATTATGATGATGATTATGATGACTATAATGATGACGATTGTGATGACTATTATGATGATGATTATGATGACGGTTATGATGATTATTATGATGAAGTCTATGATGATGATTATTATGAGGATTATGAGGACTATTATGATGATGACTATGATGATGATTATGATGACGATTATGATGATGACTATGATGACGATTATGATAATGATTATGATGACGGTTGTGATGATGATTATGATGATGATTATGATGATGACTATGATGATGATTATGATGATGATTATCATAATGATTATGATCATGATTACGATGATGATTATGATGATGATTATGATGATGATTATGATGATGATTATGATGATGATTATTATGATGATTATGATCATGATTATGATGACTATTATGATGACTATAATGATGACGATTATGATGACTATTATGATGATGACTATGATGACGATTATGATGACTATTATGATGATGACTATAATGATAATTATGATGATGATTATGATGATGATTATGATGATGATTATGATGATGATTATGATTATGATTATGATGACTATAATGATGACGATTATGATGACTATTATGATGATGACTATGATGACGATTATGATGACGGTTATGATAATGATTATGATAATGATTATGATGATGACTATGATGATGATTATGATGATGATTATGATGATGATTATGATGACGGTTATGATGATGACTATGATGATGATGATGATGATGATTATGATGATGATTATGATGATGATTATGACGATGATTATGATGACGATTATGATGATGATTATGATGATGATTATGATGACTATTATGATGATGACTATGATGCTGATTATGATGACGGTTATGATGATGATTATGATGATGATTATGATGATGATTATGACGATGATTATGATGATGATTATGATGACGATTATGATGATGACTATGATGACGATTATGATAATGATTATGATGATGATTATGATGAATATTATGATGATGATTATGATGATGATTATGATGATGATTATGATGATGATTATGATGATGATTATGATAATGATTATGATGATGATTATGATGATGATTATGAGGACTGTAATGATGACGATTATGAGGACTATTATGATGATGACTATGATGATGATTATGATGCTGATTATGATGACGGTTATGATGATGATTATGATGATGATTATGATGCTGATTATGATGACGGTTATGATGATGATTATGATGATGATTATGATGATGATTATGACGATGATTATGATGATGATTATGATGACGATTATGATGATGACTATGATGACGATTATGATAATGATTATGATGACGGTTGTGATGATGATTATGATGATGATTATGATGATGACTATGATGATGATTATGATGATGATTATCATAATGATTATGATGATGATTATGATGATGATTATGATGATGATTATGATGATGATTATGATGATGATTATTATGATGATTATGATCATGATTATGATGATTATTATGATGACTATAATGATGACGATTATGATGACTATTATGATGATGATTATGATGATGATTGTGATGATGATTATGATGATGATTATGATGATGACTATGATGCTGATTATGATGACGGTTATGATGATGATTATGATGATGATTATGATGATGATTATGATGATGATTATGATGATGATTATGATGATGATTATGATGATGATTATGATGATGATTATGATCATGATTATGATGACTATTATGATGATGACTATGATGCTGATTACGTTGACGGTTATGATGATGATTATGATTATGATTATGATGATGACTATGATGATGATTATGATGACGATTATGAGGACTATTATGATGATGACTATGATAATAATTATGACGACGATTATGATGATGATTATGATGATGATTATCATGACTATTATGACTATGACTATGATGCTGATTACGTTGACGGTTATGATGATGATTATGATTATGATGATTATTATGATGATGATTATGATGATGATTATGATGATGATTATGATGATGATTATGATGATGATTATGATCATGATTATGATGACTATTATGATAACTATAATGATGAGGATTATGATGACTATTATGATGATGACTATGATGATGATAATGATGACTATTATGATGATGACTATAATGATGATTATGATGATGATTATGATGATGATTATGATTATGATTATGATGATGACTATGATGATGACTATGATGATGATTATCATAATGATCATGATGATGATTATGATGATGATTATGATGATGATTATGATGATGATTATGATGATGATTATGATGATGATTATGATGATGACTATGATGACGATTATGATGATGATTATGATTACTATAATGATGACGATTGTGAGGACTATTATGATGATGACAATGATGATGATTATGATGACGGTTATGATAATGATTATGATAATGATTATGATGATGACTATGATGATGAATATGATGATGACTATGATGACGATTATGATGATGATTATGATGACTATAATGATGACGATTGTGAGGACTATTATGATGATGACAATGATGATGATTATGATGACGGTTATGATAATGATTATGATAATGATTATGATGATGACTATGATGATGAATATGATGATGATTATGAGGATGATTATGATGATGATTATGATGACTATAATGATGACGATTATGATGACTATTATGATGATGATTGTGATGATGATTATGTTGATGGATATGATGATGATTATGATAATGATTATGATGATGATTATGATGACTATTATGATGATGATTATGATGATGACTATGATGATGATTATGATGACTATTATGATGATGACTATGATGATGATTATGATGATGATTATCATAATGATCATGATGATGATTATGATGATGATTATGATGATGATTATGATGATGATTATGATGACGGTTATGATGATGATTATGATGATGACTATGATGATGATTATGACGATGATTATGATGATGATTATGATGATGATTATGATGATGATTATGGTGATGATTATGATGATGACTATGATGATGAGTATGATGACGATTATGATGATGACTATGATGACGATTATGATAATGATTATGATGATGATTATGATGAATATTATGATGATGATTATGATGATGATTATAATGATGATTATGATGATGATTATGATGATGATTATGATGATGATTATGATGACTATAATGATGACTATAATGATGACGATTATGATGACTATCGTGATGATGACTATGGTGACGATTATGATAATGATTATGATGATAATTATGATGACGGTTATGATGATGATTATGATGACGATTATGATAATGATTATGATGATGATTATGATGAATATTATGATGACTGTAATGATGACGATTATGAGGACTATTATGATGATGACTATGATGATGATTATGATGATGACTATGATGATGATTACGATGACGATTATGATGATGATTATGATGATGACTATGATGCTGATTATGATGATGATTATGATGATGATTGTGATGATGATTATGATAATGAGTATGATGATGATTATGATGATGA